>CM035771.1:26650500-27851500 GCA_020466155.1 Pachypeltis micranthus | reverse complement strand
AATAGGTGAATCACGTCTCATGTTTCCACTGGTCTTCCAATGATGTGGCTGGTCACTCTGAACACTACTCTGTCAACGACATCGAGACGTTTTGTGCGGTGCAGCTACACCAGTTGTGTTCCTTGTGCAGCTAAAGGTCACTAATTGCTTACTACTAGACAACGTGTATACTCTAAGCACTTAAGTATTGTCTCTATGTTACACGATGAATCGACTCTTCTTCACTATTGTCTTTATTATCATTATTGTTATCATTACCATGTAATTTTACTTTCTGCGACCTGAAGAGAAAGGAAAGTATTGTAATCGTGTCAAAAAGAAAGTTGGGTTTCTCCGGATCTTTACATTTTGAGGCCTACTGAAACTAAAAAACTTAATTTCAGCGTGTGGTCCGTGTGTGTGTCTGTAGTTCGATTTGCGGGAAAACGGCAGAACTGATTGAACTGGTTCTTTTTTTGTTTTGTTCGTTATTACTTTCCTTGGCTCTACAAAGTAGAACGGAAAGTTATGTAATCGGCTGACAAATTTTTTTGAGTTTTCTTCAGACCCTACTGAGTCCAAATTCTATTTGGAAAAATGGTATGTAGTATAGTCTGTAACTATAGTCATTACAGTGATCAAAACCACTTTTTTCTCAAAAACGGCTCTAACGATTTTAATTACATTTTTTATATTGGTAGCTCTCAGTAAGGCAATTATGCCATAAAATTCCCATTCGTGGAAAAATGACGAGAGCAGCACAATAAATTATCAAAATTTTCGACGAAAAGCGTTTTAGCGCGGTTTTTTTCTAATAAACTCCGGTGAAATGCTACCAGAATGTTGAAAAAATTGGTATCGTAGTCCAATACCTATAGGGTGAGCGTTTAAAAACGCTCATAAGATACATGGGGCTCACTCCAGAAATTCCTGAATTTCAACTACCGCTGTTTCGCCTCTGCAAAAGTAATAACTATCCTTCTTCAAAAAATCGTGTTCACAGCCTCATTAATTCTCTGTGTACCAATTGCTCAATAACGGTCTGGGAATGAGTACGAGCCGCACAATAAATTCCGCAATTGTAAGCACTACCGCTTCCTGCTGTTGTGAAGTGTTGTCTGACAAAGTTCAAATGAACCGAGTGATAAATGAATTGAGTAAGTAGAAAAAGCCACGTGGAAAGTGAATTGACGTAGAGCTAAGGAAAGTTGTGTGTTGCAACGCACCAGATATTTTTGCAAAGCACTTCGACGGAAACATTTTTGAAGGACAAGTTAATTGAGAGTACCCCTTTCGTTCGACCACGTCGTAAGAGTCGGTTTGAGTAAAATAGGAAAAACGGTAATTTAGCGTTGGATAAATGCCGTTTTCTGTGCTTTAGTAAATCGAATAGTGTTATCTACGGCTTTGTTGAATCGAAACGTGAAGTCTAAACAAAGGCCATGAAACTCATCTCAACACCTCCCCCCCCTTCCCCGATGCGTTACTTGAAATGTGCTCGCTGCGCAATTTCATGTTGCATTTTCCAGATTCGTTTGAGGGAGGCGGGTGAGGGTGCCTTGCATGAAGGTCCACGTTTCTTATAAACTTCCTGACGTTTCCTAAAGTTAACGTCCTGTTAGGTGAGTCTGTCTCCTCTGGGTAGTGAGATAGTGTGGGCGAGATATATGCCATGAAAACGAGATTTGTCGAATATTCATTTACCGGTTTTCCAAATTTTATGAAAAACGGCTCTGACGATTTCAATCAACTTCACGGAATACTCTCATCCAACTAGTACCTACGTTTTTTCCTCTATTAATGTTCCTGTGCAAATGCGTTGAACTAAGATGTAGTGCCCATATATACGGCAGGTCGTCGAATTTTCAGGGGTTGCGGAAAGTTGTGTGTTGCTACGCACCAGATGTTTTATACGAGGGACGTCCCAAAAGTAAGTTCCGAAGTGCTGGGAAAAATCGAAAACCCAACCAATTTGAAAAAAAAAAAATTATTCTTGAAGGTACGGATCTACTTTATTTTTCGACGTAGTCGCCATTCCGATCGATGCATTTTTGGTACCGTGGTGACAGTTTACGTAACCCCTTGTCGTACCATTCTGCGTCATTTTGTTTGAAGAATTCCGAGACCGCGGCTTCGAGTTCGCCGTTTGTATGGAACTTTCTTCCGCCCAGGTGGACTTTGAGGAGG
The DNA here is from genome assembly GCA_020466155.1 of Pachypeltis micranthus. Lineage (NCBI taxonomy): Eukaryota > Metazoa > Arthropoda > Insecta > Hemiptera > Miridae > Pachypeltis > Pachypeltis micranthus. The sequence continues at coordinate 27,849,334 of CM035771.1, read as the reverse complement.
GGGAAAAGGAAAAAGTCACTCGGTGCAAGGTCAAAAGCTTGCGAACTGCGTCCTCTCCATGAGAAGTGGAAGGGCGCCCACTTCGCTGTTCATCGTGCACACTTTCCCGCCCTTCCAGGAAACTTCTCTTCCACTTACGGACCATTTCGATGCTCCTGACCCCTTCTCCATACGCTGAAGAGAGTCTGCGGTGAATTTCAGGCACAGAAACATTCTCAAAAACTAAAAAACGGATCACCGAACGGATTTCACAATTTGACGGGTTTTTCAATGTAACAGCCATGTTTACACTGGTGCTGGTAAGCCGCAATAAGTGATAGCAACATAAGAAAAATTCAGTGTTGCCACCAGATGTAACACGAAGTATCCCCGTTGGAATTTTTTCCCTGCGGCATTTTCCCATGGATTTACAAATGATCGGAACTTACTTTTGAGACGTCCCTCGTATATTCTGCTACTGTATGTTCAATTTCGTTTAGGCGTATAATAAGCAATTCATAGTGTGTGCTGGTATTTTCCCCCACGTTACCTGCTTGAAAGAAGCTGAGTAGAGTTAGGTCAGGTAAAATTCCCTACCAAGGTGGTCCTTTGGCGGAGATCCATATCAAGAAGCAATAACAATTGAACAGTACTCGAGGCTACCTAGTCACAGGACACTGTCTCTTGACATGCTCACTCTTACTCAGCTGGTTGTGATTCGAGCAGTTTGCTGGTAGTTAGTTCATTCTACGGGGTACTCGGTGCACCAAGAGCTGACAGCTTCATATTACTTGGTTGTTGGCAGTAGCACCATGACAGGCAACATATTGAATGGGCTGGGAGGAAGGTCTTGCATATTCATCAAAGTTATATCTCATACCATGCTGTTCAAAATAAAAGCTCAGTGTCAAGCAGTGCTCAGATATACAAGAAAAACAATTCTGCTTAATTGAATTATGAACTGCCCGCTACAGACCCTCACCAAATAGTGCACGATATACCTGAAGAAATGGACTGTAAAGTGAGCATTACCATTACAGTACTGTGCCCTGCCTGGCTTTCTGTACTTGAGTAACAGAAGCACATGCTGTTGTCAGTCCCTGGTGGGTGGAATGACGAACTTAAATCGCCCAAGCAAAGTGTAAGTATCCCAAAGGATGTACTTACCCCTGGCGGAAGCATTTTATGTCCACACAATAAGAAAACAGAGCAGATACTTGCTGCACAAAAAAAGTGCTCACAGTTGATCTATTCTCTTGACACTACCTAAGTAAATATATTAGTTGTGAAACCAGATTAAGCCCCAAAGTAAGGCACATAGTTCTGTGTGACACGGGTCATCTTGTGTCAAAGGATGGTGGGTGGCTTGGCAGCTGTGGCTTCTCATTCCTCAACACAGCGTAGAAATGGTTATGTGAGCCTGAGCAGGAGCTTCTGGTTGTGCAACCTCTGTTGTACCACAGCCAGTTGAACTCACATCCCTGTAGGTGTGTCGTACACAAATGGAAAACCATCCTATAGCGCCATGTTGGTGCTCTATACTCAAGGAGTGTGGTCTTGCAAAGTTCGACCTGCCACTCTTCCTCAGCCTGCATCGGTGATGGGAGAGCCTGTTCGCTATTTGTGGGAGATGAACCCACTGATGCTGGGTTTGTATAGCTGCTATAGTATGGGGATTGGAACCACTCTGCAAAATATCTGTCGATGTGGCATTCCCGGCAGACTGCTGCAATGTTGCGCAACTTTATTTTTTCATTCGTGTCAATGGATCCTTCCGCCTGACGAGGGTCATTAGGCCTTATTTGTTTCTAAAAGCCATGCATTGGCAGTTATTCATTGCGGTGGAAGTGGAGGAAGGATAGGGAGAAGAAGAGAAAGGGGCTAGCCCCTCTGTTCTGTGCCACAATAACTTAATATTTGACATCCAGGCTTTACAATATAATTAATTTGCTATTCGTTGTGTAGGGTTTGGGGAAAGTGCTGAGACTGCCCAAAACATGGCAGCGTGCGACGCTCTGTGGAGAATCTGGGACATCAACCCTCGAAAGAAACCCCTTCCTTTCAAATTGGAGTTGCCGCCTCTTGAAAAGTTCGCCTCATCTGTCGCGTAGACTTCTGGTGAGTGAGAGTTGAAAGCGACTTTTTTTAAATCGATGATGTGATGTAAATATGTTAACACTTTTTGCTCGTCTTCTGTTGTCCAAAAATGTAGTATAAATTTCGCATTATTTCTGTTTTCTTTCATAGCAATCATTCCTGAACCCTTTAACAGTAATCTAACGATCTACAATGATGTGGAAAACGCAACTGCCCCTAAGCCTTCAGAGTTTTTCGTTGCTTTGCATGGTTCGGTTGTGGGGCGGGAATTCAAGCAGTGTCCCTACTCCTACTCTTTGGCGTGGGTGGAGTCGGTTTCAAAGGGCAATCATGGAAGGGATTACTGGCACTTTCAGGCAGTTCACGGAGCGTCACTGCCTATAGCAGTGAGGTGTACAAGAGGCCAGGATCGTAATGTTGCGGATGATCGATGTTGTGCCTATGATAACCAGCTTGAATAGCTGATTCATTCCCAAAAGTCCTTCATCACAGCCACCATAGTGACTAGTGTGTGTGGTTGTGGCCCGTGAAATTGTGGAGCCGATCCATCATTGGCCAGCTTATCCTCTCTCTAAATCCCTTATGCCCTGGTAACAGCCAATGGATGAGAGCTCTTGGATGAACCTGCCTTTCACTGTAGTATATAACAGTGTAAGTGTTCAGTTCAGTTTCATAATTTTGTGTACTGATGATGTCTTACTCACTGCAACAAGTATACATTTTATTAAACTTAGCGGAAAACGTAATTTCTCTCGTTTTTCTTCTTAACAATATTATTTTGCCAAGTGAATCATAATGTTGACGAGTCTGTGGTTTATAATCACTCACAAAAAATAAGGCAAGTCAAAAATCAACAGATTTTAATTCACTAAAAACCAAGATTTCAAGCTGTAAAATTGAGCTAAATGCACTTCACCTTTAAACATACTATTCTTTAGTCAACATCAGACAAGGCAGTGTCTGCCTTCACATTGAGAGATGTCAGCTTTTGAACCTCGGCATCTGTAACACGATATAATGAATAAGTAGTAGTACACATAAAGCTGAAGCGATAGGTTTTGTCATTGAGAAACTCACTAAAATTGTCATAAAGGGTATCACCAGGTGAATTAAAGCCACCACTCAAAAGGACTTCTTCTTCGCTCTCCATGATCGGTGCTACACCTAAAACCACACATATGTGCCAAGTAATAGTCTACATACAGTGTTATAGTATTTAGAAGAGGGCACACGAATAAATTACTGAAAACTGAGGAGAAAATGCAAGATAAAGTTGTAATTTGAAATATTCTTCTTTGAATTTGTATACGAAATAAGTCACTAAACGCAGTTGTTTAACGCTTAGCGCAAAGTTTTGTGAGATTGTGAGAAACGTTGTATAAAACATTTTTTGTCACAAAAATCCATCCACGGTGTTTAGTTATCCGATCTGATTGAACGAAACCCAGGGTTGCCATGGTCCAAAAATGGGTTAAAAAATTAACAAAAACATTTGGCGGTTCCATCGCAATTACGCTGTTTTTTATCTTTTTCTAAGCATTTTTCCATGCTAGGTCGAAGCAAAGTGGTCTCAGAGATGTACGTACGACTGCGTCTAGATCGAACACAGTGATGAAACGTGCACTAATTGAAGCAAAAGCAAAAGTTGTCGTTTCTTCCCAGTCTAGTCTCATTTCCTTCGCTACCTCCCGTCTCACTCCAACCACTCGTCACATCGTGCCTCTCCAGCTATCAATTTTCGTCTTTGCATTGTCAGGTTGTTTCGTTAGAGTAAGAATTTCTGAGACTTTTTCTAGTAATAAATATAACTTACGTTACTCAATGATGTACGAGGTATATCCACAAAGTAAGTGTACTCGAATTTTTTAGGGATCAAAAAAATTTATTAAAAAAAAAAGAAAAAAAAAAGTGCTTACGTAGGTTTACATTTAAGCTATTTTTCTACGTAGTCGCCATTTCTCTCGATGCAGGTAGTTAGGCGGGGCATCAATTTTTTTATGCCTGCCTCGTAGAAATCTGCCGCCACCTCCTTCGTCCACTTGTCGACCTCCCTCTTCACCTCCTCGTCGGTTGAAAATTTGTTTCCACCCATGTGCGTCTTTAGAGAAGTGAAAAGATGATAGTCTGAAGGCGCCAGGTCGGGGGAATAAGGGGGGTGGTCTAAAACATCCCATCCAAAAGAGTCCAACAGTTCCTTCGTGACGTTGGCCGTGTGAGGTCGGGCATTGTCATGGAGCAAGCAAACGCCCTTCGTCAAAAGACCCCTCCTTCGATTTTGAATGGCTCTTCTCAATTTTTTCAGGGTCTCACAATACCTTGCCGCGTTTATGGTCTCCCCCTGAGGCAAATAATCGATCAGTATGATGCCTTTGTGGTCCCAAAACACTGATGCCATGATTTTTTTCCCAGAAATTGTGGTTTTGAACTTTCACCCACCATCATCACCCTCCAGTTCATACCGTTCCAAAATCTCTTTAGAGGTCTGCACTCGATTCAACTTGTGTTGTTCAGTCAGTTGTTTTGGGACCCATTTTGCACACAGTTTATGAAATCCGAGGGTTTCTGTTATTATTTCGTGCAGCAAAGATCTGGATATTTCAGGAAACTTCGTAGAAATTTCGTCCAGAGTCAATCTGCGATCGTCACGGACCGCATTCTCAATCTTTTCCACAAGTTTGTCAGTCACAATCGACGGTCTCCCACTCCTCAATTCGTCATGCACATTCGTACGACCGTTCTTAAACTCCCTACACCACTTGTACACACTCGTACGATTCATGTGTCCTTCACCATAAATCGCCTTTACCTCATTAAAAATTCAATCGGGGATTTCTCCATAACAACGAGGTACCGGATGACCGCGCGGATTTCGCACTTGGCGGCAGAGTCGATCGACATCTTTCATGAGAAATGCTCCTGAGACCACAGTTTTCAACGTACTGACCTCATTTTGGTCTTGTTTCGGAGGGGAGGAGTCACGCTACACGACAGTGTGCCCAACATAGCAAAAAAAATTCCCTACAGCCTACAGGAGCTTCAGTACACTTACTTTGTGGATATGCCTCATAGCATTATAACGACGAAAGAATTTCTGAAATCCGTCCAGCGGTTTTTATTATGTTTATGCCATACAAAAATGATAATCTTTCCTCTTTACAATATTGTAAAGTAGAAGAGTGTAGATTGCACTTTTCTTTTTTAATCCAACGTTCACAATAAACTGGGTACGAAAATGTGTCAGAGCGACTGAGCAACAACTCGAGTACAAACTGTGGTTTTAACAACGAAGTATTGAGAACTCACGACACTACAAAAATCACAAGAACTGTGGTTTCCACTATGTGAATACGATTGTAGGCGATGGTTCACTGAGACAACAGCTATAACTAAGTAAGCTGTGACATGATTCATAGCGTTTGCCCATGAAGAGGAAGGAAAATTTTGGATAAATACAGGAAGAGTTTTAAGAGACTGCATAAGGCTATGTATCGCGTGTAAGTAGCTAAACTATATTCTAGTTATAAGTATACTGTACTATATATGAATGTCCAAAATGCATGAAGTGGTTCGAAGAAAAATCATAAAACAGTACCTCGTTCTTCGCTTACAGTTGTCTTAACTAAGCGTTCAGCGGCCGCAGCAATATATTTCTTCAAGCTGTTAGAATTGGTGACAACAGTTCCATTGGCAAACGGAGTCATGTACTGCTCTTTCATAGAACGGGCGAGTGACGTTCTTAATAAGAAGTTGAGTGCAGCTTCGCTTGCCTCGGCCCAACCCTGGTAGATCGCAAAACACTGAGATCAACGTTCATTGTACATTAGTCACAAATAGTTACACTTAGGTAAATATTAGAAAAAATTTATCAATGAGTATTTTTACTGGTTGCAATCTCAGTTCAACGGCCAATGATCCACGCCTCTCCGGCTTGAGAACATTCCAGGAATTTTCATTTGTTGTCGAACGCTACCATGTTTCTGTCCCCCATAACAACCTGCACAGTGCCAACCATATTCGAAACCGGTTTCAACACGAGAGATGTTCTTTCATAGGGCGTGAAGGCTCAGTAGAAGTGGGGTGCTGCTTCATGGAAAACACAGGAAGTACCAGATCGTGAGTACGAGATAATTTTACGTAATTTTCTGTAAAACTCGTTCGACGAATCTCTGGGTTCACACTTTCAGTGTGGTAACCATGCCGGACGAGAAGAATTGATGCTGAGCTCAGAGTTTCACTAATCCCAATAGCTCTAGATACAGACGCCCAAAGGGTGGCAAGGGAGGTGATCACGAACTCTCCAAATGGGCCAGACTTTCCATTGTGGACAACAGGTGACCTTTGCTCTCTGATGTCAATGAGTACTGCTACAATGTAGTTAGCTTGTGCCTCAAAAGAAACATTGGGGATTTTAAAATTGGCCTCCTGCGTGGACTTGACCTCCATACAGTCTGGACTGCAAAATCAGGATCTCTAATGTTTAGCCTAATACGGAAAGACTAGGTGGTGTCTGTTTTGATGAGTGACAACACGCGTCCAATAATATAAGAAGACTGCAGGAGACGGTTTGCTCAGAATTCCTTAACATATTGCTCTCCGTCTAATGAAGCCCGGGAGAATTTGTGGGCTATGGCCCTGTTACGGGGGGATTAATATAGTAGCGATATCGCTAAGAGAGTTGGGGAGTTAGTATGATATCAAGCCGAATGCAATTGGAACAGAGTTTTATTCGTGAATTACATTCAGAAAAGGTTTACCACCACAGACAGGAGAACTGAATGGGAGCGAACGCGAGCACGGGTAACAAGGTGACGAGGGAACCGGCTCGGTTACAACTGACTGCTGCGAATTCTCGGGCGAATCGGCATTTGAGGTGCCCAGTCAGCATAAATGCCCCGGACGAGCCTCCGCTGAATCGAAGGGATTGATTCGTCCCGTTACGGCCCTACTGAGGTAGCCCGTTGTCCACAATGGGATGTCTGGCTGATTCGGAAGGTCCACAATCAGCTCCCTTCTCTGGGCTTCTGTATAAAGGCTATAGGGTTGCTGGGGAAAGCCTTTGAGAGAACGTCCAATCTGAGTGATATTGCATCACAGCTAAAACCTGCTTTACATTGGCCCCAGGGCTCAGAGCTCTTTGCTTCCACAAAACCTAAAAACAAGGGGGTTATTGTGAGGGAGTACGAATTCGTTACTATTCATTCTTGGTTTAGTTTGTAGCAAAGAGCAGTATATTTATCCGCTCTTAGACATTTTTGAGAAAAGAGTGATCAAAATACTTGCTTACTTGCTTGCTACGTGCTTCTTCAAATTCGGCAGTGAAATAGACGCCAGTTTCCACTGAATTGTTTCATGAACTGTGTTGACTAGAGGTAGAATCAACTGACTGACTCAGAGAGCAATATCTGTCGATCACTTCCTAGTCGAATACCACATGTGGGACGCCTTAAAGTCTACTAGCAGACTACGCGCCTGATTAACTCGGCGAAGTGAAGCATGTGTGACACACAAGTTCAAAATTTGGTCCAGTGGCTCAGCCCTGTGGACTCTGGCTCGTGTCAAATCATATAGGCCCCATTGGCAGCTGGATTTCGACTAAAATAGTTGAATATTCGAGTGCGTGGCAAAGGGACATCCTCGATAATATATACGCTACAAAACAATATATAAATATGATACAAGGTCAAACGTTGTGCATGAAGCGTTCAAATAAATGAAAGAGAATGGAGTATCCTGCGACGTAACGTTATGCATGGAGAGAACATGGGAGGCATTGCCCAGAATGGCCAGCCATACCCGCTATTTTTCTCACTCCTGTTACACCCATCACACCTGCATTCTATGAACTTGTCACTCACAATACGTGGGAATCGGTTCATTATTTAATTTCGTGCTGACATTGCAGACCTCAGCGATGCAGTACTACACAGAATCCGGAAGACAGAAGAATTTGGCCCAACTCGTCATTCACCTAAATTGAAATTGCTGCAGCTTCTACTTCATCGCTTCAGTATTATCGTCCACCCTGCAAAGCCTCTAGGTCGTACTTTGTTATTTTCATTGAAAAGTGGAATTTTTTATTGAATTTTAATATTATGTACTCCAGAGCCGTTTCCATTTTGTATTTTATTTTAAAGGCCAAAAGGTAAGTTCATATATTATCATTTAATAACCCTCTACACGACCGTAACAAACGCTTCTGAAATTCAGAAAAGTATGGAATGAATAAAAGAATAAAGCGAGGCGGGACTCGCGTCATCGAGTTTAATTTAATACCGATTAGCTTATTAAACTCTTCAGTAATGGTGTTCCAGGCAGCACCAGAATTGACAATTACTTAAAAGAAACAAACAAGAAAGCATTGTGGTACGTTGTGATGCTCTGCAACTACAAACCTGGGGTTCGCTTGAAAACTCAGTATACGACAAAGCTTCACTAAACTGCTTCACTCCCTCAACACTGGCACTTCCAGTTAATCCAACCAGTGTCGTTGTGAGCTTCACCAAATTTCCTAAATGGGTACAATTTTCTTTCAAGTTCTGGAAATGAAAGAGATGAGTTGAATGAAAAACGAACATACTAAACCATCGAAAAACGCAGGAAGTGAACTAACATTTTGAGCGACTTCGATTTCGTGAGTAACGTGCATAACGTATTCGTTGGTGTAAGAAACGAGTTCAAAGAGCGCGGTCAAATCGGTAGGAGTTTTGTCTCTCATTTTACTCAGAAGTTTCTTTTGAATGGCGACCATTTGAGATGTGCCCACATTCAGTTTTCCCTGTAAAGTATTTAATAATGAAGAACTGTATTTTGAAACGAGAAATTCGTACACAAAGAGCAGCATACATAAAACTAAGAAAATATTTTGATACTAGTTTCATGCTAGGAGATTCACTCTCGGCCATTCCTCATACTTTAGTACAACCTATAGTAGTCAAGAGAAATTGACCAGAAAGGTGTGGTACACAGATGGATGGAAAACCCGGGGGGTACTGACTTTGGGGTGTGGATAACTGTACTCATTCGTGGCAGGGTTCAAAGCGTGCTATCTGACCCAATGGGAGCAGCTCTAAAGACGGTGTGCTCATGATGCAGGTTCATAGTGCTATTGACAACACAAAGACAACTGTCGAAACTGAGACAAACAGAAGCAAAGTAGTTCAGCTCAGTGAGCAGGTCGAGTGTCTGTATGCAATTCTGGGTTGTAAACTGACCTAGAAAGAGCACATCAGACATACGACCAACAAGACGACAATGGCCTTGTGTGGGAGAACATGGGGCTGAAAGCCTACCACAGCCTGATAGTTTAATGAGGATGTTGAGAGGCAAACCATCTCATATGGCCCATCGCTCATCGATTGTATGGTGGCAGCAAAAAAGGGTAGCAACACTTTCCAGCCAAGTACAAGGGCTGGGGCGCTTTTAATAGTGGGAAAGACAAAAACCACACCTACAGTACTATTAGGGGAGAGGAATGAGGTAGACAGTAGCAGTCCTCCTATCCGCCTGTCTGAATAGTCAAATAATTCAGTGTAAACATGTCACTGACCGAATTTACCTGCAAATTTCAATAGTGAAGACGGGGCTGGTCATGAAGATGGTTGCCTGATGAGTAGGTGTTCATATTGCTGAATATGACGGCAGGGCACCTTGTAGCAGCGTGAAGGGAAACCACATATACCAACCTATCATTCCTTTGATGGACTTCCATTACACAAGTTTCACAGCATGCTGTCCTCTGTGAAGATTAACAGACTGCCGACCTCTAGGTACAATGTTTGTCACATGTGCTACGTGTTTGGGAGGGTTGCAAAATTGGTGGTACATCCACTGAATAAGCTGCCAACGATCCAGAAGAAGAAATGGCCATGGGTTAAAACCCCTGACATACTTCTGCCACAGCAGGCACAGAACATAGTGGGAATTTAGAGAGGCTTCAATCTACGCGAATAAGGCTGCATAAAAAGGTGCGAATTGAATGATCGGTGATTCGAAGAAGACGACTTTTGACTGATTTGGCGCTGGCCTCCTCAGTACCGCCCACATGAGGTGTTAGGGGTGAATTGAATGGACAAACCGCGCCTTGGGTGGTAGTAAAGCCGATATAGTATCCTTGGGTTGTTGTCCTGAAGCCAGGTATAGAGCTCCTTTGCAGGGAGGGAGCAGTAGACACCCTCCTACCAAACTGACTGAATCTTCAGCCCTGTGAATGACACTGTCTGGTACTTCTGTTCATCTCAACTTCTCCTCCTTACTGTCTGCCTCTTCTCTATGTAACTAGCACTTTGTGAGGAAGAAACGATGAACTGTTGATTAGCAAGATGGTAGTTGTTCATGCAAAATAGAAGTGCCTGCGCTCATCAACCAAATAATCAATGCGAACACCTTTACACGTGTTGGGTGAGGTGGTGGACAGTTAAATGAGTCACCAACAGCCAGAATTATCTTCACCGACTCACCAGTCATTGAGTTTGCACCTTTGAGGAGCATGCCGCCTTATTGGCGCATAATGAACTGTCAGAACTATGTCGGGTTTGAACCCCTGGCCATTTCTTCTTCTGGATCGTTCTGGTTATTCAGTGGATGTACAAGCAATATCTGGAGACGGTGGAGGCTAGAATATTTAGCAACCCTCCCAAACACGTTGCAAATGTGACAAACGCTGAACCTCGAGGTCGGCGATCTGATAATCCTCAACGACAGAATGCTGTTGCACTGGCCAGTAGCTTGCGTAATGGAAGTCCATCAAAGGAAGGATAGGTTGGTATATGTGGTTTCCCTTCACGCTGCTAGCAGCAAGGTGCTCTGTCGTCATATTCACAAATGTGAACACCTACCCATCAGGCAACCATCTTCATGGCCAGTCCATCATCGTTTGACGATTCAGTTGGGTGGATAGGAGGAGGGCCACTACTCTCTACCTCTAAACCTACCCCTCAACCCCCCCCCCTATCCACCCATCCATCGCATCACATCTGATTGCCAAGGGACATCGTCAGTTGTATTTTGCTGGTCGTTGAGATTGCTCTGTGTTATTCCGCCTCTCAAATTTGACACAAGAACAACATTACCTGCAAGTTACGTATTTCGTTGCGTAGTTGTATATTTGTTTCCGTTGCATCCATCAATTCGTTCAACGCAATAGTGTGTTGCGATGTCTTCAAATGTTTACTGTCCATTTTAAGGGTCAGAACGTTCAAAGGAAGCGTGATGGCGGTCAACATGTTCGACTCGATGCGAAATTTTTGAAGAGACTTGTTGACTGACATTGTAAACAAAACATCTGGCAGTTTTTTGAATTTGAACCCCGCACACGTTTCGTCGACCCCAGTTATGCTCCAAGATTCTGGTCCGAACTCTACAAAAACAAATGAAGACATCAACTCCCCAATCCTTACATACAAACAGAGGTTTACAAACTTCAGACAAATCATACCGCGTAGAACGTATTAACGAAGGCTGAGTACTCACCGGGAAATATCGTTGGCAGGATAACATGCTGAGAAGTGGTCAAAGAAAGTGCCAATTCAGATTCTTTACAAGGCGGTACAAGCTCTAAAACTAATTGCACAGGTAACCGCGCAGCCATTTCGCAGGAGCTGCTCGTCATGTCAGAACGGTGGTATACAGCCAGGACGTTTACTTCCAAGTCCCAAGGCACCACGTGACATTCCACCAAACCAACTGTAGTATGCAATTCAACTTGATCACCTTTGAATAGGATAAAGAGATGAATTATGAGTATATGTACCAGTTATGGTTTGAACATAATACTGGGCGCGGCATAAAGGTCGGACGTTTTTGAAAAAATCATAACTTCGGTAATTTTTACTCAAAAAAATTTTTATTGACATATTTAGATTCACAATTTAAAAGCATTAGAAATTCATGCGTGGAAAATCACATCAGTCAAGTGGCGTCCCTCGTTCGCGATACACTGCTGGAGTCTTTCTTGGAAATTTCCGAAAACTGTTTCCAACGTTGCTCTCTCAACTGCGACGATTTCCACGCAAATAGCATCCTTCAATAACTCCAATGTTCGGGGTTTGTGCTGGTAAACACGTGCTTTGAGGGGTCCCCACAGAAAAAAGTCACATGCGGACAAATCTGGGGACCGAGGAGGCCAATGAACGTCACCAAACCTGGAAATAAGGCAGCCAGGGAAAAGAGGACGAATAACGCTCATTGTTGCCCTAGCTGTGTGAGCGGTTGCCCCATCCTGTTGGAACCACATGCTGGATTGCAACACGTTTTCGTCTCAATTCAGGTGTAAAGAAGCCGGTTATCATCTCGACATAGGGTTCTGAGTTGACGGTAACAGCAATACCACTGTCGTTTTCAAAGAAGTAAGGGCCGATGATGCAAGTTTGGGATATGGCGCACCAAACAGTAACTTTTGGGCTATGCAGCGGTTGTTCGTGCAATTGTCGGGGATATTCATCAGCCCAATAACGACAATTTTGCTGATTCACCATGCCATTGAGGTGGAAGTGAGCCTCATCGCCCATGAACAAAATGAGATCCTCAATAAGTGCTTCTAACTCACAGGCGAAGGTCATTCGTTGTGCATAATCCCCTGGGTGTAATTGTTGCACAATGGACAACTTATAGGGGTGAAACCTCAACTCTAGATGCAAAATACGCCTAACCGATCGATCACTGAGGCGAAGTTCAGCAGCATGCAGGTGAGCTGATCGACTCGGGCTGCGAATTAGTGCTTGTCGTACACTTTCAATGCTCTCTGGTGTTCGAATCGATCTTGGAGCTCCTGGTGGTCTGTTCCTCATCAATAAACCTCGTGTGCGAAGTCCTTCAACCCAGCGAACAGCCGTGTTTCTAGAGGGAACAGCCCGATTTCGGTGGATATTGAAATGACGACGAAACTCACGCTGGACTGCCGTGACGGACTCATTATTACGAACGAAACTGTCGTAAGCAAAAACGTGGTGCTCTACTTTCCACAGGTCCATGACTTCTTCAACTGGTAAAAAATGCTAAGACCTCCCGATTACAATGGTCCCTTCCCCACGTTGGTCGACCCATTAGGGGGGAAGTACTGGCCATTTCAAAAACGTCCGACCTTTATGCCGCACTCTGTACTAAACGAAACATGTTTTCCTCCTACAGATCTTTCCAAAGATTGAAGTTGCACTTTCAGCACTGCTGTGATAAAGCATCATTGCCATTGGCTTGTGTATACTACTTTTATGTCGTTATAGTAGTTACAACAGTGGAAAGGGTAGAGAAAGTTGAAGAGTTGGGTCTTCACTTTTAACCCTTCAGACCACGTGGAGCCTGACTAAAAAAAAAAAAATCGTTTTCGTCCAATTCTCTCTCTTCTTTCCTTCAACTGTATCTCAACGGGTTCTTAGCAGAACTGTTAAGCAGGAATAGTCAACCACTTTCCTCACGCACTTCTGGTGTGGTGGTCAGCTCAGAAAGGAAGCTAACACTTTCCCCTGAGCCCCCTGGTTAATGACTCCCGATAATGCAAAGATGGTTGAGGTGTATTCATCTAGCTTGAGAATTGACTTTTTGAACTACAGCTTCCTCACCTACAAAAACACTTTCCTCCATAGGTGGGAAATCATTGAGAGTCGAAAAGAGATACAAGTGTGGTATGGCACGACTTGAGAATCTAGGCTGCAATGCAGAATCGTTAAGCGGGAATAGTCTATGGCAGGCTAGAAGCTATAAGGAACGAAGGGACTAGTACTCCTTCCCATGCACTTCTGGTGCAGTCCTGTGGTGATCCGCTTTAAGGTTTGCTCGAGAGGGGAGCAAGTAATTCTCCCCGAGCGCCTTGAGAGAGTTGACAGACTCCCTTCAATGCAAAGTTTACCACAGATTCTTCACCTATTGAAACACTCTAAAAAGCAAAACACGAGCTGCATTTAATTTAAAATAAATGAAATGTAATATAAAACCCAGAAAGGCATTGTAAACGCCATAAAAATGTGAAGAAGCGTTCAGCATAGAAATGCATCACCTGATGGTAATGGAAATCAGCTAGCCCCATCTGTTAGGAGCAGCAATTTATTAAATTACCAGCGTTACTGTTGGGAAGCGGGCTCCTGGGGTCCATTCCAGAGGAAATGGGCTGCTCATCCTTCAGCTCCGACTGACTCCTTGTTATCTTCTTCTTCTCTAACTGATGGTGATAAGAAGATAAGGGACTGCTATATACGTCCACACACAAGGGAGTAGAAGTTAGTTGCTTCCCAGACTCTCTATGGTACACACTTGGCTCTGGTTCATCAAGCTCTCAAAAACCTCATCCTTCTTATTCCTACCTTCTTCCCAAGTAGGGTTAGTAAGTTGGATTCATTTCAACGAATAACCATACTTTTAGGAAACCAGTACGTCAAATTAGTCTAGACGAAACGTTTTACCTCTAACATCAAGGTCGCCTCGACGAGAAAGTTAACTAAAACTAAAATACTAGTCAAAACTAGGCAATCCATAAAGGAAACAAGAGCGAAATAGCTCACTGGTCTGCTTGGAAAGTCCGTATAAAAATGGGATAAAAATGTTACTTTACGAATCTCCTTCAAAATACTCTCCCAGTGACACAACCGTTTCCACTGTTAGAAGGCTGCCTTGCCGTTGCTGCTTTAATGGCCCCAACCTCCCCCAAAGCATCAATTTTGTTTTTGAGAATGAAAATAAACCACATAGTGCCGAATCCCCTGGAATAAGAGGGTAAACACTATGTCTGTGTGATCTAATTGGCAGCAAAAAACTCACGCACAGGTGTGAGATGGAGCAACTAATCTGGCCAAACTCAAGCCACCCGAGCTTCGAGGCATCTGAGCACTTCGACGTACAATTTCCCAGTAACTGTCTCGCCTGGATGGACAATGCCCCGAACAACGAAAGAAAACGATCATGACATTTGAACAGGATTTTCTCGGTTTTACTGTCCTTGGTTCCCCAGCTATCTGCCACTCTGCGCTTTGGGATTTCAGTTCAACATCAAATTCGTAGAACCAAGACTCATGTCCAGTGATGACTCGGTTCAAAAAGTCACCACCCTACCCTACCTAAGTCCCAACCAGTCTGCACAGCAAGCCACTGTTACTCTTCGTGCTTTTTGTTCTAGGGGCAACAGCTTGGGAACAATTTTGGCACACATCTTTTTCATTTCAAGCTTTTCTTTGAGAATTTCGTGGACCGTTGTTTTGCTCAAAGAAATCTCTTCAGCCCCCTGTCTGACGGTTAAACGTCGGTCAGGCAGTAGACAAGATGCTGGAAGTGGAAGGATGTCCTTACCAAAGGTCATCTTTGGGACTTTCTCAGCCCTCACGAAATCTTTTGGATTTGTGGACTGTTGGTTCCTTGACAGCATCATCTCAATAAACATGGTTGAAATCATTAAACACTTTGCAACCATTCTGGCCACGTTTCGCCAGAAATTTGATGAAGATGTGCTGTTCTTGAATGACAGAGCTCCATACTTCCCAGCCTCCCCGCAAAACTTTTATACGAACTTTTCGAACAGACCTCATATATCAGGAAAGAGCTGCTTAGCTCCAAAAGAATGACCTAATGCTGCTGGTTTGGCTCAACCAAAAAATTAAACAAATTAATCTTCAATTAGAATATACACAACTTGCCGAATGATTGGACGACGTGGGAGTCTGGAATCGCTATCAGAGGGTGAGCGACTAAGACAGAGACGTGCAAGTTGTACACTGTTGTAGTTGTTTCGACCAATATTTCGAGTTTGCAAGATGAATCACTGTCAAGCATAGGCCACACCTTCAGACACAATTTCAAATCCGGTCTACTCACTGGAGCACCCACAGAATTTTCTGAAAAACGAACGAGCGAGTTCAATAAACGTCAAAGCTTACAAATTGGTAATGATGGGTGTTGGATGACATGACAACTGATGAATTGTAACATTTTGTGCTCCTTACATCTTCTCTTTGTACTGTTTCGTAGCAGTTGTTCGACGCAAAACGCCGAATCAGTATCAGGTTTTTTGTCCTCAGAATTCCCGCACCTGCCCTAACGGGACTCCCTGGCTCTTAACAGCAAAGTCATTGTTTCTCCAAAGACCTTCGTCCTCAACTGCTTATTGTTACCTACGGAAATCCCACTTCTGCAGTTATTTCCATTGGCAATGGATTTCCCCTGAACTGGCTTCTCCAATTTTCTGATCCCACTCCTCACTTTCAGATTCCTCTCCACGACAGACAGCTCCTTTCAAACTCAATCTCCTAAGAAGTCTCACGCAAGTCCGTCGTCTCTAGTTCTCCCAACACCTTTCGCAATACAGTTGTCTCCAATTCTCCCAATCCACACTTGTTTCACCTCTCATCGACTTCTAATTCGGATTTCTCCTTCCTTTTCCGTACAACCAGATCTGTTTCTTTATTTCATGACTGTACCTAAACCCTCGACGAGGGTTATATCAGTCATAGAAGTTGCGGTTTCGCTAATATGCAAGAGGCTGGCCCCTGCAGCATCCACCGAACTCAGACCTGTGGAGGTACGGCAGGTATGTGGTCGTGAGCCAGTCTCACCGTAGAGAGCTGTTGCCCGTGTGTTACCGCGCGGAGGTGACCACCTGAGGAATCCCGTACCATCTGGGAGTAGTTCTTAATCTGGTTCCCTACCTGATCTTACTGTTTACTTGGGTGGCAAGTTTCAATAGGACTGATCAACTATAACCACGTTTCTTAGCATTACCCTCTTTTGCGAACTTTGCAAAATGGTTATAGGCTTCCTTTGTAGCAGTCAAAGCTGCTAAGTTCGTTTGCCCTCCCAACAACCGTCGCTCACTGTTGTAGAAACTACAGTGGAGCAGCACATGGTTTCTTGTTTCCTCCGCACTGGAGGCACAAGACGTGCATAATGGAGAGTCTTTCAGAGAAAAGAAGTGGAGCCGCGCATTGAAGTCACCATGTCCCGTGAGGAACTGGCTCGTCCAGTGGTCTGGCTCAACCCATTTTCTAGAAAGACGTTCACGGATGTTGGGGAAGAACTCATACGTATCACGTCCCTTTGACGAGGATTCCCATCTCGCTTGCCATTTCTCTAGAGCCCATTCATCGATGGCGGCAAGTTTCTGTTCTGTGGTGAGATCCGCACAGAGTTCAGCCCAAAGCGGGGGAAGCTCCCATTTCACTCTCCACTTGTCAATCATGCACTCAACAGCCAAATCAACTGGTAACTGAGCAGTGATCACCTGGAGTGCCTCCGTTGATACAGTCTTGTAGGCCTTGGTGATCCACAGGAGCGCGGCTCTCTGGGATTGGGCCAATACTCTCTTTTGATTGACTGTTAGTTTGCTACCCCAGACAACGGGGCAGTAGCCAATCACACCTAAATAGATGGCCTTATACATGAGGATGGTGTCGTGGTAACACACACCCCAAGTGGCCTTAGTAATGGCACGCAGTGAGGCAAACCTTGCAATGGTAGTGCCTTTAAGGGACTGGAGATGTTGGTTGAAACCCCACCTCTCACCTATATTCACTCCTAAATACTTGACGTGCTTTTTCCGTACAACCAGTTTCACGCCTTCAGAGCCCTCCTCGTTTGCACTTATATACTCAAATCACATCCTGTGTTACTGGTCACTACAATCCCTGCAAGTTTGTGTTTAGTGCAGGAAAAGGTTTCGTAGTTCATGACACAGTTACGATGATCTGTGAAAATTTGAAACGCTGAGTTTTCTGGCCGTGAATGTGAAGTGCAATCAAAGTGAAAACGAAATCTTCTGAAACCGCCGTTGTTAGTATTTACTGTCGCCAAAGCGTGTTATAAAACAAGAAGCATTTGCTGATGCATTCAAGTCACTGGGAAGTCGATTTGTCATTAGCGGCGACTTCAACGCAACATAAACGCATCGGAGTTTTCGAATTTGTAAAGAACGTTCTGTGCGATCCATACACAACAGAAAAGCCGACATACTAGACACTGATGTTAATGGCATCATTGGTTTATTCATCAAGAGAAACACCTGCAAACTATGTGCTCTAGGAGTTGCTTATACAAGCAGCGTTTCTGAATAGTGATGGAACTTGTTGTTTTTAATCTCAGATCCGCCAAACAGTGGCGCTATTAGAGGGAACTTACACAGAGAGTGAAGCGCCTTAATACATTCAACCCAATTGGCCGCTGTTCCATTATATTTGTTTAGAACCTGGCTTGGACCCGTCTTCCAGCCCTGACATAAGACCTACGTCTCGTCCCTTAGTGCCCTGCACATCTTCAGGAACAGTCGCCTCTGTATTTAGCAATTAGTGCATGTATTATGGCTAAGGTAAGTATTGAGTTTTCCTTACTCCCTTTAGTTTTCTATTATACTTTAAGTAATTAAAAAAACATTTATTATTACTCATCGACCGGTCGCGGGTTTTTTCTAACCTGTTGGTAGCTCAATTAGCCTTCTGCCAACAAAAGGGTTCCAATCATCCAGGCTTATGCCTCGATCCACGTTTTAAAGATTTTCATGATTATAAATAAACTATTGATTATTTTATGTACTTATTAGAGCTATAAGTATTTTAATTCAAATAATTGTAAAGGTTTGTTGTGAAAGTTTACTTTTTTTGTACTTATTAGCTTACAATATTTCTTACACATATTATTAACAATTCTTGGTATATTCTCCCATTTGCAAGTCTTTTCATTCTATATTAGTCTATACAATAAATAAAGTCCTGTTATATATTTCCTCGCCTGGAAGTGAGGAAAAATGACTTTTAGTTTGTTTTTAACTCTTTCTGCCTGTTTTATGTAGCTGAAAAAAGTGAAAAAAAATAATAATCAAGAAAATTCGTTATTGCAGGTTTAGTCTAACTGAAAGTGAATTTTCTTGGGCCCAGAGTCGATCAGCATCCATTTTATAATTTCAATTTTAACAAGAATTCGTGATAAATAAATAACTTTAAAAATATTCCAGACCACCATTTTGTGGTATTGATGCGATGACATGGTATTTTGTACTTACAGTCCTAAGGTAGAATAGGTAAAATTGGGCTGGGGTTGAATTTAATAACCAAAAGTGATGAAACTGATGGTTTTCTGTTCTTACTTCGACATATACGAGTATTGTTGAAACGCCCACGGGGTTATCCCCTGCAGGCGGTACAGAGGGAATCTGAAATAGACGAGCTCGCGTGGTACGTCTAAAAATGAAGAGTAGGATCATTCCTTAAATGGACACCTTCGGAGCTGTCATTGCTGCGCAAAAGGCCTTGTCAGAATACTGGGCCATCCATTAACCCTGAGAATTGTTCCTATAACTGCTCGTCTCCTGGTATTGAGCTGAATCTACGAACGAGCTGTTCAGTAAAAATTAGTGACAAAGTAAACACAGATAAGCCTTGGAGGGGGTAAGGTAGGTGACAGTCATGGCTGGCGAATAAAATCAAAAAATATTTCCTGAACTAACTTGCTGATTGAGAAAACGTTTGAATTTGATGTTGAAGATCTTGAAGTTTGGTCTCGACTTCAGTCGTAGAAAGGCGAGTTTCTTGTAGCTGAGGTGGCACAAATACAGAAGGTTCTGTTCCCATGTAACACAATGACAGATCACCGTCTTCAGTAAGAAGCACTAAACAACCTCCTAGTCCCTAGAATTAGCCGAAAGAGGCCAATGTATGAATATAGTCTTCTTCCTGTGCTCGAAAAAGACTAGGATGAGACAAAAAATGGATATCGTGAAGCGCAATTCAATTAGAGCAGCTGCTTTCTCGTGCGAATAAGGAAGAGCAAATTAGTTCAATTCTTCGGGAAGAAGATAAAGGAATAAGCTTAAAAATATCTGGTGCGTTGCAACACACAACTTTCCTTAGCTCTACGTCAATTCACTTTCTATATGGCTTTGTCTACTTAATCAATTCATTTACCACTCAGTTCATTTGAACTTGGTCAAACAACACTTCACAGCAGCAGAAAGCGGTACCGGCTTACAGTTCCGGCATTTATTGTGCTGCTCGTACTCATTCTGGAACCATTACTGAGCAATTGGTACACAGATAATTAATGAGGCTGTAAACAAAAATTTTTTGAAGAAGGATAGTAATTACTTTTGCAGAGGCTAGACATCAAGTTTCAGCTGGTTTGGTTCGGTTGTTTTCTCTAAAAACCACTATAAAATGATTACGTCGAAAATTTTGGTAATTTATTGTGCTGCTCTCGTCATTTTCCCATAGATGGGAATTTTATGGTATAGTTGTCATATTGAGAGCTATCAATATAAAAAATTAAATCAAAATCGTTAGAGCCATTTTTGAGAAAAAAAAATATTTGGTGTTTTGATCACTATGATAACTATAGTTAAATTTCGATGGATTTTGTTCATACCCTTATTTTGGAGTCCCATGGTAACCTGCGGGCGAGATATGAAGTTTGAGCTGATTTGGTACGGTGGTTTTCTCTAAAAATCGTTCACAGACACACACAGACCATTTTCCCAAATAGTGTTTTTCGGACTCCGGAGGGTCTGAAACGTGAAGATCTGAAGAAAACTCAATTTTTTTTTTTCAGCCGATTACATATCTTTCCTTTCTACTTTGTAGAGCCAAGGGAAGTAAAAATGGGCGATGCAGATATACTTAATCATCTTAAAACATTATTTCGTCAGCAGAGTGAAAGGAGAGGATAGTAGGATTAAGTTCTCGTCAACAGGTCGTTCAAAGAAGACAAAGCTGACCTGTACATTAATGTACGCTCAAGGTTCTTGACTGAAAGTAAAATCAAATATGAAGAAAATATTTGTCTTTCCAGGTGAAGAGTGTTTCACAGTACGAATTCCAGTCGGAACATTTGGTGAAGAAACTTAGTGAAGGGTTCAGTACATGCCCAAGGCCAAATTGTAGTTGGGTCGAGATTGCACTTAATTGCCAGCGATTGCGAACATAAAAACCTCCAATTTCTTCAGTTATTCGCTACCCGACACATTGCTGTGATCCAGCGCCCTTTTTGCTCAGCCGGTGTAAACTCTCTTTGCATTTGTAATGTGTTGACATCGCCCCACAATGCTCAGTGGAAGTTCGGGTCTGAACCCAATTAAATAAATCAGACAAAACCCCAAAACTCGCCTTGAATCATAAATAAACAAAATAACGCTTCTTGGGAAGAAATCTCCTCTTTGAATTCCATAGAAAGAAATAGAAATGAAATGTATCAGGCTCGTTTTTAATATTAAATCAAGTTAACCTAATAGCTCGGACGAGGGATAAATACAACAGAGGTTTGCTCACTTTTACCCAACAATATTAAAACAGCGGCAGAAGCACTGGGAGAGCTCGATTAAGATGCGACGTCGAGAATCGAAAGGATCAGATAATTAAAGGCGGTCATATACCATGTTCGAGAGATCCGACGTCCAAACCAAACCAGGCTTGTCAACTGTGGTCAAGCCGAGCAATATAGGAAAGACAGCGAGTGGAGACAGAAAGTCATATCCTTTGCACACTTCGCTTCATCTATGGGTACTGGGAGACTACCATCACTCGCTGTTTATGTCACAGAAGCACGGTAAGCTCACTCGCTTTCTAAGTCAGAGCTGAATTTGGTCATTTGGGCTATTCAATGCAAAATCATGAACATGAGGTAAGAATAATTGCGTGCCTGCTCTGTGTAAAAACAACACCATTGGCTTGCACTGATGCATTAATGGCAGTCTGTCACATTAGTGCCAACCTCAAAAATATCACTATAGAGAAGACATTCATGACATGCATACTCTTCTAGAGATGAAATTGACACTCATACACCAAGCCACAACACTCTTCGAGCCTTCTTCTCTTAATCAATGAGTCAAAGTTGTATTAATTTGCCTATGACTGGTCAAAATATCTGGTGCGTAGCAACACACTACTTTCCGCCACCCCTTTAAGCTCGAACACCAGCTACATAGGCGGGCGCTATATCTTCGTTCAACTCATTTTTACAGGAACATTTATGGAGAACATAATGCAGGGACTAGTTAGCTGAGAGTACTCCGAAAGTTTGATCGAAATCGTTAGAGCCGTTTTTCAGAAAATTGGAATACCGATAAATTAATATTCGACAAATCTCCTTTTCTGAGTTAACTTGGCTTATATCTCTGTTCAACATATATATACAGAAATAATTATAGAGAACGAAATGTTGGTATGGGTGACTAGAAGATACTTCATTAGGATATATCACATCTGGTGAAAAAGTTACCCTGGAATTTACGGAAATGTTAGAAATAACGTTATTTTCGACACATTTTGCTTTTTATCTCTGTTCAATGGACCGTCACAGGAACATTTATTGAGAAGAATATGTAGGTATCAACTATTTGAAAACATCCTGTGAGTTTGGTGAAAATCGCTGAAGCCGTTTTGCCAAAAAGCGTAAAAAACATATTTTTGCTTCAAGGGCCCATATCTCCGTTCACCGTATTTTCATGGAGATATGTATAGAGAAGAAAAGTTAGGTATTGATTAGGAGAAGATAATTTGAAAGTTTGATCAAAATCGTTAGAGCCGTTTTCGAGAAAAATGCGAAAAACCCTAGTTTTTGGTACATTTTCGTCCCCCCACCCCCCTTCCCACTGGCCGAAATCGTCCATAACCTTATTTTGGTGTCTACAAAAAATAACGAACAAAACAAAAAGAACCAGCTCAATCGGATCAGCCGTTCTCCCGCAAATCGAACTACAGACACACACACACACAGACATACACACAGACATACACACAGACATACACACAGACATACACACAGACATACACACAGACATACACACGGACCTCTCTCCGAAATTAGGTTTTTTAGACTCAGAAGGGTCTGAAACGTAAAGATCTGAAGAAAACCCAACTTTTTTTTTTGGGCCGATTACTATACTTTCCTTCCCTTCGGGTAGCGGAAAGTAACAATATAAAAAAACTAAATTCGAAGAGGGTAGTGGGAAAAGCGCTACAGTCGAAGAACGTGGACAGATGAAGTTCTATTCACATACAATCATTTTGGCGGCTACTTGTGACCTGAATGACAATAATTGGGGTATAATGGCTAAGAGTGGGATGCAAATTCCATAGTTCAAGGGTTAGTCGAATGATTCAATTCGAATTTCCAAGAACACTAGCTCTAGGCTGAAGTGAGCAATAACAGTTGTACTACCAGTAACAATGGCACTAGTAACAGTTCCGAACCCCCAACAGAAGTTCTAGCGTTGTCTTGGCCCATATATAGGGAATCAATCAGTTAAATAGGGGCAGAAGGTAAATGGGTGTTTGGGAAGATCGAAAGGGAATTCAATGAATCGAATCAGCCAAAATGTGCAAATTGTAAAAAACAAGAGTTGGTCAATGGGGGAAGCACAAAGCAGAGGTGGGGGATGAGAAGAACGAAACTCTGAGTGAACAAATTGGGAAATGGAACAACGTGCGATCAGCTTGGTGGCAAGTCAAGAACTTTAGGTTAAAACACGTATTTGACGAAGTGAAGAACTGTGTTGATTTTGGTTTATTTGGTTCATTCCATTCCATAGTACCAAAGTTCCACGGCCCATTCTGCAAGTCAGAGAACAGTGAACGACTCAACTGCACTCCTGAACCCGTCAATGCAATTTAACCCGTACTCGCTATTGAAACTCAACGGAAGGATTACTTAATATTGTTTAGATCAGACATAAATACTATGAAAGGAATGTAATGACTTACTGCAAATTTACAGCGATGAATAGCCACAGGATCATTAGGCAATTGAGCTGACCACTTCAATGTTGTGCCTTCGTACACCATGAGAGTTTTGGTATCTGACGTTATTAGAGACATTATCGTTGGTTCGCCTAAAAATTAATACTCATATATAGTTGACAAATGTACTCAAAGGGCGTACAGGAAGAATAACCCTCCAGCACATAGATAACCATAACCAGCGTGAGTTCTTCTTCATCATGCCAGAAGGCCCCCTCTTACTGGAGAACTAGTAGATAGTTTAGCAGCCCATGCCACGAGTTCCTAGCGGTCCTAAGGTCGCTTCTGGTGTGCTTCAGGGAGTTAGCATTGGCTGAACAGAGAGCCTCTCAGACTACAAACTCTCCTATTGCTTCCTACTGCAGAACCAATTAGATCCTCCTTCCATGTACCCTCGAGTATGTACAAGTGGCATGGAGAGGGTTTGTGCAATGCTGAAGAGGCAATGGTCCTTATTTTGATGTAATTATGACGATACTAGGAACACCAGTTCCCTCTGATGTGCGCACTGAACAGTCCATCGGGGACAATCATGAAGTAGGTGTATTCTGGTGTTTCAGGGGCAATTCCACAGCTGCATGTCTCCTCAACGCAGAGACTGAGTTGGTCCCCCAGCCCCAGTATAAGCTGAGCCAGAGCACCCAATGCTAACCCATCTTATTTTCAATCTGCTCTCCACAGATGGGAATGAAGTAAGCGCCCATCGGCCGGTGTCAGTCCCTGTCCACCTGTTTCTGAGATACAAAGTTAGCCAACTACAAGTATCGATGACTGATTAAATCTTGTTACATGAAAAATACATCACTCACCTCTGGAGTAAATGGAGCAGCACAATGGTGAGAACTGAAGCCTTTTACAAAACTTCATCACTCCTATTTCATTGAAACAATAGAAATTCCAATCAGACAGAACAAAGACAGCAGCTTCCGTTGTCGTAACACCATGGTATTGGATGTCATTCACTGGCTCTCCAAGGTTGAAAGACCAAGAAGGCACTGGCTTCTCTGCTGATTCTTCCCCCAGAATTTGATATCTAAAACACCAGAAGAGCCCATCAGTTGAATTCAAGCGTTGGAGGCAATGAATATTGAGATTAATCCTGAGAGTAGCTCGTCAGACTCAGCCACTACTGGTCAAGAGAACCTGTTCTCCATGCTAATTGTGCAGCGTACACACATTGCTCACTCAGCTGTGGTTCCATAATAAACCCACAAAATGATGACTCAGGTAGTTGTGATTCACATCCTCCCCCACCAACCATTTACACCGAATGAGAACCCACCTTTCGATTCGAGACATGTCCGTCCGCCTTCCACCGTCCACTGTCCCCCTAAATCCGTTCTTTCGCACAAAAATCCCATTTTGTATCTAGTTGTGCCCGCCATCTCCGCCGACGAAGCCCATGGTTGTTATGGACAAAAAATGGTTAAAAATATTAACAAAACGCAGTATAATCGCAAATACGCCGTGTTTCGTATCGTTTTCAAGGTATTTTTACATGCTAGGTCGAATGGAATAAGTATCAGAGGCGTACAACTGCGTATAGTTAAATTACAGTAATTATAGTGAGCCAAAGTCAACTAATTGAAAGAACTCGCGGGAACTACAGCAGAAGTAAACGTTTCATCGTTTGTACTCCCTCTCTCCCGTTTCATCAAAACAACCTGCCCGCTCGACTCGCAACGTCGTGCCAATTGCCTACAGGCGCTTAAGGGAGCCTAGTGACGGGGCAATAGTTAGTTTCCGTAGTTCCATTGTAGTCAGGTCATGTTTCGTATGGTTTACGAGTATTTTTCGATGTTGAATCAAATGGAATGGGTCTCGGAGCAGTATTACTAGGGCAAGCTGTTCATGAGAATAATAAACCGTTGGGTAATAATTTGTAGGGTTTTCTGTTTAACTGAGTGTGATTTTTGAGCGCAAGGACTACGCCGTAACATTCGTTCGTTACTAATAAATACGAAAAAACACAACCAATACTCGAAAATTATTGTTTAGAGTTATTGACTAGCAGGCCGATACCATGACACACGAGAGCATGCAGTTCCTGATTGGTCCAGTGGACATGTGTACATTTGCTCAACCTTCCTAACTACTTCACCCTCTGTTGGGGAATGGGAGACCACGGTCACCCCTCGAAAATCAGATCGAATCGACTAGGTAGCGTAATGTTGGATGTGACTGGTATAGTGGACGTAGACAAAAAAAATGCATAGGGCTGGCACGAAGGATTGTAATAAATGATTTAATCCGAAAATAATAAGAGCGGTGGTTGGTGGAGGACCTTTTGAAATCAAAATCGTGAAAATAAAATAAACTTCTGACTGAGTGGCGGTGAGGCAGGAAAATGTAGAAGTATCGTAGAAAGGCAACCGGCGTTGGGCTCAGAAGCAGACTGAGATGGCCACGTCAGATCAAGTCGGATCGAAGTCGTGCGGCAAAAGGTTGGAAGTCAGAGAGTTGGAGGCGGAGATAAGCTCCTGACAGCGTTTGTAAATTGCCTCCACAATTGACGCAACTGGTGCCAACACAAACCCTTAATTCAATTTACGCAATTGTCATTTGAAAATTTTTGCCTGTCACCTTCTTAGGTAATGAGATGTCCTCCCAGACATGCAATACTGCTGCTGGACAGCAGTTAAGAATAGGCAAGCTTTGCAGCCCGGTTAACTGACCCTGAACTTTTGAATTACCTTACATCAAACGGCAACATATTCAAAAAGGGCCTGATCGCAGACCTTACCGACAAAAACCTACACACAGTCAGATCCGATGTAATTAACATAATGAAAGCTATCACTAACCTGAAAGATTCAAGACACCAGTTTGAGTTGAGGGTGACGAAGGAATCCGTGTGAGGAATGTAGACGATTGGATTGGGAAGGAGAAAATTCGGAAGCATCCTGGTGAGAATATGAGTTTCCTGTTCATAAAACATCAAAGTTCCATCGAGACCCAAAACGCAAACGAAATCCCTTCCGTCGACTCCACCGAAGCCGCCAGTTACCATTTGATATGCTGATCGCTTCAAGTGGTGCTCGTAGACCATGAAAACTTGTGTCTGATCCCCTGGAAAATCAATCTGTTGTTAAACTCCTCGCAACGAAACTAAAATATCTCTTGGGTTATGCTTTTCAACAGAGGAAGAGAGAGGGAGAGTGTGTGTGAGGGAGAAAGAAGACAATCAACAAAATTGTATGGATGGACGAAATTCATGATGCCAGTAGCAGCACTCTTGTTTGGCAATACACTTTTTAATGTTTAACCCTAGCCTCCCCCAAGCAAATTTGTCTTGCGTTTATTTTGGTAGAGGCATTTTATTCAACAAATAGACTCTACTGTATTTATTGTGATTTCACTTATGTTCATCTAGAAGCAGCAAACTGCGAGGGAGTTCCTGAGAACTCAACAACTTTCATTAGATAGTTTCACGTTAATCTGTACTTAACTTCTTCATCCCTATGAAAAGGAAACTTCAGGGGTTAAGTTTCTTCACGAAAGTTTTTTATGCGCTGATATTTGAAAAGTAGTGTGACCACGGAGATCAGAGAGCAATTAACAGTTTTGTAAATCCCTGATTATGGACAACAGGCTGTCTCAGCTCAACAAATCGCTGGGTCAGATACGATAGAACGAGATATGTTAAGGAAGGCTGAGCAGATCATCTCCTGCAGCCTTCTTAATTTATTTAATGGTTGTCTGCAGGTTGGACAGTTCCCCACTCCGTGAAAATCAGAGCGTGTCGTCACTCTTCAAAAGGAAGGCGCACACAGTCAGTCAGACACCTCGATTATGAAGACCCTTCTTTCAATAATAGGCAAAACATTAGAGATCTTGATGTGGCAGTTTCACGAAGGAGTTGTTGGCTGCAACCTCACAAGCAGGCAATTTGGGTGCACCCAGTAAGTCCAGGCAGAACGTTGTAGTAGTTCTCGTTGACGTCACGTGGCCACTGCTTCTCAATGAGATTAAAGGACCAACACCTCCAGTCCCTCAAAGGAGCTACCCTCATAAGAACTCTCTCCTCACGAGTAATTAGCAAGGCCACGTAGGGTATGTGTCTCATCACTCCACAGCCTAGGGTAGCAAACTTACAGTCAATGGAATGAGAGTTCGAGCAGAATCCCAGGGAACTGCTCTCTTATGCCTGCAAGACAGCATCCATAGAAGCACTCCAAGTGATCACTGGCCAGTAATCTGTTGAATTGGCCATTGAGTGCAAGGTGCACAAATGGAAAATGAAAAGGGAGCTTCCACTACTCTCGGCCAAACTCCATACACACCTCTCAACTCGACATAAACTTGCCACGCTAGATAAATGAGTAATAGATAAGTGCAAGCAAGTAGTATACAATTTTTTCACATTCAGATCCTGTCCCTTAGATATAACGCACATACGTGTAGGTATGTCAACATGGAGGAACTTTAATACACTACTTGTAGAATGAACTGAGTCAGACCCAAAACAATTCACCAGGCCAAAATCTTTAAGTAAAACAGGAATTAACATCGCATAACGTCTCACCATGCTCTGTAGACCCAGCAATCGTAGTGCAGTTGTAAACACTAAAACTGCGAGGATGCAAAATCGCCAAATTCAAGTTTTTTGAACCTCTGGAAATAAAACGAAACACAAAATAAATAAAGCTACGTGCACATTCGTTTCTGTTGGTAAAACATGAAAGTTATCCGGACTCTCCTAAGAAGCACATTAACTGGAGTGAAATACCCTCAAGGGTCGTAAATTCAACGATACATGTATGGACACTATATCTTAGTTTATCACATTTATAAGAGCATCGTCATCACCTTAATATGAGTCTTGAATTTGCAACGCCCCCAGTACACATTCGTAATACTCAGGACCCCTCGACTTGCCAGAGGACCTGCACATAGTGCTTTACATACATTCATATTTCACCCGAGAGTTCCATTATGTATCCATAACGGCAGAGCAACGCTCTTGACGAGTTTTTAATTCTGTAGAACGCTGAAAACCGTTGGAAACGCAAGTGAAGAGAAGGAGAAAAATAAACCAAAAGGTCAAGTCTGTTCCCATATCAAAATGGCTTCAACGCTCATAAAAGAGTTATATCAGTCGAAACTCATGGAGGTTCAAGGTTCACTATCCCACAAAAGCCTGGGCTCTCTCTCAGCATCAACTGAACCCAGACCTGTGGAGGTAAGGTAGGTTGTTCAGTCTCTCGGTGGAGAGCTGTAGCCTAAGGAGTCTGTACCATCTGGAAGAAGCTCTTACTGGTTTCCCACCTGATCAAACTATTTACTTGAGCATTCAGAGCTGGAAGGTTTTGCTGCTCTTCTAATAACTGCCATTCTGCAGGAACTGCAGTGGAACAGCACGTGTTTCTTCTTTCTCTCACAATGGAGGAGCAGGAAGTGCGGGATGGAGAATAGTCAATGGGAAAAGAAGTGGAGCCACGTCTCACAAGGCACCGGCTCATCCAGTGGTCTAGCTCAACCCCCTTTCTTCTAAAATATTCACGAACGTTGGGAAGAAACCCACACCCTTGACAAGGATTCTCATCTCACTTGTTCATCCATCTAGCAAGGCATGTTTTCGTTCAGTTGGGAGGTCTATACAGAGTTCAGCTCAGAATGGGGAATGCTCCCTTTTCACTCTCCACTTACGTACCATGCCCAAGCTGTGACGAAGTCAATAGATTACTGACCAGTGAGCATTTGGAGTGCTGCAGTGGGTGCTGCCTTGTAGGCCTTGGTGATCCACAGGAGAGAAAATGTCTGGGATTCGGCCAGAACTGTGGTCTTTTGATTGACTGAATTTTCTACCACAAAGCAAGTAAAACTGCCCCCCTTCCCATCACACAGGTCGAAAAGCCTTTTAATAGTGCGAAACGAAGCCCCGAGTTGCATTTTCAGTGAAATAGATTCCTACTCCACTCTGGATCCTGATGAATTGTAAGGACAGTGTTTCATTTTAAATAATGAGAAACTACTTACGAGACGAATCTTCCTGCAGCTAGTTGAAGGATAGGCTGCCCCAAATCTATTTCGATGACTAAATCAACAGGAGAAAAGCCTCGCTCAAGAGAAACTGTCGAGTCCGCGAAGGGGTTGAAAATTCTTAGAATCCCATCGTGACTCCCGACTGTCAAACGATCCGAGCCGCAGCCCCAAACGTCGGCGACGAGGAGCGAGCGCCCGTCAAACGTTTCATTTTGACCGCACGTCGTCCTCCAAAGGTCTCTCGCTTTGAACAGGGACATGTCATTTTAGACGAGAATCAGACTGAAACGTGAACTCTTGCTACTTTCGATTGAAAGTCAAAACGAGGTACAGTCACAAGACATTGCCTGAAATAATTTTTGGTAACAACCAAATCAGAACACGGTGCGGACAACGGGATATTATCGGACAAATGCGGAACGGTGGAATCGCTTGGTCGCTAAGCGCCCGTTCAAAACAAATCCCCTCCGCTTGACAGAACGGACTCCCCCCCCCCCTGACTAGCAAAACTGAAGATGTATCTTCCTCATCGGAACTATCGATTTTCAATGGTGACTCAAGAAATTGCTGTAATTTGCATATCGGCAACATAATCGTAGTCCGCAAGAGGCTTGCTTAGAAACCTTCTACAACGTGTTACTTGTTCTTAGTTTTTATTTAGGTAGCGAAAAGAATAAATTGTTGCAAACGTAACATTTTTAAATGGAACTTCCTTCATACGTTTAAAACACAGCGAATTTTTTACAAAAATATCTGATGCATAGCAACACCCAACTTTCCGCAACCTCCGTAAATTCGACGACCTGCTACATATCGCGCTAAATCTTTGTTCAACGCTTTACTACAGGAACATTTATGGAGAACGAAATGTAGGTACAAGTTAGATGAGAGTACTACATGAATTTGATCGAAATCGTTAAAGCCATTTCCAAAAAATTGGAAAGCCAGTCAATTAATATTCTACAAATCTCGTTTTCTGAGCTATAATGGCCTCCGTTCAACAGACATACAGAAATTATCACTGAAAACAAAATGTGGGTATAGGTTGCTAGAAGACACTCCAGTGACGCAGTTTCTCGGATAATTACAAAATTGTGGGAAACAACATTATCATTTTTGACTCTGTTCATGGAATGTCTCTCCTGGTTCTGGGTTATCTTCCCAGGAGCATGCCCATGCTACCAGGCCCGACCACGGGTTGTGGATAGTGGAACGGCCACGGCATTGTCCCCAGGGGCATGTCTGCGGCCAGCTGTGAATAAGGACAGCATGCTGACTGAATAAGCAGCTGCGAACAATGGGCAAAACCCAAGAGATCCTGAACAAAGGACTCAAGGGCAAGCGGATCTACATTTTCTCAGGCCGCCTTAAAGGCCATCGCAGCCTATAGGTTTTGGTCTAAGCTGGCATGGGAATGCCTTCATGCGCTCAAGCAGCTCGGCTCCTGTAACAGGCTCTCCCTCATTTGGGTGCTGGCTCACAGGGGGCATGAGGACAATGAAAAGGCTGACCGCCTTGCGAAAAGGGGTACAGAATCCCTACCCATCGGGCCTGAACCATACGTAGGTATGATGAAAAGTCACCTGAACCGTCTGGTTGTTCGATGGGAGATACAGGAAAATGGCGCCCATTGGCATCGCCAGCCACAACTAAGACAGACGAAAAGGCTTGTCACGCCTTCCTGTCAAAGGGCGAAGGCGATGCTGACACTCTCTAGACAAGATCTGAGAGTACTGATAAGCTTCCTCATCGGGCACTGCCCACTCAGATATCACCTCAACAAGATGGGCATCTTAGAGGCGGTGGAATGCAGACTCTGCGGTGAGGAGGACAAGACAGCAGAGCATATCCTGTGTGAGTGCCCTGCCTTAGCAGCAAAACGCTTTGAATACTTTGGTCAGGGGACCACTGAACCCTAATCATGGTGGAATCTGCGGTGAAGGACATACTCAGCTTCCTAAGGGGGGCGGGTATGTACGACGCCTTCTACTCGGACTCACCTAATATGTACGTTAACTTTAGTAGATATTCGTTCACCGTAGTTTCATGGAGATATGTACAACAACAAGAAAAGAAAGAACCAGCTCAATCGGTACCGCCGTTCTCCCGCAAATCGAACTACAGACACACACACATCCCCCATGTTCCCTGCAAATGTGTGTATGTGTGTATGGTGGCGCCCGAAAAGGAGAAACTAAATCAATAATAATGTAAGGAAATAGGGAGGGAGTCCAGGCTAACTTATGCCACTTTTAGAGATAGAAGCATTGGGACAGGGAAGAAAAGAATGATAAGAGGACTGAAAACTGATGCAGGAAGTTATGAGTGGGACTCTTAAGACTCAGAATGATTGGAGACCATGATAGGCTGACAACCAGTTTAGATACGATCTGAGCAATGCGCGAGTGGTGATACATAGAAGAACGCCTGTTGATACACCCAGCCAACGCATCTCCTAAGCACTTTTATTGTACCACACCACGCCAGGATCAATGCTGCAACACTGATGTTACTTTTCTCAGCATTGCGTTTTGATTCCTCAATGAAAGAACTTTTGACAATTGGATTATCTGATGTTTTTTGACATGTTATCGGTATATATAGCTATACTGGCATAAGATTTCTTTATTCAAGCACATAATTGCATGGATTTACTGGGATAAGTTTACTTTCAAATTCTGAAGTGTTCCTCGTGTTACTCCTCAGGTTTTTGGAGCCATCAGTGTAACAGATGATTTCAGACTCATTGATCTTCTGTGGATCTTTTATCCCATACTTGCAAAGTCCTGGTGTTGAGGTTTCTCTAGACATTATATATCGTTTTCAAATCATCCATAAGCACGTTTGGCCCTGGTATTTCTAAGGCTCGCCCATGTAGGTTCCCACACTGGTCTCCAATCATTCTGAGTCTTAGAGTTCCACCCATGTAGGTTCCCACACTGGTCTCCAATCATTCTGAGTCTTAGAGTTCCACTCATAACTTCCTGCATCGGTTTTCATTTCATTGGCAGTATTATGATGTTGGGTATGTGTTACGAAATGCCCCTGTAATTGACATGTTTATTATTAAAGGGCACTGTCCTTAGTGATATCTGGCCACCAGACTAGCGCGCCATATTCTATGCCAGGTCGCGCTATTGTTTGATAAATCCGTTTCACTGTTTATGCCCAAAATAGCTTTATTTGTTTATTCACTTAGTCTCTGGTGAGCCGTGTGCTCCACCACGTAGCTCACAATTTTTTGTTGCCTGCTGCTTCTTCATTCTTAATCTACACATCATCTCGCCTTGCTCACATTCTCTTTGTGAACCCATACACAGTAGTCATCAGTTTACACTTTCACTTCAATTAAGTTTCCTAAGGTTGGTTGTCAGCGTCCAAATAAACTTCTCAAAGAGAATTTAGCTTCATTCGACAGTAAGGAACGTGATCAACACAACATACCCAGCATCAACACCTGTCCAGTACGAACTTTTCCAGACTAAAACAGTGGTCTTAAAACGGAGATTTTTTTTTATTACCGTGAACTACCACATCAGATGCGTTTATTTTCAAGTCCTTTTATTTACTTAATTTTATTGAAGTTAACTTTTTTCTGTGTGCTATATTGGTTCCTTTTTTCATACTACTTTAGTTTATGTCTGAGGTAATAAACACTTATGTGAGTTTTAGACTACACGTTTCCCTACCAGATCTTTAATTTGTAGTAGAAGTTTCCTTCCTTTATCTTATTGACAATTGGGTCTTCCATTTTTCCATTTCCATTTTTTTGGGTCTATCCAATAAAACTCCCAGGTACCAGGGAGATAACACGCCCTTCTACCTGATACCCAATAGTATTGATTCTTTTCCTACTAAAAATTGTTGCCATTGTTTTCTCCAAATGTACTGCTACGTCATGCATTGGGCTGACTTACCAATCTTAGCCAGATGGTATTTTAGCCAGCAGTGTAATGTGAACAGTGTTAGTAGGTCCTTATGCATTCTCATCCACACTGAGGACCTCTCATGATTGCTCCGTGGAGAGTCTAATAAATAACCTTGACTGCCTTGGCCAGGCACATCTTGCCAGTAGACAGTCCTTCTCTTCCCACTTGCCAATCTCATCATTCAAGTGGCTTATGGTGGTCTCCACAAAGGCTCAGGTCCTATCGGTAGAAGTGAAGACCTATCTACCCTACACAGTGTTAAAGTCCTCCTTTGCCAACGTTTTCAGGCCATAATATAACTATAATAATAATGTAACATGCCGGAGCCTTAAGTGCTCAGTCTGGAAAACTGTTGACAGTGCAGTGGTACTGTTGCCTGGATCACTTGACTGAATGATCCTAAAGGGCAGTTCGAAGTTTACTTCATCCCTTCTGAGTCCCTGACGCGAGAAGTCCCCCCCCCCCCCCCAGCAAACCTCAGATGGTACAGGGCCTGTGCGGCAGTCAGCTCACTGGTAGCTGTACAGTCTTCTGTCCCATCCTGGCCCACCAGACCAGAGCACCATAGGTGACCACAGGCTTAGCGATCGCTTTGTACAAGACAACACAAATCGGGTTTTGTATAAAATCTCAAGGCAATCAAAAGCCATTTGGAGCCCCAACACGGTTTTACCTGAATCAATACCTGGAGAAGAGTATGGAAACAATCTAGGTGACAATACATCTTCCCTGAGCCAGCTGTACAACTTAGCTTTTTTAGCAAATAAATTCATGGACATAGAAATCGTATAAACGTGAGAGAGATAGTGAATGGAATGTCGAAGACGGCGGATAAGGGATATCGTTAAAATCTTGTCTTCGAACACTGTTGATTGAAAACACTTTCGAACCATGACGATTGAGACATGTTTGAAAAATTCCCAGTAGGCGGCTGAGAGCGCCAGTAGTCCAAAACTCGATATTGTTGTCCGTGTTCAATACACAGGTTGTCAGGACCTGATGGTTATGACGGGAGGGTGGATATAACGTGAGGATGTTACAGCCTCTTCCTGCCAAGGTGTAGCTCACACCCGTCGTGTGTCTTTCAAGTTGGTAAGATGAGCTCAGTTGGATCTTCGACGGCAGTCGCCGAACCTCCTAACTCTATTTCTAACGCTGCTCTCCGACTTGCTCTCTCCACTTTGAAAGACAGATGCCAACATCTACAGAACCGCCTATCAATGCTGGAGGAGGAAAACCTGCAGTTGCGGATTGAGAGACACTACGTCCCTGTTACAGGTGGTAAGGGAAAGGAGCCAGTGGTGTCTTTGGAGGCAGCTCCACTCCTCAGGAAAGTGGATGAGTTGGCGAGACATAAGTCCAAATTAAGTCATCACATTTACACCGTGGCTACAGAAAACAAACATTTATGGGAGACGTTGTCTAAATTGGCGGAAGACCGAGTGTTGGATATTTTGTCGCCCGTCAGTTTGCCCAAGCCAAAAAAGTCACTTCGGACTATACTTAACTACCCAGGTAAGCTGATTGAGATTCTACCATCCGATTAAACATGAACTTTTCGCGTTAAAGTTGATTTCAATCGGAACCGACTTGTTCAACGCATGGTAGTCTCGAAAGGTTAACAAGAAGTAGAAGTATCATATCATAATCACTGGAAACACAGATATTCTGGTGGTAAAATCTCAGTGTCCTGGCTGTGACGTCAGAGGAAGATTAGAGACTGCGTTTCACGATAAAAGCTAGTTGTGACAACAGTTTATGGAAGTGTTGTGGTAAATGTGAATGTAATTTTGTAGTGGGAACGAATATAAACAATGACGACGCGGCCAAGTCCCACTGGGTACAGATATGAACACGAATGTGAGTAGGACGACAAAAGTATCACTCACTTCTCGAATTAGGCGACGAGGTAAACCACAACCTCCAACGAATTTAAGGTTTGGAGTTGTGGCCATCCTTCAAATTCCAACACATCCGTTCAAACCCATCTTGCGAATCAGCTTTTGTGCAGAATTTCATCCATGCACCACATTCAGGGCTAGCTTTCACAACACTCCGAAAGAAATCGATGAATCAAAGACGTGTTAATTTGTCTATCCATGGCTGAGCGAAAAACGCGTCGAGGGCAGTGGGGAAAGTAGTGTAGTAAGAAGGAGACGACGGGTGTGAAGAAAATGTGGGCTTCCTCATTGTAAATGTGCGATGTTAAGATTCGGTCGACCAACTCATGATAGAAAGACGAAGGGGGTAGAATGGGTACTTGACAAAGAGAGGGATGAACAGTTGGATTCCATTGTTCACCAGCATTACTCTAGCCCTTGTATACACGCGATTCAATTTTTTGCACTAGCCTCCTACTATCCTGCTGCACTTTCTAGTTTCTACCTGCAACTGCAATCTTGTTCCCTAATCAGACAATATGTTGTATTCTGCTGTGTCTCCTTGACATAGCAAAACTGGTTCCCGTCAGGTAGTCGTATCTGATCCTGAAGCAAGGGTTCTCTGCTTTGATTTTCCCAGAGTGCAATATGAAAGGCAGTAAAGCAAAATGAACTGTATTAGTATTATGTCAGAACTTGACCTTGACCTTATACTTGACCTGAGAATAAATTCTGTAGCACTTTGCAGAATAATGGGTTGAGATCGTGTCTGAACTTGTGCACATTAGGCAGCAAAGTGTTTGGGGTAGTGTACTGAGCCTAGATTTGGATAGCACTGAAAAATATCATGCACACAGTTTATGTCAGCTGTAGAGGTAGTGATACGTAGTACAATTGTGCCTTTTCACCGACTAAATATCACTGTAGGGCCAAAACAGGGAGAATGTGATTAGTTAGTGAGTGCGAGAGGGGGGAACGTAATTTTCACTTGGTACTGAAGACTGAATTTATGAATGCTCACTGAAATACACAATAGAGGACAAGTTCAGAACAAAATCTCTAGGGAACTGCGATTGAACGGCACTGATTTGAGCACAGATGGGAGTTAGTGCAAAAGTGTTATGTTCTGAGTGATTGGGCAGTCATAGAATCAGCAATACAGTCATACGACCTGGACTGACAGAAATAGAAAGAATACAGGAGCAGCTTAGCCAGTTATTAATTCACAAGGGCAACAGTTATTGAAGTAAGGGAGGTCAGTGGAGAAAACTCTAGAGACAAGAACTTCTTTTAGCTCAGTGTACTATTGGGCTGCAGACTTCGAGCCATGGAAATCTTGAGACCACCCTGAGGTTTTCAGAGATAATTTCTAGTCATCTCCTGAACAAGAGCTGCCACTAGCAGATTTACTGGATGTTACTGTTGGGTGAAATACTTGTTGAGATTAAGATGCAGGCGCCAGGATTAAATACCTTGACGAGAGTAGGTCGCTTAATTGGAGTCTTTGGTGATAGTCCTGAAGACTGAGATGAGGTGGTAACCATTCCTTAGAGCGTTGCATAGTCAGCCACAAGTAAGGGGAACAAAATGCCGGTAAAATGGCAGCGAAATGGGTACACAGCCTTCAAATGGTTGTCAGACCTTGGCGCAGCAGAAATTGGGGTAAGAGGTTTTCCAATGGTCTTCCGTTAGTCGAAGTGGTTCTTCTTCAACTCTGCAGTTCGCCTGGAGGAATCAGAGGTTAAGTCAGAAAGTGAAAGACAAGTTCCTTCGCCTGTTATCCAGTTGGCACACTGAAAGTCTGCTCAGAGGAGGTGAGGGAACCACTCAGGTTAACCTTTTGGCAAGGATAACACCATAATGAAGATGTGTACCAACAAATGTCAAGCCATTGCACAGCATCTGTCGAAGTTTGATGTCTCTGAGGTAGGTGTCAGAATTTCAGCGGGATATTGTCTGAATGTGTTCACCTCTTTTTATTCAACTTGCGACTTGTTGTGCAAAGTTAATCAGTGTATTGTGTAATGGAAGGCCAAACGATGCTCATTAGGGGGGGGGGGGATGAGATGAGCCAGAGAGAGAGAGAGAGAGAGAGCAGAGAGGATAAAACGGCATTGATATTAGCACAGGTGAGAATTAGTGCGAAGGAGTTATTGTCTGAGTGATTGAGTTGTCAAAGTGGAGCAGAGACAGATGGAAATGGAATGAAAACAGGAGTGGCTTGGCAAGGTATTTATCCTCAAGGTTAATGGCAAAGTAAGAGAAGTCAGTGGGGAAAACCTCCGGATTAACAGACTGCAGACTAAGGGTCAGGGGGAAACCCCTAGCGTTGATCCTCAAGGTTTTCAGTGAGGATTTCTTGACATCTCTCGAACGATCCCAACTAGAGGCTTTCTTGACTGTTGTGAAAGAAGACAATTAATTCTGCAATGAGATTAAAGCATTTGGAACTGTCTCATCTTTTTACCTATGTGGACCATTTCCAGGAGCCTGCAGGGATCACTCACATAAGTTCTATAACTCGCTCCATGATTTTCGTCTCTAGTAAAGTTGTAATACTAAAATTGTGCATTGTTTTTTTCTTACAGATGAAAACCAGCTTAGTTTGAACGAGGTGCCTGTGGAAAGCCAAGATGTGTTTCAGATGAAGAATTCCCCTCACCAACTGGTACTATAAACAATCAACTTACGTTATAGTTTTCTACCATGTGATGCTTACATTTGTACATAATACTTGAATACAATGGATTTTTCCTTATTTTATCAACAGGACAGATGGAACTCGACTGCTTCGATTAAAGAATGTGAATACCCTACTATACACATTGACGATGACGAGGATGAAATCGATGGGCTCGTTTGCTCAGAAATATCGGAACTGCTCCAAAGTTTAGAGGAGGACAAAAAACTATTGAAACAACAGCAGCTAGACCTTAAATCTGCGATCGACGCTATATCAAAATTTAGTAGAGGTATTCATGCCCTGTGCAGTACTTTATTAATATTTCGTAATCTTGTTTTTACAGTAGGTGTATAAACAAATTTCGATTACCCAGTTCCCCTGATGTGTGATGTTGGATCATCACGGAATCATCCTCCAAAGCTCGTCTGAAATGGAATTGCGATGTGAAAATGCTCATAAATGCCACTGCAATAATCTGACCTGCCAGTTTTTGTAAAGTACAGCTCATTAATTTTCCTGATAAGCTCGTGTATTTTCCTATAAACTAGGAAAGTAGCCATTTGCAGTGTTCTTATCAGTTTAAAAAATTCTGCAGCTGGAAAAAATACAGAAAACCCCCATCTTGACATTTTCAAGTTGAGTGGGAAGCGAGAAATCCGCAGCACCTCCAGTATGGTCCAAGCTAACAGCAGTTAGTTACATTTCAAGTCACAACTGTACTTCAGATTTACCTTAACATCTCTGATCACCGAGTGCCAGTGTTCAGACTCCACATGGATGGTTTGGTAACTGCCTCCTCAAACGTTGTGTGTGGAAAATACCCCGTGAGATTGGCTAAGTGTGAAGAGAGTATAAGATACCTTTATAACACGCTGAATGGCACACCAGTTCGGTGTTGGATTGCTTGTACAACCTGTACGCCAAGTTGAGGTGTAATGACATCTTTTACGATGAACTGGATGATGAGATTTATTTCAGAGGAGTAACTTAATACACGCACTGTGAGGTATCACTTGTGAGCCAAACCTTGGAAAGGCGTGTAGACGGGCACAGAAGGGCAACTGCAATCCTCAGGATAAGGTGCCACAAACCTTGATTTGGTTTTGAGTTGGCTTCCCCGATGGGATTCGTCCCTCGGCAATGGAATTTTTAGGAGAAACAATGATGAGCCAAATGCAACTGCAAATATCACTTGTGCTCATAGGTATAGAGTTTCTAGCGAACAAGTAAAAGGAGAGAAACGGTTCCTTCTGCCACAGGTAGTGATACAGTCCAAGAAGGTAGCAGGCCCATCGCTCATCGCTTAGGGGGGAGTTCTCTCGTCTTCCTTCCGGTGTACTTTCTGTACACTAAGTAATTAAATTGATTATACTGTTTTGTGGGGGCACCACGCTTATTTCCATCATTCTGCCAATATGAAGAGTGCGATATCAATGTAAAGATCTCACTATGGCGTTGAATTGGGGTATTCTCCGTTTTGATCGAGCTAGTAGCTATGAAGGTCCTATTAGGATGATGTGCACCGCTCCTATCATATTGCTCCAAGACAAACGACACCAACCTAAACTGTGGTAGACTGCGTGAAGTTCAATTAAGGTGGCGTTACGAATTGATGTTGCATTTCAGCATTCAATTCTGAAGCAATTATTTGCCATAAACTCAACTAGTTTAGTATGAAATGCCACTGCAGTCAAATCAGTCAGTCAATATCCCCCTCAACGGTCATTTCCCGCGATGTTTGTTTTAATTTCTTCCTCTCCATCGTCAGAAGTCGACGTCTGGTCCTGAGATAAAGCGTTTAGAGCGTCTCACTCCCGCAGCCTCCCAGACAGTCTGGAGCATTCCCCTTGCATATTGTCTCAATGGCTTTATGATTGCCCCTAGTGGGGAAGTGGCCCTATAGGCACATGGCCAGATGGTCTACCCTCGCATTCCTTGCCAGTCAGAAATGATTACTAAAACCAACCCAAGATGCAAAAGCACTAGCCATAAAATGTAAATGTGTTGAGTATTGATGACAAAACAGGAAAATGTTGTAGAATACGAACGACAAGGGCTGATTTCAACCAAGTGAGAAACTGTCCGACCTAGACACAGTCTTAATATAAATTAAGATGACTGCAGGAGATGATCCGCTAAACCTTCCTTAACGTACTGCTCAAGAGATTTGTAAGGTTGTTAGAGCCCAGCCAGGGTCACCTGTGGTCCACAATGGGGTGTGGCTCGTTTGTAGGGTCCATATTCAGCACCCTTGTTGCGCTCTGAGCTGAATTTAGAGCTAAAGCGCCCAGCCTGAGTGTCATTGCATCACAGCTAAACCCTGCTCTAGCTTCGCTTTTCCTCTGTAGGAACACTTCTGTGTTTGTTTTTATGGAGTCACGTCAACGCGCGAGTTTTTAAGCCCTTCACTCCCAAGGCTTCAAGGGTGAGGTAGAGTTCCCTCGTCTTCCCTCGAGCGTACTACCTCTATACCCTAAGCGTGCGTTTATTATTAAA
Organism: Pachypeltis micranthus; assembly: GCA_020466155.1. Lineage (NCBI taxonomy): Eukaryota > Metazoa > Arthropoda > Insecta > Hemiptera > Miridae > Pachypeltis > Pachypeltis micranthus. The sequence goes on along the minus strand of CM035771.1, from coordinate 27,808,593 downwards.
AAGATTATGCGTTGTGAGAGTACCACAACGCATCAAAACTCAACGCAAGCAAATTTAATACTGAGTGATAGCTGAATGTACGAGCAATTTATTAATTCTGAGTTCACCTTAATTACGTAGCATATTTTTGTTGTTGCAGGCGTTCACAATACTCTACCCCACGCCATTCCTTCAAGAGAAACTCTCGACTCGCAAAGCACTATGGAAGAATACGAAAATCTTCGCAGCATTTGTTCAGACGTCGATGAGACCAATCGTAGCGAAGGAGAAGTGCTCAAAATATCCAACGGCGTCACTTTACGAAACAAAGAGAACAACTTCGAAGACAGGATTTGTCCACTTTGCACGAAATTTTACGCCAAATCAACACCCTTCGACGAATTCAACGATCACGTCTTAAGCCATTTCGTCGAAGACTCCGAGCAAGATTCTCATTTGAGTTTTCAAAAAATCGCCACATAACGACGGAATTGACGAGTTCAGTGATTTCGTCAATCAAAGACAATGAGCGCGAGTTGATGCTGTGCAATATACAAGTCGGTATTAGTACTTTTTGGCGTAGAAGTAGCAGTCTGTCTTCGTGTTGTTTTCTGGAATAATTTATAGCGAAGTAGGTTGCGATAAGAGCCAACACACAAACTTTTGACAATTTCTGTCACTCTTCACACTACGATAGAATCCCTAGCACGTTTTTCATATTCCCAGCCGAATAATTTCTTTCTGTTAATTTGTAATAATGAAAATACTCGTAAATCGTGCACTACATTTGAAAAACTAACCCTTTTTTGGTCTACTCAGCTCAACAATGTTTGTGTCTGGGGGGATCGTGCACATTGACAAATTTTTGTAAAAAAATGTCCATAAAATTATTATATACATAAAGTAAATATATGACTGTCACTAATCATATCAATATCTAATTAGCACGATCATTTCCTATCGTTCGTATGGTGAAAATAGTGATTTGTTATCCATTTAGCGAAGGCTTGTGTGGTGCATTTGCGCTGACTAGGCGCCTCAAATGCCCCAATTCGTTCGAAACTTCGCTATTGTCTGTTGTAACTGGGCGGTTCTCTCGCGTCGCTCCCACCCACTTCTGTTTGTGGTGGTATAACTCTTTGTTTCAATTGCATTAGGTTGATATCGTACTCGCTTAGTGCGATATCGCTTCGTAAGCATAACAGGTACATGAATTAAACAAATGATTCTCGTGCGTCTTCATAGGAGGCTCAATGAGCTACCTAGACATAGTAGATCAATTCTGAAGTGCTGTTTTATTAACCCATTCAGCGCGGGCTGCAAAAGGGGGAACAACCTCCCATCCTGAAGTAGAGTTTTTGTGACATGTCTCAAAGAGAGGGACGTGGTAATACTACCACACCCGCACTGGATGAGTTAATATTGATGTGTGTTGTGTGTCAACTGCAAATGTTGATCAGTGGGTAGACTGATCTTGAGTTAACTGAAGCTGCTCGAGCTTTGTCTGGTCTGAATTCAACTTGTGGCCAATAATCACTGCTATCCACCAAGATCACATTGTCAGGCATGTGCATACCCCACTTCCCACTGTTGCACCACTGCCATCTGCTTCCTGTGGTGGGAAATGCTCAGTGTATCAGCCTACACCTCTGCTCCGTATAAGAGGATGTCGTGTATGACGGTCATAACCACCTGGTGCTTGCTGGTGTTGGACATCAAATGGGAAAGAGCCGTTACTGTGGCAGCAGCTGCTTTTGGAATGTGGAAACCGAATGGCAACTTGGTATCCACTATTACACCCAAGTGTCGAATTGCCTCCCATGTTCACAGCTCTCTAGTCTCCATGGGAATGGGGAGGTGAGCCTCCATTGTTAGTGTCGTCACCAGAAACTAGCTCTGTCTTCTTCAGAAGGGGCATCTACCAATACTCATTGCTGACACATCATCCGCATTTCCCACTATAATTACCTTCTGATGAATCAGGCCTCCATGTGGTTTCCACCATCTGGAGTTGAACTCATTTTTCATTCAGGGTAACCAACAATCCAACTCTCCTGAAACTTAGAAAGAACCAGCTCAATCAGTCAAGCCGTTCTCCCACAAATTGAAATGCAGCTACATACAGTAGGGAGGGCACCCAGACTACCCAATACATGCTCCAGGAATAGAAGGATTGGAAGGGGAACCTCCTATAAATACTAGCGTTTTATGTAGAACAAAATGTGGGTATAGGTTGCTAGAAGTCAGCAAAATCATTGAGTCGTTTTGCTGAAGAATGACAGAAGAAGCTATTTTGCTTATAGTAAATGTAAAATAAATAACAATTAATCAAGTAATAAATGAGGAGGAAAACCAGACAACCCTTCACTGACTCTGGGGATACAAGGATTGGGACTAGAAAGAACCATTGTCTTAACCACTAGACCACGATCGCCCGGTGCCTTTAATAGGAGTCAGTCAGCAGACTATCACTTGAGATTTTCTAAGATTCTAGTGACGCTTGAGATTAGGTTTTTAAGTAAACCGGCAGAGGTGATTACTGTACTTCTAACGGATCACACAATGACATTGCCAAGTCAGAATGCGTAAGTCATAAATAAAGTCGGAAATGGTCGGTGTTTGACACGATAATGTACAACACAACTGACATGGAAGAGCTGAGATCGTCAGAGAACGCGGGAAGAGTGTGTGATTGCCTCCCATTCACTTACAACGTTATCAATACAGTATAATTTTGTTGTGGGGCCGCTATTGAATGAAGTAGTTTACTGTGGGGTGAATTCTTCCGGCTCTCAAGAATTCACACCAGAGTTATCAATACAATTTTTAAGACTGAAAAACAAGGTGCCCCTTCGAATCCCAAAAAGTTAACAGTTAACGATCTACACGACGTCGAATAAACTGAAGTTTTTAAGTTCGCCGCTAGGCGCGTATCGGAAAGTTACCCTCGGATTTGAACGATCTGAACTTGGAAAATTTCCGATTCGGACATTCCCTCGCGATCTATCGGATGTTGAATTGAACTAAAATAGTTGCGAGCTTTGGCTGTTTCAGATCTCCTATTCAAATATTTTCCCCGGTCTCCAAATATCCAAACGTCTCTTTGGTCGAATAAATTTGCTTTCTATCAGACATTGAGGAAAGTAGCTTGGGCGCTCACCGCTAGGATCGCAACGGAAGTTTCCGCGCACGAATATCAGCGATCTGAACTTGGAAATTTCCTATTCGGACTAGAAAGGGAGAAACCTCCGACTTTATTTATGACCAAGGAAATCTGGTATGGCAGGATATTGTGCGATACGTTAGAAGTACGGTGATCACCTCTATAAAAAATGTTCCTCGCAAACGGCTCTAACGATTTAAATTGAACTTTCAAATTATCTTCTACTAGTTTTTTTAATTTTAAAGGTGGATGCTGGCGATACCCTCACTGCGGATACAAACCCGCCTATTGTAAGGACGTCCATGAGCTGAGGCTCATGGCCCCCCTGCTCCACCGCTAGGCCCCACGACACTGGGCTCACTTGGTGAGACGTCACCTATACCTGCCCACCACCCCTGCACAAAGCGGAGGACATCCGCAAGTTATGCATTTCCACCTCTTCCGGTTAATGAAAGGCCCAACCACACACGCGATGGCACGATACCGCGAGTTCATCGCAAATGCACAACCCATGCACTGCCGTCTCTAGCCCCGCCTCGCAGAACCTGCATATAGATACCTCACACTTGCCAATATTAGCAAGGTGGTACCTCAGTAGACAGTGACCTGTAAATAGGCCACATATGATCCTCATATCCCTCGTCCCCAGTGCAAGCACCTCTTTGGCTCTCCCTCTGGAGAGTGGGATGAAGAGTTTTAACTGTCTAAGGCCGGGCAACCCCTGCCAATGGCTACCCTGTACCTATCCTCCCATTTGCCAACCTCTCTATGTACGTGGCTTCTGGTAGTCCCAACAAAGGGCTCAGGGCCCTTCTTTGCCAGCCCATTGGCTCACATCCAACACATCTTTTACGCTGTTGTCCTTGGCCAGGGCCTTCACTCCAGTCAGACGCTGCCACACGTAAGAGAATACGCGGTTAAGACCTTGAGAGTGGCCTGACTGTCACCACAGACACTTCTGCCAGGAACACTGTGGCCAGGGATCCCAATGTGATCGCTGCTCTAATTCTCGGCCCAAAGATACCTGCCCCTGCCAGGCCACCCTGGACCGAGCCATCAGTGTAATATACCAAGGCCCTAGTTTCAAAAGCGGGAACTCCCCCTTCCCACCTAGATCGCTCATGGATGAGTATCCGAAAGGGGAGAGCGAAGTTGAACCTCGCGGGCATTAAGTCTACCTCATGCAGCGCAGGCCCCTCCACCTTCACTTTGTCAAGGATCAAGTGGTAGGAACCCCTACTCCCCCGCATGATCAGACCCAACTCGAACATACGCACAGCCTGGACGAACGTGTATGTGGAGTGGAGCTACATCTAACAAGACCTCCAATGCACCCGTAGGGCATGTTCTCATACAGCCTGTAGCGGCAGTAAGAGAACATCTTCTACTAGTTAGTACAAAATCGTTCTTCTCTATACATATCTCCATGAAACCACCGTGAGGCCGAAAAGCAAAAATAGGCAAAACGCCTCAGACGATTTTCACCAAACTCACAGGACGTTTTTACAAAGTTAATACGTATATATTGTTCTCAATAAACATCCCCTCACATACCATTGAACAGAGTCAAAAATGATAATGTATGGAAAATAATGTTTTTTCCCACAATTTTGTGTTATCCGAGAAACTACGTCACTGGATTGGATCGGTCTTCCCGCCTATACCCACATTTTGTTTCCCTTGGTTATTTCCGTGTGTGTCTATTGAACGGAGATATAAGCCATGATAGCTCGGAAAACGAGATTTGTCGAATATTAATTTACTGGTTTTCCAATTTTCTGAAAACGGCTTTAACGATTTCAATCAAATTCACGGAATACTCTCATCCAATACCTCATCTAATACCTACATTTTGTTCCTGTAGAAATACGTTGAACGAAGATGCAGCGCCCGTGTGAGTAGCAGGTTGTCAAAGTTGTGCGTTGCTACGCACCAGATATTTTCACTTAACTCACAGTGAGCAGCAGAGGCTTGTTCCGACATCTCCTTCTTACTTCTTTGAAATTTTGAATTTTCGCCAGATCGTTACGTTTCAGACCTTACTGATTCAAAAAACCACTATTTGGGAAAATGGTCTGTGCGTGTTAGTGAAAACATCTGAAGCAAATCCACTCAAAACTAACTGGTTATCATAGTGATGATCCTAGGACCAGCACTGTAGAACTCCTTCGAATATCTTCTCAGGACCCTCGCGAAGACTGACTGCGAGCGATACTCCTATGTGGACGACCTGACAGTGCTGAGTGAGGAACTGCCCGACCTGCAGACAGTCAATAAAACAATTAAGAAGGAGATCGTCCGCTCAGCCTTCCTTGGCATATTGCATTCAATCCTATCTGGCCTAAAGATTTATTGGGCTTTAAGGTCACAAGGGCCCTGCCGAGGTTTGTTGTCCAGAATATGATGTCTGGCTCTTTCAGAGGATCGATGATCAGCTCCCTTGTTTAAACAGACACGGAGACAACTTAATTTTTTTTCATTTCAGCCAACTGCATTACTTTCCTACTGTTCTTTCTAATTTGTAAGGCTGAGGGAAGTAAACCGTTCCATTATCTAATTGCGAGCCTGTTGAAATATAAACAGAATCGTAGAAAAGACGAGCTGTCGTTTGTTCTCCATCCACAGTATTAAACTCAAAATAGGAAGTAACGGTCGTAGACAACTCGCACAAATGATCGTTGTGCAGTCAGGACACACCAATCGCTTCTGTCTAGGGTTGGTGGTGACGCCTGGTGAACACCGCAAGTTATTAACGAAAACAAAGTTGGAAATGGCCGCTTGAATTCGTCACACTATCCTTCAGAGCGACTAAATACATTTCGTGACGGGTGTGTTTTGAAAACGAAGCTTACGGAAAATCGAACGAATGTGCCACAGTGAAGTAGTATATCATTTAGCACGATTCGTTCAATACGGTTTAATGTTTGAGAAACGATGGTCGGAGGGTTCTCGACTATGACAAATTCAATGGATTGACGCATGAATAAACCGCTCTTTACCTTAATGCACCATTTGAAGTTGGGGTCTGACATGAGCGTTCTATCGCGGAGTTTCCTTTGGGAAAGCTCGCGGGTGTTTTTATCGACCAAAGCTTTGAGGAAGACGTCGAGATGAGGAAAATAGTCAGAGGCGGTGTCGTCTTGTAGCTTCGTTACATCCGGTTCTTTACAAAAAAAGCCAGTTGCAGTCGTTGACGCTCCTTTCAGATATTTGAAGCGTGAAGTAATTGTGGGCGCACTCTTTACAACACATGTGTTCACGCTCCAGCGTGGATGCGATCTGAGGATAAAAAAGGGAGAGCCGAGTACACCACTTTTGAATGTTTGCTACTTAGGAGAAAAACAGTTTTCTACTGGATAATCGCGATTCTTAGTGAATTTCCATGGCAGGTTCACATGAGCACAATCGCGTTCTTCACCAATAATATTTGGTGTAAAGCATCACACAACATTCCTCCCCCTTACCGATATATAAATAGAATCTATCGAAAGACCATCCTCATCTGAAGTGTAATTTGTTTAAGATTTATTTTTTTTTTTGAGTTCTATTTAATAACATATCATAACATTGCGCACTCGTTCATGTTTCACACCACTTCCCTTGCTGCATCCTTCGTGCTTGGGCATGCCTGGTATAGTATGGTAATTGGACATGTTCGTAATTGCATCGGGTTTGTGGGGTTCGGTCATTGATCTGTGGGGCCCTCTCTGCACGTTACAGTAGCCAGTAGCTTGTGCTATGAAAACAGATAAGAAAAAAAAAAAAACGATGGAGTTGGTGGCACGTGCCTGACTCCCGTCTTTCTCCTTTTCTCAATCTTCTTGTTCTGTGTTGACCCAGTTGTCTCTTTTGGTTTGCTGGTTCTTTTCTCTGTCTTTTCGGGATCAGTCAGGAGCCTCAGTCCCAGAGGATGGCTGTTTTTTAGAGGAACTGTTTGGCACAGGCTGAATTAGTTGGGATATCGAGCTTGGAAGTTTCGCATTTGCCCCTAACGGGAAGTCCTTGTTTCAGGCCTTCCCTGAACATCGAGTTCACCTATTTTGGACACCTCAAGCCTTTCATTTGTAGCTGTAGGAAAGTCTGCTTCTTCTTCAATTATTTCCAAGTGACAACGGATTTCTCCTTCTGGACTTACCAAAATATCCTCTTCCCACCCCACAATTCACTTCCACTCCCCAACACACAGCTCTTTTTGGTTTATTATTCATTCTGAATAATAACCCTATGTTTTCGGTCACGAATAATTTTTTACAACCCCCCCTCAAAATTTGATACTTTACGTTTCAAGACATGGAGATTCCAAATGTGCAATGTCCGTCCGCCGTCCGCCGTCCCCCGTCCGGGCCGTTTTGTGCCTTTAACGTGGTCTAAAAAATTCGTTCTTTCGCCCAAAAATCCGATTTGGTATCTAGTTGTGCCCGCCATCTCTGCAATCCGATCGGACGAAGCCCGTGGTTGTAATGGGCAAAAAACGGTTAAAAAAAATTAACGAAACGCAGTACAACGCGAGAGCTACAGCGTTTCGTCGTTTGAACTCCCCCCGCCCCGCCCGTCTCTTTAAAAAACTCGAGGCGAGCGAGCAGCGCGCCTCCCGCTCGCTTCCCTCCCAATGACTCCGCCTCCCACTCTCCACTCAACTCCCCTTTCGCCTTTCGCTTCCAGCGCCCCCGTTCCAATTTCCCCGACGTTTTGGTTTTAATATGATTCAATTTTTTTAGATTCTTTCGTTTCATTCTCATTTTGTTTTTTTTCATAGATTTTTGGTTAAATTTTGATATTAGTATTTAGCGTGCATGTTTTCATATTAAAATTCAGTTTTTTCTAGATACTTTCGTTTTTTTTGTTTATTTTAATATTACGATTCAGTTCTTTTCGACCTATTTTTGGGTTTAATTATGATATTTTTCGATGCTGAATCGAACAGGATGGGTCTCGGAGCATTAATGCTAGGTCAAGCTGATTATCCGAATAATAAACCGTTGTGTAATAATTTGCAGGGTTTTTTGGTCGTAGGATGGACATCAAAGAAGACTCTGGCAGGAAATACCTGGCATTCCTTAAGAAACTAGGCACATACCTGTGCGACATTAAGACTGGCACAATTGAACTTTAGGCCGCAGTGCTCATTACAAATAAGGGACAGCCAGAGTTATAAAAAAAGAAAACCTCGAGGGGGGGGGGGGCAACATATAACAATTTACCCTTTGCTCCCCAGACCGTCTTTAATTTGTTTCTCTTTTGAGATTTGCGATCTCGTAATCCTCCTCTTCTTTGAAAGCCTGTCTGTGATGAGCATGAGATTCTGACTGTACAGGGCATGGGAACTTGGTAAACGACACATTCTGCAGCCATATCATTTTCAAGCACATCTCCATCAAAATAGCTGTCGTTATCTAGATTGTGCCCTAAAACTCCTTCTTCACCAGTAGTTCGACAGTCTCTTCCTCTCCAACGACATTGGAAATTTCCAAATAATCATTGGATCTTGCAATTTTTTCGTGTTTTACAGTATCAACTGGTAGGACAGCGTACTTTGCTTCTGGTAATTCTAGGGGCTTGGGAAGTATTTCGTGTTCCTGGCTGCCCTCTTCAGCGTCAAGTCAGCCGTGTGACTCAGGAACTATCTCAGATGCGACTCATTCAATTCTACCCTGGTACAACGTGGAACAGGCCACAGTACACAAAGGCACAACATGGGCCAAGATTGTGCGTCAGATATACAGTGTTGTAGATTCTGCAAAGGGGGGCTGGCTGTGGTGCACCTCAGAATGCTTCAGGTACCTTAGCTGATGCTTGATGAGGTTGCAAGGACGGACCTCAAGGCTTGGAACTGTTTAGCATATTGCATCAAGTTGGCCCTCACTGATCTCTGCGATGGCAACTCTTCTTGTTCTCTTTACTCTCACGGGAATCTTCCAGCGAGCCGCCATTTCCATACATTCTCCCCGACTGGCCAGCTGTTTTAGAGGTTCAGGAGCGGGCTTTCCTCCTCGTCCTCATTCTTATCCCCTGCGGGATACTGGCTCCAGATCCATCCTCTTCTGGTTGAGAATGGCCCTGGAAAGTTGAGCAATGCATCTTGAGAGTTAATGGGGACGTAGCACACCAACTTTATGGGAACTGGGGGGAGGGGGATGACAATACAGAGGTTGCTCATGGACGCTAAACAACAGACTCAACTTGGGACAGTGGGAATTTTCTCAGTTGCCAGCAGCATTGTGGTAATTATACCTTCGAAATAATCTATTTCTTCGTCAATCTAGACAAAACCAGTTCCCTTGTTGGCTTATCATTCAAATCGATGTTTTTTAATCGGGTCTGGGCCGAGAGAGTTGGCAGAGTCATTACTGTTTCCAGGCAATTGACCAACGTTGTTTCCTTGGTACTGCTTTCTTGAATCAAACTTTCAGTCTTGTTCATTACTGTATTCTCCTCTACTGTCGAACTAAGAATCCTTTTTTCTAAAGTTAGTTTTCCTTGGAGTGTGATGCCCTTTGCTTCGCTCTCTTGATTGAAATTGGCGTCTAATGTTGGTTCATCAACGACTTCATCCAGACTCACAAATGAATCGCTGCCTTCAGACGATGAGCCGGCCTCTTCTTTCCCTTGAGATACGGACGATCTTTGGGATTCTTCGGGCGAAACTGTAATGGACTTCACAAATATTTGTTGAACTTGAGACACGACGAGATCTTCTTTCTCCCAATCAGCTTCGTTATTTAGTTTCTCCTCAACAAGTAACTGGAGCTCGGGAATCGGCTTTATTCACAACTTTCGTGTCGCCCGGTTCCGACTTCCTTGAAATGAGCTCTTGTCGGGGAATCTCAGTCAATACTCGCGACGGATTATCCTTATTTATTACTAGAAATCGTTGAGATGGTCGTTTGCGAGTAACCTCTGGGCACCAAAGAGCTCACCCTCAGGTTCTTCTCTGAAACTTCCCGCTCAGGATTCGAATTTTTTTTTCCTTTGAGCTGGTGAATTTTTTGCGATAATTTGAAAATGCGGTGGCACATCTGAAGTGCGTCGAATCTGAATATCACGCCTCTCACTTTTACTTAATTTTTACAAAGCTTCGAGCCGTTCAATTGCTTCAATACTTACGATATTTAACTGGAATATTGACTGAGTTGAACATTGATACTCGCCTCTTCTTGCTATCCAACACCTTTCCACCACTTTGGATTCATCTGAAACAAAACGAAATATCAGGGCTTCCCTTAGCTCTACGCAAATTCACTAGGTTTCGTGGTTTTTGCTGCTAATTTAATTTATTTTGTTCACTCAGTTCACTTGAACTAGGTGAAACACCACCGCTCACACTCGCCCCTTCTTTTCGGGGCAGTATGGTGGGGTCCTAAGAGAGACCACAGCAAGTTCGTAGCTCTCACCTTCCAGCAGAGGGGTTTCCATGGCTTGTGTTCGATTCGTAGAGAACCAGAAAACCCTGGGCGCAGATCTACACCTTTGCTTCGGTGTAAGAGAGCGTGTATGGGAGATATAACCAGCGCTTGTTATCAGAAACGTGGTCTCCCTGAGGAAAATTAACGTTGGGTCCAGTAAAATTACCGAAACCCCATGATACTTCCTGGTTAGACTCTGCAGGGGTATTTCCAATCAAGTTCTATAATTTACATTGTTACTGTTCTGACTTTGGCCTTAAAATAATGCTAGGCAGCTCTAAAAACCCGCGCCTTCAAATGTTTTAAACAAGGAACTTCCATAACTTCTAGTGATACTGACGAATCATTTCCCATTTTGGGTTCACGTACGTTTTCATTCAGGTTGACCTGAACGAGAAGATACAAGCTTATCTCACTGCTTCTCGTGCCTTCTTCATCAGTACCGTAAAAACATTCGAATCTGAGGTGAAGGGATTTTGAGCAAAAGTAAAGAGTGCAAAGAGACTGTTGAGGTTTACCCTGAAAAATCAGGTTCCCGGCATCTTGACGGTCTTTACCCTCTTATCTGAAACTGGAGCAGTTTCCGTCTTTTTTACTGCTCGATCTTGGTTTCCCGTTGGTCTCGATTCCCATACGCCTGCTCGTTTTTCGTTCACCGTTTCCTTACCATTCGCCTGTTGGCTGCTATCCTCCAGTTTTTTATTGAGAAATTGGGAAGGGCCAATCTTCCTTTTGAGTATCTAGAGTGTTTACAGCAAATAGTTCGGGCTTTCCAAGTGAAACATTCCTTCTTACCAAGCGATTGAGATATGCGGTGGTGGTGGTGGTGGGGGGGGGGGCGCTTTGTACTGTTCTCCCCATCGACGATAACTTACGATCCCTTTCTTAGAAGCTTGGCCGGATTCCTGAGATCTGAAGTTATTCCTCCAAAAGGATGGAGGGGGGGGGGAGAGGGAGATTCAGAGACACCGAAATCCCATCCAGTTCGATGTGTGATCAAAACGACGAGGCGTATGAGGGATAATGCTGTAAGATTTTGTTGAAAAGTTGCTGAATTGGACGTGTACTATTGTTTGAAGCAGTAGCTAACAAGTGTTGCAGAAATACGCTATAGGCTCTCGGTTCATCCATCTCATTGCGCTTACATTTGTGATCGGTACGTACTATAGTATTTTTATAGCACACGCCAAAAGTGAATAGTGCTTCTGGACCTTCTAGCCTGGAAACTAGTCCGTACATTCACGCGCTAACAACAAATTCTTGTGTATCAACCATTCAAAAACACAATGAGAATCCCGTTTCACGACCCCCGTCTCACAGATAAGAATACCATATGAGAAAAGGAAACCACAAATATTCAAAATGTAAAAAAGGGAAATACACAGTACGAGCATCACGAGGTCAGCATGAAATCTATTTTGCGTTTTTTCATCTTCGTATTTTATTTCGCTCGAAAGGGCATCCCACAATCATTTTGTTCTTTTCTCGTCATACAGTCCTCTGGTTCACGTCCCGTTTATTCATCCACGCGGAAAATCCTATTGTCTGGTTGTGCTCCCGCTCTCGAGTTTTCCCTCCCAGTCGCTGATTTCCGTTAAATTGAATTTCGTACAGTTCATATTATGTTCTCCACCCCAAACCCATTTCTCCGTTCACTTCCGAACGTATGAATATTACATTGGCAAAAGGGGAGGGAAGCTTCCAATAGGTCGGATAATTTGACTTGGAGTGGCACCCCCCACCATTTGTACAGGAAACCTCTATAAATTTGTTACTGGTTGTTTCCGTATTTTTCTAAATACCTATTGTAAGAGAGTAAGTCCAATTAATCAAATGAGCTTTGAAAGGTTCTTGTTGTGCGAAAAATAGTGTGAAGCACGTTACACAATACGTCGATTTTAACATTTTTCGAAACATTCGTGTATAAAGTTGAACAACAACAGGAGGAACGTCATTCTTCATTTCATGAGTTGCTCGAGTTTCTATCAACATTTTCTTTTTTCATCTTCCCACCACTTCGATGAATCACTCAACTTGTGACAAACTTCTACTTTCTGCAGCCAAAATACAACAACAAATTTGCTACCAATTCATATCCGATTTTCTTCAGTTTGCAAGTTAGATCATGATCAACGTCTGTTCCCACATCGACAGGTTTGGTTCCCACGATTTGCAGTAATATCGCGTTCACTATTGATCTTGGGCTATTTAGTAACACTGCATGGTGTTAGATGTTAAATAATTTCGCGTCGTCATGCCAAAAATTGAAAACCGTATGGAAATTCGTGGACCAGGAGTTCGAGATTAAACGTCGGACGAATCGGCTGCAGAGGTGAGAAAGGACTGGAATCACGAAGTAAGAGGAACGATTCGAGAGGAAGAGTACGTAACTAGAACGGCAACATGTAACGGCGCCAGTAATGCAGTCGCAACTGCCAGCTCCAGAAAAGACTAAAGAGGTTTCAGCGGAGCAGCATCGCGTCGGAATTGTATCTCAAACTGGATCGCCAGCATGTTATATTACACTTCTGTACACTTCAAGACAAGAAAGTGAGGAACTCTTCGTTACATCTGGTCTTGGTTAAGAAGAGAGTTTAGCATTTGAGGCCGCCATGAAAGCATTCGAGAACCACCTCCTGTAAATATCCTCTCCCCTTCTCTAGACAGAGACTAATGCTGCAAGTGGCGACATTCGTTTTCAAGACCCTCAAATTTAAAACAAATCCGCGTACTTGTTCAAGTGATTAGGGTTTCTATGCCACAAAGGCATAAGAGCTTAGGAACAAAGTGTTGAGAATCTAGTTTCATAGTACAGAAATGTTAGCACCGTCCCTTTGTGTGCAAAGTGCGAAAGTGTTTAATGAAAACTTCGAACTGTTTGACCTGTTGCGTTAAGTTGGAGCATTCAAAGATCATTTTTGAAAAATATTGTTGAACAGATACCTTTGATGACTTATTACATTATCATTTTTTATTATTATTAAGGATTGCTTATTGAATGATGACGAACACGAAATTCTCTCTGCAAACTAACATTCATCATTTTTGCCGTGGAGTGGCATGTGTTGTGAACATTTCCCCTCAAATATTATGCTGACTGGGCACCTCAAATGCCCCGATTCGCTCGAGACTTCGCTGCCGTCAGTTGTAACCGAGCCAGTTCCCTCGTTGCTGTGTTGCTCACACTCGGGTCCGCTCCCCCTCAGTTCCCTGTCTGTGGTGGTATAACTTCCCGGAATGTAATTCGAGAATAAAACTCCTAGTTCCAATTGCATTCGGCTTCTACCGTACCACTTCCCGACTCACCTAATGCGATACCGCTTACTATATTAATCCCCCCCCGGAACATTGGCGCCCAACTAGTGGTCGAACTTCCCCTACATTAGTTCGAGATGCAGGCCACGCCGAAAAACTTCAAGCTTCTTCTAATGCGATGGGTTTTTTTATCCCCCACCTTCAACATTTCTGCCCTACTGCTGTGACCTACTCTCACGCCCGTCATTATGTTCGAACGTTGTCAGCTTTGTGTTCAATCGACGACGGCTGCTTGGAGGAAGGCAGGACAGATATCAAGGAGCTTCTGGTCTACCAGCATCTCGCGCACATCTACATAGAGAAGGCCAATGCTTATCTAGCATCGCAGCAGGATAAACCCGACGTGCGTCTCACAACGACTCCATTCCCCATCCTGAACCAACATCGATATCTTCCCGCGTGTCTGTCCTCGAACGACTTCTCAAATAACGAGTCCAGGGAAACCACGCGCCTTCAAAAAGGCCTGGTGAGGACAAAACTCCATTGCCAAAGCCACATCCCTGCCCTATCTGCGGCAAACATCACGGAGTAAAAAAGTGCCCACGTTCCCACAACTCCAGCCAGGAAGAGCACAATCTGTGGATGAATTGTCTGGCTGCCTCATACACGCTCAAGAGCTGCCACTCAACGTACACGTGTGAATATTGTCAACACAGGCATCACACCCTGCTACACCCCATGAGCCAGGACGCCGCACTTGTTCCCAAAAGTGCAACTACCCACTGCACGGTAGACGCAGCATCTTCGCTCTGCACTACCCCTTCTGGAACACCGGAGGGCAGGTTTCCTCCGAGGAGGAGGGAAACTCTGACTCCCCTTACTCAGAGAATCGTCTTTCGCCAAGAGATGGACCGATTCTCTGAACCATGGAAGCAGCTGCGTGGGACGAAGACGTACGATCCACACATCTCAAGATGTGTACGTCAGAGACATTGTGAGGTGACTGTTTATTTGCAGTTCTAAATTCAATACTCCCACCACAAACATGGGCACCCTTTTGGTACTTTTATCAAAATTCTCTCTCTTTGCTCAAGATTAGGTTCCCCTTTGTTGGGTAGACAGCAACGCCCTGATTGCAGTATATGGCAAGAAACTGCAGAGCTCAGGAGTACCTGAGGACATTCACTTCATTAAGGGCGGAGTGGTGTAACGGGACGAACCAAACCTTTCGATTCAGCGGAAGCTCGTCCGGTGCATGTATTCTGATTGGGCACCTTAAATGCCCCGATTCGCTCGATACTTCGCTGCCGTCAGTTGTAACCAAGCCAGTTCCCTCGTCGCGGTGTTGCCCGCGCTCGCGTCCACTCCCCCTCAGTTCCCTGTCTGTGGTGGTATAACTTTCCGGAATGTAATTCGAGAATAAAACTACTAGTTCCAATTGCATTCGGCTTCTACCGTACCACTTCCCGACTCACCTAATGCGATACCGCTTACTATATTAATCCCCCCCGTAATAATATGAAACATCATAAGTGAATTTGTAAATCACGGTTTTGTTTTTTCCACTCCGTCCTTTCTCTCGGCTATTCAGACTCGAAGACAGAGAATTTGTTGATTATTCGATGTTTTCCCCTTTCTCCCAGCTTTGTCTCAATTTTATCCGGATCGCTACTCACTGATTACTATTTGCTTCGATTATAATCTTAAACCGTTAGAAGATTTGAATAATAGGTCCTTCGAAATCCAATTTTTCTGCTTACTCAAATAACTTTCCATGAGCTTCAACTCGTTACTTCAATCCAAAATCGTTCTGTTTGATTCTATCGATTCGACTTGTTCTCTCGGATAGGTCACTTGAACGAGCTTTTTGTAACAACCTCGCCTTTTCAGTTCTTGCTCTCCAATTTCCTCTTCTCGGGCTATTGACGTAATTACACGGCCTTTTCGTCCCTCGGACTTTTGCATTTGCACTGCAACTAAAGATTTCCTCAATCCGGTAGAAGGTTTTTTTAAAGTGAAAATGAGGAATTTATTGATTGGTTTAAGCATGGGAGTATTTCCGATGTGGTTTGCTCTTGAAACGCACTCACAATGAAGTATAGTCAGATTAAAGTTTCAACAACGCGTTTCTGACGTGGGAATTATCTTTTGTGGAACTACTGTCACTGTACCTCGTCTTTCATTTTGGCTTTTAGGGCTTTACTCGCTTCGGGTATATCCATTTGATAGGGTAGAAAGATAGAGCAGACGCCATTCAGTCCTGATAGTATAAAAAGAGTGTCTTATCAATTGCCATCTGGTAAGTAGAGCCGTTAGGTATTCATCATCAGATTCAAGTATTGACTCGATAAACTCCGTTCAACTGACGAAACAATGTACGGCATCTGGATTTGAATACTGTTCGCACGCATTATAAATAAATCTTGCGTTAAGGCGAATAAATGGAATATAGTGGCTATATATCAAATATCATCCAATGCTGGGGGTTAAAACTTGAATGAAAATACCATTTTCTCCCCGTAATCTCAGCGCTCATGAATATTTGACGAGAAATTAATGCGAGTGAGGTACTTTCATCCACAAACAGAATCACTGGGAAAATTGTTCTTAACCCGACAGTACTCGGCAGGCGCAGCAGCAGGTCGTTACTCGTGCGTGAGATTTTCTCTCATATGGAATTTAAGCATAACCGTTGCCCAGTTTATGTTTGTTTATTCGTCATTCTGTTTTGATTACTTTTTACTTTCCTTGGCTCTAAGAAGCAGAAAAAACAGTTCTGTAATTGGATGACAATTTTTTTTGAGTTCTTACGTTTTGAGATCCTTACGTTAATCATTAAATAAACACAATTTGGGAAAATGGTCTGTGTGAATGTGTGTTGGTTTGTGAGCGCTATTGAGAGAAAACCGCTAAACCAAAATCATCTCAAATTTGATATCTCTAGCCTGTACGTCACCCTGGGAGCAAAATCGGCCCAAAACTAACTATAGTTATTATAGTGGTACGACATGCAAGTCGACGAGGACTAAATATTTTTTACACAAAAACAGCCGTAACGATTTTAATTAAATTGGATGTATTGGAAGCTCTGAATGACACAATACTATAAAGTTCCCATTTGTGGCGAAATGACGAGAGCAGCACAATAAATTACCAAACCTTTCGACGAAAGTCTTCTTTATAATCTCCACTCAAATGTTCAAACTAGAATTTTCAAAAATATTGAGCTGGCAGTCCAATTAAGTACCTATGAGCGTTTAATAACGCTTAGAAGATATACAGGCGCTACTTCAGCAATCGCCGCCACTACTAGCATGTCTCACAGTGTTTTACCCAATAACTCTAGAAAAGTGATTTACATTCAGGAAAAGGGAAATCACATTTTACAGCCTTGTGTACCGATTGCTCAATAATGGTCACGACAGGAATACGAGCAGCACAATACATTCCGAAACTGTTAAACGCTAGGAGCTTCCTGCAACCTTGAAGCGATATTTTACTAGTTCAAATGGACTAAGTTGAATGAGTAAAACGCCAGTGAATTCATGGAGAGCTAAGGAAAGCAGTGTGATGCGGCACACCTGATATTTAACTATACTTTTATAACTGCACTTCCGAAAACTAATGTTATATAATCAAGTCTTTGTTCTTTTGGGTCAGGGAAATTTTTTTACAATCCCTCCACCCTCACAATCCCCTAAAAATTTGATACTTTACGTTTCAAGACATCGGGATTCCAAGTCTAACAAAATCCGTTCTTTCCCTCAAAAATTCCATTTGGTATCTAGTTGTGCCCGCCCGCTCGGCAATCCGGTCGGACGAAGCCTATGGTTGTTATGAGAAAAAATAGGTAACAAAATTAACAAAAACGTAATTTCGGCAGTTTTATCGCAAATACGCCCTGTTCGGTATCGTTTTCCACGTATTTTTTGATACTGGGTTGAATGGAACCGTTCTCGCAGGTTTTTCAATCGGTACTGATAGTTAAATATACTTATACAAAATAAAACACTACTTCTCGGTAATAGAAAGCGATAGAACGTACAGTTACGGAATTTATTATGCTGCTCGCGCTCATGCCCTGACCATTATTGAGCAATTTGCACGCAGAGAATTGATAAGACTATAAAATGTGATTTTGCTCATACCCTTATTTTCTCGTTCCATAGTTACATGCATTAGATATCAAGTTTGAGCTGATTCGGTTCGATCGTTAGCTTAATTGGGTTCACATACACCCACACACGCAGCACACTTTCCCAAGTAGTGTTTTTCGGAGTCTGTAGGGTCTGAAACGTAAAGATCTGAAGAGAACTCAACCTTTTTTTCCATCGATTACGTAACATTCCTTCCTAGTTGGTAGAGCCAAGGAATGTACAAAACGCAAGTAGATGTTTGGGCTTTACGAGTTTAATAAGAACGGCTCAGTCGTACAATGCTCTTCTATTCTCGCACAAGTCACTCCACATTAGTTGAGGCATTTTAGCCGGCCATGAACAATAGCGCAAATAAAGCTACAATTTAAGTGACATCGATGTCCCGGCAAACCTTTTTTCGGGAATAGCGTGGCCGTGCTAAAGTTTTAGGTGACGTGGTACATGATTCTTTCGATCAAACAAAAACTTCCACGTTGAACGTAAAATATAACCCGGATTGTGGACAGGGGACTGATTGAGGGGGGGGGGTGTATAAAAATCCTGACATAAAACAGGTGCATTATTTAGAATGAATTATAAAGCGGGTTGTGGGTGTTAACAGTCTCACAATTACTTGTACGTGTAATTGGCAAAGCACGTCGTGGCATACGTTGGAATAACTCCATAAATTATGGGACATGTTATTACTCACCAAGTTACAAACATTCAATTGGGTTAGATCCGCCAGTGGGCAAATTACCAAAGTTAGCGTACCTGTTAGGTGAGTCCGTCAGTACTGACAACGGCCAGCCGATGATGTCTTTACATCGAAAGCGCTCTCCCACAGTATCTCACCAGCCAGAGGAGACGCACGGAATCCTGTAAGCCAATTCGCAGATCGCGCTGCGTTGCGAAGAATGCGCGAACTGCAGCATTCCACACTCGTCTCCAAAACGCAGTTCATGGCGTCCTTAGAAGTACAACGTTTAATTGATTGGAACCCGCGGCTTTCTTAATTGCTCAGTGCACTTCTCTAAGAGAAAGTACCGACTTCAGTTTTTTCCCGAACGATCCTTTCACTTATCAATCCATTAAATTTGTTCCTTGCTCGTGCTCATAGCTGCACACATTTCCACCGTTTTCTTTTTAAATGTTTTCGTAGTTTCATCAAAGAATTTGTAACATATTGGCCATTGAAATGTAATTTGAATCAATGCAAGTACTTACTTAGCGTTGAGTTTGGTTAAAGTTGCTTACCTTACCCCCCTGTCGCGTTTGAAGTTGATTTTGATCAAAGTAAATTCGTGCAGACCTGAAGTTATTTGTACTCAGGAGGGTCGACGCAGGACGATCTGTGGACCACTTGGTTCTGGATCGCACACACCCCTCGCCTTTGAGAGTGGAATTTGCGAAAAAGCTGTGTTTTTGATCGATTTTATTCCGAGGAAGTACGCTCATCATTTTGATCAATTACCCGTGAATTTTGCTGAAAAACGATCTTCGAAAGAGTTTCGATATTGCTGACGCAATAGCTGTCACTTCAGAGAGCAGCGCAGACGAGGAAATCGGTTAGGGTTGTCTTATTCTTACGGCTACTATTTCCAGAAATTATAATTTTTCTGTGACGCAACCAAACTGAAGTTGGATACCTGTAACTGACAACGAATCATCTCCCACTCCGTGTTCCACCGATATATAAGGATTGAGCCGACCGAGAATCATTTATTTTAGCCTCACCCCAGCTGAAATGACGATGTAAGTACTGGAACGTTTCAATTTATTCCTCAACTTTCTTTCAACTCTATGTACTCACACTACGATGACTATACGTTGCGCATAACTAATTTGACACCCGCTGTCAATATTTTGCACCTACAACTACACTTTTCAATAACTTTCTAGGAACTTTCATTTGCGTTATTATTGTTCGTAGAAAAGAGCTCAAAAAAGTAACTAATTTGGCCAAAAACCACCTGCCGAAGCCCTAATTTCAAGTGGGAAGTAGAAAATTATTTGCCAAGTCAGCGGGCTCTAATAGAGTCACGTTAACGTTTATTGGTTTCGTGGGCGGAGAGGGCGTACTATCTGACCAGACTCGGTTCGTCTACTGTACCTATAGGGCCAGGGATCTCACCACTGTTAATCTCCATCACTGTGAGAGAATGCACCAGACGGTCTGGAAAACATCGCAAGTGAGGCACTCTAAACGCTTTATCTCAGGACCTACACATCAGACCTGGCTTCCTGATGATGGAAAGGAAGGACTTGAAGCCGATAGTAGAAGTCATTATGGGACACTGAAAAATGAACAAAACACATATATATTATGGCGTGTCATTGGTACAACTCCAAGGGTGGACATGAGAGAATACTATTGCAGGAAATACCTTGCTTTCTACCTGTGAGACACTATGACTGTCACAATAGGACTTTAGACTGCGGTGCAATTGGTGCTCCGAATTGCCCGTAAAATGATATAACAACCAGACAACGATGTACTGGCTGTTCAGGTGAGTTGGTGCGAGAATAGTCCACCTGGCAACATCCGCCTTGGCTCCAGCGATCACTCGTAATTGCGATCCTGGAGCAAGGGCTTTGAAACCCGGTTCTTCTATGGTGAGGACGCAGCAGCGATTCTTGAGTGGACTCCGCTGTAACTCAGCTATTATTTGTACTGGGCTGAAGGATTTGAACGGGGTTTCAACCTATTCGTAGTCCATTCATGACTCCAGGAAGGCAATTGCTCTTGGTGAAGTGTGCATCTCGTTTAGAAAGCACGACTTGCTCAAATTTGCGTTCAGCATAGGTGAGACATTTAAGAGATGCCTCACGAGAAGTCCTTACTCTGTTGTGGCATGGCGTCCCAGTCGCACACCACTGTTCAAGTGCCCATAATGTACTTAAAGCAGCGCGTGGGGGCCTGCTATTACCTAAAGTTGCAAATAGCACCTTCTAACTTCTTGTGATTGCAGGGCGTCACTTTTATCATCCAATCCTTTCGCCTTCCAAGTTTACCCTCATCTAGTTGTTGCCGAACCCAGTACAGAGTTCTGCTTAACAAGCTGTTGCTTTTTCATAGAGGTCAGTGTCCACACAAGAGTAGGTGGCATATCTTTCCTTTCCACTTCGTAGATCCAAGGAAAGTAAACAATTGTTCCCATTAGGCTTGATAGTGTGAGATACTATCCATTTGGCGTTTAAACGTGGAAAATGTACTAGCACACTGATATTCTAGCAAACAAGTACATACTGCAAAATAGTTTATGAAGTGAACCTCCATCCAAAATAATTGTTATGAAGTAAATCTCCTTCGTTTTGTTTTGAAGCATCTACCGCCTGCTGATTGCCGCTATCTTCGGATACTGCTTCTTAGAGCATACCATGAATACATCCGGGTTCGTCATCACAGAAGAGTCCATTCAAGAGGTAAGAGTGGCAATTACCATTATACGTCACGCAGTCGAACCTCATCCATACATTAGCTTTTCTGAATAAGTACATAGCCTGAGTAGTACGAGAAGCTTTCTACATTTGTTTGTTTACCAACAGTACTCAATTCCAAACAACTCTTTATCACACAATTTTTCCTCAAAACTTCTATCACTTTAATCTAACAAGTACTAAGGTCAGCATATCCACCACTCATTCTTGTGATACAGAAATGTTGTGTATTTGTGGATATCGCGAGGATAATTTCACGGTTGAGTATTGACTTCGAAACTTGCTTACTCAATCAACGCGAAGACCTGATCGTTTGCCAAGTAAGAAAACCGCAGACGTGTGGAGATGATTACTTTCCTTGGTCTTACGATATAGGAAGGGAAAGCTATGTAATCGTATGCACAAAATAATACCTGATTTTTCATCAGATTTCCACCTTTCAAAGAAGTCCAAAACCAACCCTGCTGCTGGTCAACATGGGACACCGCAATAAAGGTTGGAAAAAAATTGGTCCGAAACAACAACGTTTTTTCCACAAATGGCTTCTTGGTGAGGGCAGTACTTTAAAATTTGCATTAACGAGAGAGATGATGAGAGGAGATAAAGCGCGCGTTTGTGAACACGGCTTTGACGGTTTGATCAAATTCACTGTCTTCTGGTGGAAGTCCGAAACGTGTTTGAAGGTGCAAAAGAAAGAGAGAGCGATGAAGAATTGAATTGATTGACGAATGAGACGATGACTGTGTTGATACACTGGGCTTTAAACTGTTACTTGATTAGCACTACACAGTTCTGATTGAGCACCCAGTAGAACTAGTTCACACAACACCCTGGGTCTCTAAATATGTGAACTGGTGTTACGACTTTGGCAGAGAGCTACTGAATTTTATGGGCGCTGATTGTGGAATGACTTGTTTTTTGGAGTCAGATCTGGAGCGCAGTGAATAGAAATGTCCAAGGAGATGTTGTGAGGGAGAGGCGAACACCCTCGCCATTCCAGGGGCAAAACCTGTTGTCGATCCAGGAAATATTGGTTGGTCTCTTCTTGCTGGACGAGCTTAAGCAACAAGTTTCCCGCCTGGCAGTGATTGAAACTTGCTGCCAGGAACACGTTGCTTGCAGGCAAGGTAAAGGATCATGATGAAGCGGCGAGGAATGACATCTCCCAGGAAGTACGGGTTGCCATTCAAGCATACGGGCCCGAGAGCCACTCCCCAGTCCTGTATTCCCTGGAACAAGCAACTAAAGTGGATAAGATGGCCCAGGAGGTTGAGAGAGAGCTGGGTGAATGCGGGGGAAAGAGGCCAAAAAGCTATAGGCGCAACTACGGCAGGCAGTACTCTGAAGCCTCAACACGATAAGCAGGCTGAACTACTTGGCAAAGGGTGGCGGATTCAGGTCAGGTGCCGCCGCTAACAGGTTGAGTCCCCATGGTCGATTGGAGCAGTTAACGCTGAGCTAAGAAGCCTGTTGGAAATTTATTTGAAATTTGCGGTTCGTGGAGTTTGTTGTTGTTATTCTTTCTTTTATTGTTAACCTCGACTTCTATTTACCGCCTGCGGAATTCGCCCAATTTCCCGCGGATCAAGGATGTTCGGGATCTCGACATCACGAGGCGACACCAGCACTTATTAAGAACACATTATTACGAATCACCTGCTCGCGCTGTGCGCGGCCATATTCCGCCTTTTTTCTCACTACCGCATTACTATTGTTTGAAATGTCCGTTGTTTCGTGATACGCCGTATCAACACATACATACATCTCTGTTTAGTTCGTAATTTACCGTCGCGTCTTGAGTCAAGCGTATCGGAGTTCGCGTTCGGTCGGCGGAATCCGCAACCGGTTCACGAAATTACGAGCATTCATGGCGTCTGGAACTATATGTACCGTGAACATCCCAGTACGTCAGTGCCACAACGTTTTGCTGGAAACGGTAATCCCATTGTAAATAAATACAGTCCACTTTAAATTCTCGAGTTCCGGAAGTGTCGTTTCATTATTCCCCAATATTAAATAAAGCCTGTTGGCTGACAAAGGTGGCATCCCCCAGAAAAACGAGCACGCCGTTCTCCTGGTCGCAGAAGAAGGATCAGATGCAATGGTCCGAGCTCTCACGGCTTGCCGAGAAAATAAAGCAGTAGGAAGTCCAGGTGGCGTGTGCCCAGCTCGTGGAGGGAAGGTGATGGTGGTCTTGCCGACCCAAAAGGAGATGATCAAATTCGTGGGCAGCTCGCAGCTCGCAGCTACAGGGGGATTCAAGGCAGTTGACATGCACGCCCAGGATGTTGGTGCACGACGTACCGTCGAGCTGGCACGCCACGCAGTGGCAAGATGCACTAGTAGCCAACGCCCATCCTGAATCGACGGAGGAGGAAAGGAAGAGGGGGTACGAGGGGTACAACGCTAGCTAGCGTTGTACATTTAAGTACGATGTTTGGGATTCGTTGAGCACGATATGTGAACCACCTGTAAAGTAATAAGTAAATGACTGAAAAATAAAAGGTCCAATCGAGCGTAATCGCCTGTTTTACCTTCTAAATGGGCTAATATAAACTACAGGGGTGTTAGAAACTCTAATACATAGCAATACCAAAATGTTCAGCGAATAAGATAAAAATTCTGGTATGAAACTCCGAGCTACAGACACCACAACGTGATGGAGCATGTGGTGGAAACGACAGACCCTTCTTCGGACAGTTTCACATTTCACCTGTTGGAGTAACGTCAGAATTGAAACCACTCCGAAGGAACAAAGTTGAAGAGCTGAGGAAGGATCTATGACCAAAATTATTTAGATACGACTCGTACAATTTTTTAATGAATTTTTTGATAAACGTGCAACCAGGAGGTACCGTTGCCCATTAAAGCATTAGCCTTTTGTTAGGAGGAGGGGCTAATTGAAGCCCCGAATTGAAGATAAATAAAAAACTCTCGTCCGGGGCTTTCCCGTTAGGTCCATGAGCAACAAACTAGAGCCACATTTGAGCCGAACAGTATTCTTTTGCAATATTTGAATTTTTCGAATAAACATGCCTAGCGACATTTTATACGCTTGTGTTATTAAGGTTGCGATTGACAACTACACAAGTTCTTCCTTCAAACTTTCATCAAACTGACATTCACTTTAACCTTACGCTTGCCATTTTCTCAAACGCAGTTTTTCGCAGCTAAAACAATTTAAACACAAAGATCCGAAGAATTATTTTCCTACAGGTAAGGCAACCGACTTTGCAAGCTCAAGTCATGTGAATGTGGGTAATATTGATTGGGGAGTAGTAGTGGGGAATGTGTCGATGCGGAGAGGGAGGAAAAGGGAAGGAATAGGAGTTCACTGACAGCGCTATCCTGTAAAAATGTTCCCGATGGGTTCCAGTCGGTGTCACCGGCTGCAGTGATTACCTCGGCCCGGTAACGTTTGCTCAGATTGAAAGGGAAGCAATGAAAATTGGACACCGGCAGAGGTAATGAAACAACCCCTCTCGCACATGGAGGTCTCATGCAGTGCGTTCCTCCTGTCGACCGGTGTCAAATGGCTTTGCATTGAGATTCAACGATTCCGTCCTGATCCGAACACCCTTCTAATCACGTGCTGGAGAATTCCCCAGTCGCTCATTAGCCTGGCACGCTACCTACGCAAACGTACTTTGTAAATGTCGTTGAGGTCACGGAACGTTAGCAAAATTAACACGGCTTCTCATCTTTGTGTATCTCAGCAATCGCCGCCGTACTGTCACTCTAAGGCACAGGTTTCAACCTCTTGAGAAAATCATTTATCACAACGCACCTCTGACAGTGTCCAATTATCATTGCGTCGTTTTCAATCTAATCAAACATCCTGGCCGAGGCAATCACAGCAAGTAATGACACAATTTAGGGTCAGTTTATCATATATTACAGGATGTTGAATCAAAAAGTCAGCCGTTGTACGGAGATAGGTCTGTTTCCTTATTTGATGACTGTTCCTAAGCGCTCGACGAGTCATCAGTCATGGAAGTTGCGGTTTCGCTAATATGCAAGAGGCCGGCCTCTGCAGCATCCACCGAACTCAGACCTCCGGAGGTGCGGCAGGTATTTTGGTCGTTAGCCAGCCTCCCGGTAGAGAGCTGTTGCCCGTGTGTTCCCACGCGGAGGTGACCACCTGAGGAACCCCGTATCGTCTGGGGGAAGTTCTTAATCTCGTTGTACGGAGACAAAGTAACTATAGCGTACACGAGGTGTAGCCGTAAGAGAGCACTTGAGGGGGCGACCATCTTTACAAAGATGACAGTGTTGACCGTTCCATATGAAAATAATAAACTCAGGCATAGCGTGAGCGGAATCATGAGCAACAGGATCAACGAGTTTTAGTTTTGGCAAAGAAAGATCATGAGGCACTCGGTCAACGTGCAATGACACAGTGAGTTGGAGCATTTTTCAGGGTAGAGGAGAAAGCCCTGTGTAGAGTACAAACTGACAACGGCGTTGGGCCGGAAGAATAAGAGCCTAAGAGACAGAAGAATAAGGTAGAGAGTAGGCGAGTGCAACCATTTATCCTATAATTATCAGCTGTGGAATTGCTTCCCCATTAAGAATTGGTCAAATCTTGTCAATCACTAGAATGTCAAGAAGGGAGCTGCGGCAAGACCCTTGAGAACTACCAGAAGCAGCAGGAATGGGAGGAGAGAGTGCACCAGAATAATAACACACATACCATCCAGCTACTGGCTCCTTTCTCCCAGAGTAATAAGGTCACAAAACGTAAAGCAGGCCATTTCGCACAGTCAGGCCCCTCAATGCAGATGGCACAAGCACGTTGAGTTCTCTCAAACCCAATAACTGAACCCTTTTTCCACCCTACAGGGCCAGAGGCCGAACGACAACCAGCTGGGACTGAAAGGAAGAATAAAAAACGAATTAAGAAACGGCAAGCGCCCACGCAAGACCCTCCAAAAACCACAGCCAAAATGTTGTAGTTGCGAGGGTCACTTGCGAGGAGGGAGAGGCGAGTCACTCTCAAGCATCTACCATGAAGGCCTTGAGAGGGATTCTGTAAAAGTCCCCAAGCCCTTAGTGCCTGGGCTCCACCAAACAGAAGTTGCAGCTCAAAGCGACGGCCTTTCTGGGTCCCTGCTCTTTTGGGACGTGCGGACGTACCTCGAAGAATGAATTTAAACAATAGATACCTGTTTATAAAAAAAACGCAGTAGGCAGAAGGACTGTGTGATCGTATTGTTACCCAGCGTTCATAAGAAGTTGGAAGGTACTGCCACCTGCAAATATCCTAGCAACGATGCAGCCCCAGCATTGCGGTCACAGGATGGGAACCTGCGCTTAAACAGTTTTGTGCGATTGGGGCCATGCCACACTAGAGTAAGGTTTGCTAACGTGAGGCTTCCCTTAAATGTATCAACTGCGTTAAATTCAAATTACAACGCATCCTACACGAGATGCACGCTGCGCCATCTGCCAGGAAACAACCGCCCCCAGGAGTCACGAGTGGACTAAGAATAGGTTATAAACCGTACAAACCCTTCAGAACAATACAAATAAGAGTTCGGGGCCAGCGCACACAAAACTTTCAAATTAGGCAATTGTTTTACCCCATGTTCGACATCGCTATTCTAACGACACTGTTTCGCTTTATATCCACAGCTCCAGTCCGTGAATCCTTCTGCCGTGAAAGAAATAGCTTACATTCTTCTGGATGTGGCTAAAAGTTCTCAAAAGGCCCATAAAAGAAACTCGGAGATCATCAATTCCCTGTTGGGTCTTCCGAAAGTGCTTAACGACGCGGGCCGCTGAAAAATGCAGTCTCTTCGTTGGCCATGAAGACAATTGCTAACGTTACAATTCTGCTCCAACTTAACTAACTAGTGTTTCATATAAAGATTTTAAAAAACCATCGAATAAATTGCTAGGCAGTTTGTCTTAAAATATGCTATCAATTCACTTTAAAAACCTTTTTCCCTTCAGGTAATAATTAAATATGGTTTAAAGACTCATGACTGTTATCAATGCAATTTTACTTTAGATCACAATGTCACGACTTGTTAATGATTATGATCCATGTACTACACAGTAAATGAGATTTTTCCACGCCCTGTATTTTCATAAATGGCCATTGTTCGACGGTCTACATAAAAATATTAGTTTCGAATAAACGCAGTTATTTTCAATGCTTCAAACCTCCTGGAAAGCCCTCATCAATGCATCAATCGTTAAAGTTGACGTACATGTTTGGTGAGTCCGTCTTCTCTGCCTGGTAAGATGCTATGTAAGTGCAATGATGTCTTTCCATCGAAAGCGCCAGACTGATCCACCAAACAGTTACGTTCACTTGATAATTTAGCTACTGGCGGAACTAACCCAATCACTTTAATACCCTCATCAATCCTTCAAACTCCCTGGAAAGCGCTCATTAATGGTTCCCGGTTTTCCTCGACCTTAACATGATCTTCATCTATGATAACGAACTTTTACTGTTTGCGACGTACCAATAATCCAACTGCAAGGGACGTAATATAATGAAATAAATGCCGCGATTTAGCAGAAGGTTGTCTCAGTCTCCTCAAAACCTGCACTATTCAAAATGACACGCATCTCGGCAGCTTAAATAAAATTCATGAGATTTCTACTGTAACGACGGGAATTTTGGCTACTTGTTTTTAAATTCTGCTTTTTCATTAAGGCCACCATGGTTCTACTGACAGACAGTCTTTCTGTCTTTCCGCAGGCATCTTCAACTTCATGAGCAGCCACGTGTTCGGCTCTACGTGCTTCTCCAACACTCTGCCAATTTCTAAGGGTGCACCGAATTTGGGTCCAGTACAGGCTGCTAATACAATTACTGTTTCTGGGTCACCTGAGAGTAGGTGTTTTCTAAGTAGGGAATCATAACTTCTAGGTTGAAAAATTCGTCTTTCACCGTGCGACAGGAACGAAACAGGAAATTGGCTAGAGCTACCTGGATGCTCGAACTGTTGCAAAGAAGACAGTTTATTGAAAAGTAAACGGGTAAAGGTAACAATGTTTACCACAAGTTATTGTTCTATGACGGTCAGGACTGAAACAAGTTGACGTAGGTGGTGCAAAAATGAGAAATTGGCATTGCACATTTCTAAATGTACCCACAGGGTGTTGCTTTTGTACGCGGTGCTGTGAGGAGCCTCTTCAGACAGTGTTTGTGTGCCATGCTGCATAGGTTGCAGGTTCGTAGGATCGAGTACGTTCGATGGTCGCGAAGCCGTCCTTTCTAGACTGCGCCAGTCAAGTTCGATGAGGAAGAAGTTTGCTTGTTACCGAGACGCAATATGCAATGGGACAGGACTGAAGAGGACTGGCGAGATATGGCTCCATCACTTCGAATTACAATGGATTAGCCGCTGAGCAGGCAGTTAGCGCCCGAAGGCGCTTAATACACCCTCTCGCTCGCAACACACATAAAATAACAATACAGAAGTAAACGCATCAATTCAGCGGTGTGATTGTTTTCCCCTGGAACAGAACAGAAAGGGTTTGTGTAAATGCAGTGCTAAGATCAATGATAGCGTAAATGGACTGAGTTTTGTTGACACTGTTCAATATTCATCCGCTAAATATCCGACCGACGGAAAGGAAGGCGAGGGATATTGTTTGGATTGAGCGCGACGTCTCCAGGCTATTGAGGCTATTGAATCAAGACGTTTGATCTAATGTTAGAGACCACAACAAAGAGCGGTGGCTTCTATTGCTTCATTTTATCTTGAAGACAAGAGCTCATTCCGGTTCCTCTTGTGCTGAGCGGAAAGCTCAAATACGAAGAGGAGCAGAGGGGCTCCGTTGGAGGGAATCTGGCCGAGAAGGGCCTCCTCTGTATTGCCAATATCTTGTCTGCCTGACCTCACAATGTGCTTCTCTTCTCCGCCCAGAGCCAATCTCACAATAGTAGTTATGGTGTATCTGAAGGCAATAATCTATACCCTTCCTGCGTTAGCCGGAGAGAACCTTTTTCTCCTTCCTTGAGATAAATCAGAGGTTGCACGTGCTTCTTCCTTATCTTCCTTAACGTTCTCTTCGAACCTATCGCGATATTTTATTGCTATTATATACGTAAGACGAGGGGTGGAGAAGAAGGGTGCTTGCAATGGAGACCACGTACGCAAGAGGTCATAATGGATTTCTGTTTATGTGTCCCAACTATTACGGCCCCTAATACCCGGCGTAACGAGCTCCTTAATTACTCCACACCTCTTCCA
Organism: Pachypeltis micranthus; assembly: GCA_020466155.1. Classification (NCBI taxonomy): domain Eukaryota; kingdom Metazoa; phylum Arthropoda; class Insecta; order Hemiptera; family Miridae; genus Pachypeltis; species Pachypeltis micranthus. The sequence goes on along the minus strand of CM035771.1, from coordinate 27,779,000 downwards.
GTCCCATCTAACGAGCCGCGCTGAGAGTTTCCGTTTGTCGCAGGTTCTTAGTGGAAGTTTGTGCAAAGCTTATTTTAAGCCTTATTTACACGCAACACGAGAGATGTTTGGTAGAAACTGTTAACAACGTTCGTACGGATTGACTAGTGTTGTCTGTCTTGTTGCCCAGCAGTAGGAAACAAAGAAATCGTCAGATGTGGTTACTTTGACATAGATACATACAGGTAAGTAATTCTTGCATCGTAGGGACACCCTATCAGGTGGTGTACAGAGCTCTACATAATAACGTCTTGCCCTGGTCACGTTAACGCGTGCCACGAACTCCAGGAACTAACCGTTGATATGGTGATGCCTTCTCTTTGGAATTTTGTGTCTCTCGAACGTGTAAAGAAGTTCTACCAGGCAGGTGAGCCACCTAATTCTGTATGACCCCCGGCTCAGAGCAGATCATGCACCTAACGGGTTCTGTGCACTCCCTCTTCTTGTTACCTCGTTCCCCCCAGCAGTAGCAGAGAAGGGCGCTATCAGCTCCCTTGCAGTTAGCTGCTCGATGCTCGTAGTCTAGGCACCATAAGCATTTCAACACATCCACCCTAGGAAGGGCCCTACAGCGGACCCTTTCGATTGTGCCCTTCTCCAAGAGGAAAGCAGCAGCCTTGGCTTCCACTTTAACATTGTCTCTTCGCTTCTCCCTCGTATTTGTCTTTGTCAAGAAGACTTCATTTTCTCTGAAGGTCTCGTCGCAGAGCTGCCAGGATATCTTTGCACGACCATTGCGCGGTCGAGATCCGTAATCTCAATAGACGTTGTGGAATGGCCGTTCTGACCATACTACGATCACCAAGGCATCTTGGATCTTGTCAGCAAACCTTTTTGGGTCTGCAGTCTGGCGCCCTAACTCAATCAAGACTTCCCTTTGAACAGTTCTCTTGATAGCTCTTACCTCTGCACCAGCCTCTTCTGGGCTGACCCTAGCCCGCACATGCTGCAGAGGTAAGAGCTATCAGGTGAATGTGGTCGCTGGTTTAATGATACTGGGGAATCAGCGCACCTCCCTACCTTGGGCCATCTTTGGTGGGGACTGCCAATCGCACTCGTCAGGCTCTTCCCCCCTCTGGCCAATTGTAGGACTACCGAGATCAACTAAGAAGATTTGATTCTTTTAGAATACTTATCGAAACGATCAACGCGGTGTTAGTAGAACCGTGACAAATATCAAAGGAGAACATGCAAAAATTGTTCCTACCGACTACACACTTTTCCTTCTCAAATCGTAAGGCTACGGAAAGCAGAAAGGGCTTTCACATCCGGGTTCCCAAAACTCCAGACGCTTTGGGCTGTGAGACACTTCTCACCGAGATGACAAGCAGCTCATAGCTCTGATAGCCCTCCCGCAAAAGGACCCAGAAATACAATACGATTCTGCGAACTACGCATTACCGCTAGTAAATGGAAACATGGCAGCATCATCATGATCAAAAAGTCTAAAAAGCCACATGCAAGTCTGAACTTTTATCGCCCGACTAGTCTCGTCACAATATTATCAAAAATATTCGAGAGACTGCCTCATCTACTGAAATTCCTAGCTCCTTTGCTCCCTGACACGCAATTTGTATTTCGACCAGGTCACTCACGCCAGCTTCAGCTACATAGGGTAGTAAACGCCATATTAGGTGAAAAAGCAGATATGACTTGAAGGCTTTTGACAAAGTTCTACACGACGGACTCTTAGCGAAGGTGCCACAGTGAAGCGCGTGGGGACCATTTTTGTACCTGGTAGTCGTACCTGATGCTCCATCCAGTGACGATGTTCTGGCTGACTTTGCCAATGACAAGGCGATCCTGATGAGGGGAGATTCGATAGACGCTGTGTGTCAAGAGATGCAATCACATCTCGAATTGATCGGGGACTGGTCAGTAAAAATCAAACCACAAAAATCTTTGACGACTCTACACGCAGACGAGGGGCGGAGAAGTCAGGCTTCACGTCAGGCCTCCTAACACGGTCACCTTCAAGGGAGAGCGGATCCCTGAAACCACAACTACCAGATACTTGGGCATAGTATGGGCCCAAAGCTTACTTACCTGGGAATCCCATGTAAATATCTTGGTTAGCAAAATAAGGACAAGGATTTGTCAACTGAAGCACCTGCTAGACAACCGTTCACCGCTTTCACTGAACACAAAAAGAATGATGTACCTGACATTAATCCGACCAATATGGCTCTATTCATGAGAAATCTGGGGTTCAGCTGCAAGGACTCACATAAATAAAATCCTAGTTACCCTGACAACGGGAGCCGAATCGTTCATCCGGAACTTCTCTCCATGCCGACCTGGACATCCCAATGGTGGACATAACGATAAAGTAACATTATAGAAAGATGAATGCGTCCAGGGCGGATCACAGCAACCCCCTAGTTGCCTCTATCCCACAAAATCCATCCCCTACACCGAACCTTCCCCGACTCAGGAGGAAGCGACCAGAGGACTGTCTACAATGGTGGCATTACACGACATAATCGAGTGATACCTGTGGTTGAGGATAACCAATGGGTTGTATCTTGTTCAAATCTCATGTAAATTGGACGGGGTCTACGGTATTATTTGTTCAACAAACTTGAATATTGTTTATACAATAAAGTTTTATGTTGTTAAAAAAAAGCTCAATGCGCACACACACCAAGTTCAGCGTTACGATTTAGGCGTTCTTCAAAATGTACTGAAAGCGGCTTTTTCGATACTTTTCTTAACCTTTGGGTTGAGGGAAGTAAAAATGGTAGAATAGACGTTGGTGTTTTACCATTCTCAAATAAGTGAACGACGCCGTCAAAAGTTCATCTCGTCGCCATCGATACGTTAACTCATTCACCCTTTTCTTTGGTGTGTTCTTGGTTACTTGTTGATTCAGTCCGCCAATCGCCTGTTTCCTTTGAGTTTGCCTCGAGTGAAGCTCCATTTTTTATTTTTCTTCTCCAAATGAGGCCCTTCCATTTGGTTCGCCGTTCTAGTGGATTCACTCAACTCAATTCTCAACGAACTACCTCCCGCGAGAAAAGTACCGCTTTTTCTTTTGAACTTTTCTTCCTCTTGCAAACGTGTTTTTCTTCAATCCCTTCTCTCAGGCTTATTGGGTAAGACGGGGGCGCTTCTTACTTTTCTCTATTTTGAACGAAACTCTGTTACAGATGAGGCGAATGAGTTCCTTATCGCCTGACCCTGGCTCCCGACTATTCATCGTCAAGACAGCGTCAAACTTTGGCACAATGAACGCCCAACATAATTGTTCTCAGGACGTAAATAGCGCAGGAGCGGTATTTATTAAGAATGCACTAAAGTGCACTTTTATTATTTATTAAATATTTTTTTTAAAACTTTTATTATTTATTACTTTTAGTATTTATTAATATGCACTAAAGTGGATTTTCGGTTACTCATTGTGCTGCTCGCAGTTGAAAAGAACTCAAAAGAGGTATTGTAGCCAGAAAAAGGTCGACGTTGTCCCCGAGTTTGTATATTTGGGGGTGGTTTTGGTTGAAATTAGGTTCTTCCAAAACAACAAAAGTTTATTTACACGATTGCAACACTTTCCTTTCCTTCTGCGTAGTGGAAAGTGAAAAACTGCTTCAGTATAAATTTATTTTTCATCATTTTCTTATGGTTATACATTTCATATTGTATAACCAAACCAGTTGTTTCAGACTGTTGGCATACAAGTGCCACAGAAACGTCAGCCAATTTCAGCGAACGGGAGCGTTTGTGCCAACACCTCCAATCGAAGGCTCGAGGTTTGGTTCAATACGAGCAATTATAATGTCTGTCTGTAATCTGACACCCTGACATCGCGTTGTAGAAGGTTCCATTGCTGTAGTCTGGACCCTAGGAGTTCTGCCTTATCCTTCAACAAATCATGGTCTCGAATGAGATCACTCAATTCCGCTTGACTCAGTCTGTGCGGTTTATCATCTGTTTCCTCAAAATCAGGATCATGAGATGTGCAAGGCTCACTAAGTTCTTCTTCACTAATATCTTCATTTTCTTCTTCAATTTCATAACTGTGGGGTGGAATAGGTAATGGTAAACTATTCGAATGAACAATAGCTCGAATAGCTGAAGGTATATTTGGGTATTTAATTGTTCCTCTTTTCTTTATTGACAATCCACACTTAACTGGTGGAGTCAAGCAGAAGTAGCAGTCATTTATATTGCTTGTAGGCTCCCGCCAAACCATAGGTACAGCAAAAGCCATGGATCGTTTTTTGTTTTTAAACCATTCTCGTAAAGTAACCGAATAAGAGTTACAACATATATGTGGAGCCCACGACTTATCTTGATCACCTACCTTCATACCAAAATAATGGTGATAGGTAGTCCTAACAATAGGCGCCAGTTTGCGTTTTTGCGACGAAAATGTTATTTCACCACAAATGTAACAATTTCAAGGCATTTTTAGTAAAAAACGTTTATTCTTTAAAATCACTTCAAATCGATAAATCCTATAAACAAAGCAACAGAAATCACAGAAGCTCATTGTTATCACAGCACTTAAGTAGTAGTTAGGTTATAACATCTAAAAAGCTGTAGAACTCGTTGTTTTTTCAGTTGGCAGGTGTTTGTTTTACTTCGGAAAACAAAATTTCTCAATTAGTGTAAATATACACTATATAAAATGACATGCCTCTGTATCTCAAAAATAAGAGCTAATACGTGGTTTTTATGTTGATTTTTGAACGCAGCAGGTGAACATACATAAGAGTTGAATATTTTTAAGCCCGAAACAATTTCATTGTTGACCAGTGTTATCAAGGCGTTGTTGCCTACTGCCTCGTTGTGATAAAGTAGAGTACTGGAGAGCTGGGTTTCTTTGGATCAGCGAGGCCTACAAGACTGCATCCACTGAAGCACTCTGAGTGATTACTGGCCAGTTACCAGTTGACTTGACCGTTAAGTGCAGGCGTACAAGTGGAGAGTGAAACGAGAGCTTTGCTCACTCTGACCCAAACTCCGTGAAAACTCCACTGAACGAAAACTTGCCATGCTAGATTAATGGCAAGAGAGATAGGAATTGGTGTGGCACGTATGAGCTTTTTCTGAAAATCAGTGAACGTCTTAGGGGAAAAGGGATTGAGCCAGATTATTGGACGAGCCAGTTCGTTACTGGACGTGGCGACTTCAATGCTGCCTCTACTTCTTCTATCTCTCAAAGAATCTTCATTCTTCACGTCATACTCTTTCTGTGCGAAGTAAACAAGAATCCACAAGCTGCTCCAACGTAGTTTCTGCACCTACCAGCTTTGAATAGTTCTGAGCAAGCTTAAGTTGGAAATCCACCCAAGTAAATAATTGTATCAGGTGGAAAACCAGATTAAAAACCCCTCCTTGATAGTACGGATTCCCTGGGGTCGTATTCCGCTCGGTGACACGCAACAAGGCTCCACCGGAGACTGATCAAATGACAACCTGCCGTCCCTCTACAGATCAGGGCTTGGAGGATGCTAAGCGAGTGCTAGCTGGATCTGGCATGATAGCCAAACTACAACCTCCATGACAATTGAACTGATTACTCACTCAAGAGGGTTCAGGAAACATTTTGGTACGAAAACAGACCTGTTTGTATGCACATTTTAATGACGATTGTTGATACTGTTTTTGAAAATAGTTATTTTTACTTTCCTTGGCTCTACGAAGTAGAAAGGAGAGTTATGTAATCGGCTGAAAAAAAAATTTTGAGTTTTCTTCAGGTCTTTACGTTTCAGACCCTCCGAGTCCGAAAAACACTATTTGGGAAAATGGTCTGTGTGTCTGTGAACGATTTTTAGAGAGAACTACCAAATCCACTCAAACTTGATATCTAGCCTGGAGGTTACCATGGGACGCCAAAATAAGGGTATGAGCAATATCCACCGAAAGCTAACCATAGTTATCATAGTGATCAAAACACCAAATATTTTTTTTCTCAAAAATGGCTGTAACGATTTTGATTAAATTTTTTATATAGATAGCTCGTAATAAGAAAATCATACAATAAAAATCATATTTGTGGGAAAACAACGAGAGCAACACAATAAATTATCAAAATTGTCTACGAAAATCGGTTTTAACGCGGTTTTTTCCTCATTAACTCCGCTGGAGTGTTACTAGAATGTCAAAAAAATTGGTATTGTAGTACAATCCAATACCTATAGGTTGAGTGTTTAAAAACGCTCATAAAATATATGAGGGTCAGTCCAGAAATTCCGGAATTTCAACTACTGCCGTTTCTTTTACTACCTGTTCTAAATATTTTTACCCAATAACTCTGCAAAAGTAATTACTATCCTTCTTCAAAAAATTCTTGTTTACAGCCCTATCAATTCTCTGTGTACCAATTGCTCAATAATGGTCCTGCAATGAGTACGAGCAGCACAATAAAATCTGGAACTGTAAGCGCTACCGCTTCCTGCTGTCGTAAAGCGTTGTTTGACCAAGTTCAAATTAACTGAGTGATAAATGAATTGATTAAATAGAATTAGCCATGTACAAAGTGACATGTTGTAGAAGTAAGGAAAGTTGTGTGTTGCAACGCACCAGATATTTTGGTTCGATAACTATAGTTAATTTTTGCAGGTTTGCAAGTTATCTTATTCTTTGCGATCCCTTTGGATCTACAACCTGAATGTAAAGTATAAGCAGATTTGATTGCGTTTTCTCTCACGCAATTCCTGTCTTATTGCTAACCAGTGCAGCTGCCCACATCCTCGTTGCGGTGACAATTGAATGAAAAGAGATCAAGCTCTATCGGAACGTCTAAACGTCGACCCAAATATTGAAGTCAGAAGATGAAGGGGATGGCTGCCAGTGGTCCACTAATGAATCGGTTGATTCTTTCTATCATGTAGAGGCTATTTAATGAAGCGGACCTCTGCTCTCTCTTAATATATCAGGAACCTGGTACATTACAGTCTTAAACAAAACGTCGTATTTTATTTTCCGCTAAGTAGAAAGGAAAGTTATGTAATCGGCGGGTCAAAACACCAATTTTTTTTCTCAAAAACGCCTACAGCGATTTTGATTAAAATTCTTGTATATACAGCTAAAAATAATGTGACAATACCATAAAAATCTCATTCGTGAGAAAATGACGAAAGCAGCACTATAAATTACCAAATATTTTGACGATTTTAACGCTGTTTTACCTTATGAACTCCAGTCAAATGTTACTAGGGTGTTCAGAAAAATTCAGGTGGTTGTCCAACCAAGTACCTATACGACGAGTCCTTATCAACGGTCATAAGAGACACAGGCGTTCTCCAGAAATTCTGGAATTCCAACCACTGCGTTTCACTTACCACCCTTTCTTTGATGTGCTTACCCAATGGTCCTGGAAAGGTAACTATTATCCTTTTCAAAAAAATGTTGCGTAAAGCCTCACTAGTCCTTTGTGTTGGAATTTCTCAATAATAATGAGGGCATGAGCACGAGAGGCACAATAAATCCTGGAACAGTAAGTTATGTTTTACCTGGTTCAAATAAACTGAGTAAGAAATACATTTCATTAGTAGCAATAGTCATGAAAACCAGTAAATTTATGCAGAGCCGCGGAAAGTTGTGTGATACGGCGCACATGATTTTTATTCATTTGAAAATTGAATTTGCTCGCGTATTTGAGACATTTTAAGCTATAAGCTCGTACAGGGTTGGTAGAAGGGAGAGACTTGTGCCTTTAATCCCGTCCCCTGGTCGTTGATCAAAAGAGTAGATGAAATAGAATCCTTTACTTTCTTTCATTCTGTTTCTCTTCCTACCTCTCGCCGCACTTCATTACATATATCAGTATTTGTGTGATCATTCGCGGGCTCCATATTTATGACGTAGTTAATACGATTTGACGTTGACGTAATGAAGTGGTAGGGCCCGTTTGGTTCAACGGCCCTTGATTGGACGTTGCGCCCTCACTGATGACCTCCACTGATTAGATTGAAAGAACAACGAACCTAATTCGCAGGGAGCTGCGCGCGCGAAACCCCCGACTGTCCAGTTATGAGACGAAAAGCCGCGAGGAATTTGAATTCTCTCGCCGCCCCGTTTTTGCACTTGTCGCCAAACGAGAGTGAAAAAAAAAAAAGAAAGAAGTTCTGTTTTATATTCCCTGACCCTTTTGCATTCCGTCGCCGCCGCATGGCTTACAAAAATATCCCCGTGATATCCTTCTCTTTATTCGCATTTGGGAAATTTTCATACGGAAAAGAAGAGGAAAACCCTCCGCTCGCAACTCTTTTTCACAGCTGTCCCCAGCCGACTCGCTTTTGTGGAGCCCCTAAAATTTTTTTTTCCCCTCTCCCTACTCTCTTTTTGTGGGAGCAACGTAGAGGAATAATGGGAAGACGCAGAAGTGGCTTCCACTCAGAACTGGCAAGAGACTGGCGAGGAAAATAAAGAAAAATGTCGGAGTCTGCCCTTTTTCCTTCGGTTGAAACTTATTGGGGAAGACTAATCTTGTCACAGTCCACTGGTGGCCGACGATTAATGCGTTTCTACGAGCTTGTAGCCTGGAAATGGGTAAACGAAATTGCTCAATTCAACGAAGTCTCTTCTAAACTCAATGTCAATCGTTCAACTTCCAAACAAATAACCTCCTCCACCCTCCTCGCCACGCCACCACCTTCGGTTTCCGCTGAGGTGCTGAATTTGTAAAATCCTTCGAAGAATCTGCGAGAAAGAGAAACGATCATAGGCCTTTCCCTGGGGGGAAATCACAGCTCAAAATCTGCTCCAAACTGAATAGAATACAGCACTTTACTGACAAAAAGAAAAAGTATATATCGTCACCACCCCTCCAAAATCTTTATTATTTATAAAAATAATAATGCTTTCAAAACTGTTGAAAATTACTACACAACGGTTTATTATTCTCTTGGACAGCTTAACCTAGTTACACCTCTGAGAACCATCCCGTTCGATTCAGCATCGAAAAATACCAGTAAACCAATTAGTAGTAGGCAATTAGCACGACGTTATGGTTCTAGCAAATGGGTCGTTGAAGTGATACGATGAAATGATTACTTTCGCCGTATTTTCCGGGAAAATTTTTCCCGCGAGTTCTTCTAGTTAGTAGACTATGGCTCAGTGTGATTTCACTTTTTTCAATCTAGACCCAGTAGTATACCTGTAAGACTCATTCCATTCGACCCAGCATCTAAAAATACCTTGACGACGAGATCAAACAGGGTGTAATTGCAATAAAACTGCCAAAATAGCGTTTTTGTTAATGTTTTAAAATATTTTTGGCCGGTAAGACCCATGGGCTTCGTTCGTTCGGGTTGCCAAGCAGGTGATTACAACTAGATACCAAATGAGATTGTCGTACGAAAGAACGGATTGTTAGTCCACGCTAAGGGCGTAAAACGGCTCGGAGGGTTGGCGAACATTGCAGATTACGAATCCCGATGCCTTGAAACGTAAAGTGTCAAATTGGAGTGGGAGGGAGGGTTGTAAAAAAATGTTCTTGCTTGAAAGCATAGGGTTATTATTCAGAAAGAATACACCAAAATTCCCTCGGGGCCAACATTTTATTTATCATGCACTCGTACGCACGATGACAGCACCATGTCGGACAACTCCGACACAAGTGAAGAAAAAGTGAAGAATATGCAGGGAGAATGCATCGGGCGGTCTGGAATGCAGCAAGAGTGATGCACTTAGCTTAGAGGAAACACACGAGAGAAGAAGTAACCTCCGAATGATGGCGAGGAAGAACTTGGTAGAAAACAGATAGTAGGGGTCCCCACAGGCTCTACAAAATGAACAAACCCGTGCATGCTAAGGTTATAATCGACGCTTCTCAGGGCAGGTGGTATGGCACATATGAGGAGACTCACTATCACGTCTTGGCACAGTGGAAGAGACTTGAGGGAGAGCGATCCTTGCAGGAAATACGTACAGTCAGGGATTTTAATGGCTTTTGCTACAAACCCAATTATTTCTTCTGATTGTTTATTTGAACAGTAACCACTGTCTTTATTAGTTCAGTCTTCTCGCCTACTAACATTACTTCATGTTTTACGTGGAAGTTTCGGAATTTAGTGATGTGCTGCGACTAATGTCACGACCATTTATGAGCAATAAGTGATTAATGAATCTGTCGATACGATATCTTGAGAAGGGTACTGTTTACCGTTTTTGGATCGTCAGGTAAAATCTGTAATAAGTGAAACGAAGAAGGTCTGCATTTCGGAAGTTAGGGTTGCTCCAGACTATTCTATGAGAGTTATTAAACTCTAAGTAGTTTATTGAACTGCTATCTTAGTCCTGAGAATGCTAGTATCATCATGACAGCGCACCAGAAACCTGCTTAGAGACTGTGTTATGAAGTTCCACACGTCTCCTAAGAGTTTGCAAACACATCTACACCAATATGTACTTGTGCAACAGCAAGCATCCAAAACGTTACAACCCTGGCCCTTTGCACACCTCTGGACAATAGGCAATGAAGCCGCAAGAACGATCTGAAAAGACCAATAATTCTTTCCATGGACGTCCTGCGATGCCACTGGTACAGCCATATCACACTCCAGCTGGTCTTGAATAAATCCCAGACTGGCCTGCAAAGCAAGAGCAGAATAGTGGCAAAAAGAAACAGAGCCCCGTGCCCTGCAGCTCGAACTGGGGCATGATTGTATTTACAAGTGATGGCACTTGGGAGGCTTAGACTTATTGCCCTGTGGACAGTCAATCTCCAAAACACCAGGCTGTTGGCTAGCTTTGTGAGACAGTTTGCCCACTGAAGGTGTAGGGTGGTGCCCAATCGCAATATGTGGAGGTTTGATCCATCACATGCCTCCTATACTAGGGTTCCCAGTGCTGTGTGGGAGGAGAATCGCTGCCAGGTGGCTATCGACCTCCGTCACAGCCTGAGCCTCAGCAACCATAATGAGGCACATATTCTCTCAAGGATTCCTGTAGACAGACCAATAACGCGATGCTTCTGCTTCTAGTAGGTCCTTAGGGAATTGGCAGTTCTCACCGTAGTCGTCAATAGTAGCGGAAACAGAGAAAGGATATGAGGTTGAAGATGTAGAGAGTGGTGAAGGGAAAGAACCCCGTTATGCCCAAAACCCCGAGTGCCAATGGCCAGGACTCATTAGTTTCCACTCATTGCCAGAGAGGGCTGAAATGGGTAGAGGGGGGGGGGGCTGTGTTGCACCAATCAACGACCCTAAGAGGGAAACGAGGCCATCTTGACTGAAAGCCTAATAAGAGAGGTTCTGTACCCTCCTTGTATGCCAAAGCACCAACCAACCACTCTAGAGGGAAACCAAAACCCCAAGGTTCACTAACAGGAGTTCTGCAACCCCCCAGGGAATTGTGGGGTTGGTATTGACTAAGGTCGCTTTTCCCAAATGGTTATTTTTAGACTCTGAAGCCCTTAAAACTTATGATCAGAAGAAAATGTCATTGTTTTCAGCCGATTACGAAACAGTACATTCTATTGCGCAGAGCTAAGAGAATTAATAATGAAGGTTTCATGATCGCTAATACATACCAACTCGCGAAAAGCGAACATCTGTTTGTAGGCTCTTCGAAGGCTGTTCAGAAAACAAGAGTGCCTCACCGACTGCGCCATAAGTCGAGAAATCCGAGTTCAATATCCACAAAGTTTGACTCGTCTCAAAAGACACACAATCGGCAGAGAAAACATCTTGTCGGTAAAGTCCCGTGCCCGTTGTTTTCGCGGTTTTCACGGCTGCTTTCTGGTTCTTGAAAAAGATGTCTTCTGATCATCAGCGTAACAGTTTGATTTGATAGGTCGAAGGGAGTTTGACCAACTTTTAGCTCAGCACTCCAGTTTTCTTCGCTGGTGAAAAAGCACCCCCCCCCCCCCCGGGCTCAGTGTAGACCGAACGGCTTTTCCCAAACAACAACAATAACACCAAGTCAACTTTTAGCTTTGAACACAAGAAGATAGGAGCAACTTTAACAAGATATAGCTTGGACAGTTCTTGGCAAAAGGGGAAGGAGAAGAAAAAGCGAACAATCCTAGCAATTCCATTAGTATCTAGAATAACGGTCTTCTCCAACCCTTTTCTCTTTCAAGTCTCTTTACTACTTTTTCGTCCACTTCCCTTTTGGTCCCCCTCATTTCTCCATCTTCGGTCAGAGCCACGCCTCCCGTAGGACCGCTTTATCGAGCCGCTCTTGATCTAAATGCCGAGTAGATTGAAATCAGGTATTAGCCCATCGCAGGACGTCTAGGGTTTTGTACTAATTAAGATTACTTAATTAATTAATGCTTTTCTAGGCGTATATTGTGATCGCCTATTGAGCTCTTGTTGTGCTAAGCACCCGAGACAATGATTGATTGAAGGGCTGATAGTAGCGATGGAATGAGCGTATTCTGGGCACAAAAACTTCGCCCTGGTCCCCAAGTTCAGTGATAGTTTGGCAGCCCATTTAGTCAAATGGTCAGTAGCTATTGGAACGCAAAGAAAGGGAGAGCACACATTTTTTCCTGACGACTACATAACTTTCCTTCTTACTACGTGAAGCGAAGGGAAGTAAACACGAGAGGGTTCAGTAGAGCTGGTTAGAACTCGTGAAGTTATCGTCCAAGATGAAAGACCCACACAACGAAGAATACTCGCAGGAGATCCTCAGGGATTAGTTCTGGGTACATATCTGTATTTCTGTCACTGTCACGATTTGCCCTTGCTTCAAACACCTGATTTTTCTGGCATGTGTGCACATTACTTAGTTTACTCTGTTTCTGGCTCGGGTGCTATTAATGTGGCCAGGCTTCTGTGATCCAAAATAGGAACAGGTTTGTTCCTGAACCCTCGGTGGGAGTTAAATCAGTCAACCAAAATGTAAACCACTCAGGCAGTGGTGGAAAATCAAAATTTACGCTATAAAATCATGTGCCACGGCCTTCACAAATAAAGGACGTTACACAAAGCCACTAGTTACGTTTCAAGGTGACAGTATGCGAAATGTACGATCAGTAGGTGTGATCCTCAGATCCTCGATAGCAGTCTTACGTTCAAGGACTGTATCTCTGACTTGCTCCCTCGTATTCAGCATATGGTCTCTGCTGCACAACCCCACATCTTCCGTGCACAATAAAGCGCTGTATACATCACGGTATCGCTACGCATCACGGTGTCTGAAGCACGTGCATACTCACATCATCCATACACCTCCATTTGTTCGCAACACGACCATCTACTATGACGTCCAGCTGGATACCGCTACGGCTCTCCTACATTGCCCTATTCCCACATGCACAACGCACAACCTCCACCACTCCAACCATCCAGTTCAGGAAGGCCACACCAGACGCTACCACAAGTTCCTAAAATGAATGCTTCTTCTGATCATCAGGTTGAAGAAAGCACATCGAATCGAATAAGTTTCAAGTTATTCCGAGCGTTAACCTAGTAATGAAACACCGTTTGTGAGTACAAATCTGTGACTGCAATAATGTCAGATCGAACCGAGTGGGAGCTACTCGAGGACGTTAGCGGAGATATAAAATCCTTAATAAATCACAGATGACGGCGTATTTCTCGAGTAAGGATGGACAGAGAGGGCTCACGTAGCCTCTCAAAGAGGATAGAAAAGACATTAACCGAGGGAGGTTTCCAAGAGAGAAGGCGGATAATGAGGAAATGCTTTACGACGCTGTTCCGCTGGCAAGACTTTGACACAAAGGAGGGAGCGAGGACGGGCCGGACGGCTTGGTCAGGAGATGGCTGAGTATCCAACTCCTAACGCGGTTTGAGACAAACATTCGAACGTCATCTAATTAATGGCGCTGTAATGGGGTACTACGGAGGAAATCCTCGGGGACGATGGTGATATTAGAGGTATTCGCTTCTGGTTGATTACCCCTAGCTTCCCTAATCCCCCCCCCCCCCCCAACCTTATTCCCATTTGGTCAAGAGCTTCTGCGAACTACACGGGTGAAACAAACCTTGCTGCGGCCAACTAGTTCGTCAACGTCTCTGAGGATGAAACAGCTCATTTGTTACTATCTAATTTGAGTCAAATCCTCGCGCTTTGTACCGTAAGTACGCTATTAGTCCACCCGGGCACAACAATCACGCCGCACCTTCGGTCACAATTTTTGTAAAACTAATGATCGAGTAACTTCAAAATTAAAATGCTTTCACAGCAATAATTTTGAGGTCGTGGAGGAATACGGAAAGAAACCGTTAAGAGACGTTTTCAATTCCAGTCTTCTTCACAAGAAATTCTGACTGTTATTAATGAACTAAAACTCAATTTATTCTTTTCCATTTAAATTGCTAGTAAAATGACGAATTTGAATCCACTTGTTCGGTGTCCCTCTCTACAACGGGAATCTCGTTGGGATTCATTTTCACCTGATAATCCATCCTCTTTCCAATTCGCATTAACTTCGGAAGCGAGACCTTGAGATGAGTGATAGTTTTTCCATTCGACTGACTCACGCTTACTTCCTTCTTTCGGTAGCAAATTCGGTCACATTTCTGGTAATTCATTGTCGGAAGTCTCATAATCGGCTGTCTCCAGCGCACTGTGTTTGCATTGTCTGATGAGCAGCACGAAAAAAATGAATGCTGAGTGGAGGAAATTTGAATTAATTTATTCATCGACCAGGGCTCTCTTTTATTCTCCCTGGCTACAGCACGCAGTTAAATTTCCTCCTACATTCGTCGTTACTAAACTCATCGCAATATTTAATTGTACTTAGATCATAACATGGCTCTGCTAACATTTCCTGCTAGTAAATCACATTCACACCTAATAAATTACATTCATACCTCAGACATAACAAACACACCCCTCTCACACCAGATGGTTGGGGTGGTTGGAAAACTGAGAGGGTGCTTGAGCACTGCCGGGAGTTGGAGAAGCTGGTGGCCATTCAGTGGGTTCGAATGGCTGATAATTAGGAGACTGTGTTTGGAGAGCGGAGACTGGCTGGATGAAAGGATTACTCACCCTTCGTTGCTCCAGGGTAGCTGGGGCTACAGTGTGAAAGCTGGAGAAGAGCGTCATTGCCCAGCATTTCATAGTGGAGGACTGTAATGGCATCATCCTACGCAACCATGAACCATAACTGGCTTCAGTGACACGTCTATAGAAGAATTTAGCAGCTCCCTCTGTGCTTCTGTGAGAAATATGTTACATCCTCTCAGTCTCAAGTCAGACTGCATCCTCTTCAGGTAGGCTGTGTGCTGGCCAGTATGATTCCTCAGCTCATCAGCCCTGAAGGCAACCTGCTTGGGAATAGAACTAGTGTCTGTCTGAATTGCTGGGAGTGGTGTTCATAGTGTCGTCTGTCTGTCGATTGTAGATTAGACAGTGGTGAGTAAGGACGTTGTGGGGACCCACTCTCAGTTCCATCTTCGCTGTGGCAGTCCAGGAGTGCATTAATACCCTGGAGCAGAAGCACGCGATGCTCATCCAGGGCTGTGCCTGTAACCAGCAGCATTCCAATGAGCTGTACCCTGCTCTGGACGCCATCCTGCTCACTGGCTGAGCCTCAGTCGATCACTCTCATCAGGTATGCACTGAGTGCTCTCATCTTCCCTGCAGAGATCTGAAGCTTGGTCTCCTGAATTAGCTTAGAGACATCTTGATCTGGGAGTCTAGTGCTCCCCCCTATCAAAGTCTCATGTCGGGTACTGTGCCGGTGCAGGCGAAGCCCAGGAAAGAGAAGAGAAGGATAGATTGCAGGTCTGAGGTAAGAAATATGAAATAATATTTAATTAAATTAGAAATAAAATTGTACTTATGAGCAGATAGTTTGTTGGGAACCAATGTATTGGAACGGCTCTTGGTGCCCTTGAAAGCTCCCTCTCAATATCCCGCCTTCGGTTTTAGTTCCATTACGCACTCCTTACCCTTCTCAGGCATGGAACAGAGGTTCGAAATGTGCTGGTGCCACTTGTTGACATTTTCTATCACCTTGAAATTGGGTGGAGAATCTGTCTTCGCACTGTAGAGTATTCCGTCTCCAGAACTCTCTTACCGAACAGTGTGCGTTTCGTTTTATCCACGTTTTTTTTCCCCCGAGGGCACGCGGGACAAGTCCCTTTGTCACTGCGGCCACGTGTGGGCCTATTGTGACTCAAGTTTTTTTTTTGTTTTATCCACGTAGACCGACAGGAAGCTCGTCAACCACCAGCCAGGAGCATCTAGAGAATAACTGCAGTGCTCTTCAATCCTGCTCAATACTTCATCATCCCCAGACCTATCTTAAGAAGTAGTTGCAGAAAATACGCATTATTTCACGGATATTTCTTCCCCGTCTCGTTCTATCTGACTCAACGCCCAATGCGGTGTTATATGCCCTCTTTCAGTCATCCTTTTAGTAAGTTTGACATCTACTCTCTGCCCAATTCGCACTCACTTTGTAGGCATCTTTCATGTCTTGTGCGGTGCGATAGATCAACTCTTAATGTCTTACACTGGTTCTAATGTAGTTCGCTCCAGTATAACTTACATTTGCGAGGTCTCGTTTAAACGTCGCTAAATTCGCTTTCGTCTGTTTAACAGAATCTCAAATTAGTAGGTAACTGGTACACCACTTTAGTCTAAAAAGTTTGCACAACACGCCTCACAACATCGGGAAAGACGCCTTAATTAGTTGACTTAATTTATTAGAATAAGAGAACAAAAGTCAGCAAGACTCAACATGAATTACCATTACACGGGAGAGTTCATTTTTTATCAAGCAGAGAAACGAGTCTACTTTTCCATAAATTCCAATGGAATGAAAATATTTAACGGCTTGACGCAGAGCTTCAACCCAAATAACGTTGAAAGCAACCCACTGAAGGAACCGCGAAAGCTAACCGGGAGTAACTTTTACGCCAAAGGGGAAGCCGGGTAATTACACCGCAGATCCTGAAATTGCAAAAGGGTGTTTATCCATCCATCACCAGCTATAGCTTTCCTTATCTCACAGGAGACCCCACGTTTCTCCGTTTTCCTGAGCTATCTTAATTGGAATCACTTTTTTCTTCTTTTACGTCGTCCTTCCAGTGCCTATCCACCTCGCTCCTTCTTTTTTCACCTTCCCTCCACACCCGACCTTCTTTTTCCACAGACGCGCTTGGCAAGTGGATCTTCTTCTTTTTAGTAATAGACTACAAGCCTGCTTCTCTCTCTCCCCCCCCTCCCCGCTTGCCTTTCTTTTCCAAACTTGTATTGGAAAAGTTTTCCGCGCACATTGAAAGGTTTTACATTTCGAAAGAAACGTATCTTCGCAGAAGTTGTTTCGCACTCAATTTCTTGGTTTAAACGATTATTCGCTTGTTCACTCCCTCTCTCTCCCTTTCAATCTCTCTCTCCCACTCACCCTCTTACTCACTCACTCTCTCACTCTCCTTCTCACTCTAGTTCACCCCTTCCCCCTTCCGGCACTGCCACTCCTACCACCGCCACCGGCAACTTGTCCCTCTCCTTTTTTTCATTTTCCTTCCCAGTTTCGAACTCTTCCCTCCACCGGATCACTGGAGACAGTTTCCGATGTTCGGGGTTTCGCACTTTGTTCAATAGTCCTCTCCTCCGGGCGCCCGGAGTTGAAGTTTGCCGAGGACGGCACGGAACGAGTAATGAGCTTCAACTTGACAAATTTCCTTTCCCTTCCCTATTTTGGAATAAATTTGAATACGTTATTGAAGACCGAGGAGGTCCGGGCAAACCCTGGAGAAAAATGAGCCAATTGTATTGACGGAGAGCGGTGAGTGGTGAAATTGATGGTGGGTGGGTGAGAGGAAGTACTTGAAAACTTGATATTAATAGTGACGGAGTTGAGTTAAAACTATACACTTAATAATTGATATTAGGCATAATGTTATTGATGAATGGTCCGCGTAGAAGTAATTTCTTATAATGTTTCGGAATAAAGAACCCAAAGATTCCGAATTTGACAACCATCAGGGCTGCTGGTCCAATCAAAAGTCAATCCGAGTGACTAGTACGTTGAGCCAGCTGGTTCTTTTGCATTGGAGTACTATTTGCTCGTTCGAATAATTGACCCTGGATGTTTGTTGATTGCTGTCGTGCGGTATATAGTCCATATGTACAACTTGACTCGCATATGGAATGAGTAGCGCACTCTAGTAGCCAATTAACAAATGTTCAGGTGGATTTAGTTTAGTTTAGCTCCACCCCATTCCTATTCTCGCTTCGCTTCTGTTTGTTGTTGCGTTGTGTCGTAAACTGGTCTTGCTATTACTAATGCAAAGTGATATTTTTATTTCTTGTTTTTGTTTAATTCACATTAAACCTTTTATCATTACTAAAAGGTCTTCTAACCGGTAAGTGTACTTTGAATATTTACAGTATTTTGACTCGGCTTTGAACCAGAATGATCCAATCTCATTCACCTCTGAAGAAGCCTTGTTTTAACCGTTTAGCTGGCATAATGTACGTCCAGTTTTATACCCGGGTACGAACACTAGAGTTATTGGAGGTTTTTGCACCTACGACTACGAATTCACCTCGTCGAAATAGAACAAGTAACCGGATGCTGACTGCTTTCACGGCTTCAAATAGAAAGCCGACTGTTAAAGTCTCGATTAACATTTAACTGCCTATCAGTTATACCTTATTGGCCCTAGTAACAGTTCTTCAGCGCGGTATCTGCAAGTGTCTCCAGGAGATTCTGGCGAATTGATAGACTAACCATCAAAATGATTTGGTTTGTTATCTGGACTAAGTTGAAGCGGCCATAGCTTTCATGTAGCGATCGAACAGCCCATCTCCTGTTCATTTATTGCTCCTGTATTGAAGAGGTTATGCAACGAGGCCGACTTCTACCTTAACAAGCGCTTCGTTGGCCGCCGCTAAACGGTCACGATTTCCTGCACCTGAAATATGGCAGTCCTGCCCTTACCACGATCACCAACAGCCTCTTTGATCTTATCAGCAAACGTGCCGGGGGCGCATCTCCCTTAGTAGTTCTCCTCAAAGACCTTACCTTTTCGCCAGTCTTCTGGGTGGCTGCTTCTGGGTTGCCACCCATGCTACAGGTTGGGCCATCTTAGACAGGGGCTGCCACGCTCATCCACATGACTTTTTCTCCACCTTGCTAATTTTTCTTTCCCAAAATCTCCTCAGGGCGTCCAGAAAGCGAGGTGAGTTGATCAGACCTCCAAGATCAACTCCTCGAACTTTTTCTTTTTTAAATTCTTTGCACACCGAGAAGAATAATGCACACGTGCCAACATCGTCAATGTCTATCAAGTGTTCTAGTGGCTGTAGATGGTACGATTCTGGACACAGTAGGCCACTTTTTCGTACACCGATGAGTAGACACGTTTTCTGAATGTCACTGCTGAGATGAGCTAAACACCTGCTACAAAAGGAAAATATGGGCACTAAGAACACGTTGTGAATTGTGAAGGAAGCGATAAAGTTGGGGAGTTGCCCCCATGCTCCCGTTTCGACATGGCACCAGTGCAACGAAATGAGTCAAAGTTGATGTATCGAACGAGAGCTGGCCTCAATCACGTCACAGGATGTTGTTCAGTCAAGTTCATAGTCATGACGTGAGCATGTTTTCCCTTAGAAAAATGCTGAAATTTCCTGACATTTAACCAATTAGGTCCAGTTTTGTTTTGAGGAAAGCCACAGTTTTGTTTTGAGGAAAGCCACAGAGGTGGCGAGAGATTCTAATGGGTCAAAATGGCCACCACCACTGCTACCTCCTCACTGGTCAGGAACATCGAGTGAAAAACGGTGGTCAGTTTTCAGTACACCTCCCAAGAACTACGCAGTTCTTCAAACAAAATGAAGAACTTCACCAGTCATTCAAGAACTTCATTCATCAGTCTCATTAAAAAAACTCTTCTTTTGTTTTGATTGGGATTTCCTCCTCAACGTTGAAAAATTCTGTGTGTCTGGTTTCCCTTGCTCGATTTCATTTCTTAAGAATTTGACGATGCACCTCTTGGCCGTTAGTTTCTCCATTTTTTCGTGACCTGGTTATGATTCTTGTCCTGAAACTATCATTAGTTGATCGTTTTGCTCTTGCTTCTTCCCGGGCTACTACGTCCTACTGTTTCTTGGGTGAACTGCTTGAGAATTCAGCAGATAGCGGCCGGGTCCGTGCTCCACGGAATTCTCTTTGGCTTTCTTCAGTTTAAACTTTTTTTTAGCACTGCCAAATAACCACCGTTAACTAAACTGCTTCCCCGTACTCTTAACCTGCTGGCGTGTATATCACCTGTTGAAAGCGTCGACCACCACAACGATCTCGTCTTTTGCTTTTATTTTTGGTGTTGCCCGTTGTTCTGCTTGTCGTGACATTTTTCAATTTCGGTTTATGTTAATTGTGCACCCAACTTGATGTGTTCCAGTCATTGTTAGACTAAGGTTGTAGCGGTAAACGAACAAAGGCTAAACAGACGATCGCGAAGTATTGTGTTTTCAAAGGAAGAATACCGTGAGATTTCCCCTCGGCTTCCGAATGGAATTTGAGAAAGCCGTTAGAAACACAACGTTTATTTTTTATTTATCGTTGCGCGGAGGTCAATTCAGGTCAATTCAATTTCAGCGTCTCCTTGATAGAAAGCCTTAGACGTTTCACGTCTCGTGAAATTGCGTTTCATCAGCCCATGCAGTGAGCTACAGCTGAGGCGGATCAACGTATTCCGTGTCAATGCAATTTCCGACTTTTCTCCACCGCCACTTTTCTCACTTCCATCCGGATATGACACTTCCAGGAGAAATTTATTTCGCGAGAGCGTTCCAAACGGTGTCTGCAAAAAAAAAAAAAAAAAAAAATGTTGAGAAGTTCCAACTTCACAATTGCCGTTTAAAGAGAAGACAACTTTTCCGTTTCGGAGTGATTTTCGGGATAAGGGGGAAAAAATCCGACGGTGATGGAAAATGTTGAAGCCTGCTGTTCGCAACTGGCATGGGTTGATTTAAGAGGGAAATTGATTGTACGGGGTTCGCTTTACAGTTCGAAGGAATGAAGAAAAACAGAAACTCCATAAGCCGGTAAGATTTTTTTTTTCTCTTTTAGATTGAGTTACTCGTGTGCCACAAAAATCAGTCGAATCAATGGTTTTAGGTAATTGTAAAGTTCGTCGTTATTTTATTTGTTTTTGTTAGTTCTACCGTTCCTCAAGGTTCCATTAGTTATTTAGCGCGCATTGGCATTACTTCTAACGATCACCCAAAATGACTTGGAACTCTGGTTAGTATTTACGCTGTGTGCTACACTATATTACGCGGCAAAAATAACCAAAATACGAGATCGGAACAAAGTGAAGAAATCAGCCTTAAATGACCACGACACCATAACGCATTTCGGGATAGTTTCAGAATTTTTCGTGGCCCCAGATTATTGATTCAAGCAGTAGTCAGGAAAATGTGTGAATGAAACTGCTTTCCTACAGCACCATTTTCGTTATTACAACAGAAGAGTGGAGCAAGGAGACTTGGAAAACCGAAAGAAAAAGGCCACAGAAGAGTTCGGCTTATAGGATGTAAATCTAAGTGTTGAGAGCCCTTCCAGTGAGTGGATGGCTACGAATGAGCGGGGAAAGGCTACCAGCTCTTTGACAGTTGTTTATGTTATGAAGGAGAGAGACGAAAATTCTCTTACTCCCTTCCACCAAAATGTTCATCCTCCAATGTTCCAGAATAGGTGAAAAAAGAGGAAAAGCAAGTGATAGTGGGAAGGGGGAACTACGAGAAGGTATGCCCGTTTTTATGGAACGAGCTCCTGGAATAAATGCCACCTTTGTCATGTTGTACCCAGTGCGTCGTTGGTCGAACCCCTTTGCTCGTTCGCTTGGAAAGGAGGAGTCTGACGCCATAAACTAAGTTTCTAAGTCGTTACGTCACGAAGGAAATCCCGTTTCTGCAACAAACGATCTTCTGAAGGCTCTTCTTTTCATGTAAATGTGTTTTGGACAGGATCGATCCTCTCAGCAGCTTCTTCGGAGGAAGCCTGCCATAATGTGGCGAGAATGTTATAAGTCGTACAAAATGATGACGCTCGAAGAAGGATAGTACATTTTTGAGGAATATGAGACCTAGCAAAATCCATTGATTAGAAAGTGAAAGTATTTAGTGCGGCGCATCGCACAAGTTTCTCAGCATCACATACATTTAGTGATTTCTATGGCTTCAATTACTTCATTCTATTTCATTCATTTCAACTGAGGCAACCCGGTTACGACGAGTACTCCTGATTCAGGTGTGATGAATCCAAAGGGAAGAAATGTGAGGAACGCGAAATGGCCAAATACAGATATGGTTACCGTTTACACGCCTCCCATAGCAAGACTGGTCACCAAAGCTAGGTACCCTCAAGTTATATTATGAAAAAGGCTTATAAACTAATGTGACGCACAGTATTTCAGGAAACCGCCACCGACAAGATTGTGAACATCGTGACTCGTAGCCAGCCATGCGAACGCATGAACTAAGTCACTCCGTTAGCTAATTGGACCTATATAAACCCCCTCTCGATCTCAGCTCGGTGTGTACTCATTTAGCTCTGTTGCCGACAGCGTCTGTCCCAGTCAAACCTTCGTGATTTCAAGTTTGTGTGTCGTAAAATTAAAAAGTTGTTTTTAAAAAATTCTCCGTCCCTAAAAAGAACTTGACTCAAATGCATTCGAAACCTGAGCAACAGTCCCGTTGCGGGAAATGGTGGTAGCAGTGGTGGGTTGAGCTATGCAAGGGAATCGCCCAGCAGCCTACCCAACTACTGCCTCTGACTCCCAAACTAATAAGGTCCCAATAGTAACGCAGCGCCAATTGCGCAACCTAGCCTCTCCAAGTGTTACGAGGGGTTTGGAAATGTCTGGAGAGCCGCTGATCCAGGCAATAGCTACAGCAATCACGATCTCCAACCCAACACTTAACTTTGGTCAGATTATGAATCTTCGTCTATAATCACTGGGGTACCTACAATTGGAGTGAGGCAGTACACATACAACCTAGCCCAATCACAATGGTAGGAACACCCACTGCAGTGGTTTATTATTCTCTTGTACAGCTTGAATGTGACTTACCCTATTCAATTCATCATCGAAAAGTATTGAGAGTATAACACGGCTATATCGAAAATCCAGGGAATTGGAGGGCAATGCCCCACAAGCGCGACAGCCCAAAAAAAAGCCAAAACAAAAAAAGGGCTCCCCCCCCCCACCAACCCACCAAAATGCCATAGTCTTGAGGGAGAGGCTGGTCCCTTCCAACAATCAGCATTGCAGACCATGGCACGAGGTTTTTCGGAAAAGCCCTTAGTGTCCAGGTGTCGGACATACATACTATGGATGGAGTAAATGTATGGAAACAGCAGATACGGCCAAAGTGCTCACGAGTCACATCTCGAATTAGCTGTAGTTGAAGCTCAAAGTGTCCCCCACCCTAGGCCGCCTTCCACGGCTGCTACCGGTGCAAACTGACCTCGTAAAAGAGGACCTGCACCAACAACTCTGCGCTCGGTTTGTTTCATACAAGGACTGAAGGACTGGGTGGTTGAAGTTAGAGAGTACTGAGCATCGAAAAATAACCTGGCAACCATGCAACGTTAGGAAATACCAAAAACACAACAGCTGTACAACAGTGGCAGGTACCTGGCGCGCCATATCACATCACAGTAAGGACAGCAAACACGATGCTACCCTTAAATGCGCCAACTGCGTTGTACGGAAATCCCGTCTCGTGAACTCCTCCCCCTAACTCACCTGAACTGCCAGCACTTGGCCGCTGTGCTCATTCGAGCAGGGACTTGCAGGACGACCCTGTGCCGACACGCCAAATCACCTAGTACAATTTGGTTATTGCTAACTACCCCATGACTGAAGCGACCTATGATCGTGTGGGAGGAAGATTGTGTCATGACTGCCTCTCATGCCTTACTAGTCAAAGTAAAGGGTTGATGAATAGTACCACGAGAGCAGAGCGATCACCTCGTTATTGACTTTGCCATTGCAGAAAAAAACCACGCTCCGCACTGAGTTTAGAGGTCGGGAAATTCATCGTAACTTGTACATGCTCGTCACATGTTACCAGACTGGTGTACTGCTTCAATTGAATGCAGACATTGTTTTGCTCACTACGGTAACTACATTCAGTTTCGGATTGACCTGCAGGCTTTAAATTTGTGGCTGATTTGGAACAAGACCACATTCTCACATCGTGCTTTTTTTGCACTCAGAAGCTTTATTTTTGCACGAGTGCAATCCTTTCCTTGGCTTTTGGGGTCCATTAAGTAAAAATACACTCCAGAAACAGGACCGAGTTTCAATGTTCTCCGTCTTACATTACGTCCAGACGAATGGCAGTTTCCGCAGATATGTCAGCTTTTCGACGGTGGAAAAATGAGAAGGGGAAGCTGCGCTGCTCAGCGTTTTCCTAGTTATACCTAATAACCGAGAAAGGGTCCCTCGGGAGATGAGGCGGAAGCCAAATGGAATCAAGATGTTTCTCCTGAGGGTCATTTAAGGCGACGATTGGGGCGAAATGGAGAAAGAAGGAAAGACGAGGCAGAGGCAGGTGCTGGTCGGAGTCTCCAGAATGGATCCAGGAACCTGAGGAAGTGCGGGAGTGCGCGGCTTCCATCTCGATTAGATCCTTCGTCTACCAGGCGAGAGGACCAGTTTTGCCATCCACTTCGATCCAACGGGATGAAATCCGCTTCCGTCATATCCTATGACCTATCGTATATCTCTACCGACCTGCTTCCTAATACCACGTTTCACTCCCCCTTCATCAAAATTCTTTGATGGTAGCCACACAGTTAAGAAATCTAACGGATATTTCTCCCTCGTTCTTCATCAAGATCTGAACTTCTTATCAATTTCACCAATCGGTGGGAATCGCATAACTCATCAACGACTAAGTCGAAAAATGAAAGGTAGAGTGGTTTCTAACACCATTGACAGTCCGACCGAGTGAATCTTTTATTGAATGGTTTTTAGGCGGTTACCTTGAGTTACATCGCAGTAAGTACATCAAGCAGTCACAGTGTTGACCGAGCCTGGAATGACTAACAGCTGCCTGATCAGCCAGAAAAGTTGTGTGCTCTGCTCTGGGTGTTCTCAGATAGACGTCGTGCTACTCGGTTCTGTGGGCTTTATTTATTTGCTGTTTAAATAAGTAGGTGTCACGTTGTGCAGTTCGTCTATAAGAAGAACTCAATAAGAGAAGAACTCATGTTTGAGACTTCAAAGATAACGTTTTTAAAATTCGAATTGAATTTATTACATAAAATCAGACAGAGTTACTGGACTGAGCTGCGACGGGACTATAGTGAACAATATCTCGAGTCAACCGGGGCATTCAATAGTTTACTGAACAAAGCAGGAACGGGAACTGGAAGCGACGCTGAGTTAGCTGCAGCGTTAGCAGAATTGTAGCTGAAACGAAGTTAGTATTGCGCGATCAGGAAACAGTGCCAATATTGACATTGAGGATCTCATGATTATCACTTATATGTTAACACGTACCCTAATAAACCATCTGACTCATCACCGCGGCATTTTCTCCAGACGGATGACATTTCTCAGAAACGCTAAACAGTCGTCTTTCTTGCGACAACGTTGTTGCAATCTCGAAATCTGACGCATCAGTTTCAACAACAAGTGTTGTCTCGTCGTTAGCTGAGACCACTGACTTTGCGACAAGACATCAACAATTCAATTGCTCTGGCTTGTTCTTCTGTTGATAGAAAGCCTTACAAGAAGAATTTGTTGTAAACATATCACGAACCTTCCTTTTTACTCATAACCTCGTTAAAACCTTCCCCACTAGTCCAATCTGTTTTTTACTATTAACGTCTGTTTTGTTTTCTTTTTTTCTCCAAATTCTAAGAAAATATTAGCAATTTTCCTGAGATATGTTTTTCAACACTAGTTCAGTTCAATGTGCCTCTATAAATTCCTTATAATTTATTGTAACTCAATTGCCTGCTGTGATATTCCATAGCCCTGATGATGCTTAGTAAATTAAGCGAAACGTCGGCCTAGAGAAAGCTTTTCATACATCCTGACTGGCTCTCAAGAACCCACACCACTCACCAGAGTTAACTCC
This sequence comes from Pachypeltis micranthus, assembly GCA_020466155.1. Taxonomy (NCBI): domain Eukaryota; kingdom Metazoa; phylum Arthropoda; class Insecta; order Hemiptera; family Miridae; genus Pachypeltis; species Pachypeltis micranthus. The sequence continues at coordinate 27,752,966 of CM035771.1, read as the reverse complement.
TACAGTCAAGAACGACCCCATGTCACACTGAAGCAAAGCTTCATTAACCGCAAAACTCCGGTTGGGAAAATCGTTGAGGAAACGCAACTAAACACAGCGTTGCCTGAAAACTGCAATATGAATAATACTTCACTTTCTATCGATGTTCACACTCGTTACTGTACATTAACTTAAGTATGGTAGTACGCTTGTAATGTGGCAGTAATAGAAATCGGAACCATTGATTCTTTATTTATTTGACTCGTGATCGTGAGAAGCAGGAAAAATGAAGGAGTTCTCACGGATGGAGAACTAGAAGTATTGCCTGTACGCCCGGTATATTTAATCTCTCGAAGTTATGACATTTTATCACTAATAGCCCTTGCTTGGCAAGTCAGCGCAGCAAGTGGGGTAATAAATTTCGTTACTCCGAACAAAAGTAAAACGGCGGAATTTAATGAAATTTCCCACCATTCTTGTCTAATAATTCAAATAAAAACACCTCTTGCAATTTGGTGGGAGAAAAGTTGCTGGATAAAAAGTGGCACCCCAGAAAAATAACGCGGCTGTAAAAAAGTAATCTGCGAAAAGTTGAGTTCACTACGCTCCGCCCTCGGGCTTCTCTTCCTCTCGCCCCTTCCCCCTCGCACCTCTCTCAGACTCTCAACTTCAATTGTTGGGCCTCTAACTTGACAATAGAGAGAAAACTTTGTTTTGAACTTAAAAGCATAAAACTTTAATCCCTTCACTCGCCCGCTAGGTCGTTCCCTCTTCGTTTCCAACACCTCTTCTTACTGCAACAAGAACGTTGCCAAAGTTGTTAGGCTCCACTTTCATCCAGACAGCTTCCACCTTCGCTATTTTGATAAAAGAGAAATTAAAGGTCGTAATGGTATACGTGAGTGCTGGCCCCGGAGTCGTTATCTTCCTTTTGCTTGAGGACGGCCCGAAAATTGTTCATTCCTGCGGGAGCTGGGATTTCCTTTGTTAATGTCTCAACTCGCAAGTTAGTATTCACTCAATCGTATGATGTGTAGCTTCACACGCGGCAAATCAATGAACCAGTCGAAAATCGGTGGAACTACTTGCTCGTTAGTTTAATAAATCCGATCCATAAAAGGAGGATTCGTGGCAGAACGTTTCTAATTGCTCTTGTTCGACGGATACTGTGGCATCGGGAAGTGCAGATTTCTGCTTTAATCCTGATCGTCTGAATATTTACCCCGCGCAAATTTCACAAAGGGTGCACAGGAGGACTGTATAGGTGTAATGGGAAGGGCAATATTGTTAAATAATTTATTTGGAATTAGAAACGAAAATGTCATGGGTGTTTCAACCGCGGAAGTTCACGCGGAAAAAGTGGTTTAGGCTGTCCAGGAATCCTGAAGGATGGTGTTTAAATGGGAGGTTCTCGGTGCCAAGGACTACTTCGTTAGCAAGGAGCTGCCGATTTCAAGTTGCGTAGCACACTTTCCTGGTTCGAAGTTTGAAACTGAAAACTCGAGAACAGCGGCGGCCATCAAGGACGAAACACAAATTGAGATTTACTCTTCCGCAAGGGGAAACAATCGCTGCTGAATCAAAGGACCCGAAGTCATGCCAAGGGAGGCTTGCTGTCGAATCTTCTGGAACGTGTCTCCCCTGAACAGCCACAGAAAACCGAAAACATTGCACAGCTGGATCTCTCGTCAAAGTTCATGTCAAATTTGCTCAATGTGGCTAGATTTCTGATTTTATTTCACAATTATTTTCAAAACCCAGCGTAACACTACTCATAAGTTCCCATCAAATGTATTTAATATCTACTTGAGGGGAATATTGAGGAGTAGGGATGTGGCAATACGAGTGGGTGATTAACAGAGTTTACTAACCGTTCGGAAAACCGGTTGGTAGTTTACTTACCGGCGCAAAATCCAGTGATCATTCCGAGAGAAACTTCTTCGAATTGATTTGGCTCAAACTGAGCAGAGCTTGATACACAAAATCGGATAATGGTGAGTACTTAAAATTTGGGCTGGCTAGAGTGGCTTATAAAGGCAGTATGAGGCAAAGCATTCCACAAAGACAACAACTTTACCTGACAGCCGCTGCATTGGCTATGTGAGCCTATGTAAACTCTTACCCGAGCTCAGCTCAGTGGGTTCTCATTTAGCGGTCTTCCTGTCCGTCTCTGCCACCATCAAGTCACTAACGATTGCGTTGAATGTCTTTATGTTGCTTCTCTGTTTACAAAATTATTTAAGTTACGTTCTGAATCACGTTCCACGATGGTACATGAAAATTTGCGCTCTGTCACTCTATTTCGTTCTGAATAAATGTCGGAAAGAAGAAATGACGGATTTCCATTCGTTGGAGGGTAAGCGAAGACGTGTTAAAGTGGTAACGTGGAAGATGAATAGAATGTGCATTATATGGTTGAACCCCCCTTTACTGAAAGCGGCCTTAACTTCCACCCGTAAGACGCATTACTACATTATCCTTGCCGAAAGGTAGCCAACTTTCTTCTCCATAAACCGAAGCTCCTCTGCCAAAATAGGTTGAGGTTAATGTCTTTTGACCGAGCAGTTAATGTTCCCCTCACACGCTATCAGTATCGTTTTAGCGGGAAGACTCTCAAACCCCGCAACAAATCAGATAACCCTTCACATTGTTTGAAAACCCTTTTTACCTTCTGACTCTTTTTACCAGTTAGTGCTCGTCAAAAGTAAATTAACGCAATATCTGAATTCTGCAAGTTGAAATTGTGATTCATCGGGAGCCAGGGGAGCAAGAGAAGCGAATTCGCAGAAGGCTGAGGCGAAGGCGATGGAGAGCGACGTGTAACAATGTGGTTGCTGTTCTTGAAGGAGTCGTGGAGTACGGAAGTGAAGGGTCAGGTTGAACGAATGGTGGGGGGGGGGAGGTAGTGCGCACACTGTTGTCCCAGAGGTTCGTGAGAGGGGGTCAGAGTTTGACTAACCACAATTTACTTAGGGCCGCGTTCACCAAAACACCGCTGATCGTGATCCAACTGATCAGGGCTAGATAAGTAGATCAAGGCTAGTCATTTTCGCGCCCACCACGCTAGCCTAGATCACTGTGGTATGCGGTTAGCATAGACGTGATTACGCTGCGATTAAGCCATATCGAGAAGGCAGTGGACTAATGAGGTTACAGTAAAGTAAAGAAATTGGGCATCTGTTTGACATCCCGTCCCATAAACAAGTGTCATGTAAACGTAAACGGCCGCGAAACCGTGTATCCTGTAGATGCCCAATGCTCAATAATCCGGATCCAAATTATTGTTTCTAATTATTGTCATACACCAAAGTAGCCGCATTAACCTCTGCCGAAGCTGAAACTGGCGAAGAGCTTAAAGTGAAAATACGCCTACTCAATTGCAAGAGCTGCAGGAAAAAGACAAATTAATCCGGGAAAGCGCTTTGTGCGTGTAGGAAAAATCGGAAGCGGTACAAGAAAATGAGAACTGAGCAAGAAATAATAAAAACCCAAATTATGAGGTTACAACTTTTGCAAGCTAGGAACTTTAACAAGGTAGGGAGAATTGTCGTGTTTAATAAAAGTTGTTTAATACACTAATGTGTACGTAAAAGCGTGGTATTATTTAATATTTCCTACTTATCTGCTACTGAATCCACCCAGGTAAGCCGTTCGGGTTTTCTAACACGGCAATATGACGATTGGTTTTTTCAGAAACTGCTCAGCACACATTTTACGCAAACAACAACTTGTTTTCGACGATAGTAATACTTTTGTTCGCAACAGAATTTAAATTCATACTTCAAGAAGTCGTCGGACCCTGCTCATAGCCATCCGAGGCACCGGGTGAGATGTCGATAACCCAAAATATAAGATTATCATCGTAGTGGAATAGCAACTGAAATAACTGCGCACTAGTAAACAGTATCTTTGTTTATTATCATTATTCCAAAATATACGTAAATTATTCACAATAATAGAAGCGAATACTCGGCAGTGGAAGATAACAAATATCAGAACATGATAAAGAAAGATAAGAGCTAACCGTGCCAAACCGCACAATTTTTTGGGGTTAGCGCTTGATCAGGGCTAGAGCTTAACCCAGTCTGGTGAATACCGTTTTTGTAGCGGGAGTGGGTTAGGTGTTGTTAATCGACTCTAAACGAGATCAACGCAGTTGGTGAATACGGCCCTTAAACGTCTCACTTCCCTCATAGACACCTTCTTCTACTAGTGTTAACAAAACGATGCGCATAATCAGTACAACCATTCACTCACAAAGCTGAAAGACATTGGAGCGTGTAGATCTGAGGAAACTAATACTTTTTATTGGCCAGCAGCAATATTTCATGTTTGGGAATGTATTAACATTAGCGAATGATCCGACCAATTCGATGTCGAGCCTCACAATATCAACCAGTTGGAAATATTGTGCACGTCTTGGTACCATCGTGGCCGCGTGGGTTGCACAAGAAGTGCTCCTGAAGAAAGTTGTGGCCAGTCGTGGTCATTGATACTGTAAGTGAAGCACGCTTCTCTCCATGTGCTTGAGTGTCGATGGATTTATTTCGGGTATTGTTCAACAGCTGCTTAGAATCCCCAGGGGGATGACTCACTAGTATGTTGGCTGAAGCTGAGGTACTGTTCGTTATCAATATGACCCTCAAAGAGAGTTATATCAGTCGAATGTCATGGAGGTCCCCAACAATACGATAGCCTGGCCACTCGCTCAGCATCCACCAAACCCAGGCCTGCCCTTTTGCTCGTCACCCAGTGGGGAGCTGTTGCCCACTTGTAACCGGGCGGATACCACCGAAAACCTAGGGGATTTCTCACCATCTGGGAGGAGTTATTTACATCATGCAACTAGTATAGGTCAACTGTGGACATGTTTTTTAGTCCCAACCTTCTTCGCAAGCTGGGCCAAACTGTTATTAGCTTGCTTAATAGTTATCAAAGCTCAAAGGTTTTGCTGCTCGTCAAACAACAGCCGCTCACTCACTGATGTAGTAACTAGCAGCACGTGTGCACTCTCCATTCGTCCACTCCACGGCCAAGTCAACTGGTAACTGACCAGTGATCACTTGGAGGTCTTCAGTTCTTATAGGCCTTGGTGATCCCGCATGAGATTGAGCCACTACTCTCCTGTGATTGGCTGTGAGTTTGCTACCCCAGACAACGTGGTAGTAGCCAATCACGCCTAGATAGATGGCCTTGTACATGAGGATCGTGTCACGGTAGCACACTTCCCAAGTGGCCTTGCTCGCAGAGTGGCAAACCTTGCAATAATAGTGCCTTTGAGGGACTGGAGGTGCTGGCTGAAGCGCCACCTCCCACTTATATTGACTACTAAGTACTTGACTTACTTCTCAAAAAGAAACCTGATAGTTCTAGGTTCTGACTTCTAAACCGTCCTGATAGTTCGGCTAGAGCGCGCTCGAGTGGTTGAATGCTGTCGACCGCTGGTGAGCCAAATTGCCTTGTTTCTTGGTACTAAAACAGGGTTGGAAAGACTTTCCAACAGACTATTGGAGAGCAGTCGCATATTTCGGATTCGATGCAGCCTGGACATTGGATGCTGTTACAGGATGGAAAGGGAGTCTGAAGTCATCCCAATTGTCCAGATAAGATAGTGAAACATGGGCTTTCTTCCTCCTGATGTCATTCAGTCACAGTATAGACAATACTACTCGTACAACAGATTACTAAGGTGAATATTCAAAGTAACAAAACTCAATTCAGAGAGGGTTAAAGAACATCACTATCACAATCAACTCAATCAGGTGCTTCTCGGTGTTCCGGATTGGGCTCAACGCTGTCAGATGCAGAAAATGGACCAACGCGAAATGCCAAACCATGCTCTACTTCGAGGCCTCTTCTGTCTCAAAAATATCATTATTTTTGTACCAACCCATTCATTGGATTAAAAACTCCATCAATCTTCCACATTTTTTTTGTTCAGAACTGAAGAGGGGAGTCTAAAACCCTATCCCTATATCATCGGCCTTGTTTACCAAAAGCCTGTAGTGGAACCAACCGGATGGGAAGAAAAACTTTTTAATTAACGTTCAGAGGCTGAAGTGGGAAGAGGAAACTCTGGTGGACTAAAGAAAATCTTGTAAAAAGAAGCAAACCAGGTTTTTACGTTATATCCTGAATGCCAGGCAGAATTGTTGAACTGGCTGCTGCCTCCACTTCCCCATCAATCATCTTTCAATCTCAAACCCATCTTTCAATTGAAGGGGAGGCCTCAGTGCTCAATTAAGTTTTTGATTTCTCGCTGATGCTGTTTTGTGCACAACGTAAGAAAAACAAACTATTCTTCGCTTCTCGTATTGACAGCCGAGTAAATAAGTTATTTCCCTCCATTTTTCCTTCTTCCCCTTCCCATAGTTTTCCGAGATTTCTCATGAGGCACCGCCCACCTATTTACGTTACGATATAATTTGATCTAATACGCTCAGGAAGATAAATGCGAGGCACCCAATTGAAATTCCAATTGATTCTCCGCGTTACATGCACTGACGGAGTCAATTGAAAATGAAGAGCATGGCAGTCTGACTGGTTATTTATGGATCTTTTGACAATACCTTCAAACAGCACTAAATTAGTACTGACCACAATCGCAGGGTTGAAAGTAATTTACCCATTTTCAGGTTTTTGTGATTAATGCAGATTACAACCATTTAACGCGAGAAAATTGGGGCACGTACTTTCCGCAAGGGAAGAACGCACTTTCACGATTCTTCGGCGGGTGAGTGGGTTTCAGTTCTTTTCTTTCTTCCTCCCATTCGCTCTCATCTCCAGGTGTCAGTTGGAAGAGATTTACGCGGACTAATGCTCTTTTAATATCGGAGCGCAAGGGGTAGGGAAATGGGGAGGGAACTGTTAGGAAAGTGCCAGTTGGGAGGCATTAAAAAGTCCCTAGCTTTATATAGAAAAAACAACGGAAGAGTCGAAAAAAAAGGCGGCGAACGGTTGGGCGTTAGAAACGAGGGAATGGGGGTATCGGGTGTTGAAGAGTGGTAGGGCGATGGTGGGGTTTTTCCAGGGCTACGAAGAGAACGAGCTTCAGCTCGGTTGTACGCACTTGCCCCCTTATTTCGTTTCTATGACAAAAGAGTTTTCTTCGGATAGGAGAAGGAAAGCCTCAGCCATAGGTTCGTGAGATGGCTGGTAAGTTGTGAAGGACGAGGGGAAGTGGGTGAAGGGGTTCCTTTGCTTTTTGCTCTAGGCCAGATGCCTCCACTGCGCTTTTCTTTCCCTCGCCAACTTTCCCTCAACAATTCCCCTAGGAAGAATTTTAATATAAAAACGGGAGAGGGTCGAAAATAAATAACATCCTCCGGAAAGTGGGGTTCTCTCCATCGGAGTAAAATGAAGAAGACGCTCTGGATCTGCCTGAAACTTGAAAAATTACGAGGCCGTAATTAAAAACCGAGCTCTGTATTTTATCCCTGCGCTGTATACAATTTCTGCAATTTCCTCCGTCCCTGGTTAGTTATTCTTCTTCAAACTTGGGGACTATTGCAGACCGCCCGGGAAATTGAAATAGTCTGAACTCGAGCCTAAGTTATGCCTTTAAGTCTATTCTCACTTTGCTGTTACGGTGCATTGTTTTTGAGACGACAGTCGGCTATATTCCCGCTCTAAATCTTGATAGAAAGTTAAATCTTATTCTTCTCAGCGAATGCCAGAACGAAAGTTGGAACTACAACATGCCATTTCATCCAATGCCTTCTTTATAACTCTATTCGATTACTGTTACGTTCCAAAGGGCGACCAGTGCACCAGAAAGTTGCACTTTGACTATCTGGGCTGTTTTTTTTGGATGGTGGGAAAATACCTGTTACTTATTTTGTAAGCTTTAGAAGAGCGTTCTAGTTTTGACTAGAGTCACCAGTTTTACCAGAATCTGTCGTACTTGTTTATGGGGCGTAAGACTTATCGTTCAAAAGGATGCAACGTAGTAGCCGTAGTTGAGTGTGTAATGCACATAGTAAGTGTGAGGTTTTTGAGTTATTAATGAATTAGAGCCAAGTACACTTCATGGGGAATCGTGGAACTGTGTCTCTTTGACTGTTTTTAAGTGGGCTTATAAAGGGGTCGCCTCCTCTTCTTCCCACCCTCAGTTAGAGGAAGAGTGAGTGGATGACCACATTACCAAACGCCAAACTTATCAATAATGCTGACCAATCCCTACATTGCTCATTCTACAACGTAGTACGCAACTTGGCTGTCAACGAAAGTTAAATTTTTTCAGTCCTTTACGTTTCAAACGCTTCTCAGTCCGAATAAATCACCATTTGGAAAAACGGCCTGCTGTATGCCTGGGATTGGGATTGATCTCCATCCTGCACACCGCTATGGAACGAAAAAAGGGTGTGAGCAAAATTGGTACGAAATTGTAGCTATTGTCCAAAACAAAGCAACTAAAATTTTTTGTTACAAACTTTTTACTTTCCTTGGCAACTTCAAAGAGTCTTCATTCGTCTTGCACCCTCCAGTGTTTAGGAAACTAAGGCGGACGAAAACGCGTTGCTCCTTCTTTATTCCCCCAATAGTGAGCGACGGTTGTAGGAAGAGCAGCCAAATTAACCAGCTCTAACAAGGACGCGAATGGATTTCGACACCTATTGATAATGCTGATAAGGTTGATAAAACGTTCGCCGATATGCTGGAGGGTAGGTTTACGCCATTTAATGGCGACCATCAGCCACCTGAAGAGTCAGGGTCATATTTCCCATCAACAGAAATTACTGTAGCTAATTACTATACTAATAATAATTACAGAGCACTTTGGATGTCAACTGTTTGTTAGGGGCAATAGGCCTTTGAGAGGACAGTAAAAGTAAAATAAAAGAATCCTCCTCACCTGCTTTGCTCGTAACTATGTTTACATAAAATTTAATAAATGAACAACAAATTCGCTTCCTGTTAAAATAAAATTGCAAATGAAAATGAAAGAAAAAATCTTCTTTAGGAATTGTAGAAGCCCTCGGCTGTATTTGCGGCCCACCTTTCGTTGGCGATAAGATGGGTGGATCTTGTAGTATTCTGATGGCGTAGTTGCGTCAAGACGTTTCATTTTAAGACTCTTCATCCAGCAAGGAATGTATGTTTGGCATTGGAACAAACTGCCAAGAGATAATCTCAAGCTGGTAGAAAAGGAAAATGTTCAGACCGGGTCGCGTGGGCAGATGAATATCGAGAAATCAGCCCTCATTCGGTAGACATTACTTCACCATATTTTAATTGTTACATTTTAATACAAAAAAGAAAATATTTTTGAACAAAATAAATAAATATCACTCGTTTATATAGACAGGAGCAGTTCAGTTAATTGTGGAGGCCCTGTCCTGCCATGAGTGCCTAAACATCATCCACAAGGTCAGAGTTCAGATCACATCGATGTAGGGCGTGTATGGGGGTATATTAACAGCTGATGGTGTAGTTGCGTCAAGACGTTTCATTAAGACTCTTCATCCTGAAACAAACCAAAAAGAACAAACAAGAAACCACCTGCTGCTTCCTATAACAGTCGGCGACGGTTGTTTGAAGAGCAGCCGAATCCACCACAATTGATTGCAACTACGCAAGCTTACAACTGTTTCGCCCAGTTTGCGAAGAAGGTTATGGCAAAGAAACGTGGTCACACTTGCTCTGACCCTCTGAAACTTACCACGCAACTAAGTAGTTGGATCAGGTAGAAAACCAAATTGACTGGCAAAATGACAACCTGCCGTAACTCCAGTGGTCTGGGTTTGGTGAACTGGCGATAAGACTGACAAACTTACAATTTGCCGGTAGATCCTGAGGTTAGAAGTTCTGATTCACTTTTAGGTTTTGCAAGTAACGCAAGGTAGTTGGAGCACAGTTGTATATGGCCTGAAGGGCATGGTTGAGGAAGGGGATACACATCGGTTTCTGATTCGAGAAAATGATTCACTGTACGTATGATCGTTTCAGGTTCTGAGTCTAGTACAGTAGATAAATTTTGAAATCCATTGGATTGTTTGCAGGTGTGTTGTGGATTTTAATGTACGCATATATATCAAACAGATTTTGGTTCTGGAAGTCACTACTAAAGTTAGCGTACCTGTTTGGTGAGTGCGTCTTCTCTGGTGGGCGACCGGTTTCGATGTAAAGACATCATCGTCTGGCCGTTAAGTCATTACTAAAGCCAGTTAGTCGGTCGTAGTCTTTATATACCAAGAGAAAGATGAACGGGGTTATCGTACTCCTCCTGGGAAATCCGTTGGAAGTGAAGGGAATAGTGCGCATTGTACTAATGTTATACGGCTAACTGAACCTCTTGATGAGTAATGTCTATTACCTGCCGCATCAGCAATCCCTACGTTATCAAAGCCAGTCTCTTCCCGTTCCTCAATCCAACCCATTACTCTAATCGTTGACTGGTATCGTGAAATAGAGTTCTTTTTAAAAACTAAATTCTCGAGTGTGAACACTTAAAGATTACTGGGAGCACTAGAGCACGTCAGGGCGATAAGTACTTTTCCATCGCGATGAGCAACGGAAAACTAAAGACGCGTTGAAATGGTGACTCATGGCACACGGTTTCCTGAAATTCAATAAAGTTCAATTTGGCTCCGCATCTCTGTTCGCGTTCAAAGCCATAATATAAATCTCTCTTCCCATAACTACGAGTTCACAAGTGCAGATACAAAGGGGGAACTCTCTGGAAATGACGCCTCTCTTCGCGAATACAATGGCAGAAACCCCTTCGCCCTCGTCTCGTTTCTGAAGTAAATAACATTGTCATATTCGTCCTCGTGACAAATGGTCTCAGCGGCAGAGGATGGAACGAGCTGACAGGCGAACTCGGCATTAGAAAACGAGTAAACATGTTTGCGTGCTAGAACTTTGCCAAACTGCTGAACTCTGTTCCTTTCATACGTCCTTTCCAATAGGTCGCCAATGATCTGGCCCAGTCACCTGCATCACATCACGGTTCAATTTATTCATTCTCTTACGCTAACTTTGTAAAATACGGAGGTGTTCATTTACAATAATAGTTGTTCTGACAACGGCTGATTCGCGCAGGAAATTGTAGAACTAAGTTCAAAAGACAACTTTACCCTAGGGCAAACTAAAATGACTGAAGTCGTGAACCATCGAAGTATCACTAACACCCTGTACTAACGTTTCATTAACTTACCATTTCCGAGTTGTGGCCGCTACGCTTAATAAAGACTACAATATTAAAAAGTAAAATATTTGTTGTGCAGCACGGAGACGGAGAAAAACTTTTATTCTCCAAACCACATACTGACAACTTCGCAGCAAATACAGAGTAAAGACATTTTGGCACGACTGCATTTCAAATCGTCTCCCAGAGGTCATCGGAAGGAAACAAATCGGCATAACGAGAAAATGGAACTGGATAAAAAAGGAAATAGAATGAACAAAATCAAAATAAACGAAGCAAACAAATAAGCGCCTGGTAACAAATACGCATCACACAACTTTCCCCTGCTCTTCGTACATTCAACAATTTTTGTGGCTTTTTTTTTTTTTTTTTTTTTAACCGGAGGGCGTGTGGGACAAGTCCCTTTGTCACTGCGGCCACATATGGGCCTATTGTGACACTGGCCCTTTCTTAGTAGTAGGCGTCGTACATACCCGCCCCCCTTAGGAAGCCGAGTAAGTCCTTCACCGCAGAATCCGCTACGGAATCCACCGCCTCTAAGATGCCCATCTTGTTGAGGTGATGTCTGAGTGGGCAGTGCCCGATGAGGAAGCTTATCAGTACTCTCAGATCTTGTCTAGAGAGTGTCAGCATCGCCTTCGCCCTTTGACAGGAAGGCGTGACAAGCCTTTTTGCCTGTCGTAGTCGTGGCTGGCGATGCCAATGGGCGCCATTTTCCTGTATCTCCCATCGAGCAACCAGACGGTTTAGGTGACTTTTCGTCAATCCCACGTGTGGCTCAGGCCCGATGGGTAGGGTTTCTGTACCCCTTTTCGCAAGGCGGTCAGCCTTTTCATTGCCCTCATGCCCCCTGTGAGCCGGCACCCAAATGAGGGAGAGCCTGTTACGGGCGCCGAGCTGCTTGAGCGCATGGAGGCATGACAGCTTAGACCTAAAAATTTAGGCTGAAATGGCCTTTAAGGCGGCCTGGCTGTCTGAGAAAATGTAGATCCGCTTGCCCTTGAGTCCTTTGTTCAGGATCTCTTCTGCGCAGATCTTTATGGCTAGGATTTCCGCTTGAAATATCGTGGCGTACTCCCCCAGCGGCTTTGCAAGACTGTAGTTAGGCCCTACAATGCCCAGCCCTGCTCGGCCTTCCTTAACTGAACCATCGGTATACCACTGCAGCGCGCCCACCTCGGTCTGGAATGTCTCCTTCTCCCACCGTTCCCGTGAGTGGACGCTGACGCTAAATGGCAGCCGAAAATTCTTCTGCTCTGGCATGACGTCAGTAGCAAGGACTGCTGCCTCTTCTATCTCAAACTGTCTGGTTGTTCTGTGGAGGCTCGCCTTAGCCCTGGTGGAAATTTTTCCTGTCTGCAAAAGCCTTGCCGCCCCCAGGTAAGCGGTCCTCTGGATGTGTATATGTAGAGGTGAGATGTTCAGAAGGACTTCCATTGCAGCAGTAGGGCAGGTACCCATGGCCCCTGTGATAGCAAGACACGCCTGCCGCTGCAGTTGTTGGAGTTTTCCTTGTACTGCCAGCCGGCGTGTCGCCTTCCACCACACCGTGGAGGCATACATAACGCGGGGCCTTATTATCCCCTTAAAGAGCCACTCCATCATTTTTGGAGTTATGCCCCAGGATTTGCTGCACAGCCTCCTACAAGCCCAAAGGGCTGTAGTTGCCTTATGCAGCGCATATCTCACATGCGAGTTCCATGTGAGCTGCTTGTCCAGTATCACCCCGAGGTATTTCACCTCCTTCATTATCTGGAGCCTTGCTCCTTGCATTATGGGTGGTACTATATCAAGGTTTCTTCGTCTAGTGAAGGAAACCGTGGTGGTCTTGGACGGATTTATGAAAAGTCCTTCCTTGGCGCACCATCTTTGGATGATATCTATAGCTCCTTGCATCCTTTCAGACACCGTGGAGGCAAATTTGCCTCTTACCAGAACTACAAGGTCATCCGCGTATGCGACCACTTCGTAGCCTTCAAGCTGCAGTGTTTCCAGCAGCTCGTCGGCCACCAGTAGCCACAGGAGGGGAGAGAGTACCCCCCGTTGGGGACAGCCTCGTGTGGGAACCACTGTGATGCTGTCTTCCCCTAGCCGGGCCGTGATTTCCCTACACCTAAGCTTTAAGTGGCTTTTAGCTACTAACCCAATGTCTTTTCCTTTTAGGGCAAACATAACTTCACGATGCCAGAAAGTGGTAACGCATACAGTTCCGGAGTTTATTGTGGTGCTTCTACAAGTGCCACGACCATTATTGAGCGAGCAGTACACAGAGAGTAAATGCGACTATATACACGCTGTTTTTCAGAACGATTGTGATGACTCCGAATTATTGGGTCAAAATTATGAGAAATGATAGTAGGTGAAACGGTGGGGGAATTTCTGCAGTAGCTTCTATACATCTTTTGAGAGTTATCGAACGTTCATCGTGTGAGTACTTGGTTGGACTATCACGTCAATTTTTCTGAAGATCCTGATAACACTTGAGCGGAGTTTATATGGAATAAATAATGGAAAATGTATTCTGCTGCTCTAGTCATTTTGGGCTATGATACACAACACGTAGAGGTTGTGCCATCAAACTACGAAAAGTACGCATCATTCAACAACTAGCGATTGGATGGAAAATAAATTTGTGGATAAGTTCAGATCCCTGTCAATTAGCCCATAGAAGTAACTCCGAAGCATGAAGAGCTCAGCAAGTGCTGTTCAGTGGAGGGAATCGACCTTTTAAGGCTAAAACATACATTTCCATTCTCATATGGGATCTACATGTGCCCGCCTACTCTGCAATTCGATAAGACGAAGCCCACGGTTATTACTGGCAGTTTTATTGCAATTATATCGTAGAGTTGGGGTTTCACAACACTTTACACTGAGGTTCAAGCACTTTTTCAAGTTGGTTTCCTCAATAAGCTTATTTCACTATTGGAGTTTTTGTTGCAGTTCTACTACTTATTGAACGCTCAGTTCTAACCATTTTGGGTTATTCAATCTTTTATGTAGAGTGATTGGAAGTGGATGTCATGTTTCCAGAAGCTGCTCAACTCGTTATCGTTTTGAGCTATTCAATCTTCCATGTATAATAACAGCTAATGCGTCAAAGCCGTGTTTTCATGAGATCTGTTACTGCTCATGCCTATAACATTGTGGGCTATTCACTGTTGCGTTTATTTCATTCGAAGGTAAGTCGGTATCGTGTTTCTGGTAAATCTTTACCATGAGAAATCTTATCGTTTAAGGATAGCTGATGCTTTTCTTCATATTGAGTGGGTGGGTATTGGTAATTGTACCCATGAACCAGTGCTCACACCATCGGGGATAATGCTATTTTGTTAACTTGGAGAGTGTGTAGTTGATGAGCCATGGACTGGATCCTGGTTACTACAGAACGCTTTTTAGTATTATTGAATAGCGAATTCTTATAATCCTAATGAACGATATCACGGCTTCCTACCCGTCTCGTTATACCTTGAATGTTTTATTATTTTCTTCGTCTTGAGTAGTCATTGAGTACTTTTTCGGCCTTTGTAATAATTCCACCATTCATTTCATCCTTGAATTTCCTTAACTCTCCCTTATTACGCTCGGGGTAGCATGGGTGGTCTTTCGGGTAACCTGCCGTTAATGTATTCGCTGAGATCCGTCATATCTCTATAGAGATTGGACTTTTTTTACTGTTCCCTGTGTGTAATTTAGAGTGTTAGTTGTATACACCATATTTCGCTAGCATGACGTCACAGTGATAATCATACTTCGTCGTTTTTTAAATGTCTAGAACGCTCAGATCGGTTTGTTGTAAGCCGCGGTCGCACCGATTGCAAAAAAAAGAATAAAAGCCCGCTGCTCTTCTATTTTCTTCATCGTCGAAAAATGGTGGACGACCGACGGGAAGAAGTATAAAAGGGAAGAATCGACGAAAGAGGTAGGTAACTAGGAACGACTGAGTTTGACAGTTGGAGCAAATAGTTGGAACGAAGAGCGTGAAGAAGACGTCATAATCAACCATAACTCTTGAATCTCCTTCTTTCCGCACCCCTCGACCGCCTTTTCACTGGATGTGAAAAGGCATGAAAGGAACTTCCTCCGACAATTTGGCAAGTGGAAGTGCTGAGTCAGAAAACGCGGCTGAACTTCTATATATATATATTCGAGCATTATTCAGAACTTCTCAGTAGTAACGGGGTGTGCTTTCTATTCTATTACTGGGAACAAACTAATTATTATACTTGGATTATTGACAACGGATCAGTTTTTACGCTGAACGTGTTCGAATTGACGCTCTTTCCTTAGTCATACGTGACACAAAGGGAAATTATGTAGTCGGTTCCGAAAAGACAGTGAGTTCTCTTCAGCTCATTGAGTCGGCAAGTCATTCAGCGCTTGAAGATCAATACAATAAAATCTATAGCCGCAACGTAAATTTTTCTTAGGAACTTCCACGATCCTGACATATATTTTACTGGCATAGTTCTTTCTTCTCAAAATAGTTACACATATCTAGGGGTTACTCTAGACTGCCGCCTTACTTACTATTGGGATGCTAGGGAAGTTCCTACAACTACTTCCACGCAAGACATTCTTTTCTTCCATGGAAAACCGAAGTTAATTATCCCTGATAATTACAAGCTCAGATTTCCAGCATTTTCACTTCTTGAACGGAGTATCACAGAGGTTGATTGCACCTGGACATCCGGCCACTAACGTTTGAGTCATTTGCCAACGAGCCTGGTACTTTTAGAAATATCTGGTGCGTTGCAACACACAACTTTCCTTAGCTCTACGTCAATTCACTTTGTAAATGGCTAATTCTATTTAATCGATTCATTCATCACTCAGTTCCTTTGAACTTGGTCAAACAACACGTCACAGCAGCAGGAAGCGGTAGCGCAGGACCATTATTGAGCAATTGGTATACAGAAAATTAATGGGGCTGTAAACACAAACTTTTTGAAGGAGGATAGTAATAAGTTTTGCAGAGTTATTGAGAATAACTGTTAGAACTGGTATTAAGCGAAACGGCGGTAGTTGAAATTCAGGAATTTCTGGAGTGAGCCCCATGTATCTCATGAGCGTTTTTAAACATTCACCCTATAGGTATTGGATTGGACTACAACACGACTTTTTTAAAAACATTCTAGTGACATTCCAGCGGAGTTTAAAAGGAAAAAAACCGCGGCAAAAACGCTTTTCGTCGAACATTTTGATAATTTATTGTGCTGCTCTCGTCATTTTCTCACAAATGGGAATTTTACGGTATAATTATCTTATTAAGAGTTATCTATATAAAAAATTTAATCAAAATCGTTTGAGCCGTTTTTGAGAAAAAAAGTTGGTGTTTTGATCACTATGATAACTATAGTTAAATTTCGGTGGATTTTGTTCATACCCTTATTTTGGCGTCCCATGGTAGCCTGCGCGCTCCATATCAAGTTTGAGTGGATTTGGTACGGTGGTTTTTTCTAAAAATTGTTCACATACACACACAGACCATTTTCCCAAATAGTGTTTTTCGGACTCAGGAGGGTCTGAAACGTAAAGATCTGAAGAAAACTCAAAATTTTTTTTTTCAGCCGATTACATAAAGGTTAAGGTAGTAAAAAGGTTAAGAAGAGTTGTGTTCCGAAGTCCTGCCCCCTCATTGTTGAATAGATACATTCAGGCTGAACTTCACCTCAACAGGAAAATGCGCCTTAGGCTAAATGCACTCTTTCCTCAATTTTCTAAGAAGCCTCAAATTTCAAAAGAGGCAGTTTTCAACTTAACCATAAATGAACGCATCCAAGCACGGGTCCGTTAAAACAATAGAAATATATGGGCTTCTGGCTTCATTATGGTAGCTACACTATGAACCGGTTTAAATAATTAACTGCCAACTCTTCGTGACCGCCTGGCTCCCATTGTAGGCACCCCAGTGATTCATAATTCAGATTCATAATCCGAGGAAAGTTGGGCGTTGAATCGAAGCTTGTGATCGCTGTCATTTTTGCCTGAGTCATCGGCTCTCCAAACATTTCCTAACCTCTCGTAACAAATGGTGTCAGAAGTGGGATGTAGAAGTAAAACAATATACAGAGGAAAGGAATTTTTCTTACTCCCGGGATAAATTACTTTGTGAAGGGCTGAATGTTTTTGTGCCAAGCACTGTTCAAGAGCTAATTCTTAAATTGCGCCATGACTTACCACAATCAGGACGGAAACGTTAGAAAGGATTCGCGAACAATTTTGGTGGCCCAAAATGGCTGAGGATGTTGCAAATAATGTGCAAGCATGCACATTCTGTGCCCAACGGAAACACTATGAAAACGGCACTCTTAGAAGAGTTTTTTGAGCCCTCCGAGTACTTTGAGCAGTTAAGCGTTGATGTTGTCGGGCCATTACCACTTACAACAAGAGGAATCTGTCAGTAATTGATCAGTTTTCTCGTTTTGTTGACTTTTACCACTTGCCAGATCACACTACAGACTCTAGTGCTACAGCACTTCTGCTCATTGGCAGGTGTGGCACTCCTATCCAAATTCTCTTGGACGAGGGAGTTCAATACCGAATTGATTGCCCACTTTTGTTCATTCTTTAAAATAATGAAAGTAAGAACTGCTGCCCACCATGCCATGGCAAATGGACGAATAGAACGCACTCATCGCACTATTGGCTTGCTCTCACTATGTAGCAACTCAGAACCTCTCACTGGCCTCTCTCACTGGTTGCTCAGATGGTGATTAATTCCAGTCTAAGTGAGTCCACCAAGTTTCCTCCTTATTAGGTGGTTAATTATCGAAAGATGAAACTTCCTGCAGCGAGTGACTTAGATCTGAGAGAGGACATAGAATCTTATGTGTTTTATGTGGAACAGTTGTGGTATCCAATAATCTAAGTAAAACTGCCATTTGTATGGGGAAGAGATACTATTAACGACCATCATCCTCTCCCTCATCTTATATTGGACTGCTAGTGTATCTGCATGAACCGGCTTTACAGAAAGAAAAGTCTTTTCCGGTCACTTCCCTCGTTCTTCGAATCTTTGGTCGGATTTTCCAGGGATTCGCTCAACTCTCAAAAAAAATCCGTTCATTGAAGTCGTCCGCTCCAGGAGCAGTGGTCAAGGGTGGGTGGGTAGGGGGGGGGGAGTTGTACCGCCTGACTTCCATTGCAGGCACCCCAGAGATCGTAGTCTAGTGGTCATAGACGAAGATTCATAATCCGAGGAAATTTGGGCATTGGATCGGAGCTCGTGATCGCTGTACTTTTTGTCCGAGTCAGCGGCTCTCCAAACATTTACAAAACCCTCACCGTGTTTTCCGAGTTATATTTTTATTCGTCATTTTATTGACTCAATTAGAGGGGGCCAGTTGGTATCCATTAGCTACAGAAACGTTTCTGTTCATTAACTTTTTTTTAGAATCTTCCCTTTTTGTTCTGTCTCACTGAAGCGTTCTATTCATTAAAACCTCTTTTCATACCAAGAATTACGGCCCAACTCTCAATTTACGCGACTGTAAACCCAACAAAATAGCATACTGCAACGTAACCTCGTCCATGCCCTTCCATTCGTTCTAAATTGAACGATATATAAAGACTTGTGTCCGGACTCGCCTGCGACGACCAGGTTTCGTTACGTGGAGAAATTTGTTACGATGCATTCAAGCCATCCGTACCCACTTGCTCTCGGAGTATTCGCACCATTCCTCACGCTCCGACTGAAACGTCCTCGTCAGGAATAGACTGATCCACCAGCGTAACCGATTGTCAATAATCTCGACTGAACCGAATCGGCTCATAAATAACAAATGGCACTAGCCAAATCGGTTTAAAACCAACTATAGTTGTACTGATCAACAGTCAAATTCTTTATTCTCAAGAGTAGTTCGAAGCTCTGTGATATCAGTGTTATGTTGTAATCTAACATATGTATATCCAACAATGAAAAAATTCTTTTTCCCGAAAATTAGACCTTTTGATACGGTTCCAACGCCTTTATTTTCTGTGAAAATTCAGTAATAATTGGGGTGCGTTATTCGGCGAATTATAATTTTCCCAAGTTCGTTACGTAGCTATTATCCGTTTGACGTGTGGCAAGAAGATGAGGGAACGGCTGAGGGATTTAGAATTACATTGCACCAGACTATATTGGGCCGCCAAAACTGAGGGGAAGAAAAAAGAAAAATCGTGATGTGTTTGAAGAAGGCGACAGATGTGGGCACAGGCACAACCAACCCTTTGCAGTCGACCTCGGCAATATCCAATAAAGTTGAAACCTCCCTCTTATTGCTGCTCCTTCGCCGATCGGAAGAAAGCAATAAGAAAGTCTCAGGACCTGCTAATTGCAGAAAACAGTTTCAAGCTGAGAGTCGTAAGTTTTTTCGAGGGTCATTTCCTCTGATCGCCGTGATAGGCCAGTTAATAACGTTCCAACGGCGCAACCTGGTTCCAACCGATTCGCCGATAAATGAAAGAAACTGTACCAACGTTCGCCCGGTTCCTATCGGCAGTTTTTACGTGTTTTCACGAAGGAGAGTGCTCGAAAATTCGAACGTTGCCCTTCTAAGTTGAGATGGAACGAATAATATCCGGTAATATTGAAATGCCAGGATCTGCGAGCTATGGAGCGTCTGGCAGAGCACTGTTTGGCAAATCGAGCCAAACTGCTCCACTTTTCCTCAGACTTTGACATGGAGCGGATGGATGCCAGTGGTGTGAGCTCGCTGAAACTCTTTGAAAACTTTGAAACGAGACGACATCATCCACCATTGCCCTGCAGCGTAGGCATTTTGGGCAGTTCACCAATTCGGTACAGGTGCGCCCCAAATGCTCCATGTTTTGTTAGGAACTGGGTGAGGTAAAAATCTATCCCTCTATTGCATCATCTTAGCCGTAAACCAGCGATCAGCTGTCTGGTGGTGATCACTCAAAAGTAAAGTTTTAAAAGTAAATTGCGTGAGATAACCATGACTTGACATCATGTGTTAGTAAACAAACCTTCAAACAGGAATAATTTTGGACCTAGAGTCGCGACCCCCAATTACTCCATGTGCGGTTTAAATGAGTTATTACGAACATCCTTAATAATCCTTAAACAGCTTGGTAAACTGGATTAAATCGTATTCGGTGGTTCTTGGAAAAATAAACTGTTAATTCACAATTTTCCTTTTATTAAACACAAATTATTAAACAAATAAACTTACAGTGTGGTTACTGGAATTCGAAAATCTGCTTTCAAGATACAAAATAACACGTTGTTTTATATACTTACAACGAAAAATAAATAAATGTCGAATAATAATAACCCTTACTACAGCTTTTCTGGCTTGATTCTAAAAGCTGAACAGCATCAATACAGAACTAGCTTAGGCCAGTCCACCAATCTGAATGTGTAGGGAAACATTTCGTGACAGCAACACGTCTTACCAACACCGCTTTGTTCAGTTACTTACATACAGAAAATTTTAGCAACACCTCCTCCCTCATAGCAACATCACTTTCCCAGCAATATTACTCGTCTATTCAGAGCAGATGAATGACCAATAATGATATACACAATCATACCACTTTTTATAATTAAACACGCAATACTATCGCAGTTTACCTCTTCTAATCAGGGTTGTCGGTTCTTTGTTATCAAACGAAACAGACGCTTTTTACAAAATTCAAATAGTTCGACTAATTACAGAACGATGTAAAACTTTTTTGATGTTGGTAGTTCACAGAAAAAATCAAGTCAAAATGAAGACACTATAGGGCAATGTAATTCTTCAAACGTTAGCAACTCATTACAAATTTAATCCTGATGACCAAACGATTTTAGTCAAATTAACAGGATATTTTCGCTCAGTTAAACGTGCTTTTGGTTTATTATTCATTCTGAATAATAGCCCTGTTTTCGGCCACGAAAAATCTTTTACAACCCTACTCAAGATTTGATACTTTACGTTTCAAGACATGGGAATTCCAAATCTGCAATGTCGGTCCGCCATCCGCCGTCCCCCGTCGCGCCGTCTGGGCCGTTTTGTGCCTTTAACGTGGTCCAAAAAATCCGTTCTTTCGCACAAAAATCCCATTTAGTATCTAGTTGTGCCAGCCATCTCGGCAATCCGATCGGACGAAGCCCATGGTTGTTATGGACAATAAACGGTTAAAAAATTAACAAAACACAGTATAATCGCAAATACCCCGTGTTTCGTAGCGTTTTCAAGGTATTTTTATATACTGGGTCGAATGGAATGAGTATTAGACGTGTATAACTGCGTGTAGGGAAATTACAGTAATTATTAGAGTCTACTAATTGAAAGAACTCGCGGGAACTACAGCGGAAGTCAACGTTTCGTCGTTAGTACTCCCTCCCGTCTCATCTAAACCAGTCGCCCGTTCGACTCGCAACACCTGCTCGACTAGCAACGTCGTGTCAATTGCGGAGGGCTCACTGGAAGTCCCCGTTCCATTTTCCCGACTCCTTTTGCCCGATGGGGCGGAGGAAGGTTAGGGCCGATGAGGCCGGCACTTCCTCCGCACACCCCTACATCGGATCATAAATGCCTACAGACGTTTAGCGGCTCCTGGCACCGGGGGAATAGTTAGTTTCCTTAGTTCCATTGTAGTCAAGGATATCGAATTTACAATTTATATGGGCGAGAAAAGTTATGAGATTGGCTGCACCAGTTGGTTCAATGGTTGTACATCTCTTCTGAATCCTGAATCTACCACAACATAGAAAGCCACAAGAACAGGAAGGGATCCACCTATCAGTCAACTTCTTAACTTTTACCTTTTGTTATCGGAGAGGGGGATGGAAAATCCTACTCAGCCTTCTCAACACAAACATAATTTATTCCAGAGATCAAACTGCATATTTCGAACAAAGAAGTTGGTTCACTCAAAACAATTCGAGGGCTTGAACATTCATGTTTATCCATTCGGTACATTTCATTGTCTTGCTACCAACCAAGGGCTACATCCATCTTCTTCTCTTCAAGGGGTACTGGTTACCCTCTTGATGGGAACAGGACTGTCCTCACGACTGCCAGAAGATGGATAGGGATCACATTCACTACC
This sequence comes from Pachypeltis micranthus, assembly GCA_020466155.1. Taxonomy (NCBI): domain Eukaryota; kingdom Metazoa; phylum Arthropoda; class Insecta; order Hemiptera; family Miridae; genus Pachypeltis; species Pachypeltis micranthus. The sequence goes on along the minus strand of CM035771.1, from coordinate 27,730,795 downwards.
ACAATGAGAAGGGCCTCCGCCACACCTCTGCCATCTGCTTTCTGTGGTAGGCAATGCTCAGCGTGTCAGCGCCTCCACTCCATAAAAGAGGATGGAATGTACACCAGTCGTAAGCACCTGCCTCATGCTCGTAACTGTGGCAGCTTTATCTACTGCTTGCTGAATGTGGAAATCAAAGGAGAACCTTGGGATCTACCATTACGCCTAAGTATCGAACTGCATTCCTTGTTTGCACCTCTGCCTATACCCGAGTGGGGGTGAGTCGTCAACAGGACTAGTTCTGGCAGCTCATGAGCTCCCATTCTCTTCTTCACCCACCTCCTTACCTTCCCTTATCTGTCATCCTTCCCCTCCAGCACCAAAAGCTTCCTCAGCACCACTAGCATCCATCGATTCTCACCACAGCTCTGGTTACTAATCCTATCAGTTCTTCACTCAGTTTATACAGCGTGCTGGAGTTTATGGGCGTTTCCTGCGTGCTGACATACGCCTGTGGTCGTAACTTAGATAATTTATCGATTTTTGTTTTTCGGAAGGTTCGTGTTAACAGTTCTGGAATCATACGGAAAACACTCAAAAATGCTATTTGGGGACGACAGTTGCTTCAAAAGCCGTGTTAACTTGATGGTTTGGTGGTGGTGGGTTTGAAGAATCCCGTCAGCAAAAAGCCTTGGAGGACAGCATTTGGCGAACCACAGCATTTGGTTCGTCACAATAAATGGTTACTTTGAGGTGGCTGGGTTTCAAATGTCATTCATCCCCACCCCTCCCCAACCAACAAAAAGCTGTAACACGGCTTTAGAGCCTAAACGAGACCAGCCACAAAGTTGTTGGTGACAGAAGGGGTCTGGTTAATGGAGTTGCTTATATTTTTTTTTTCAACTCGGTGGCTGAAAGTACCGTTTTTTAAGACTCTTTTTGAAAGAATAACCAACTTCTGACCAACAAAGAACAAAAAGAATGGCGGGGCAAAAGAGCCGAGGGTGCCAAATCAAATCAACGCCCTCAGTCACTCCTCTCTGTATCCCAGTCCAGACTGTGTACTTTCCAATGCCCATCTACCCTCCTCTCGCTACCCTCATCTCGCACCACATCCCCCCCCCCCTGGTCCACATTGCACGGTCCTCCAGCAATTCTGTAATCCAATCTATGTCTCTGCCCCTCCGGCCCCAATCGAGCTAACGAATCCCCCGCCCCTCATCGGTCGTTTCTACCTTTGAATTAAGCTGCCTTTCCCTCCTCTCTCGTTGAACTTACATAAGCAATGAAACTCGATATTGAGCTTCCTTTCTCATTTGAAATTCTCTGCAAGGCCTCCAATAATTGGACTTTAAGTTTATAATTCGATCAATTTCAATCACTTTGTTTTCATTGTTCGAGTGGCAGCCAGTTACTTGTAATAGCGTTGCGCCTCCAAAGAGAATGAAGAACGGGCGTTTAATTTAAATTCATGAACGTTGGAAGCTGAAAGGTCTGCCATGACCGTCCAGAACGGTGAAGGCACCCTGAGCGAGAAAACTCACTTTTATGTGGTCAGTTCTCGGCGTTCCTTCGTCCGCCATCTAAACTAATGAATATTTCGTATTACGCTACAATAAACTATTTATTATGATTCATTAAACACTCACCGTGTTGAATGTGGAATGGGTTTTCTGAGTTCGGTCATTTTATTGAACTAAAACATTATCCCTCGCCTATGAAACAAAAAGGAAAATAAATATTTATTCGTTAATTAAAACTAATATTCTGCTGTGAGTTTGAGAAACGAAAAATAAGGCAAGATCTGCCTGTAGTGGAACAGTTTCAAGCGAGTCGTAAGGGCATGTTGTATTGTGGACGAGTGAACCGCACCCAAAATCCTTATCTCAACTTTTTTCGGATTTGTGTGTTATGTACTTTAATTTGGGTTTATGTCTGTCGGTTCCTTCCTTGTCGACCCACCACACATGTTTCTTTGGTCAACGCTCTTATTTCTGGCCCCCTGAAGGTCCGTTCTATTTGCAGAACTCCAAAGCTCGGAAAAGCTTCAAGGATTTTCCCTCGTCCGGCATTTAGTTGAGTAGAGTACTGTCCGGGATTTGCAAAAGTGTTATCACTTTCGGCGAATTCGCATGACGGAGACAATTTTGTTCAATTCGGTAACATATTGAATATGGTGCGAGATTCAGGTTATTAAATTGTGACCTCTCACGTTCATTTTTTCCACTGGAGCAAAGTAGCTAGAGAAAGCGCTGATCCCTTCATCGAATTTTAATAACCCTTCTGCTTCCTTTTTTCGAGCTATCTTTGTCGGGGGTATTATGTCTGAGAGTGTCATAAATGTCTACTCCGCAATGTCCAATTTGATTAAGTAGTGTGACGATTTTCACTTCACCATCTTCCTTCTTATTCGTTTGTGAAATATGGGTTTCTGGATAGCCACGCTACTTCTTAATATTTTTCGACGTTGGATTGAATAACATGGGTCACAATTTTGGTGTGCAATAGAATAATAAACTAATGTGTAATTTACTTTCTTTGGTCCTATGGAGTCAAATATCTGGTGCGTTGCAACACACAACTTTCCTTAGCTCTACAACAATTCACTTTGTACATGGCTAATTCTACTTACTTAATTCATTTATCACTCAGTTTCTTTGAACTTGGTCAAACAACACGTCACAGCAGCAGGAAGCGGTAGCGCTTACAGTTCCGGAATTTATTGTACTGCTCATACTCATTATAGGACCATTATTGAACAATTGGTACACAGAAAATTAATGAGGCTGTACACGAACTTTTGAAGAGGGATAACAATCACTTTTGCATAGGTTTTGCAATCCCGAAAGTTTTCTTCAATCCCGGGATCTCGGGATTTTTTTAAAGTCAATCCCGGAATCCCGGGATTAATCTCGGGATTTAGGAATTAATTTAAAAAATATAAAAATTATTAAAACAACCAAAAATCCGTTTATTCTTGAGATCTTACGTATCACTTTTACATGACATGACATATTTCATTACATTTACTTATTTATAAATTACTTTATTTCATTTTTTTTGAACATGCTACGGAAAAAATTTATTCATTTATAAATTACTTCATTTTGTTCTTTAAAAAAATATGCCCTGAGAAAACAGAGGGCATTCAACGTTGCGTCAGCCAACTTGCTTCTCAGTTTGGTTGAGAATAGCCCTGCAGCTGAGAAAGCCCTCTCGGCTTCGACGCTGGTCGGTGGAATGGTCAACAGATAGTTGTAAACTAAAGCCAAATGGTGCCCTCGTCTGCCTCCATTGTCGAAGAGTCTCATTTCTGTTTTTAATGTGCTCATCAGATCTTTTCGATTTTTCGTAACCGGCTGATGCTTGCCCATGGATTTTTGAATCCGTGCCTCCAGTTGATCTTTCAAACTAACAGTGCCATCGGTCACTGTCGATCTGTCGGTCTCGCCTTCATTCGTGCCAATAGGCTCGTCATCATCGGTTGAAGGGCTTTCGATTGTTAGCCTTTCCAATATACGCTTCAGCTCTCCTCTTATAGTAGCAGGTAAAGGTATTTCAAACAAGGTGTTCAGGGCTCCAGGGGAAGCATCATCATCAGGTTCTTCAGGATTATGTAAGTACCTAAGTACTCCCGACAGGGTTTTCTGCCTTCTTTCTTTAAAACGAGCCTGCAAAGATGATGACATACTTTCCGCTAATGCAGACTTATTTGCGTGAAGTTGCTCGAACAAAAATTTCATGGTTGCATCCGCCGTACACAAGTTAGCTTCTCTCCGGCAAAGCGCTTCTACAGCAAGCTTTATCGGTGCAAGAACTGCAACCACGTCTGCAAGTACAGCGAAATCTGAATCACTGACCGTGAATGGGTGTTTTAAGTCAATCAAAGCCTTCTGAATGCTTTCTTTCAAAATCACGAACCGTTCCAACATGGTGACTAGGCTGTTCCACCTATTTTTAACATCCAGGAGCAGTTGCATCTCCTTCCCTTGCTCTTCTTTCACATACTTTTGCAGTATGTCGTCATTTTTTACTGGTGATCTTCTGAAAAGGGCAACTATCTTCCTGACGTTTGTTATAATAGCATTCAGGTCATGATAATCAGATAGAACATCAAGGTCCCTCTCACTAGCAGTTTCCGTTGAGGCAAAATTCAGACATGATTCAGCATTCTCCAAGTCTTCATTTTCATGAACTTCATCTTCTGTCTCTTCTCCTTCTTCCAATTCGTTTTCATCGCTGTCACCCACTTGCTTTTCAAGTTATCCACTTCTGTACTTTGCCCCTTATTCTTGTAAAAAACGTCACAAACTGCCAAATGGATACCATGAACCATACAGAGACCATCACTAGTTTCCCTACCTTAACCATTACAGAAGGCCCATCCGTGACGATGCAGACGATATCTTTCTCCAAACAAAGTCCGAATTGGATGAGGTACCCTTCCAAGAGTTCCTTGCACTTCTCAGCTGTCATTGTTCCACGCACACGGACCAAACCTAGGTTCCAGAATTCATCAGCAGCATGTAAATTAACATTCATGTAACGCTTGTTTGCAGTTGATGTCCACTCATCGAACGTGAGGCTGAACCGTGCCCCAGATGATTTACGCTGTTTTATTTCAGCCGTGATCAGCTGTCGTATCTCTGTGTAGTATTTTATAACACGGTTCTTAATTCCATTTGGGGATTTAGGTAAGTCATGGTGTCCCATGCCTTCAAACAGTTTCCTGAGGTCGGCTGATTTAACGAACATATAAAAAGGCATGCCGTCTTTGGCTGTCATGCGAGCCAACATTTCACTCAAAGAATCCCTCTTGCAACTTTTAAAATTATAGTCTTCGAGTTTTTGTTTCTTTTTCGTCCCAGGAATTTGTCCCAGATTCTTATCGGGTTCTGATGAACAGGGACGTTTCCCATCAACAACTTTACTGCCACTGCCAGAGCCAGACGTAGGTATCTCAGTGGTACTAATTTTCCTTCCATGAATAGCAAAGAAGTGGGTATGCAATCCCTTGGTTGAACCACCTCCGGTTTTCAGCACTTTATTACAATCCTGAAAGAAAATATACGAAAACCAATACATTCGACGTAATGTTTAACCCGACTGTCGAAAGAAGCGTAGGTACACATTTGTGATTGCGATAAATAGTACTTATCAAGTTGGTACTAACCTTGCATTTCGCACTTGCTCCATCCTTACTCGTGAGAAAAACGCTCCATATGGAAGTCTTATCGTTATCCTTCTTGTGTTTCACAAAGGTAGTTCCTTCACATTCACCAGACATTATTATCGGTCACAATCAAAAACTAGGTACTCGTACTCGGGCAACAAAATGTAAGTCCGGAACATTCGTATAAATCACCCTCACGAGTGTGAATCACACACGTTGCGGTTGGGAGGGGAGAACGTGCTGGACTGGAGGTGTACTGTGAATCACAGTCTGTGATTCACCGTCACAGACTTGTTTCCCGGATTTCTGTGAATCACCTCACATCGTCACATCGTGACATCGTGAGCACTTTGCCTTGAGTTGGAACTATTTTCCGTTTTTAATTCATTTTTTCAGCGAGATTTTTGAAATTATTTACTGATTCTCAAATCCCGAAATACCGGGATTGGCCCCACGAATCCCGGGATTTGAAATCGGAGAAAATCGTCCGGGATCCCGGGATTTCGGGATCCTGGGATCCCGGGATTGCAAACACTACTTTTGCAGAGTTAATGGGTAATAACTGTTAGAACTGGCAGTAAGCGAAACGGCGGAAGTGAGCCTCATGTACCTCATGAGCGTTTTTAAACACTCACACTTCAGGTATTGGATTGGACTACAATACCAATTTTCTTTAACTTTCTACAAAAATTTCAGCGGAGTTTATAAGGAAAAAACTGCGCTAAAAACGCTTTTCGTCGAAAATTTTGATTATTTATTTATTGTGCTGCTCTCGTCATTTTCCCACGAATGGAAATTTTATGGTGTCATTGCCATATTGGGAGCTATCAATATAAAAAATTTAATCAAAATCGTTAGAGCCGTTTTTAGGAAAAATATTTGGTGTTTTGATCACTATGATGGCTATAGTTAACTTTCGGTGGATTTTGCTCATACCCTTATTTTGGCGTCCCATAGTAACCTGCGGGCTAGATATCAAGTTCGAGGAGATTTGGTACGGTCGTTTTCTCTAAAAACCACTCTAAAATCGATTACGTCGAAAGTTTTGGCAATTTATTGTGCTGCTCTCGTCATTTCCCCATAAATGGGAATTTTATGGTATAGTTGCCATATTGGGAGCTATCAATATAAAAAATTTAATCAAAATCGTTAGAGCCGTTTTTGAGAAAAAAAAATATTTCGTGTTTTGATCACTATGATAACTATAGTTAAATTTCGGTGATTTTTGTTCATACCCTTATTTTGGCGTCCCATGATGACCTGCGGGCGAGATATGAAGTTTGAGTGGATTTGGTACGGTGGTTTTGTCTAAAAATCGTTCATAGACACACATACACACACAGACACACACATACACACAGACCATTTTCCCAAATAGTGTTTTTCGGACTCAGGAGGGTCTGAAACGTAAAGATCTGAAGAAAACTCTTTTTTTTCAGCCGATTACATAACTTTCCTTTCTACTTTCTAGAGCCAAGGAAAATAAAAAGGAAGTTATGCGTTCGACTGAAAGAATTTTCTTTTCATTTTCTTCAGATCTCTACGTTTTGAGGGTTTTTGTCTTCGAAAAACACTATTCGTTTTAACACTTGCCCCAATAACATGACAGTATTTTAAAACTTATCTCGGTTGGAAAATGATGATAGCAGAGTAATAAATTATTAAACATTTCGGCGAAATGCGCTTTTATTCCATATTTTCATGATAAATTGTCACATGATACTAGCTCTCAAAAAAATCAGAGGGTTTAGTCCAATAGGCAATTTATACAATGAATATTCAGCAACTGTCACAAGCTTGGCAGGAGTGAGGAAATCCGCAATTATTATTTTCATATGGTCACTGGGTGTATATGAATTGCCATTAGACATGCTAGTTTAGCAATAAAATGGCAGTAGAAAAATGGAGGCGTTTGCTGAAAAGTGGTACCAAAGAAGAGGCCTAGGTCCAGAGATGGGTAGGAGTTAGGAGAGTCTGCTTCTCGAACGCCAAGTAGTAAGCACGAGGCGGAATATCCAAGTACTCCTGTGACAGGAGGCGGTGTTTGGAGTGATGGGGACAGTCCAAACAGTAAGAAGAGAGAGCAGAGTATTTAGCCTGACGATCCAAATGGTCAAGGCAGTGATGGGAAGCCCCAAGATATAAGAAGGAGGGGAACACTACCCAGCCTGGAGGTCAGCGTGCTATTATCTCCGCCCCTGCCCTGAATGAAAAAAAGAGGTAGGAAGGCTCCGTCTCAGCCATCCAAAACCACCGCAAAATCGTCCAGCCTGGACATACCTCTAACTAAATCGGGCATGCACCGCAAGATCAATGAGAGGAAAAAGACGAGGCTGTAAATTCTACATGAGGCAGGGTGAGCACACACAGGCAAGGCTATGAGGTAAAGATGGGTTCACATATAAGGCCTAGGTGCAACCGCCTCCCCATCAGTCTGGAAAACCAGGTCGGTTTTTTGCATGCACTACTTGTCGATACGTTTTCACGAAAATGAACAAAAAAATACTCTTCGTACAATCCAAAGGCCCACAGTGCAATACAAGAACGCTGCGTAAGGTTATTACACCCGTCTAGCAAACGCTTTTTGTTCCCATCATGAAGAACAAAACGCTGGCAATACGATCGTACTCTTAATTTTCGGGTCGATCGGTCCCAATGGGGCCATAAAGATGGGGGAGTAAAGAGTTTCAAGAACCCGTTGAGTGGTCTCTGGTAATTGGTCCTTTTGAATTCCCCCTCCAGTGATTTTCCGGCCTCACCTCCTGTAGAAGCGCCTGACTTTGGTCGGCTAATTTATTGACTGCATCTGTTTACGAGAACACGCTATTCACCAGCACGAAACGGCCTCGCTCCTGAACTTTCTCGCCTTCAAACGTAATGAAGGTAGCAAACTCAACCTACCGGCTCTTTTCCTGTCGTTTTCTCAACCTTTTTTCCTTCGCCCACATTCTTTCTACTGCAGATCCGTTTCTGAAAAAAAAGAAGAATTTTCAAATGGTTGGAAGGAGTGGGGGATAGGGGAGAGAGAGAGTTCATAAGCGGATGAAACATCAAAAGGTCCACCAGAAGAGGCAACTCCCTACTCCAGACCTCATTACTGGCAAAGAGCTCGTCAGGAGGCCACTTCACGTTTCAGGGCCTTCTTGCAAAAAGCCGAACTTCTTTCCTTTACCTCCACCGATTCTCATATCCCTACAACGCAATCCCCCCTCCTCACCACTCCCATCCCAATCACTTTCATCACCGCACTTTTCGTAAATGTTGAACATGAAGATACGTTTCTACCTCCAGAGAAAAGTCTCTTATAAGAGCAACCTCGTACCGAATGGGCTGTAAAGATTTCAATGGAAAACCACGAGTGCCTTCCTAAACACCTAAACCCAGGCACTTGTGCGTTCCACATATTCGTTAAGTGGGTCAGCCTAGTGTGTGCAGCACAAATAGGCGGCAACGACTACTACCAGATAGAGCACCCATTTTGGATGCTAACGTTCTTAATCTTTGCAACCTGAGGTTGAGGGTAGCATGTCATAGGCCAAATCAATGAAACAAAATAAAATGAGATAAGATATTTACGTTTGAGATACAATGAATGGGGAAAAATGAAGTTCGAAGCGGAAATGAGTTTTTGAGCTCTTTTCATCCTCAGATATCTACAAGAAAGAAATAGAAAGAGAAAGAGAGATAGAGGAGAGAGGCAAGCAGAGAGAGAGAGAGAGAGAGAGAGAGAGAGAGAGAGAGAGAGGAGAGAGGGAGAGAGAAATTAAATGCGGGCAAAAGAATAAATGATGAATGAGACGAGCTGGAGAGGACTGCATTACGTACGTAAGTACGGAAAACACTGGTTGGTTAGATAATCACAAGATATTCACCAGAGACGGACACTTGAAAGACAAAGAGCGAGCTTAAATAAACACCCACGAACTTAGTGGCTTTGTGTCCAAAAGTGAGCTGTTAGGAAGTCAAGCTCAGACTGGAGCAAAAAGCAAATTCCGGGTTCACGCACGTGGCGAGCTTTAGGAGCAAACTATGGTGGTAGATTGTTGGCTGTTCTAGATGCTGAGAGAAGCTTCAGAGGTTGTAGTTAGAATATTTTCAAGGCGTAGGGGCGTTGACGATAAGGCAGGACAATAAATAAGGTATCGAGCAATGTTGATAAAATTAAATACATTTTGATAATTGTCAAAAATGAAATGCAGTGAAAGTTATTAGTAGGTAATGAACGAAGAGCGTCAGCTATCAAACCGCTTCTGTACCATCAAAAATCATTTACGATCGATTGGGGAGCGGTCGTATTAGCGTGGTGGAGACCTATAGATGATGAGTATCCTGAGGGGTAGATAGAGTGCTTAGTTACGGCATGGTAATGGTCAATATAATTGAAGACGTTCAACGCTATATACCCAACCGGTCCCTTGTGCACTTTAATACATTTAGGTTTGAGGTTGATGGATTTCCAGTGATCTCAAAGCGCCCGCAACAACTCCTTTGGTGGAGGATGAAGCCCCTCTTGAAGGTAATTGATTGGTGTAAATCCATTTGTATTTGGCTGGTATAACGTTTGCAACGGTTATTGAGATGACGCTTTGACTGTCACCAGGCTGAATGACAAAAACAAATCGCTTATTCAAAAATACCGAGGAATTGTGTTCATCAAAATCTTGAGCCCAGCGTGCTTAAAGGGATACAAGCTGTTATCCACTCCGCAATTTAAGAAAAACGTTTATGACATTTGGTAATACAGGGGCGAAGAACAGGTTAGTGAGGCGTCCCACCGTGTTACTTCTAACAAACTGAACCCGACAAGGTACTGCAGTGTTAGCAATTTAACGTTACATCGGTTGTTGAAATGTCTTTTTACTTTTTTCAACCCCAAGAAATAGAAAGTTCGTCAAAACCTTCATGTCTCAAGAACTTTTGAGTCTAAAAAACACCCTTCTAGCAGACGAACAGCACACCTGGGGCGAGATCAAACTGTATTTACTGAGGCAGCACAGTATGAATCACAAAATTGAAGAGTTTAGAAGACACAGGGTCTCCCTGCCGAACGCGGTGCTGTATTGTCACGTTCCGATACATTTCACCTCCAATCTATAAGGCCGTCACACCCCGGCAGTACAGAGAGCTCACATAATCGATAAACCGCTCAGGAGCCTCCATGGACCATGGAGACAATCGACCAAGGCCTGGTGACTTACTATGTCAAAAGCTTTACGACTAGGGCAACCATTGTGCTGCTCAGATTATCGGCAGTACTATCCACTGGCTGGGACGCCGTTTGTACGTCACCAGTGCCGCATTCGAGATTCCAGCACTTATTGGAATTGCTGGAAGGCCACAGATGAGACACTGAAATAGGTCCGTAGCCCCCTGAGCCTTCACCACTACTATTATTGGGAACAAAGACTGTTCGAGTTGACTACAATACTGCAGATGTTTTTCTCATCTAGAGGAGTAGGCTGAGAACCAACAGCCTAACAGCCTTCTCAAGGCTTTATTCCATCTTCTGGGCGAAATGCCATCAGGCCCAGCTGAAGTGGAGTTGCTGACACTGCAAGGAATCCCTAGATTGAGCAGAGAGCACCACACGCTCTTCATGGTTAGAAGCACTCGCAAAACACCTGAAGAGTAGGCTCAACTTTGACATACCCCACACTCTCAGCTCCAACCTCTACCTAGAGACCTTTTCCACAACTTCTGGATGCACTGATACTCCACCCACCTGATTCTTTTAGCTGCCCTGCGACCGCTTGCTGGCGAGCAGTTCGAGAAATATCGATTCTGCGCTCCCTCACACCAGTTGGGTTCTCAACTTCTGGGAAAATGCAGCGCAGACAATATGCAACGTCGTCCACAGAAACACCAAGGCCAGAAACAGCCCTTCTTACCAGACTCTGCAGGTGAGGACTCTCATGGGCTGCTAGGAAACACACACATACGGAATACGTGCCAAAATGAGGTTTTTTGGATTCAGTATGCTTCAAAATCTTAAGACTACTCCTAGAACATAGAGAACGTAATCACTGAAAAATACATTTTCAACTGTATTCACTTACAAACCATATATTGCGTAATTATAGTAGTGCACAGTGTAGTATTCGTTTTTTTGCAGGAACTATCGTGTACTTTTTACTTTCCTTGTCCGTACGGATTAGGGACGAATGTTATTCAGAAAGGGAAATTCAGAGGAACCTCACTAATTCCTGAATTTAAACCACCACCGCTTCACTTATCAATTAAAGTTTGTAGGAGGGTTTGCCGATTTTGCTAGAAGTAAAGCTCTAACATTTTTTATTAAAGTTTCAATTTATCTTTCGTCCTCCTCTTTAAACATTTTACGAAACGAAATATGGGCATGTGCAGCGAAATGAGGTTTCTTAACTTTCGGAAAAACAGCTTTACTGGAATTCGTCAAACTCACAGGGTGTCATAAACTTGTCGGTACTTATATATTTTTCCCCAAATGTTCATCTGACAATCTCCGAGATGTACAATAATGGTTCCTGGTCAACAGCAAACAGGAAAAGGTTCGCTTAGTCTGAAAGCCTGTACAAGATGGCTCTGCTTCACCTTCCAACTTCAACATAGACAGTGAGTGGAGCCTGTGATCTCGTTACGTTCTGTTTTCATAGCAGGTACCAATCGTGCCCGTAAAGGAGATTTTTCTTTTAACGTTTTTAAAAAGTTCGCTTTAAACCCACAATTAAATTCGATCTACCATAGGTAGATGAGACATGCAAGTCTATATTACACATAGGCCTCATGGGGCTCCCTGTATGTGTAAAATTAATACCTCTTTTGATAACGAAAATTGAGAAAGAAGAAATATAGAAAAAATAAAATAAAAGAGTAAAAAAAAAAAAACGACATCGGCCGGGTACATTATCGAAAGAAAAATAATTCACATATGTATTATTGCATGGAATCAGGCTCAAAGGTGTAGGGCTAGATGGAAGAACGAAGGGGAATTCCAGAGCCTCGCTTCAGCAATCCAGATGGACTTCCCCAAAGAAACACTCAGGTGAGGAGCTACAACAAGTACACGAAGAAACACGTCCTTAAGTCCTAAGGTACTCGAGGCTGGGTCCCCTCCTATTAATCGGTCAATAAATGAACGCCTTGTTGAAAACATAGCGAGCTGTTGAATGAAACATACTGGTAAGCGATGACAAGCCGTGCCGGAGAGGCTAGTAAAAAATATTTCACAACAATATGAAAAGTGGGGGAGCAGCGAAGGCTTACTTAGGTTGAAGCAGGGAAATAACGGAGCCAAGGTGTGTAATGAGCCATAAACCTTCATGTCTATTTAACTGGGCATCCATTAGTACCTCAAGATTCTTGACAATTTTATTAGGCTGAATAATATGAGACAATACATGCGGTATCAACTCCCTTTTTGCATTCTTATACCACATCATAGGTACAGGTACAAATTTACAAACATACTTTATAGCATAACGTTGCGCTAAGATAAAGGCATAAATGTTAGCATCATTGCCGAAATTCCCTCGCAACCTTATGTCTGGAAATTCAAGAACTTCCCCCGCTCCCACTGGCAAAAAGCTGCGTCGAACGAAATTCCTTCTGCCTCCCTTCGTTAATTTTTCAGATCGGCTGCCAAAAAGCCTGGAATTCAAAAACGGGCTTTACTCCTTCACGATTGCAGTGTAGGTGTTTCGAAAGGACAGCTTTCCCACCCCTTTCAGACTCAGGCCGCTTGCCAATTGGGTCAACCTCTGATTACATTTCCATTTCGGAAATGGGGGTTGATTTAAGAACTCGTTTTCCATTCGGCGAGGTCGCTAGGTATTTCCCCCATTTCTCTCTTCGGTCGCAAAGTGCTAAGTTGGACCCCTCTGGTCATAAGTCTTCGAGCCGACCTCTTAACGGAGTTATCGAAGAAAATTGAAGAGTTGGCGAGGGTAAATAACTAATATTCGAGTAGTGTTTGATGAAGTGTATCTCGTCGGAATTAAAAGTTTGGGTAAGGAGCTGATTGACAAGTGAGTTAGCAGGGGAAAAAAAGCGCAATCAAAAAGAAACAATACATTGGGAGACTTTGAAAGAGTGTAATATACTTTGGTATTCACAGGATTACAACAATTGGCGACACGAGGGTAGGATATTGTACGTCCTCCAGATATGGGTCGACCGTCACTCTGTAATCCGCACACACATGAATAATCGTGTTGTCAGGCTTTAAAACTGATACGGGGAAATTTCGATCTTTGTGACTACTTCCAACTCCTCCAACCGTTTCAATTCCGCTTCGACGACGAGTGTTCGAAAATATTTGAGTTCCAGGTTAAACGAAGATTGAGAAAATGACATGAAAGTTGTGTATCTGATCGTTCTTTCATCTTCAATCACTATTGTGTTAGCAGTGTAAAGAGGGGCTGGAATAGTGGGCGATAATATTCACGCTAGTAACACATCACTCACCTCCAGCGATGTACCGTTCGTGAGAAATTAGTTAGCCTCTGGCTAAGGGCAAAAACTAACGAAAACAGCTCCACAATTAATTATGCAATCTTCGCGAGGTTTCTTTCTTTTCCAAGACCTCCCCTTTCCGTCGAGAGATGCCTCAAACACGCTCTAGGAAGAGCAAGGAGTGACGGGCACGTTTTTATTGCGAACCTTCTTATCAAACGACTCCGGGATTAGGTCCCCCCCACTCGTAAAGGCGAAACCCCGAGAAGAATATCCAACTCAGGGCTCGAGGGAGAGAATCGAATAAGTTCAATGACAATTTCCGTTTGTCCGCACGGACTCCAAAAGTCGGAGAAACAAAATCCAGAAAAACCATATCGACAACGTGCAGATGCCGCGGGGATTGACAAAATGCATCCCATGAGAGTCGCGAAGGAAAGAACGGCCGCTACAACTGTCACGTATTCTTTGCTCGTCGCTAATTTTTTGAGATCGCGCGAGTTTGAGAAAGCCGTTCTTTTTGCGGATGACAGCGGCGGACTGCAGTCTGCCGAGTGCAGACGTATTTGTTGTCACTCTCGATTCGACCCTCTTTTTTAGTGGTTTCCCGTCGAGGTTTTCTATTGGACTTTTCGCAGTTTCGTCTCTCGCTTCTTTTCGAATTGGCGGCCAGTCGACAATTCCACGGTGGTTTATTAGTGTCACTGAAATTCTATTTTCTCCGATTGTTGAAGTTTTCCTATAGGGAAACTCCGCTACAGGGTAGTTAGTGGCCATTGGCGCCAACGCAAGAGCGCCACGACGGCAACTCAATGTCCATGGGGAAACATATACAAATTCTATGGAAAAAATAACTTAATAGCGGTACGGACAACGTTCCAATAACGAATTATTCACAACTAGCTGTACCCTTCCACGTTTTACAGTGGCGCATTGCGAAAAATTACTGTTCTTTCTGTTCGTCTCATACCAAACGTAATCTCCACTTAGGACTTGGGAAATGGTGTACCTCGATCAGCACCCAACCAAACAAACGTACGTCGATGAACATGTAATTTATATTGTATAATGATTTCGCATGCAATTGGATACTTTCCATAGCAATTTTTTTAGTTTCCTTAGCTCTGTGTAGTATCAAGGCAAGTTATATAATCGGCTGAAAAAACATTGTTGAGTTTTCCTCAGATCGTTTTAAGGGCTACTGAGTTCAGAAAACACCATTTAGGAAACGCTCTGTGCATTTATAAGATCAAAACATCAAACATTTTTTGACCATATTTGAGCCGTATTGACCGTCCATAAAATGAACCTCCTGACTACTTTGCAAGCTCAGAACGATTTAACTCAGTTTGCGAAGAAGGATATGAGAAAAGAACGCTGTCACAGTTGATCTTTCTCTTTGAAACTTGCGACTCAAATAAATAGATCGGGTAGGAAACCGGATTAAGAACTCCAGATGGAACGGATTCTCCTAGGGTCATATTTCCGGTAACACATGGTAACAGCTCTCTACTGAGCGACTGGCTGATAACTTGCCGTACCTCAATAGGTCTGGGTTTGTTGGATGCAGAGCGAGTGCTCGGGCTCTTGCATGATAGCAAAATTGCAACCTCCACGACTTTACTAAATTTAACGTACCTGTATGGTGAATCTGCCGACTCTGGCAGGTGAGATACAGTGAGCGAGCGTTTTCGATGTAAAGTCATCAGGTATGTATGTAAAGGCTTGCAGTGCGACCACATTCGTATCGACAGGCTTGGAGGTCTTTGGCCTCTCCTCGTCCTGCGTAATAGCCACCTTCACACCCATCCTAGCCTACTGCAGGCCTTAGGCATAGCTCAGCTTTGTTTTCTACCCTTCAAACCGAGTAGTAAGGGCAGGATGCAGCTCGTCCTGTGGAAATGATGTAGAGGAGGATGGGCCTTGAAGTTGATTGATTGTGTCTTGTGGAGGATATCGAGCGACTGTATAATACGACGCCTATGGTTCAAGGAAGTGACACATTTGTGTATTGACCCAGTAACGAATCCCTATTACGGGAGACGAATGAAAGGTATGTCCTAAATAGTCTTTTGGTTGTCGATTTCAAGTCTTTTTTGTGTAGGTTGGTCTGTAAATCCGTCAGTTGGTTGTTTTCGTGTAGTGTTTTGTTGTTGATTATTTCAGTTACGCTCAGTTTTCGTCCTTGGTATTGTTTGTGTAGAAAGGTATTGCAATTGTGTATTTTGGTAGGCTACGTGGTTAGCAAAATTTGAGTCGTCTTAGTTCCTACCAAGAGATTTAATATGTTCTGAATATCTTGTCCTTATTTTTCGTGTCGCGTTTGTCTTATGTACGCGTTTGTACATGTACAAGTTAGTTTTCATGCCTCACATTGGTCGAGCGAGTTTTTTCAGCCTTTATAGTCAGTTTTGTGCTAAGTGTGTTGTCCGTACATAATGCAATTGTGTTGTATGCCTTTCTTCCGGAAGATGTTATTTATTGTGTGTATTTTATGTCTTGTGCACGTAAATGTGCAGCGTCTTGTCAAAGTCTGAGTATTTTCTGTTTTTGGATTGTATTTTTTGGAGTCATATTGTCTCAATCATTTTTCTTTTTTTTTTTTTTTTTTTTTTTTGTTTTTTTGTGTGAGATAGTATTGATAGTATCAAGTTCTTTTGGTTTATTATTCATTCTGAATAATAACCCTATGTTTTCGGTCACGAAAAATTTTTTACAACCCCCCCCTCAAAAATTTGATACTTTACGTTTCAAGACTTGGAGATTCCAAATTTGCAATGTCTGTCCGCCGTCCCCTGTCCGGGTCGTTTTGTGCCTTTAACGTGGTCTAAAAAATTCGTTCTTTCGCACAAAAATCCGATTCGGTATCTAGTTGTGCCCGCCATCTCGGCAATCCGATCGGACGAAGCCCGTGGTTGTAATGGGCAAAAAACGGTTAAAAAAATTAACGAAACGCAGTACAACGCGGGAGCTACAGCGTTTCGTCGTTTGAACTCCCTCCCTCCCGCCCGTCTCAATAAAAAACGGCGGCAACGCTACAGGGCGGGCGGTTCAACTCCCCTTTCGCCTCGCAACGGGTTCGCTCGAAGCGCCCGACGGGGCAAAATCATCAGACGTTTTGTTTCCGTAGTTCCATTGTAGCCAGGACATGTTTCGTATGGTTTACTAGTATTCGATGCTGAATCGAATGGGACGGGGGAGCACTAATACTAGGTCAAGCTATTCATGAGAATAATAAACCATTGTGTAATATTTTGTAATTTTTTTTGGATAGTGGGATAGTTTTTAGTCTCCGTATCATGTGTCTGAATGCACTTAGTAGTTCACCAGCCAGAGGAGACGGACTCACCAAACAGATACGTTTGCTTTAGTGATTTACCTATTGGCGAAACTAACCCAACCTGTTATTACCTGCATTTAAATAACAATATAATAATAATAATAAAATAAAACAGAATATATTGCCGAGTGTATAATTATTACCATATGGAAGTAGCGGTCATAATTAATTCAATCACTTCAGTAAAAGTTATAGGTGTCTACGAATGATAAAAGATGTACTGTAACCACGGATGTTCTTTGGATTGAGAAAAGGTTTTTTCACTATCTGTCTTCACGTAAACAATATTACTTTCTTTAATACAAACAATCTCACTAACTACAACTACAGCTTTCTTCGTAATAGTCGAGAGTGCAACAGTTATTTCATACTTGGCGAAGTAATTTCATGAAGGGTTTGAGGGCTGAAGTTAATTTCATTAACCTCAGCCGTAGTTTGTAATGGGTTGGGAAAGGAATGGGGTAATCAGGAGAGGGGATGGAAATGGAAAGGGAAAGTTGATCAAAGTTGTTAGAGTATGGAAGTGAACCAATTGCGCTAGGCGATATCTTGGCAGTGATTAATGCAAAGACTGAGAAATGAGAATGGGGAGCTGGAAGTTGGCTGAAGATCAGAGGAGAAGGGAAAATACGGTCGAGGGTGAAACGTGCAACTTCCATCGACATCCCTTTGTGAGATAGGAAATCTCGAAGAAGCAACGAGTCCATGAGCAAAGTCATATACTGCCCGTATTAAATATCCGATGCATCTTTATTGTAATTAGTTTCATCACAAATGAACAACTCGATCGATAACTGACAACTCTGTCCTACACTTTGTCGTTGTCTTCGACGCCTAATGAACTACTTTTGAAGCTACGTGCTATAGGTTACACTTGCATAGTAAAGGACGGAGGGGAACCAGTTTCCCAATCCTGGTTCTTCAGACGATGTATGGCGATTCACGTACTAGCAACGAGGTTGAGGGACTGGTGCTTTGGTCTGTAGCCATTTTTCTGGGAGAGCTCTACCCACTTTGCTTGTAAACGCTGTTGAACGGATACATAAACCAAAATAAATCACAAAGGGAACTTTTTCAAACATTAAGCCCCGTTTATCAAATTTTCTTAAATGACTCAAACGCACAAAGGAGTTGTAGACATTTTAAGGTATTATTAAGGTATTTCGCAGATATGTGTTAACAAAGACAAGATGGTAAAATTAACTGCAGATGTGGTTATGGTAGTGAAGTGAATTACATTGATATGTAAATACTGATTAACCTGATATTCATCACTTACAGAAACGACAGAGTGTGGGTTTAAAATGACACGCTACAGTTCTAAGATTTGCCTCATGACAAAGTGTGAACTGGAGGAGGGGTTTGGGTGAAGCGAGCTGGCTGTTCTAACAAACACCAGTTACGCAGGATGAGCGTGGCTGTTGGTCGCAGGGTAAAGTGAGAGAAGAGAGGGTGTTTGTGAAACCAAGAAAAACCACAGCAGACTCAAGGTCACAGGGAGCTGGTAGTTCTGGGAGTGAAGTCCCTACTACGTCCCCTGGCGTTCCCACACAAAGCGCATGATAACCTCGAAGTCCATTCCTGCTACCTCCCCCACACCAGCACTCCACAGCCAGCTCTCACATATAAGCAGTACGTGCTCTGAAGACTCTATCAAAGACTCGTAGTTCTCATTGACATCAGAGGAGCGTTTGACAACCTATTCTCTATGAGCTTAAAGGTCAGGGAATTCCACAAAACCAGTACTTCCTCACGACAAGCTACTCGATAAGTAGAACTACTAAGATCGAATGCAGACAAGTCTCAATCTGGAGAATGATAGAAGTGGGGGGGGGGGGGCTGCCACAGGGCTTAGTCCTCAGACCAGCACTTTGGAACGCCTCCTTCGTGGGTCTCCTCAGGAGCCTCATGAACAATGGAAGCGAGGCATACGTCTACGTGGACGACCTAGCCACTGTCAATACGTTGTGGCGGCTGGGGGTCAAGTCAAGTATGAAGGAGTCAACATAGGTGAGAGGTGGCCATTGAAGCAGTCCAAGTGATAACTGGCTAGTTACCCATTGAGGGTATGGTGGGCGAGAAGAGAGTGAAAAGGGAGCCCCACCCTACCCCTAACTCTAGATAGACGTCTCCATTGAACAAAAACATACGACGACGAGCCTCTTTATTTCGGAACATGGTCGCTTCATGCGCAGCCCTACCTCTTTCCTCTCAAAGACTCACCATCCGGCACTTCTAGCTCCACTACTTGGAAAACCTGCCAATCACTCCAGCTTTGACTGCTAGGCAAGCTAATATCCATTTTGCTCAGTTTGAGAAGAAGGTTATGACAAAAGAACGCCGTCTCAGATGGTCTTTCTCTTTGAAACTTGCCACTCAAGTAAATAGGTAGATCAGGTGGGAAATCGGATTAAGAACTCCTAGCCAGATGGAACGGATTCTCCATATCATATTTTCGGTTGTTAACACATGGCTCTCTACAGGGAGACTGGCTGTATGACAACTTGCAGTACCTCCCTTCCACGAGTCTAAGTTCAGTGAAACTGCAACCTCCAGCAATTTCGACTGATATAACTCTCTCGTGAGCGTAAAGGAACAGGTTTCCAACCCTGCTTCGCATATTATGCAGCTCCCTATCCCAGTACTTACGAATCTTAGCCAGGGGGTACCTCAGTGAACAATGCCCCTGTGAAAAGGCCACATACCTCCGTATACCTTCTCTATCCAGTCTCAGAACTCCGAAGAGTATAAAAATAACCTGACTGCCTTCGGCCAGAAACATGGCAAATAGCTCTTGGCGGTGGCCACGAAGGATTCCCTTCCCTTCTAAGGTTAGTGCACCTCTGGTTAAGGGTTAAGGGTTAAGGTGTTCTCAGCCCAGTCAGGCAATTGAAAATTCCCCCAGAGTATCTAAAATATTTCGCGGTTCATTGGGCCACGGATGGGATTCCTGTAACTTTGTGAGAAATATAAAATCTCCTCCTTTTATAAAAAATAAACAAGAAATGTCGGTCATTGTGGCTGTTGGAAACATAGAAGCCCGGCATTCATGTTGGTACTAGTTTTTTGCCAAACAACGTCAACCCCATTTGACACTTGATGTATTCGGGATGGTAGCTAAGCGCTGATTACAGAGCCAGCCTCCATTCTATTCATGGACCACAACAGACCATTTTGCAACGGATCTAATTGTAAACGTTTCTCCTACGGATCTGATAACGAAATTAGATTGAACTATACAGAACGACAGTAAATTGTGAAAAAGATCTCAATTCCAGATCCGCTTTTAAAACAAGTAGCGGTATAATTATCGTCATTTACTGATTGGGTCTCCTGAGAGGAATTATAAGCTTGGAAAAGGCCTTTCCGTAGAAGGAGGAAACTTCTTCACAAAATTCGATGGGAAGACGGCGGTGGAGAAATGTTGATCGGTAAAATACCGTGTTAAGTGTGAGAATGGGGCGTCAGGAGACTGAAGAAACCTTGAAAGAGGCTCTGCCAAGGGCCATTGTTTGAACTTAAGACAAAGCCTTTCATCCTGAGGACTTCGCCATATTTTGAATCGATAAACTAAATCATCTTTGTCGGTCCCGGGAGACTTCAGCGCCACAATTGTAAGAGCTGCTGCATCACGAGAAGTGGAATATTCTATAAGGAATATTTCTTATGCTATTCATCTTCAAAAGAAGCTGAGAAAAAACTTCAGTTGAGTGGGTGAGGCGCAAAGCTTCCTCGCACCTCTTGAACGGCGTTAAAGATAGTTGAAACATCGAGAAAAAAAATCGGTTGCGACCAGGGATGTACAGAAAACGACATTACAACGGCTGTTAAGAATCAATTCCTGGTATGACGCATCACACAACTTTCCTTTTAGAACTTCTCTCAGCTTTTCAAGACCCTGGCATTTTTTGGGTTCCCTCTACGTGTGTTACAATCAACGTCAACACGATCTTTTTACTTTCCTTGGCTGCACGTTACGTAATTGGCTAAACAACTTTTTTTCGTCGTCTCCTCAGATCTTTAGGTTTCATAGCTTATGAGTCCGACAAACATTATTTGAGCAAATGGTCTGTGAGTGTCTCTGAACGCGATTGAGAGGCGGCTTAACCAAATCCGCTCAAACTGTATATTTAGCTCTCAGGTTACCATGGAATGCCAAATGAAGGGTTCTAACTGTGGTTGTAGTGATGAAAACAATAATTTTTTTAATCAAAAACGGCTTTGACGATTTTAAATAAATATTTTGTATAGATGTCTAGAAATGATTCAACAGCACCATAAAATTCTCCATATATATTCCATAAAATGACGAGAGCTGCACAATAAATGACCAAACATCAATTTTAGCGCGATTTTTTCCTTCTTAAACTCCGCTGAAATGTTACTAGAGCCTTCAGAAAAATTCAGGTCGTGGTCCAACTAAGTACCTATGAGTCTATAATAACTCTCATAAAATATACAGAGGGTACAGCGGGAATTCCGGAATTCCAATCACCACCTTTAATTTACTGCCATTTCAAAGATTCCGATCCACCGATTCGGATCTGAGAAACCGTGTTGGCAGTCTCATCAATTAGGCCCTGGTTCAACAATGGTGGTTTAATCAGGAGCGGCTCAACACATCTCGGAACCTTAAGCGCTATTTTTATGTACGGCGTTGAGCTACGTTCTACCAAGTTCATGTAAACAGGATAAAAACAGATTTTATTAGGTGCTAGAGTGAAATCGCTAAATGCATTTGGGGCATGGGGCAGAGGGAAGTTGTGTGATGCGTCTCACTATTTAGCATTACCCTAAAATATTATTGTTTCATCACCAAAATAAAGTTTAAACTGTTATTGCTGTTATCTTCGTATTTAGGTTAAATTACATGATTCACGAACTTCGTGCAGCTTGTAAGCCTCAAGCAGGAAAGATGAGGTTGAGGAGGAGTTGTCAAACCAACTCCTGTAAATGCGGGTGAATGTATACAGTACTCAAGGCTCAGGAAACGAATCAACGAGGTAAACTACTGTCTGCTTGGGGTGATGAAAAAAGATGAGAAACCTTACGTTCAAAAGAGCTGATTTCTTTGCTTGAAATTTTCTTTCGACCTTTTCTTCTGGAAAGATACCAAGTTGAACGTCGTACATCCGCAAGATGTCATTTGGGGGCATCATTTAAGGAAGATGCGGTGAATCAAATGGCTCAGCAAAAAGGGCTTTTGTTATTAAGAGTTCTGAATAAGAGTGATATTTCAAAGCGGCGCAGATCCTCGAGATCCTCGAGCGAAACTAAGGGCAGAATGGGCGAGACGCCGAAGCCCTCGAAAGGAAACTCTAGCGACCACGCTAAAGTGAATTCGACGACGGCGACCACGAACTTGAGAGAGATACCGCCTCCTTTTTCTCTCCAAATCACTCTTTATACTCTCTTAGTCTCCATCTCCAGGGCTCTTCTTCATTTGTGAAGCGAAAACGCTCCTACCAAGAGCCTTTCCTCTCGATGTAAAGCAAATGTAATTCACAGTTGTGCATCCGCCCCTTTCTTCGTGACGTCACAGCTCCCCTCTCTCCCTCAACACCACCGCCGCACCGCTAGATTTATGTGAGCCAACTGATACCAAGCTTTCCAGCTCCAACATGAACTTGTTCATTTAATTTATTCCTCTGCTCGAGAGCAAGGGACCATAATTAATTCCGGGAAGCTGTAAATGAACCCCTAATCCTCCCTTAAGGACAACAACTCTAAATATTAGTAGAACTCAGAGGGCAGTTAGTTACCAAGTTTGTGTGCGCAAACCGTGAGTTGACAGTATTATGTGTTATCAGTTTCAGTATATATTGGAAGACGATTTGTCTACTAAATCCGAAGTATTACAAGTGTTTTGTGTTACGCGCATTATCTTTCAGACTGTTATATTGAAGTGGAATGACCGTTAGGGGAAACCAGGGAGAAACAAAACACATACCGTAGAAACTAATCGCATTTCTTTGCAGTCGAAACATTTTATCGATAGATAAGTGTAGTTGTGAAATGCAAAACACTTCAGCTCAAGTTAATGCGCTAACAACAGTATTAGGAGTTCAGTATCACGAAAAACACTTTAGTTGAGGGCACTCGGTGCTGCTGTCTCCGAAATTAGTGAGAAGGAACAGGGTTACAGGTCGAATCAGAACCTTGTTAGGATTGAGCAAGAGAAGTGGAGGGGTGTTCTGAAATGGGGCAATTCCGAAATCTAAGACAAGTGGAAACCGCCGACTGAGGCTAGGATGAAGAGGAAGCTGAGGTGTGGCTGTGGAGGGATTAACGACCATTGTCAGTGGAATTTCATAATTCCTCGGATTAGTCGAGACTTTAAAATACTTTGAGTGTAGAAAGAGTTTTAACAGCGCTCAACACATCCCCCAGGTAACGGACATGGTCGTTTGTTTCAGGTTATACTGGACGGCTAGGCATAAAAGCCCTTCCATCACGCTATCAAAAGAGCCAAACTCAAGGCTTGCAAAAGTTTGTAGCAGAGCTCTAAAAACCCCTAAGAGCGTTGCGAATGTACAGCAGGTCGCCAGACCACCACTTTGGGGATCTGCGACCCTGGATGGGGCGGGCAAGGTGTATAAAGAGCTACTCACCAAGTTGGTTGTCGCCGACGTCCAAGGCCCAGAAGGGCCCGTAGGAAGATCGTGCATATATGTCAAAGCTATCTCTTAGCGAATGACATCTGGAGCAACTTAAGGCGACCACTCGATTATGGATTTTGCCAGAACACGATAACATTAACTGCAGAAAACGATTCTGACTGGCTTCAATTTTCAAGGGTATTAGAATGTGAATTGCGTGAGCTTAGTAGTGTAAGTAGCCTCATCCGAACAGGAGGACAGCAAAGTGGACATTATCACCAAAGCACTGCACTCTGCTGGGCTTTCCGTACTTGGGCAACGGAAGCACAGGCAATCAAAGTCCCCTGGTGGACTGGCTTCTTCTCGTCAAGCAGAGGGCTAATAGAGCCAGAAAGATACACCAGCAGACTAGTGACTGGAGCTAGAGCCACACATCAAGGAGAAGAAAGCCTTCCACTCCACTATCAATACAACCCAACCACATGGCTGAGAAGTGAGCACTTCGACGGTTATCCCTCGTTAGTTATTACATCCCCCAGGGCCAGTGTGGATGTGAAGTTGTCTGGACCAGTAGCGGGAAAGTCGGGAAGGGGAAGTGCTCTCCCAATCAAGAACATATAGAATCTCTTCCCCGCATATCTGAGGCGGAGGAGATCTTAATCTGGTTTCCCACCGGATCCAACTATTTACTTGGGTGACAAAGGGACAGGTCAACTGTGACCACGTTTCTTAGCGATCACCTTCCTCACAAACTCAGCGAAACGGTTATAGCCTTGCTTTGTAGCAGTCAATGCTGCTAAGTTGGTCTGCCTTCCCGTCAACCGTCGCTAACTGTTGTAAAAACTACGTTGGAGCAGCACAGGTTTCTTGTGTCCTTCGCTCTGGAGGCACAAGACGTGCATGAAGTCGCCATGTTCCGTGAGGAACTGCTTCGTTCAGTGGTATGGTTCAACCCACTAGGTCTAGGTCAACTAAACTTACACATACACGCACATTCCCACAGACCACTTTCTCAAATGACGTTTGGGGTAACGTGGCCGAAACACACCCCATCCCTTTCCTTCCTACTACGTGCGGCTAATGGCAATAAAATGTCTTTTTCACTCGATATGCATCTACCGCAATATTCTTCTCGTGGCGAAGCTTCTTTGAGGGAGGCGTTTTTGGAATAACTTACCATCGAGTTTACTACCGACGTTTTTAAGAGAAACTCTTCGATTCTCCTAATTGAAAACAGAAGAAAGACAGTTTCGCGTAAAATCAGCCGTTTTCCGGCTTCGAGATTCTTGTAGCCAATTTCTAGGACAAGACCGGAATTCTATTACAGGGAGCGCCAACTTCCAGCGAGTGGCAACGAGTTTGGAACAAATGAGGTAGAAAATAGCGGTAGTGAATAAAACGAAAGAAACAAACGTTCGTTTGACACAGCGCACGTGAGAGCGCGAGGAAACGAATAGCTGAGTAATGGGCAGGCAAAAGGTTTGGAATCCTCACATCGACCCGGCGTTTTTCTTCCTCCGCGTCACTTTAGTTCCGTTCGCTCAGGGTTTGTTTTCCATCCTTTTTTTTTTCAATCGAACCTTTCCTTTGAATCGTTTTCGTATGTCGGAATGTGGATGTGGAAGAGAGGCAGGGGTGGTGAAGTCAGCGGAGGTTGATAGCACCTTATTCGAGGTCGAATAATCTGAAAGCAAAGGATATTGCCAACAATTTGTAAAACATTGCAATGTCTTTCGCTTTCTCCCGAAGCGTGGAGTCAATTTGATGCCAACGTGACGAAATAAGACAGTCCTCTCACATCCCGCTGAACTCGAGTGTTTTCGGGATTCTTGCAGATTCCGTTGTATTGGGTAAAACCCGAAATGGCGAAGAGCGGAGACAGTACGCGGTTATTTACATATCGATGTAAGTCTATGTGTAATTTGTGACTGTCGCCACGCAGAACGCCACGGTCAGAAACATTCATATTATACGCGTACTGCATGACGTATGTGAAGCCAATTTCACCATTTTCAACTCTTCAAACTGCCGAGAAACAATAATTCAATGACGCGTCCTCAGCACTAGCTTCTCAACCAGGCGGTAATCTCCTTCCTGATTTTCCTGTAATTTATCTTCAAACCTTGGAAGTTTAGGGTCCCTGCTTCAGCCCGAACTAAGAGGACCTTGCTGTATTATTCTAGGAAGTGGTCTTAGAAATTATACCTTTACCTTACCTACCAAATAAGAGGAGGTTTGTGAAGTGACAGGTTGGTGTACGAGGAAGTGTGAAATCCCCATTCTGCGTGAACTCCTGTTCCCACAACGTAGGGGAGAGCAGGAGGATTAAGGATGGAATACCCCCACTGCTTGTTAATATCATAAAAATACCATCTTTAGATTTGGAGCTGCAGAATGTACTCGAGTCTGCCAGAGTTCTTTGATGTTAAGAGTGGAGTGAAGCAGGGCTGTCCTCTCTCCCCCACTTTATTCTCTGTTTTACTTAACGACTTGGTAGAAGAGCTGCAACATGGTATAGAGGTTGGCGGACTTGTGATAAGAGTTCTGATGTACGCAGATGGTTTGGTGGTTATAGCGGATGACCCTGGTAAGCTGCAGGTGAATATTGATGTTTTGGAGAGTTACTGCAGTAAGTGGGGACTTCAGGTTAATTTAGCAAAATCGAAGATAATGGTTTTCCAGAATGGGGGGAGAAGAAGGGCGACTGAGCGCTGGAACTTTGGTGGTGAATCAGTTGAGATCGTGAGTAGCCACCAGTATTTGGGAGTTGAACTCGCCCCCCGTCTTTCCTTCACCAAGCACGTAGAGCGAAAGGCCCAATCTACAAGTTTGCCCCTCAATAATGTTTGGGGAAGATTATTTGCCAATCCTGCTGTACCACTAAATGCCAAATCGGAGGTGTTCAACGCTACGGTCCGGGCTATCCTGTGCTATGCTTCACCATGCTGAGGATTTCCGGAGTATGCAAAGGCGGAGAGAGTGCAGCATTCGAAAGCTGTTACAGTTGCCGAGGTTTTCCCCCGAATTACATTTTACATCTGGAGACAGGAATGGACACCATATCATCTTTTACTCTTGAAGCCCATCTAAAGTACTCGAAGAAAGTATCTTTTCTCCCGGACACACGCCTCCCTAAAATAATTGCCATGGAAGTAATGAGAAGCAGAGTGTCATGGGCTGGGCATCTTGGCCGCCTCGCCACTGGATCTGGTGTCATAGATGGGTTGGATTCGTGGTCCTTTGAATCTATCCGGCTTCATGCAGCTGACGTCCTTGAGAGGTTTAGGGGAGAACAAAAAGCAGTGGTTCTGGCAGAGGGCTATGGACTCGGAGAAGTTCACACAATATAGGGAGCTTGACACCCGCTTCAAGGCCGCGAGCTTGGTCAGTCAGCCAGTGATGGGTATTTTCTCGGCGTACTGGTGGATTTTTGAGTTGAAGGGAGAACTGCTACATCTCAATACAAAGCCGTAAAACACTAACCATAACTAGTAGCGTGCTCTGTGCAATAGGCATGAGAGGGAAGACTTGCACCACTTTCTCTGTACTTGCCCAGTACTTGGAGAGTTTAGGATTTAAGTTTTTAATAAACCAGTCCTTTCACGGAATGAGGCTGTGGCTTTGTTGGATGATGTTGGATGGCCTCAGCTGGTGGCCTATAGTATGATAGACTGCGTTGCTACATGAATTTAATTTTTCATTTCCTTTTATTTTATTTTCTTTGTTTTCACTGTAGGTTCTTTTTTCTTTTCGTATTTTTATTGTATAACCTGCTGACGCCCCCGACAGGCGGTTTGAAAAGAAATTCGGCATTGTTTATTTTTGTAATGCAGAAAGAATCTTCTACTTTGTTTTATTTTGTCAATAAACTTTTTTCTTCTTCTTCTTCTTCCATTCAAGTAAAGAAGCTCACTTTATTTTTGTCTGTGTGGTGCTTGTGTACAGTAATGTTACCATTATTCTACTTGTAAGGTTAACTCCTTTGAGGGTTTTAAATGTTTTAAAAACAGAAAGAGTATAAGCTTAATCCGCACAACTAGATTTAATTTCATCGTAATAAATGAACTATTTAATGCTATACGAACTTTAACTTTGCTCAATGAAAAATGTAAGGTAAGGGGACAGCAGGCGAAGTTGATAAATGATATATACGGTTTTTAATCCGTAACGTTGAGTTATTTCTTAACAAAGCTATTAGTAGTAGCATGATTTATTTCGTGGAAGGAAAATGTAATTTGAACTTTCTACGCCTCTCGACGTAATTTATTTCTACCCTTTCCTCTTTATCGCCCTCGAGTTAGTAACTTTCAGTTGTTGAGATGGAAGAAAAAGAAACAGGACGGAGCTCTCAAGGCACAGAGCCTACCAAATTAATCACCCTGAAAGGGTAATGTTGATACGAACTGTTTGATTTGCGCTGGCCCGTGTTATTTAGGTAAAACTACGGTTATTTGGAGTGAGCCAGCGGTTTATTCATTAGAGTGATGAAACCAGCGTGTTCATGCAAACAATAACTAACCAAATTGGAACGCTAGGCGCAATCATTGTGACGGTGAGAAGCAATTGCTTTTGTAGAGAACTACTCCATAACTGTTCTCTCCAGTGGACTCTACAAGTATCACTGAACACACGCAAACAATCCCCACATTAAATATTTTTCAATTACTACAGTTTACAGAAGTTTTTCTTCACTTACTGCTCACGGTTTGCCAACCTTCTCTTATTTTCATCTAATGCATTACAAATGCGCCTGCGACGCGAGCAAGGGTGGTCCAAAACAAATTTGTTAGGGCCATTTTAACGAAAATCACAGTAATCGAGATATATATCAAATCAAGGTTAGCCTGGTTTCGCTACCGTGATAAGCCACGTCGAGGAAGTACTGTACTAATAAGGTGCTAATAAAGTAAGGGGGTTTGACGCCTGTTCAATATCCCGTCACGTATTATTATTATGGCTAGCGATTTGATCTATATGGCGTATTTGCAATTTAACTCATTCAGGGAGTTTTATGATGCGTTGAGCCAGAGGGCGAAAGCGTTTAAGCGATGGGGCGAAAGTATGAAAACATTTCTTTTAAACGAAGCATATTACACTCCATTTCTTGTTATGGTTGTTGAGTTCACGTCCGTTTGTTGTTGAAGAAAAGTATGTTTATCGACTGGATCGCATCTTGCATTGTTCCCATTCAAGCCGCCGCTCTTTGCGATAATTTATAGAGCGTAGAAGTACGTAGGATGAATATGAGCTTAGAGGATTGAAATTAAGCTAAGGCACCCGGGAGAGGCTCTCTGCAGCACACTCTGCCCAAGCCCTTTCAAGAGACCTCTGAATCCTCATTAGAATTACCAAGAGTTCACGACAGGCTCTCATTGTCTAGTCCCAACCGGATTCTCATTCGCTATGCAATGGAATACACTATAGGATAGAGGATGACTGGGAAAGGAGTTAAGCGACGGCCTTTTGCTTTTCTCCGTTCTAATAACGGACCCTAATGTGCTCCACTTATTAGCTTTGTGGAACGGCGGAACGAAAATTAGGGTTCTCCGGAGGGTTGAGCGAGGCATTGAGCCGTGCTAGATTCACAAAGGTCTTTCGAAATGCCGATTTTCATAAAATACGCTCAAAATGAGTCAATTTTCATTTGATACACCTGACTAAATTTTCGGGGTGAATTATTAAAGACGTTACAGTATAATATGGAGGGCTCAAGCACCAGGAGGGCGAACTTCTGAGTTGCAATTTGATCATTTTTATTGGCCAAAAGGGCCAACTTCTAAAAACGTTTGTTACTAAGTACTAGCGGGTTGAACTTGGGGCTGACAATCGTTATTATATCATCATAACGGTTAGGTAGAATGGAACATATTTTTGGAACCATATTCCTGGATTTTCACGTCGACTCCAACGCAACAAATATTTTGAGACTGGGACTTGATCTATTATTTAGGTAAGGACTCGTACTGCATACTTTCCCTGCACTACGTGGTACAGTTTAGATACACAAACTGAAACTCATTCAAGTATTTAATGCCAACATCAAATTTCAAGGAACCCCTAACTCCAATCAAAAAGTTACAAATTCCCCGGTGCGAACCAAGACATATCCACTGCGACGTCAGATGGGCGTCCATGAGCAGCCTCACGTCCTCTCAGTTCGATCTCACTATTCTCGAACGAAACGCTAGATAGCCCATGGACCTCTGCAACATCGTCTGGCTGCAGCTGAGGCACTCCAGAAACTCTTGAGTCGCACCCCAGCCAGCCCCTCACTAGTACACAGTACGTGATACGCTGAACAGGCCACATACTGCTCTTTCCAAACTGAGGACCTCTCTAGATCATTCCCTGGAGATAACGATCACTGCCTTTGGCGTGGCACATCACTCCAACGAGCAGCCCTCTACTTCTCCTTCAACTTGCCAACTTCCTTATTTAAGCGGGTTTTGGTGAAAGACTTGCTGATCCGTTCCTCGCCAGTGTTAACTTTATCGAGCATCCTACACAATATTAATATATTCTCCGTTGCAAGGGTTTTCAGAAACCAGGCCTGACGATGTAGTGTAAGAAGCCTGACTGTCTGTCATAATTTAGATAAGCCAAAAAGCGAAGATGATAAGAAAAGAAAACAACCTTTTCCATAAAAACACAATATTCTTCCTGCATAACAAAATATCAAAGTCTTTGTAATCGTTTTGAGTCATGGGAAAACCATCATTCTTTTATCACTCCGCCCGTTATCAGTTCAAATGAAAACGTTCCGGATCGTTTTAATTAATAACATATGAAACTTCCACACTAACACAATATTTTTACGAAGCACGTTCGATTTCCCAGCCCTTCTTCAATTACAGCTCCTGCGGGTAGGATAATTAGTACCGCGGAGGTTCGGGGTGGAAAAATTGAAGCTCCAAATGAGAGACCCACGGAGATGGAATCTATTGCCAATCACTTCGGGATAACGCTCATCAAAATTATTCTGAAATCGAGGATTACCGCTTGATGAGGCTATCGCAGTCATTTGCGAGTTGATTGAGATTTTGAACGGAGCTTTTTTTTTCGACGATCACCGAATACGTAATAGCTGATTTCATATTGTTTTATTCGGAAAACGATCCATGACTGAAGCTCCTTCTTCGGTCGCATCCAATTAACGTCAAGCTGCGCGATTGTTGACTGATAACCCGAAGAGAAACAAATGTGATACCACGAATCACACAACTTCCATTAATCCCACAAACATTCCATAACGTTTCTGCTCAAAAAACTAATCCATCGTGTTTGTCGCTCATTTTCTCGTTTCACACTTCTTACGCTACGACCTTCATTGAAAAATCCACGAGTAGATAATGGGAGTGTCAGCTTGTCAGTTTCTGCTTGACTTTTTTGGATAGGTACCAGTTTACGCTTATCACATTGGGAGAGACGACGCTGAGAGAGTGCCCGTGCTGTCCCTTGCGAAACTTCAACCACCCTGATTTTCGACTGATACTCACCGGTTCCTTAATACTCTCTTATGACTATTTAGACAAGAAAACACTCTTGTAGGGGAAACACGACGGAGAAAAGGGAAAAGCTATGATTGAACTCCGTAATCAATTTTTTACGGATGGTAACCCCACATGAGCCAGATTTATGGAGAAAAAACTGCACTAAGATTGCTTCTGGCCCACATCGGGGCTTTTGTGTTTTCCTCATGGATAAAAAGTTCGTGTTACGATTGTTTCGTTTGTAATTGCTTATACAAAAAAGTCATCATTATACAAGAAGTTTAATCAAAATCGTTCGAGCGTTTTGTTGAGAAAAAAAATTGGTGTTTTGATCACTGTCCTGCGTTGATCTGCAGGGTATTCATCAAACTTGTGCCTCTTTTAGATGAGCAGTTTGCTTTCAATCGCGTTCAATATTCTCAAATCGCGTTTTTCGTACATAGAAGCCCTTACTACTCATTTAAAGGTAACTAAAAAAAAAGGTTTATTCTCTTGCACAGCTTGACGCAGACTCACACCTCCGAGGCCCATTTCATTAGGAACGATATTCTAGGTGACGGTGTGACGAATCCAGATGACGGCTGGTTGGAGTAATATGAGGGGGGGGGGAGAGAGAGAGAGAGAGAAAAGAGAGCAGGCCAGGGAGAAACGATAACTTTCGCAACATAGTCGTGCGAGTTCTATCAAGTAGCCGAATTTACCTGACTTTATTTACTGTGATTTAACTGTTTTCCACCTAGATGCAACCCTGGACTCGTTTTTGGTTTATTATTCATTCTGAATAATAACCCTATGTTTTCGGTCACGAAAAATGTTTTACAACCCCACCTCAAAATTTGATATTTTACGTTTCAAGACTTGGAGATTCCAAATTTGCAATGTCCGTCCACCGTCCCCCATCCCCCGTCCGCCGTCCGGGCCGTTTTGTGCCTTTAACGTGGTCTAAAAAATTCGTTCTTTCGCCCAAAAACCCGATTTGGTATCTAGTTGTGCCCGTCATCTCGGCAATCCGATCCGACGAAGCCCATGGTTGTAATGGGCAAAGAACGGTTGAAAAAATTAACGAAACGCAGTACAACGCGGGAGCTACAGCGTTTTGTCGTTTGAACTCCCGCCCTCCCGCCCGTCTCATTAAAAAACCCTGCAAATTATTACACAATGGTTTATTATTCTCATGAACAGTTTGACCTAGTATTAGTGCTCCCCCATCCCATTCGACTCAGCATCAAATACTAGTAAACCATATGAAACATGTCCTGGCTACAATGGAACTACGGAAACAAAACGTCTGATGATTTTGCCCCGTCGTCGGGGAAATTGGAACGGGGGCGCTCGAAGCAAACCCACCGGTTCCGAGGCGAAAGGGGAGTTGGGAGGCAAGCGAGCGGGAGGGGCGCTCGCTCGCCTCGAGCGCAGTTGCTTTTTTAATGAGACTGGCGGGGAGGGAGGGAGTTCAAACGACGAAACACTGTAGCTCCCACGTTCTACTGCGTTTCGTTAATTTTTTTAACCGTTTTTTGCCCATTACAACCAGGGGCTTCGTCCAATCGGATTGCTGAGATGGCGGGCACAACTAGATACCAAATCGGATTTTTGGGCGAAAGACCGAATTTTTAGACCACGTTAAAGGCACAAAACGGCCTGGACGGCGGACGGCGGGCGGACATTGCAAATTTGGAATCTCCAAGTCTTGAAACGTAAAGTATCAAATTTTGAGGAGGGGGGTTGTAAAAAATTTTTCGTGACCGAAAACTTAGGGTTATTATTCAGAATGAATAATAAACCAAAAGCAACCGCGCTCGAGGGGAGCGAGCGCACCTCCCGCTCTCGCTTGCCTCCCAACGACGCCGCCACTCAACTCCCCTTTCGCCTTTCGCTTCGAGCGCCCCCGTTCCAATTTCCCCGACGTTTTGGTTTTAATACGATTCAATTTTTTTAGATTCTTTCGTTTCATTCTCATTTTGGTTTTTTCATAGATTTTTGGTTAAATTTTGATATTAGTATTTAGCGTGCATGTTTTCATATTAAAATTCAGTTTTTTCTAGATACTTTCGTTTTTTTTGTTTATTTTAATATTACGATTCAGTTCTTTTCGACCTTTTTTGTTTTTCATTATGATATTTTTCGATGCTGAATCGAACAGGATGGGTCTCGGAGCATTAATGCTAGGTCAAGCTGATTATCCGAATAATAAACCGTGGTGTAATAATTTGCAGGGTTTTTCAACTCAACATTAAAAAAAAAATTGTTAAAAAATAATACCAAAAGTCTTAAATGCCACTAAACTGCCAAATTATCGTTGTCGGCTAACATTATAAACAATGTTTTGCCCATAACAACCACGTGCACGAGCTGATTCGAACTCCGTAAATATACCGTAAACTGTGACAAGGAAGCAAAAATTAAAACTATGGAACTGGAGCTAGTTGGTTTTAATGGTGCCTGCAATTAGTCAACGCTCATCTACATTGGCAGTATAGCCGCAGTGACAATAGGTCCCTGCCTCGTCCTCGTATATCTATCGTTCCTTCGATGTACGCGGTATTCCTCTGATAGCTCTTGTGTGAAAATAAAGCCCAGGATGTGACGAAAACCGTAAACATTAACAATCCCAATTTGCAGAAAAACGGCTGGGACGGGTTTGCTCACCCCACTCGTGTACTTGAAGATAATTGCTAACGAGAGTACTAAAAGTTCACAGGGGTTGAGAAACGTTATGATACATGACTGGTTTAGCTGTCAATTTTTATCTTTTCACACGTTCTGACGAACTGGGCTTTTAGTCAATACTTTACTGGCGTGTACTTCATCATCGTTTCTTGTGGGAGGTTCAGGCAGATATAGTTCATTGGTTCAGTGAGATACTAGATGATATAACGATGTGATAATTGGTCGTTAATTCTCACGATCGGTCGAGGTATTGAGGGATGAAGTTGGAGAGGATTCAACGCGGAGCAAGTTGGAGGACGATTTTGTACAAAAGGAGGTAAGTTGTGGAGCGGTCCAGTTGTTGTGTGAAGGGCTTAACTAAGGGAAGGAGTTAAATGTACGGGGAATTCGAAGAGGAGGCTCTATGTCCTGGTCACGAACCACCGAGCAAATAGGGAAGCGTTTCACGAGAACCGAACTCCATTACCAGACATTAAACTTAGTTCATAACCGTAAATTCAGGCGAAGCCGGCTTCCTTTTCGACCTAAAGCTCCCCCCTCCTACCCTGTCGGTCCCTGGTGATTAAGGGATAGACGAAGAGGCTGTGGCGAATTATAGTAAGGCGGTGAAACGTAGAAACGGAAAGGTCCTTTATCGCGGAGTTCGGACCCACGACTTGGAGAAGGATGTCGGCAAGCGGCAAAAGGGCCGAAAAGGACAGTTTTAACCTTTACGACTGGCCATTCAATCAGAAGAAATGGGAAAGGAGTCGACGAATTCCGAATGAACCTCAGAGGTTGGTTGCTGAAACGCCAATCCCCCTCCATACCCAACTGAATAGAAGGTTTTTACGTCTGTCTATTTTGGGCCCGGGGAAAAGAAGATGAAACGCAACTCTTTTCTGTGATACGATTCCGTAATGATAACTAGCATTATAAATGCAAATATCGTAATATGGTTTTCGTTGGGACCAAACGCTGATGAAGAGAAAATGAAAAAAAAATTATTCGCATGACATTTACGACATCGTAGCTCTGTACATGAACATGAAATCGTACATAAAACACCGTATATACATCACACTTATATATACATAAAACTATATACTCTGGTGTGGATTTTTGAGAGCCAGTCAGGGTGAATGAAAAGCTTTCTCTAGGCCGACGTTTCGCTTAATTTATTAAGCATCATCAGGGCTATAGGATATCACAGCAAGCAATTGAGTTACAAATTCAACCACATGTCCCCTTTCACACCCACCAATCAAACTCCCGAACAAGCTACACATGCAGACATTATTCCAGATTCAGTATCTAGTTCATCACAGTCAAAGTCATACAATAATGCAAATGCCACAACACCATGTCTCTCTCATTACAAAGGATTGATATATATCAAAGGGCTGTCAGAAAAAATATCTTAATCGTTCACAAAACCAAATCAGTTACAACTATAGTCAAATAGCATGTTTCGACCAAGATAGACTTGAATGAATCTCGGAGATGAGGCCTTAGATATACAAAGAAGAGGTGACTTGAACAGGATATGATTTAATTATATAAGCGCGAACAAGGAAGGCTCTGAAGGCGTGAAACTGATTGTATGGGGAAAGAAGGAAAAATCCGAATTAGAAGTTGATTAGAGGTGTAACAAGTGTTCATTGGGAGAATTGGAGACGACTGTATCGCGAAAGGTGTTAGAAGATGACTGTGTTGGGAGAACTGGAGACGACCGACTTCTGCGAGACTTTGTAGGATAATGAGTTTAGGAGAAGCTGTCTGTTGTTGAGAGGAATGTGAAAAGAATATGAGGAAATGATATTTTGGAATCCCAGACGAACTGGGAAATCCATTGTCATTGGAGAACCGCGAAGGTGGCGTGGGTTTGTGGGGAACAATGATTTTGCCGTTAAGGGCCAGGGAGTTCCGTTAGGGCAGGTGTGGGAGTTCTCAGTTCAATAAACCCGATACTGATTCGGCGTTCTGCGTCATACATAGCACGTACAAATAAAAATATTTTTACAACTTTCCTTAGCTCTACAACAATTTACTTTGTACATGGCTAATTCTACTTACTCAATTCATTCATCACTCAGTTAATTTGAACTTGGTCAAACAACGTTTTATGGCAGCAGGAAGCGGTAGCGCTTACAGTTCCGGAATTTATTGTGCTGCTCATACTCATTATAGGACCATTATTGAGCAATTGCT
Organism: Pachypeltis micranthus; assembly: GCA_020466155.1. Taxonomy (NCBI): domain Eukaryota; kingdom Metazoa; phylum Arthropoda; class Insecta; order Hemiptera; family Miridae; genus Pachypeltis; species Pachypeltis micranthus. The sequence goes on along the minus strand of CM035771.1, from coordinate 27,694,924 downwards.
ACACAGAAAATTAATGAGGCTATACACAAATTTTTTGACGAGGGATAATAATCACTTTTGCAGAGTTAATGGGTAATAACTGTTAGAACTGGCAGTAAGCGAAACGGCGGTAGTTGAAATTCAGGAATTTCTGAAGTGAGCCTCATGTACCTCATGAGCGTTTTTAAACACTCACACTTTAGGTATTAGATTGGACTACAATACCAATTTTCTTTAACTTTCTACAAAAATTTCAGCGGAGTTTATAAGGAAAAAACTGCGCTAAAAACGCTTTTCGTCGAAAATTTTGATTATTTATTGTGCTTCTCTCGTCATTTTCCCACAAATGGGAATTTTATGGTATAACTGCCTTATTGACAGCTATCTAAAAAATTTAATCAAAATCGTTAGAGCCGTTTTTGAGAAAAAAATTTTGTGTTTTGATCACTATGATGACTATAGTTAACTTTCGGTGGATTTTGCTCATACCCTTATTTTGGCGTCCCATGGTAACCTGCGGGCTAGATATCAAGTTTGAGGGGATTTGGTACCGTCGTTTTCTCTAAAAACCACTCTAAAATCGATTACGTCGAAAGTTTTGGAAATTTATTGTGCTGCTCTCGTCATTTCCCCATAAATGGGAATTTTATGGTATAGTTGCCATATTGGGAGCTATCAATATAAAAAATTTAATCAAAATCGTTAGAGCCGTTTTTGAGAAAAAAAAATTTGGTGTTTTGATCACTATGATAACTATAGTTTAATTTCAGTGAATTTTGTTCATACCCTCATTTTGGCGACCCATGATGACCTGCGGGCGAGATATGAATTTTGAGCTGATTTGGTACGGTGGTTTTCTCTAAAAATCGTTCACAGACACACACACAGACCATTTTCCCAAATAGTGTTTTTCGGACTCAGGAGGGTCTGAAACGTAAAGATCTGAAGAAAACTCAAATTTTTTTTTTCAGCCGATTACATAACTTTCCTTTCTACTTCGTAGAGCCAAGGAAAGTAAAAATCCTCAACAACATGGTGTATTCGAATACAAAATCTAGAATCCTCACCCAAAACTGCAGCCCCGTCGTGTACTCCATACCATGTGCCAACTGTCCTGAACTGAAAATAGCAGAAACAAAGCAACGCATGATTTCCAGAAATCTGCTACAAATCTGACATCAACACATTCCAGACACACAGCGTGTATCTCAATGATGGAGATACATTGATTTTGACAGAACTAAGATTCTTGACCGGGAAAGCCATCATTTCAAACGTTAAAATTAAAGAAAGTTATATGTAAGCAAATCACCAACAGCGCGCAATAAAAGGATTGACGCTGCCAATCTTAGCAAAATGTATTCGAACCTAATAAACAATTACACCTAACTTTCATGTACACCTAATTTGTTTCTCCCATCTCCTTCTAGAAAATGAGAATAACTTTATCGTACTTTAAATTTTTTCTGACGTCTTCACTATGTTCCTTTTTACTCATAACCTCGTTAAAACCTTCCTCACTAAATCCAATCTGTTATTTACTATTAAGGTCTATTTGTTTGTTTTTTATTCTTCGAATGTATCATTTTAAGAAACTATTAGCAATTTCCCTAGGTATGTTTTTCAACGTTAATTCAGTTCAATGTGTCTCCATAAGTTCCTTATAATTTATTATAACTTAATTGTCTGCTGTGATATTCTATAGTCCTGATGATGCTTAATAAATTAAGCGAAACGTCGGCCTAGAGAAAGCTTTTCATTCATCCTGACTGGCTCTCAAAAACCCACACCAGAGTTAACTTCTGCGATCAAGAACGACCCCACATCGCAATAAAACTGTATAAGTACATTATAAATAAAGCCGTATACATCTACGTTATAAATATATACTCCTAAAAATAAAACTCGTACTCGTATCTAAGTAGGCCTCGAAAATTGCAGATATGAAGAAAACCCAACTTTTTTTTTTGCTACGATCATTGTACTTTCCTTACCCTTTGGGTTGTGGAAAGTAAAAGGTGCATTTTAAAATTTGAAAACTTTGTTGATTCGTCGTAATGCTCTCACCATTTTCCGACAGAAGGAAGTTGTATATTATGGTTAGGGTATTTAGTTATCACTGTGATAACTGTAATCAGTTTTGAACCAATTTCACTCACATCCTTATTTTGCTACATAGCACATTTGAGCCGATTTGGTAAGCTGTTTTCTCCTAAAGGCGAACATTGTTGTTGTTTTACTTTCCTTCCTATTCCGTTGGGCTAAAGAATGTTAACTAAACTTGTCGTTTTCATCACTACAATAGCTATAGTTTCCGATCGTATTTGCGAATAATGCTATAATCAAACTTGACCTGAGTTGATTTTCATGTGCTCTCACTGTTTTCCCAGACGCACAGACAATCACGCTCTACCTTTTTTTCGAATGTTGTTTTTCGGAGAGGCCTTTGAAAAGCAGCGGTCTGAAGATAATTCATCGTTTGTTTTTTCGCTGCCAATTGCATAACTTTCCCTCTCATTTCTTAAGGCTAAAGGAAAGTAAAAATGTTTCTTGGCGAGAGTCTCCGGCTAAGCGAAGATTCAATCGATTCCGGTATTTGGAACTGTCCCAGGTATTCTTACTCAGGGTGGAAGACAACATTCCCTCGCTGAAGAAATTGCGAGATGCGGAATCTCAGTTCTCATAGCGATGATTAAAAAGTTTCTCGACCTTTCAGGGTTCAATAACTAGCCCTGAATGCAACATGACTCCTTTTCTCATACCAACTCGCTCACTCCAACGAACTCCTTAGTATATAAGTAACTGGGTTAGTTCTGCCAGTAGGTAAATTACTCAAGTTAACGTGCCTGTTTGGTGAGTCCATCTCCTCTGGCTGGTGAGATACTGGGTGAGCGCTTTTAATGTAAAGACATCATCTGGCCGTTGAATCAGTACTCAAGACAGTTAGTTGGTCGTGGTCTTAATATACGAAGAGAAAGGTTAACGGGATGGTGAAGCGTCGGGGAAGGAGGATGGAGGTCATACACCTCTGGGGAAACCTGCAAGAGGTGAAGGGAGAAGAATGTAAGTAAGGTATGTCTTAAATAGTCTATTGATTGTCAATTCCAAGTGTTGTGGTCTGGTGGGTTTTAGGGTGGTATGTAAATCCGTCAGTTGGCTGTTTCCGTTTGTGTAGTGTTTAGAGAGTAATTGTACCTATTAAGACATTTAATGTGTTCTAAATACCTGGTCCGTATTTTTCGTAATGTCTGTCCTGTGTATGCGTTTTTACAAGTACAAGTTATTTTATACACCCCAATTTGGACGAGAAGGTCTATCTTTCCAGGTTTTGCAGTTAGTTTGATCTAAGTGTGTTGTCCGATCTGTATGCCTTCCTTTCGGAGGATGTTAGTTATTCCGTGTGTTTTTGGTCCTGGTACGTAAATGTGCAGCGTCTGGTCAAAGTCTGTGTATTTTGTGTTTTTGGAGTCATACTGTCTTAATAATTTGTTTATTGTTGTTTGGTATAACCGTTATTTTGTGCGATAGTATAGATAGTATCAAGTTCCTTTTTATAATTTTGTTCAGATAGTGGATAGTTTTTAGTCCACTCCACCATCCCGTTAACCTTTCTCTTCTTATATAAAGTCCACGACCAACTAACTGACTCAAGTACTGACTTAACGGCCAGACGATGATTTCTTTACATCGAAAGCGCTCACCCACAGTATCTCACCAGCCAGAGGAGACATACTCACCAAACAGCACGTTCTCTAGCCATTTATTTGACATTCATTCTCCTTGCCAGAACTCTTTTACCGCGCAATATGATTCGTTACTGGGTCAATACACAAATGTGCTACTTCCTTGAACAATAGGCGTTGTATTATATAGTCGCTCCATATCCTCTACAAGACACAATCAATCCTCTTCAAGACCCATCTTTCCACGCCGTCACCCTCCTCTACTTCATTTCCACAGGACGAGTTGCAGCCTGTCCTTACTCCTCGGTTTGAAGGATAGAAAACAAAGCTGAGCTGTGCCTAAGGCCTGCAGTAGGCTAGGATGGGTGTAAAGGTGACTACTACGCAGGATGGGGAGAGGACAAGGACCTCCAAGCCTGTCGATACGAATGTGGTCGCACTGCAAGCCTTAGTCGATGGGTTGCCACAGCAGATAGGTGTTAGTACAGCTGCCGTTAATCCTAATGTGAAAGGAATGGTTCCTTGTTCAGTTCACAAAAAGGCCACATCCTTGAATAACTTTCGGAATAAGAAAGGTTCCCTTCGCAGTATCTCCCCCCCCCCCCTACAACCTTCAGCTTCCGACTTCAACTTTTGCGTCGACGTTCCACTGGACGTTCTGTTGAACTCGATCTCGTTTCGTTCCAGTGTCACTGAAGGTTTCTATCGTGCTTGTGACAACTGCAAGATGATCATACGTTTTCCTCCCCAGTATTAACTCCATTCTTTAATGAAAGAATGTGAAATTTCACACATAGGACATGTAATGAAAGCTATGAGGAACACTACACTTGAAGACATTTAATGAATTACCTGACAATCACTGCTTTAAGTCGATTTCGCTCATTTCTTTAGGTCTTCAATACGTGTTAACATGCGAAATTTGGCTACTGACGATTTTACATTGCTAAAATACATTTTACGTTTTCTAGTTTTAAAAAGAATTTATGAGCATCAAATTAAAGCAATTCTCTATTCAGAAATGGTTATGTCAACTTTTTCACCGCACAACTTTCGTACTAACACAACTCCGGGTAGCAGTGGGATGAGGTTGGTTACGACATCATTTCCCTGGCCTTTCAGGGTAGAGCTCTCTCGCCTTACAATTACCCTTGGAAGCCAGTTAGAATGAAGACGGTGAGCGGTTTTCCCTAGGCGAACGACGAATAGAACTTCATCAACTCGCTTCGTAATCACCCATGGCCCAGTCTGCATTGGCTGCAGCTTACGAGAGAAAAGCAGGACTCACTAACTATTACTTTGCTTTAACCAACCTCAGCTATATTTCAACAGTCAACTTACGGGCGGCTTCATTTGGCTACGAGCGAGTAAAATGGAAACGACGCGGTAATTGGACTCGCTACTTTCCTTAGCTCTAGATAGTAGGAAGGAAAATTGAGTAATTGGGTGAAATTTTACTTTCTTTACACCAGTTAAGTAGAAAGTGAAGTTAACGTACATCACCAGTTTTAAAAACATTTTCTTCATATCTTAACATTTTAAAGAGTACAAAAACCAGTTTTGAGAAAATGAAATGCACACCAGCAAGAACGGTTACAAGAGAGTGGCATTACAAATCAGCTCGAATTAGCTAGTTATAATGATCAAAACATCTAAATTTCTGTAAGAGATATTTCAAATAACTGAATGGTAACAGATGAGAGCACACAATAAACTAATTTTCGAAAAAATTGATTATAGTAGTTTTTTATAGGCTCGTGCTCTCACGCAAAATTGTGGTGGTACTTACATAAAATGATCAGAAGCGGCGAGGAAAACGTCTGCAGACGCCTTGCGTTTTTCGGCGTCTTCAGCTGTGTTATCAACCTTCGGCGTTCTCGTCCACCTACCAGGACCACGGGCTAGCTGACCAGATAATGTGTAACTGGAAAGGCCCGGGCCTGTGGCCTAGCTGCTGCCAGCACGCTATTTTACAAGGGGAACATCCATTGAAACCACTCCCCCTAGAATCCGTCACCTTGGCTTCACATCCGGGGACGGTATGCATGACGGTACTGCCTGTGGTCATGGGAACAAGTCTTCCGTGGTGCCATGGGACCTGAACCACGATCCCCCCTAGTCCGGTAGGTGTGTACAGGGAGTCGGCCTTCCCTGTGGGCACCGTTCTCTCGGAGACCTGACACCACCCAGACAAGAAGTTCCTTATGTATACAGTTTCTCTGACGAACAGGACCTCGTCTGCGTTGTGAAAAGCGAGACTTACATGATATTCTCTCACCGCGACTCCAACAGCCACCTTGTGGTGGTGAGGTTGCCTTGACCAGCAAAGGCTGAGTCGAGTAAGCTTCCTTGTCTCCTCTTTTCCAATCCCTCTCGGTGCCAGTTGCCATAACAAAGAGAAGTAAAAAAGGGAGCACGGGGGGATATATTCGTATCCTTCGTCCACCGGCGTAACTGGGCAACCAGATCGTGTAAATCCATTTTTTATCTTAAAATGTTTTTGCTTTTGCCGCGTATTGCAGATTCATTCACCCACTAGTCACGCCGACTGCCAACACGGTTTAAACTTCATTGTCACCGCCGGAGCCGTTTAGCTTCCAACCAAACGACTGGAGCCGATAGAAGAACCACTTTGAAAGCGAGCTTCGACTGGATTTGAAGCCCGAGAGCCGACGAATCGCCTTGTTGATATACCTGATGGGGGGGGAGTTGAAGAGGATTTCGTCTCTCGTCACAAAGTTAAAGAGCTTAGCTCGTATGGGTTGTTGATCTAAAAGGCCATGAAAAGACCATCAAAGCACTCGGAAAACCCACTCCTATCTTGCGCAGACCCAGAAGAGCTATGTCAAACGAAACCAGAATCATCTTACACCAGCTCCTTACCTCAGCAGGGTACCCGAACCCACTTGAATAGTATCAGGAGCGTTTGAATACAGGCACTTGAATCCAAAACACCGAATTACGAGCCTACCCCTATCCCCCCAACCAAACTGGGAGCAACTGCCAGAGATTGCCTTCACAAATTGGTATCGTTGACGGTCTGCGAATAGAAAACTCAATCTGTTCGTATCATCGTGACTCGTAACTGAACTACCAAATCGTGTTCCATTGTTCCTTATCGTACTAAATAAATTCTTAAAATGGTTTAGGTGACACTGCGTATGCACAGTCAAGATATGTTTGGTGGAATTCCAAAAAACATTATTTAAAGTTGTCTACAAGTTAAATGTACAGAGAACTAAGAATAATATGCAGTTACACGAGCAGTTTAGCAAGATGTTTGACGAGGAACACAATTGCGAGGTCTAAAGTTGTTAAGGTTTATTGTTACTAGGCTTTCCATTACCATCGCTCTTGACACTGATTTGTGATTTGGAACTTGTTTGTCATCATGGAGAGTGCCGACCCTGTAGATTCTGGCTGTCTGTTCCTCAGGAAATTACCCTTAAACGAAACAACAAGGTTTGAAGCCCCAGTTGTTTACTTTCCTTGCTCTACGAAGTAGAAAGGAAAGTTATGTAATCGGCTGAAAAAAAAAATTTGAGTTCTCTTCAGATCTTTACGTTTCAGACCCCCCTGAGTCCGAAAAACACTATTTGGGAAAATGGTCTGTGAACAATTTTTAGAGAAAACGACCGTATCAAATCCACTCAAACTTGATATCAAGCCTGCAGGTTACAATGGGACGCCAAAATAAGGGTTTGAACAAAATCCACCGAAAGTTAACTATAGTTATCATAGTGATCAAAACACCAAATATTTTTTTTCTCAAAAACGGCTCTAACGATTTTGATTAAATTTTTTATATTGATAGCTCTCAATAAGGCAATTATACCGTAAAATTTCCATTCGTGGGAAAATGACGAGAGCGGCACAATAATTAATCAAACTTTTCGACGAAAAGCGTTTTTGCCGCGGTTTTTTCCTTTTAAACCCCGCTTGAATGTTACTAGAATGTTAAAAAAAAGTCGTGTTGTAGTCCAATCCAATACCTATAGGGTGAATGTTTAAAAACGCTCATGAGATACATGGGGCTCACTCCAGAAATTCCTGAATTTCAACTACCGCCGTTTCGCTTAATACCAGTTCTAACAGTTATTCCCAATAACTCTGCAAAAGTTATTACTATCCTCCTTCAAAAAATTTGTGTTTACAGCCTCATTAATTTTCTGTATACCAATTGGTCAATAATGGTCCTGCGCTACCGCTTCCTGCTGCTGTGACGTGTTGTTTGACCAAGTTCAAAGGAACTGAGTGATAAATGAATTGATTAAATAAAATTAGCCATGTACAAAGCAAATTGACGTAGAGCTAAGGAAAGTTGTGTGTTGAAACGCACCAGAGATTTTCAAGTAAATCAGTAGGACGTTTCCTCTTGAGACGACATCTTGGTCTGGGCTGTGGCGGGTTTGTGGCTAATTGTTGAAGAAAGGGGTAGGGTGGTAAGTTGTTTCTAAATGTCTTTGATTGGAAGAATATCCAGTTCAAAGTGTAAAACGGAATTTCGAACGAACCGCCAGTGATTCTGTTTTGAAAGGCTCTGATTCGATGTACGTGGGGCTCACTGGCTGCTCCTCAGAATTCTCCCCCGTGCAGCCTTATAGGTCGTAAAATGGTGAGTTATACGATTCGTTTTAGGTGGATGGATAATTTAGAGGACGCTCGAAGAAGATGTTTGAGTTGCTTCAGTGGAGACCGCTGGTTTTGCAGAAGATCCGAAATATGTGTGTCCCATATGAATTTCCTGTCTAAATTGAGTCCGAGATACTTGACTTAGTTTGCTTCTCGAGGTTTGCTTTGGGGTAGTCGTAGTGTCAGGGCCTTCAACAAGGGCTGCAACGTCGTCGGCGAAATGGGCTTGCATGACATCAGGTGGATTTGGTTAATCGGAGGTGTAATAATGCATACACCCCACACGCCTTCTTGTGGGACCCAGTTTTTCGTAATGAACGGTGAGAGTTTGGGCTTGGTTTTCTTCGTGGTTTAGTGCTCAGGCCACAATGTTATTATTTTTTTAAAATTTGTTCAAGAAATTGAAGAGGGAGATCTTCATCACTTTGCTTCCAGTGGTAGGGTAAGCGCTATGTTTCAAGTCTTTGTTGTCTGTGTAGTTTTTCAATCTCTGCGAATGAGTATTTTGTTAGCGTTAATTCCAAGGCGGGTCCTTTGATTTTAACAGTTATAGCGTCTAGTAGCATCTCATTATCCAGATCTATTTGGTCGTAGGAACGATCAACGAGTCTTTCGCCGACGCGAATAAACCTTCGTAGAATTTGCGGTCTTCCTACGAATACCGAAATTAGATCCAATTAATCCTCGGAAACCTGGTTCCAGGGATTTCTATCTGTTCGGCAGCAGAAGGATTACACGTCATGCCGTAGTTCGTGAACATTTTCAGCCCCAAGGGCTATCGGCGTCCTCCCTGCAGGGCAGTTCTAGTTTGAAACCTGTTCTTCCAGTCCTGACTTAATCGTCCCTTTGTACCCTTCCAGACACCTTCAGGAGCAGTCGCCTCTACATTTAGGTCTTAGTGCATGTATTTACAGTTAAGGTAAGAAAGTTTTTGGTTTTCTAATATATTTTAATTGATTAATATTTGAAAAAGGCATTGATACTCTTGAAGGTAATGGCCCTTAACTTCATTAGGAAAGCCCCCGCCGAGGATTTTTTTTTACCTTCTGGAAGTTCAATTAGCCTTCTGCCAACAAAAGGGTTCCAATCAACCAGGCTCCAGGCCTCAACCCATGTTTTGGAGATTTTCATAGTTTTCAAAAGAAGAGCCAGCACACAGAGCACGGTCTCTGTAAAACCTCACGGACCAGGCCAAACCAGCAGCGAGAAACTCCAACAGCGGAGCAAAATACCTGGCTGGACGTCCATTCAATTCAGGCAGTGATGGAAAGGAAGGCAAGGGAACCCCAAGCTACAAGAAGAGGGAGCAGAGTACCTAGCCCGAAGAACAGTGTGCCTTACCTCTGCCCCAGCCCTATTAGCGAGACAAACAATTTAACCAGAAACTCCCTCTCAGCCAACCAAAACCTGGCTCCGCCACGAGGTCCAGCCTGGACATGCTAAGAGGCATGACTGACGCCAGGAGGGCCTGCTGTTCCCCGGCACGCCGGAAGGACGCGAAAGCGACCATGCAGTCAAAGATGAGAAAAGGGGCGACTGGTACTACTGGACGAGTATGGAAAAGAAAAGAATCGAAACGAATGGTAAGGCTGTCGAAGTGCTGATGGGTTGTTATAGGCCACAACAGAGGCCCAGACGCAACTGTCCCCCACCAGCAGGTTACAATTAAATTATTTATTATTTTATGAATTTTTAAAGCTATAAGTATTATAATCTAAATAATTGTAAAGATGCGTGGAATGTAAGCCAATGTGTGTATTTTAACCAAATTTACGTTTTTTGTACTTCATAGCTTACAATATTTCTTGCACACGTCGTTTTAAAATTCTTCAATTCTTGGTATATTTTCCCATTTAGAAATCTTATCAGTTTTATGTTAGTCTATACCAAAAATTAAGCCCTTTCATACATTTACTCGCATGTAAGTACTAATTTTCGTTTTTATAAAATAAAGTGTTGTTTTCAAAATGGTTTTTAGTTCGTTTTTGACTATGAAAAAAGAAACCAAAAATCAAGAAATGTTATTTTTGACTTCCAGTTCCGGGCTAGAACAGATGAAATTAGGTTCGAGTTGAATGCGTTAAAGATGACAACGTCCATTCGTATTTTTTCAGTGTAACAATCGAATTTTGATTTATGATTCGTGTCTGTTCTAGTGTATATCTTCCGTAGAGGGTTCTTTGACATGACTGCTGTAAGCTCTTCATTAGACTACCGTGTCAATTTTTCTGAAAATGCTAGCGCAAATTATAATGAAAAAACTGAGCTAAACTCATGCGTCCCTCTAGTCGTTTTCCTATGAGAATTTCATGGTACCGTCGCGTTATTTGGAACTGTCAACAAAAACATCAATCAAAATCGTAATAGCCGTTTTTTAAGAACAACAACTACCTCGGCCATACTCGCTGACGAAACTGCGACTGTCGGTGAGGTTTTCGTGCGACCCGTTGAAGTACCGCGAATCGATAAAGTCATTGCAAGTTAATACTCGGCTAATCAGCATGCATATTTCGGTGCACTTCCGGCAAACTGAGACGATCGCCGTTAGAATACGAACCGTAGCGCACTATTTTAGGTATTGAATGGTTTTGACTTTTCACAACTGTGAAGAAAAGGCAGAGTGAAGAGTAGCGACTCAAGGCAAAGAAGGAAGAGGGTTAAAAGTCTATGAATATAACATGAGGTTTTCTCTTTACTTCTATGCCACTTTCTTCAGCCTTTTTGATGTAAAACTTGGCGAGCTGAGGCAATAACTGGTCTTTACTTGCAGCGGGTTTCTTCAGTGCTTTGCGTTAAGTGAATATCTGGTGCGATGCAATGTACAACTTTCCTCAGTCTGCGTACATTCCGCGATTTTTATCGCTCCAATCAATTTGATATTCAGGCCTTACGGTTATGATATGAATAAACGTTCTACTTAGAAACTGCTTTCTTCTGTCACGACCATTTTTTTATGTCACGTCCTCAAGTGGTCAACGTGATTTTCTCAAAATGTTTCTGTTTATAATTTTGCAGGGGTATCCGAAAATCGAGAAAAAAATCAAGTTAAAGAAACAGAAAAGTTTGAATTCTGTAATATCGTGGGTTGTTTTTGCTGTGTTTTTGGTGAGAGTGAATGATACTTACGTTATTATAATTCGTGTACCCGCAGCCAAACATTATAAGTATCCCCACGCGAGCTCAGTTCGGTGAATTCCACATCAGACGTCTTGCTATACTGTTCTTCCCTCTAACATCATATTATTCTCAGCTCTGTACATTTACCATTTAGTTTTACATTACTTACCTTTAAAAATTCGAAATCGCTTGAAAAAAAAGAGCTCTCTTCAGATATTTACGTTTCAGAACCTTTTGAGTGCAAGAAATACTGTTTGGGAACATGATTTGTGTGTGTGAACGCGATGGAAGGAAAAGGCTGAACCAAATCAGCTCAACCTTGTTACATCGCTAGGTCACCATGAGACGCGAACAGCACACCATAAAATTCTCATTTATGGTAAAATGACGAGAGTAGCACAATAAATGACCAAACTTACCGAAATTTTTGACTTATAAACTTTGCTCAAATGTTAATAGAACCTCGAGTTCACTTACTTTCATTTACACACTAATTCTGAAACGGTGTTTATTAATGCTCTAGAAGAAAAACGTGTATATAGTATCATCAATTACCTGTTTACTGATTGCTAAATAATAGTTATGGCACAAGTGGGGGTACCGGAATAAATTCCAGACCTGCAAGTCCCACGAGTTTCTACCACCGTAGAGTTACGTTTGATCAAGTACAAATGAACTGACTGAAAAATTAACTCGGCTTACATCTCCGTTCAACAGATATATCCAGAAACATATGCATATGGGTGGTTAGAATACACTCTGTAAGATTGATCAAATCTGGTGAAGAAGTTACCCCAGAATTTACGAAAGTGTTCGAAAAAACATTATTTTTGACACATTTTGATTTTTATCTCTGTTCAATGAACTGTCAGATGAAAATTCATTGAGAACAATATATAGGTACAGATTATTTTAAAACTTTCTGTGAGTTTGGTGAACATCGTTGAAGCCGTTTTGCCAAAAAGCGCAAAAAAACCTTTACGACTTTAGCCCGGACCTTTTGTTTTTGATCTTCGGAACACAAATATAGTTTTGGTAAACAATTTCCGTCTAGCGACCGTTTTCGTAGAGCCCTTTGGAAATCGATTTGAGCGATTATTTTTATTGCTGACGACTGTTTCAAAGTATTACAAAAGGCATTCCGCCCTTATTCCTGGCCTAAAATCAAAGTTTATTTAGTTGCAGCAAAATGTTGTTGATTACCAAACTAATGAATTTGTGTAAAAATTGGTTGGAACTTGGAAACTTTTGCGGAGCTCAGTATGGTCACGCGCTTCACGACTCAGTGCTCATAATAGACTTTTACATATCAGGATGCCGGCTCATAGAGGGCACGAGGGCAATGAAAAGGCAGATTGCCTTGCGAAAAGGGGCGCAGAATTCCTACTCATCGTGCCTGAGCCCCACGTAGGAGTGACGAAAAGTCACCTGAATCGGCAGGCCGAAACGGCAGAGCACATCTTATGTGACTACCAGGCGCTTCAATATTTCTCCCAGGAATTCATCGAACCCCAAACCACAGCGAAGTCTGCGGCGAAAGACATACTCCTTCCTACCTTCCTAAAAGTGACTGGTATGCACGACGTCTTTTATTATGTAAGGGACATCGTTACAATAGTCACATTGACAATGGAACTCAGTCCCCTGTGCTCTCGGATTAAAACAAACATGATTACTGGCATGATAGTGCCCAGAAACACTAAGCGGAATCTTAAGGAAGCAAGCAGCTAGCGTCGTCGATTTGGGCTTGGGTTTGAATAATGACTGATAGTCAAGCTTCTTGTAACGCGCTGCAGAAACTGGCGAGTGAGTGCAAGATGGGATGGATCCCTGGGCGCACAGGGATCACTGCAAATGAGATGGTGAACCATCTGGGCAGGCACAGTTCGTCTAACGTACGTGTAGAGCCACAGCGTGGTAGAGCTACATTGGAGCATATCTGTCACTAGTCAAGAGAACTGTGAGAGACTGCCTAGAGAATGCATAAGGCGGAGTGTGGGAGCTTTATCTCAGCACCAATACACGAGATAAGACCTAGGCTTCTGATGACAGACAGCAAGCACGGAACACTGCAAAATGAGCAAACATCTGTATTTTAAGGGCACAGCCGTCACTCCTCTGTGCAGGTGGTGTTATAGTCCTTTTGCCTCATAGGCCTATGTCCCCGTTCAGAGTATTCTCATGAAGATATGTATAGATAAGTTTTGTACTAATAAATTGAATCAGTAGCAAAAATCATGAAAACCAACAAATTGAAGTGAAGCTAAGGAAAGTGGTGTAATGCGTCGCACTTGATGTTTAATCGTGTCATTGTAGAATATGTGCCATACCTCTGAGGGCGTTTTTAGTTTTTCCATCCGCCCACTTAAATCGTCCAACGTAAATCTATGTTAATAGTGTTTTTCATTTGTATGTTCGCGCACAAGATTATTAAACAAAAAAATTATTTTCGAATCCTAAAATTGGTACTTACGTTTCAACTGTTTCACTGGGAGCATTCTCCGATGTTTTCGGACTGCTTTGTACAATTAATGAAAAAAACTGTAAAATGAAGCACGAGTTTCATCTTGAGACTGCTGGAAATTACTGTATGAAACAATACGTATAGTGGACTGCACGGAATAAAAAATAATTGAGCGGACTAAGGACTCACCCTTTTATGTACCTGGTAGGACGATACTTATCCTGGCCTGGGTGTGCAGAGTAGACGAGACACGAAATATTGAATGACAGGTGTGACGTAAGGAGATGGGAACTTGGAAAATGTTCGGGCAAAACGGATCCTAAGTTCCAGGAAAGAATGCACCAACGAAATGGCACAGAGAAAATGGTGCGGTTTCATGAGACAACGAACGAAAGAATGAATAGTGCGGTCAGCTCGAGTTTTTACTGATAGTAGATATCGCGATAAAAAGGTCAACCCATCTCGGCGCTAACTTTGGCCGAAACTGGCGATGAAAATTGCTAAAAACAAACTAATCGATAACACAATATGCATCCCTTCATGTAACCAATTGTCGTATGCTACTAGTTCATTTTCTTTGCATACAGTTCGCGCGGAATGCTGTCAAACGTTGGCAAATCGAAGCGAAAAATGGAGAGCCTGTAATCGGCTCGCGATGAGTAATGTAGGGAGAAAGGTGAAGTTGAGAGAGTCAAAAGAAGAGAGTGCGACGGTTGAAATATGGTTGGAAATTCAGTTCCACTCTCCCTGAATTTCAAATCCTTTCAGAACCTGATTATGCAGATTTCTGACTAAATCCGACTGTTGAGCGAAAAACCTTCGCCAGGAAACCAGTTGGTCGTTGAGAGGAACAAACTGAGGCACTTGGCGAAAAGGCAGGCGGGAATTATTAAGCCAGAGGGGGGTTCGTGAAATATTGACAGATGTACATTCAGTTATCGAAATGGAATGGATGGCAGAGGGACGTTAGAAACAATTCTGGTTTTATTTCTATCGCGAAGGGGACCAAAAATCTTGATGTGGTGCGACGCATCACGCATAATCCGGCGTACAGTCGGCGATTTTCATGGCTGTAGCCACTGATCCAGTGTATTTTTCACTCAGCTCATTTTAACGCGGTTGAGACACAATCACGTCTGCGAGATTTTACGTGGAAATTTATTGAGTTACAACACGATTTTGGTTTATTATTCATTCTGAATAATAACCCTATGTTTTCGGTCACGAAAAATTTTTTACAACCCCCTCTCAAAATTTGATACTTTACGTTTCAAGACTTGGAGATGCCAAATTTGCAATGTCCGTCCGCCGTCCCCCGTCCGCCATCCGGGCCGTTTTGTGCCTTTAACGTGGTCTAAAAAATTCGTCCTTTCGCACAAAAATCCGATTTGGTATCTAGTTGTGCCCGCTATCTCGGCAATCCGATCGGACGAAGCCTAAAAAAATTAACGAAACGCAGTATAACGAGGGAACTACAGCGGAAGTCAACGTTTCGTCGTTTGAACTCCCTCCCTCTCGCCCATCTCACTAAAAAACAACCCGCCTCGTCCTCGCCTCGCAACGCTGCTGGCCGGGCGGCTTAACTCCCCTTTCGCCTCGCAACGGGTTCGCTCGAAGCGCCCCCGTTACAATTTCCCCGACGACGGGGCAAAATCATCAGACGTTTTGTTTCCCTAGTTCCATTGTAGCCAGGACATGTTTCGTATGGTTTACTAGTATTCGATACTGAATCGAATGGGATGGGGGAGCACGCACTAATACTAGGTCAAGCTGTTCATGAGAATTATTATTATTATTTATAAACCATTGTGTAATAATTTGCAGGGTTTTTTTATGTTGGATTATGTTTACTGCATTTGAATTATTAGTTGAATGCGACACGGAAGCAGTTTGAATTCCAGAATTTCTCAGTATGTTCCTAATTAGCTTATGGAAGTTATCAAACCGTCAGCATATAGGGGGTTCATTGGACTACCACCCCGAGTTTTCTAAGATCCCTAGTATAATATGTGCGGGCTTAATCAAGAAAACGCTGCGGTATACCCGAGTCGTCCGGAGTTTTGATAATTATTTCAACTTCTTTCGTCATTTTCACGCGGATATACACTTTATGGTACTACTTTGTTATTTAAAGCAGTTCATCCAAAAAATCCAAATCGTCGTTGCGTTTTAAGAAGAGAAATTTGGTGTTTTGATCACTATGGTAGTGGTACAAGATTAATTTAAGAGAACTTTATTTTCTTTTATATATCAGGTGCGCTGCATCGCACAACTTTCCTTAGCTCTACGTCAATTCACTTGTGCTCATGCCTTTTTCCCATTACTCAATTTATTTATCGCTCAGTTCATTTGAAACATCACTTCACGGCAGCAGAAAGCGGCAGCGCTTGCAGATCTGGAATTTATTGTGCGGCTCGTACTCCTGCTAATCATTATTGAGCAATCGGTGGACAGAAAATTAATGAGAGTCTGAACTCGATTTTTGCAAAAAGGATAATAATTTCTCTTCCCATGTAAACTTTTTCTTCCTTTTCACCCAACATGGTTTTTGTGAGAACGCTTGCGCCATACCTGCGGGATTTATTGGAGAACACTGTGCTAAACTCGCTGCGTACTGGTTGTTGAAAACAAGTTTTTATACTCCGGTTACGTAAATAAATTTCTACAGACTCCACAAAAGTGTGATAAATTGAATAACTATCCGATCATATCATAATCGAGAGCATCGCGGGCACTGAGGAACAATAGCCGAACGCTCTTCATTCTCCGAGATTAGCGAGGGGTTTCCTATTATCACTGCAAGAATGTCTCGCCATTTGTTGTTCATTCATAAGCCTCTCTGTTCTGACCGGATCGATGGTAATTCGTTCCCAGAAATGATGTCAGGTTGTTCAGCGAGGCCTTTTGTCCCAAGGGGTAGTTTCCGGCGGAACAAGAGGATCGGGGAGTCCCATAATTGGAATATATGATTTACGCGGAGAACAATGTCGGCGGGGTTAGCCGTCACAGAGCGCACCATTGACAGGAAGTTCGGACGTGGCGGCATGATAAATGACCATTCGACGTTCCGTCCGGGGAAATTGATAAGAGACGGCCGAAGGTTCAAAGAGGAAGGGATGAAGCTTGAGAACCTTGGAAAAATGGTTTTCTTATATTGGCGAATATTTTCGGGAAACCCTATTATTATGTAAATATTCCTCTTCGTCATTATTTATCTTCATATTTCTCCTCGAGTGACTTTCGATTGGAGAACTGACAACCAGGCGCTGTGAAAATTGAGTATCATACTCCCTTTTTTTCCGTTCATCATTAGGGTAATAAACCATTGAAATCGAAGTAGAAGTAAAATGAATGAATCGGGCTTGGACAACTTTAGGATTTTATTCAGTTATATAGTTGAATTCTAAATTTACGGGTATATTATTAATAATAGCGATAATGACAATGTAAAACTTCTTATTCTAGTAGAGGATGGAGCTTCCTGATCCAGGATGAAGACATGGAAGAAAGGCCGCTGGCGGAATAGCGGAGGATTCTCGACGAGGGCGATAAAGACGAGCCATTGCAGATAGGCGTGAGTGCCAATTTGATGTAGTGCGTTAAACGGTTCTGGATTGGTTCTCAATACGTAGGAGTAAAGGCGTGGAGTCATTAGAAGTAGCCCTTCCCACCTACTAGTAATGAACTTGTAAGGCACGTTTCAGGGATGGAAGAAAAATGCAACTTTTTGAAGAAACCGTTTACTACTCCAATTAAATTGTTCCCAGGAGTGTATTCTACTTAGGACGAGTTAAATGATGGGAGCTCACAAACAGTGGTCGTGATGGTGGTGGACTTCCGTGTCCACAACACTTTTCTGTGACAACACGCCTCGGAAAATGTTGTTCACCCGATTAAAACTGGGTAAGAAGGAAAGCGGTGAGCAAAACTGGACCAGGCTAATGAAGGTCGACGCAGCCCCACACTTGAAAGCCTCGCCTCAAAGGTGCAAGGTATTGCCTCCACAAAGCTGTTGCAACTTTCTGCTGTTCAACTTTCGGAGAGTGGATCACAAAGTTCCAGGACTTTTTGAATCGCGCATCTTCACGTTAACGGAGAGGAATGCTTTGTCGCTCAAGATTTAGCGTGAATCTTCCCAAATAACCTCCTTTTTGTTTTATTGCCCTAACCTTCCCCAGTCCGATTTTAAAGCTGTTTTTGCGAACCGCTTTTGTCGTGTTTTGCGTTTTTCGAGTTTGTCGTGATGGACGTGAAGAAAGAGCAGAGCGTTTGCGTGAAATTTTGTGTGAAATTGGGCAAATCATTCACGGAAACTGTTGAAATGCTTCGGAAAGCTTATGGAGGTGATGTGTGCCCCTCTTGTTGAGGTGAAACCACAGGAGTGGGCACTGTCCGGCGAGGAAGCTAATCAGAACTCTCAGAGCCCGCCTTCAGACAGGAAGGCGTAACAAGTCTTTGCGATTATCTTAGTCGTGGCTGGCGACGCCAATGAGCGCTGTTTTCCAGTACCTGCCATCCCGGACGATTCAGGTGACTTCTCGTCATACCTTCGTAGGGTTCAGGATCCGTGCTCCTTTTCGCAAGGCAGTCAGTCTTTTCGTTGCTCTCATGCCCCCTGTCCGCCGGCACCCAGATAAGGGAGAGGCTATTATGGGCATTGAGCGGCTAGGGCGCTGGAAGACATTCCCATGCCAGCCTGGAACTAAAGCTGTAGGCTGCAACAGCCTTTAAGGCGGGTTGGCTGTCTGAGAATATGTAGATCCGCCTGCCCTTGAGTCCTTTGGTCAGGATCTCTTCTGCGCAGATCTTTATAGTAGGAAATATCGTGGCGTACTCTCCCAGCGGCTTAGCAAGACTGTAGTTGGGCCCTACAATGCCCAGTCCAGCTCTGCCTCTCATTACGGAACCAACAGTATACCACTGCAGGGCGCCCACCTGAGTCCGGAGGATCTCCTCCTCCCGTCGTTCCCGTGAGTGGACGCTAACTCAAAATGGCAACCGAAAGTTCTTCTGCTAGTTGAGAGCCCTGTATGAGTTTGATCGAAATCGTTAGAGCCATTTCTCAGAAAAGTGGAACACCGGTAAATTAATATTCGACAAATTTTGTTTTCCTAGCTATCACGGGAGCTTCGTTCAACAGATAGATACAGAAATAATTGGGGAGAACAGAATTGCTTACTCAGTTACTTGGGATACTATAAAAAAGTATTTAAAAACATTATTTTTGCCACGTTATCATTTTCATCAATGGACTGTTAGAAGAACATTTATTGAAAACTATACATAGTTATTAACTACCTTCTGTGAGTTTGGTGACAATCGTTTACGCGTTTTGTCAAAAAGCGTTAAAAACCTATTTTTGCTTTTTATGACTATATACCCGTTCACCGTGTTTTCATGGAGATATGTATGGAGAAGAAAGGTTTTGTACGAACTAGTAGAAGATAATTTGAAAGTTTAATTAAAATCGTCAAAGCTGTTTTTGAGAAAGATGCGAAAACCCCTCGTTCTTAGGACATTTTCGTCCCCCACCGCCCTTTCCCATCTACCGAGATCGCCCATAACCGTATTTTCGCGTTTGCGGAAACTCGAGATCAAAACAAGAAAAGAACCGATACAATCAGTGCAGCCGTTTTACCAGAAATCGAAGTACAGACACACACACACGGACGCCCAAGTTGGGGGTTTGGACTCAGTATTTCTCAAAACGTGAAGATTTGAAGAATACCCAATTTTTTTCGGACACGATTATTGTCATTTTCTAACCCTTTGGGTAGAGGAAAGTAAGTTTGTTCGTTCGTTAACTAACTTGAGTTACAATTTCGTTGGGGTAACTGGAAATTTGTGATCAGTGCGTTTTATTTGTGATAACTCAGTTTTTTGTATTTCAACGTTGTATGCCAACAACACGTAAGAAATGTAACCAGTTGAATAAAATAAGTTTTTCTGGTAGGCCGACGAACAAACGTCAATATTCTCGAACAAAAAATAACAGGATGAAAACAACAAAAAATGTTTCAAGAAGCAACATAAATCAAATACATCAACGAAACGAAGGATGGATGGCATTGTTGAGGTACGGGACGGGGATAAGAGCGAGAGATAAGTTTATCCAGTCGCATCTCATACCACTCCGTCCGATACCAACGTATAATAAATATATAATAAATCAACCCGGACAATAGACGTCGTGAAAGATAAATCAGGCCTTCTCAAGGGACGCGCTTTCGTATTCTGAACTTGGCGAGTGGAGCGGAGTAGCGAAGCACAGCTCACGTAGGTAATTGTGCAGGTCCATAACAAAGATGAAGTCCGGTCAGGGAAGAAAACCCTTCTCTTCATTGCTATGCAGCTCTCATTGCCACGTATTTGTCAAAGAAAAGCCTTCGTTGGGGTGGCGTCTTGGTGCGCCTCGTTAACATTTTCTTTTCCTTCTCTTCTGTTGCGGTTCTTTCCCCTTTATTTGGCTCACAAAGCACTCGGTGAATGTCATTTTGCAGTTAAAGCAACCTCCCTTTCTCTGTAGCACGGAGTACGTGATGTGAACAGATTCTATTTCTGTGCGATGTTCCGGTAGACAACGGATTGGCATTACGTCGAATAGCGAATCAACCAACATCAAAGTCTGAGCATACAGTTTTGCAGCCAGCACTTTTATTGACATTCCAGTTCACTCTACAAGACTGTACCACATTTGGTGGAAGGTAATGCTATCGGCTGGAAACGAAAACGTTTGAGTACTTCTCAGATCTCCACGTTTCAAGGTCTTCATGGTTCGAAAAACACCATGTGTGTGTATATGTAAACACGATTGAGCCAAAACGATTGTGTCTAATCAAGTCAAGATTTGATATTTAGCCTGCAGGTCACTATAGGACGTGGACATGAAGACAGGTTATGAATTGTTTTTTGGTCAATTGTAATAACAAGCCAATTCCTTGAATAATTGGTGAATTATACTTCCACGAGGTCCATGAAGTCCGACGGCCAGTGCAAAACCCGTCGCTCCGTGGTCCATACTCATCACTGACGTTCACCCTCTTGCTGCCTGATCTAAGACTTCCGATTTCCAGATCCTACGACTACCAGCACTCAATCGCTCCGCGTGCAGCTGTCGGACGTGTTCCACCATCCACACTCTCCAAAGGGACTAAAATGATCCCAGTCGTGAAGATGTGCAGCCCCCCCGAAAGGAAACCGTAGTACGGCCCGGAGAAGAGAAAAAGAAGGCTGTGATCCAACGGTTGGTGGCAAGACGAGTGGGGCACGAAGGTCAGTGTGGGTACTTGGTCACACAGTGAAGTGGACTTTTACCTCACCCAATTCCTGACAGAACATCGAGCAGTATTGGTGAGGCTGTAATCCCAAACTGCTTCCACTAAAGGACAATGGTGGATAATGCTTTCCATGCTGTGCAGGCTGACAGCGCACTGTGGATGACTATAATAATGTCTGTTATATTATGTGAAGTGCCTGTAAATAAATATTCCAAAGCAGTACACACAATCCTCCTCAAAAAATCATATTAACAGTCTCATGAGTCTTCTGTGCACTGACAATTTGATAATGGAAATTGGAATTAGTAGGAGCCCTTAATTGAATTCTGGGACTTTGAGTGCAACCAGTGTCACGTGGTCATGTTTTACTGAGTTCATTATATTTTATGACAGCGTTCCTGTTTACGGTTTACACCGCGATTAAAGTTGATAAACAACATAACGTAATTTGTACCCAGTAATACCAGAAAACGTTCTGCTCTACTCTTCCAGCTCGTTTGTCTCAACATTATCTTCTAGAGATTAAATTTAAAGTGTTGCGTGCAAGTCTCAACTCTAGTTCTCCCCCATCTCATTATGGACTTCAACCTACTTACCTAGTGTTATTAATTAAATACGACCTACTCCTATATACTGCATCGTTCATGGCTTCGCATGTATAGATTTCCGTTTTCTTTCTTCCACCAAGCATTACCATTTTGCTCTCATCGCCCATCGGCCTTCCTATGCCTTCAAGGGGTGAACACGTTCAATTATCATGGTTCTCCCACTTCCTCGATAATTACGTGTGTGTTACGACATATACAAGCTCCCGTCCGAATAACTTCTATTTTTGGGTTTTCTACGGTTCTTCGTTCCTGAAAATTGGTTCCATCATTTGCCAA
Source organism: Pachypeltis micranthus (assembly GCA_020466155.1). Lineage (NCBI taxonomy): Eukaryota > Metazoa > Arthropoda > Insecta > Hemiptera > Miridae > Pachypeltis > Pachypeltis micranthus. The sequence goes on along the minus strand of CM035771.1, from coordinate 27,672,888 downwards.
CACGAATCCCATAACCGAAAACGAGCGCATTTAAAATTCCCACGCCCTCTCTTGACCGCAGTCGTTTGCAACTCTGATCCGTGCCATTTTTGGTTGGAGGAAAGCATTAAAAATGGGCGCGGAGTCGGTGTAAATTGCTACATAAATTCCCTCCCAGACTTCAGCTACCTCATCCTTTGGGTGGGCTCAAGCACTCGCTCTCTGATCTACGATAAACCCCCTTTATTGAGTTCAGCGTATTGTGGAGCCCAATCCCCTCCAGTGATGGCATGCATGATTAAACCAACGATTTAAAAAACGGAAATAATTCACCCTTCCGAATCCTGCCGGAGGCGTTTTCAGAGAGAATGCTTTTCCAACTGAAGTCCCATCAGAATTTTAATATTCGTCCCTCCCCCCTCCCTATAACCCCTCCGTCTCCCCCACCACGCCACACACCGCTTTTTCTTTGTTCATGGAAAGATCCGTCAACTGGTTCATGAACCGCCGACGATCGATCGAATCAGTCGAGGATCTTCCTTACGTAATTTCAAGCTCTACGTGGACGGACTGATAATGTAATAACCCAAAACGATTTACTCCCCAACGATGATATCATCGTTTCTTCCATCTCACCGGCTAAGGTAATATCAATCAAATGAGAAATTGTAATGCAATTCAATGGCCGTTTGCCTACTTTTTACGGGACGTTGGAGAGGGTCTTCTTCTGTTAGCCGCATGAATTTACTCCACCAACCAACCTGGAACCGTTTAGCACATTCGCCTCTCAGCGAAGACAACTGTTCTTTCTTGTTCTCTACGCACTAAAGAATCTAGGAGCCATACCACTCCATTCCAGGTCTTTCCTCCATGTCTTATTCATTCATCCATCCTTCTCAAGGGTCTTAGCTGCTCCCGTGCCTCAATCAGCTTCTCTGCCTGCCATGGCTGTTGTTGTTACCTCCAACATCCGTACCTCAAGATTGTGTTTCTCTGGGGGATTTCTCATTGAGGCCTCTCTCCTTGCATGGAGTTTCCCTGACAATTTATTTCTTATAGATGTATTTCTCAGACTTCTTTCGCTGTTCTGCGTCCCTAGCCTCCCACGCCCTGCCACTTGCGGTACTCTCTGATCTGAGTGAACTCTTTTTTTCTGCCAGCAACCCTATTAAGCCCTGGAGGCCTATGCTGCACTCATGTCACTGACTCTACAGTGCACTTCACTCCCAGCGCTACACGACGACGTGGGTCCTCATTGTTTACAGCTTCAAACCTGCTACTATGACATAAATCGCAGCTCCTCAGGTATATCCGAGAACCTTCGAGTTGAGCGCTTGTACATGTATCACTGAGATATTCAGCAGAACGTAAAGAAGTCTTCAAAAGTTAGTAAATGAACGTGTCTTGTCTGAAACGACTTTCTCTTGATCTTCTCGTAAAATAAAAGAAAAACGGCACATCCACTCGGATGATTGGGGAACATCATTTCGCCTGTAGGTGCTTCCGCTTCTCTCCCCGCGTTTTCTCATAATAAAACTCAACTTGTACTTTACCAAGTTGGCTCATCTGGAGAGAAGGTTGGGGAATTTAGCCCGAAGGCGTAAGAAGACGAATGGTGGAACTCAAGTACTCTCAATTAGAGCGAGTATGAGCTTTCTTCGACGAATACATCGCCGTTTGAGAACTGCCTTCGTTTGCCGTTATATTGCACCATACAAGAATACAGGATTATATATGTGTGAGTTAGCCTTTTTCTTGTTAACATTAAGGTAGTTGTGAAGGGGGCGCAGACCGCAGAGAAACTTGTAAACGCTTCCACTTTCACAATCATCTAGAGCCGCTTATTCTCTTGAGCGTATTTTATCATCATCGAAGTATTCACGAATTCAGCACAATGTGTAATGATCGGTGTTGATATGAACAAACAAATTTAGGGCGCTACGCTTCGCACAACTCTCGTTTCATTCACGAAAAGCCCAATTACCCGCTGTAAGTTGACTCTATCTCGTGAAGAACAGCAGAATCAATCCATCTGAAACTCAATGTTTAGCCCGCAGGTTACTATGGGACGCCAAGATATGGGCATGAGCAAAATCCACCCTAAACTGACAATATTCATTTTAGTGGTCATCATACTTAATATTTTATTTCTCAAAAATAGATTTAACGATTTCAGCGAAATTTTTTCCATGTGAATTCCGCTCAAAACTTACTAAGATCTTCAGAAAAATGGACGTAGTAGTCCAACCAAGTACCTTTAGGGTGAGCAATGAACAAAACTCATAAGATAAATAGGAGCTAATCTGGAATTCCATAATTTCAACCCCCACCGTGCCACAACCACCATTTCTCACAGCTTTTATCGGATCATTCCAAAACGGTGCACGCGACCCTTCACAACAAAAAAATCACGAACGAAGACCCTTAAATCACTTGTGAACTGATCTCTGATAGTGGTCGGGGCACAAGTAGGAGCAGCACGATAAATGTCAGAAAAATAAGCGCCTTTTGCTGTGACGTAGGACGTTGTTAAGAACATGCTGAAAAACATATTTGGTTAGTTACTACAGTCAAGCGAATTGCTGAATGCACGTAAGGCCACGGAAAGTTGTGTGATGCGTCACACAAGATATTTATTATCATTTTTGAGAAAATTTTAAGTAATTTTCTTTGTTCGAGTACGATTATTAATCAACATATTTTGATTCATATCTCTCATCCACAGACGCTCAGAGATATGTTTGGGAAGAATAATTCAGATATTGACGATAAATTCAGATTCCCTCAGTCAGCTGGTCATTTTTTATGAAAATATTGAAAACTCCAGAACACAGAAAGTGATGATGTTTAATACAGTAAAATAATAAGTGGTGTGTACTGTAACGAACGAACAAAAAACTAGTTTGTTAGTTAAGCACAGAAGATCCGAGAGTCTGATTAACATGTACGGGGAGAATATGAGACAAGAGGGTTTCAGTTATGGCAGACTGGCCGCAAGGAGGTGGTCGAGTGAGAAACGAGACGTGTGATAAGGGGAAGAGGGTTACAGGAAAACCCACAGGAGGTAATGTACCTGTTAGGTGAGTCCGTCTCCTCTGGCTGGTGAGATACTGTGGGCGAGCGCTTTCGATGTGAAGACATTATTGTCTGGCCAAAGAAACTCACATCCAGACTTTAATGACAAAACACGACATCAAACATTACGCCAGATATGTAGATGATATTATCTGCATATTAAGCCGTGATAACACAGACGAAATATTAAAGGACTAGAACAATATCCACCATAACATCCAATAACACATGGATAACCAACAGAATAAAATAATTCTTACTAATAACTCCTTAATTACTTGAACCTAAAAATAACGGGAATGGACAACGAACTACAGCGGGGCATTTTTAGAATACCTACCGCTGCAGACACGACCATACATCGAACCGCCCACAACAACATAAACTAAGTGCATTCAGACACATGATACGGTGACTAAAAACTATACCGTTCTCTGAACAAAATTACGAAAAAAGAACTTGATACTGAAGACTATCACACAAAATAAAGTTTACCCCCAAAAAACAATAAACACATTATTAAGACAATATGACTCCAAAAACACAAAATACACAGACTTTGACAAGACGCTGCACATTTACGTACACAGGACCAAAAATATACGAAATAACTAACATCCTTCGAAAGGAAAGCATATAAAATGTATTATGTACGGACAACACACTTACCGCAAAGACTGAAAAGGCAGACCCACTCGACCAAAGTGGGGTATATGAAATAATTTGTACTTGTAAAAACGCATACATAGGACAGACAGTATGAAAAATACGGACCAGATATTCAGAACACATTAAATATCTTAGTAGGAACAAAGACTCCAACTACCTCAGAAGACAACTGGACACGAACCTACCAAATTACAGGACTGAACCACCTTTATGCAGTAAATAAACGATACAACCAATGAAAACTGAACATATTAGAAAACAAGGAAATCTATTTTAAAAAAAGTTTAATGGACAGATCATAAATGAACAATTAACACAAGATGCGACACCATATTTACACCACTCAAAACACTACACAAACGAAAATAACCAACTGATGGATTTACAGACCACCTATAAAAAAAAGACTTAGAATCGACAGACTATTTAAGACGTTCTTTACTTACATTCTTCTCCCTTCACCTCTAGCGAGTTTCCCCAGAGGTGCATGACCTCCTTCCTCCCCACCCCCCTTCCATGATGCGCCACTATCTCGTTTACCTTCCTCTTCGTATATAAAGACCACAACCACTAACTGACTCAAGTACTGTCTTAACGGCCAGACGATGATGTCTTGACTAAATGCAAGCTGTGCGAAACAACCGAAGGTTTTCCAGACCCTGCGTTCAAACAACGTTATCGATGATGACGGTGAATTATTTAGCATCAACTGTGAAGGATTTGACACACGTCGCCTAGTGCTAGTGCGTATCTCACATTATAGAGCGTCATACTGCAGGTTGCCTCAGTACACAACCTCCCACCCGGGTATGTACAAAGCTTGTACGTCATTAGTGGCTCGTTAGTATTAGTTTGTAGTAATTGCTCGTACCTCATTAGCACGCAGGGCGATGATACGCCATTGGTGATCACGTCTCAAGACACGATGGAAATGAGTGACATCATTGGAAATATGTTAACCGTTTAGGGCTCTCAACTCTTTGGGTCTCGCCAGGTCGGCACTGTTCGCGGTCGTTTCCAAGAACAGCTGGACGCTCGGCAGTTTATTTTAATTGTTCACTTGTGGTGTCTTTATCCCGTTCACCGTCATCTACTCTTATTAATTTGAGCAATTATTTGATTCCGTTATTACATTCTGGATTTCATCCATGGAATTCAGCTGAGTATATTGTTTAATTTCAATCACCCTTTTCTAAAGGTACTATTTATTTTGTTTTCGTTCTAGATTTGGCTGTGTTCATTTATTATTCGTACTTTTGAATTCTTTTCCACTCGCACACTGCGGGGGACGTATTTCAAAAAAATTTATTGACCCCATTAACGAAGGGAAATTTGAAGTGAAAGCAATTGTGACGCAATTGGGGTTGAAGATAAGAACTTCTCGTAGTCTGGCATGGCAGAGGGGACTCAACATTGTTTAGATTATTTTGCAGCTCTCCAAACAATTCCTTTTTGCGAATTCGTTCCACGTGACTAATCACCTCGTTTTCACGTTACGCACAATGGAGTTATAGTCGCGGGTTTATAATATTTCGAGAGCTTGAGATAACTATTGATGATTAAGACTTTAGCTTTCGTCTGTTTCCTGGAAGAAATTTTCCTAGGAGACTTCAAAACGACAGAAGCGTTTTCCCTACACAACAATCACCTCGTTGGGTAGAAACTTCGGCGCAGGGAATGCAAATTCCTAGTGGGTTGTACACAAGCCGAACAAGCTGGCATAAAAGCTTATCACGGAAAATTTCAACCGGTTCTCCAGCACTGCGTCGAGGGAGCACACTTTCAATTCACTTTTACGCTAAGGGGATGTTAATATCTGGAAGTTTTAGGAAGTTGATGCCGAATTTGCATTCGCTTTTAAGCGCTGCCTGAAACTTTGCTCCGAGTTAACAGCGGAAACCAAGCTTTGGTTTCAGAGGATGGACAAAGAAGAAAACCCTGGGAGCTATTCATATTCACAGCGTTAGTTTATTCGAACTTGTAAGTGGAGGATTTCTACGCGAATGAAAAGTCTCAGGGAACGTCATGTTATTCGCAAGTCCCACCTGTGATCCACCCGACTGTTATACCGGGTGTGTCTTTTAAAGATGCACCACCGAAAGTTCGATTTACGAACAATTTTATAATAAACCAGTTCGTCATGCTAAAGAGAACGCTTACCGCCTAACCAGGTAGATATAACCCTCGTCCGGGGTTTAGGAACAATAATTTGATTAGAAAACAGACCTGCCGCAGCCAAAGCGTGAGCAGACTACGAGCTTCCAACACTGCTATACGTAGATCCTTTCTGTCATATTGTCTGTTTCCAAAAGAATGTGGAATCCTGATTTTCAGGGGATACCTGGGCAATCCAGGCATCCATTATACGTGAGCTACTTGCTGCTTCAGTCTCTGTTGAGCAATGCGCAGGATCTTCAAGTACACAGTTTTTGAAATACTGATAGGACATAACGTGCGGAAGGAGTCGTCGAAGGACATTTGTTGCTGTACAATGGTAAAGTATGAATCCGCCCGGGCGCGCTAGTGACAATCATTTCCAGTGCCATTTAAATTAAAATACCTGTCATTGCAAATATTGAATTTACAATTATCCCCCAGCCAATGAGACGGTTTGGGTCTTACCCTAATAACATTTTTGAATACTTTGAAATATTTGGGAGTGGAGCTGTTTTTGTATTTTCTACCTAGATCTCCTGTAAAGCAGAAAAAAAAACTATTTTATTTTCATTGACTTCGTACAGAACAGAAAAATAGTTGAAGACGGAGATTTCCGCGTTCAATTGAGAACGTTTGCAGGTGTGAAGAGAGTTGGGAAGGGGGGGCTCCAACGCGCTGCCGCTTAGTATTCCAGAGATCCCCGAGAAGAAATTCCGCGAAACAACCCCAAGTCGTTACAAGCGCTTTTATTAAAAACAAGAGAAGAATGTGCCCCGCCACCAAGTTCGAACCAAATTGCGAAGCTGCCACAACCTGACTGCTTCGTTACAAATGTGCTTTGCAGTCGTGTACAATTTCATACTTTCCCTCTCAAATATCTGTTTCCAACAGGAAAAGAAAGGTGAACTTTTGGAGTCAGATTTAACAGCAAAAAACGTTAGCGAAATTCCTACAATTAGTAAAAGCGTTGGGGGCTATTCGATTAGTCCGCCGACGTGGTTTCAATAAAGTTTACGAAATATGTGGCACCCACGTTTGATGACGTGATAGACGTGGAAAAGCACTTAATCCACGTAGGGCCATGCGTTGCACCACATATTTCCAGATTAGGTTCAACCGTTTTCGTTCAATCGCCTTCACAGACACACAGACTATCCTTCCAAATGGTGTTTTTTGGACTCAGTAGCGTCTGAAACGTAAAGATCTGAAGAGAACTTTCCTTTTTACTTCGTAGACCCAAGGAAAGTAACAAAACACACACGAAAATGAAAGAAAAATTCAAACCCTATGTCACTCCAAATATTTTAGTTAAGATTTCTTGTGCAGCAAGAGACCTATTTGACATTCAGTCGCATTTTTTTGGAATATTAAATTATTACTACTCAATCACTCAAGTTCGAAGAAAACTAATTTTGTTATTAGAACTTACTCAATTTCGGATCACCTCATTTCAACAACGGGATGATTAGAATAGTTCCGAGGAACGATTGTCATAGTCGCACTTAGAAATTGACGCCGGGGAAAGTTAAAGCGAGGCGGGCGCGCACACGTGTTCGGTTTGAATGGCCGTGTGGAGGATTGACAAAGTTTGGGGGTTTCAAGTTGGAATTCAAATTGCTTCAGTTCAATCGTGGGAGGAAGTAAGAGTGGTTACAAAACCGGTTGAAGGGGTTGAAGGGGGCGAGGGATTTGCATAGAATCTCAATCCTCGTGCTTTCAGGAAATGTGCAAACAGATTGAAAATGGTTGGGATATTTTACTATCTCCAGCAAAACTTTCCGAAGAGCATCTCAAATCCCGTTTCAAACACATTGTTTCGTCAGCAACCCGTTGAGTATTCGATTACCGCTGTGAAATAAATTGATATTTCAATCCCGAGAATACATTCACGTTAACTCGTGAAAACGGAGGAAAACAAATATATGGACTGAAGCATCTCACAACTTTTCTTGACCTCACGTAAATTCAGAGATTCTCTCGACTATCAACTAATCAAATGTGTAAAGGGAAAACTGCACCAAAATCAATTTTCGTCAGAATGTTCGGTGCTGCTCTCGTAATTTTCGTTTATAGTATTGTTGTGTCACTTGGTGCTGACCATACAAAAAATGTACTCCAAGTCGTTGGAGCTATCTTGAGAAAAGCAATTTTGATAACTATAGTTACTTTTGAGCTGGTTTTGTTCATGCATATCATTTTGGCGTCCCATGGTAACCTGTGGGTTGGATATCAAGTTTGAGATGATATGGTTCAGCCGTTTTTCCTCATACGCGTTCACAATGATTGGTGCGGGGAAGGAAAGAAGGATGAGAGGATATTCCACGGTAGAACGACTACCAGTTTAAATACGACTGGAACAACTCGCCAGTACCGATACCTTACAAACCGCCCACTCAGCCGACGCATCTTTTCACTACTTTACTTGCACCACAAACCGCCCAAGCACACAATCAATGCTGCACTATGATATAACCTGCCTTCACTCCACGAGCTTCGAGCCATTCGAAGATCTGTCATGTCATATTTGCGCTTTTTAGCTTGCCAAGTTAGCGCAAGACTCCAGACGTCAGATACTACCTGAGCTGGGTAGTACTGCAGACTAGTCAGGACTAACGGCGACGATATCAGGCCTCGGTTCTTCTCCAGAGACAACCTGGTCGGCTGAATGAGTATGCTGCCACACCTGCACCACACGATTCAGCGACTCAAATCCCATCCATGGATGCCCACTTCACATAGAAGAGTTGAGGGAGTCAGGACATTGCTCGAGTTTCTGTCTGTCAACTGAACCGTGCAGAGGGATTGAGTCTGAAGGGTTTAAGGGCAGATGGAGTCGCCATGTTGCACCACCACAGCCGTTCCTGAACGAATCCAAGACCAACCAATAGCTTACAAAGCAGGCAGACGCTCACAGTGCAAGAACGAAATAGTGGTGGAAAGAGATTGAACACCGCGTCCACCAGATCGAACTGGAGCATGAACGCACGTGGCACGCTGTCTGGGAGACCTAGTGCACCATTCTATCCAGACTTAGTAGCCTTCAGACGGGCTACCTCAAAAACCAACGTGTAGGTCAGCTTTGGGAGCAAGTACGGAGGCGCAGATTCAGCTGTGGTTTCAGCGGAGGCGTTCAACTTTCTGAGGATACCTACCAGCCGAGAAATTCGGTCCCACGGTACCGTCAAATCACAAAGACGCCTCGAATTGGGACCCGGGGTTGTACGGCGCAAAGGAGACAGAGCCGCACTTCTCAGGACTCACCTCCAATACACTCATGACACATAAATCATTTGCCCAAATAGTGTTTTTCAGACTCTTGGTAGTGCCAAGGAAAACAAAAATGCACAACTTTCCATTTTATTGGCGTGGATTGTTATTATTTAATTTGTACAGATGCAACCGAATTTAAAATGACGTGCTGATAGACATAATTTATATTCGCTGATCATTTGAGCACTTCGTAATATCTGTGAGCTTATCGTAATGCGTTTCCCGGCTTTTTCTGTCGAGCTGAGCTTGTAGGCTGTAAGATTAAAATTGAGATCTCGACAGGTTCGCTATTGAAAGTTTGATTTTCAACTTCGATGAGTCGGAGCTAACGAGGGAGCAGGTTTTGCACGTTATGCTCCCAATAAACAGACTCCGCCCGTGGCATTAGTCCGATCAGTTGGAGATTGCAGCGGTGGAAAATTTGGACCTAGCGTCGCCTCCCAACAGCAAAATCACGCACCCTCGCCCCAGTTATGAATACCATTGGCTCATTAGCGGGATCCATTGATAAAATCCATTCACGCTCGAGTCGTTCCCTCGTAGCCGCTAATGTTCTCGTTCGCATCTCTCGTTCGAATTTCGTATCGCCCTCTCTTCAAGTTATGACAATAATTTGTGAGGGGGAAACGTTCTCAGGTTGTAACCTAGTTGCCGAAAAACGCACGCCGAATTTGCAATTATAGTCAAACGCGTGTGAGTCTAACGGGGCGCACTCAATGCTACTTTTGCTCCCTCCGAAGAACGATAGATGGCGTCAAAAGCAAGCTGCAAGAGCTCAGCCCTGGGATCCCCAGTGAACAATCTATCAACCAACCTGGGGATCTTGAAGTGCCCCAGAAATGCTATTTTTTCAGTACTTAATAGTAATTATCCCCTTGAGCCACTGAAAGTAATAATTTGGTGGGTTTTCCCGGTGTCAGCGATATCGATGTTACGAGGGGGCTTTCGAGACGTTTGGGGATCCGCTGACTCAGGCAAAAATTACGGCAATCGCGCCGGAGCTCCGATCCACAATCCTCGACTTTACGTCAAGAAGTATGAACAATTGTCTTAACCACTAGACCACGATTGCCCAGTGCCTTTAATAGGAGTCAGGCGGTACATCTCCCCCTCACCGTTAGCCGCTGCTCCTGGTGCGGACGACTTTAATGAACGGCTTTTTGAGAGTTGAGCGAAGCCCGAGAAAATCCGATCAAAGATTCGGGGAACGAGAGGGCGACAAGGAAAGGGCGCTTACTTGTCATTCACATGGTAGTAGGCGCGTCACCATTTTCCTCTCCGCTGGAACTTTCACAGCGTCAGCGGATCTCGGACCCGAGAGCTCGTCTCATTATTTTCTCTCTTAATTCTTCGATTTTTTCTCTCTGGCCCTCTTCTTTTTCTTGGAATGAAGGAGCGTGGACTTGTTCGTATATCCCCGTCACTAATGTAACGAGGGGGTTTCTAGACGTTTGGGGATTTGTTGACTCAGGCAAAAATTAGGGCAATCGCGCCGGAGCTCCGATCCAGAATCCTCGAATTTACGTCGAGAAGTATGAACAACCACTAGACCACGATTGCCCCGTGCCTTTAATAGGAGTCAGGCGGTACATCGACATACATTTTCCTTACCACCAAACTGCGTGAATCCATAAAAACTTCATCACTCGTCTTGTTATTAGCCTTCCTGCCGCAATTTTCGTTCGTGGTGTCCATATCTTTAGTATGTTACTCAAGCCGGAATTTTACCAGCTCAATCGCACTGCATGGCGTTACAGTACACTAAAATTCTCTTTTATGTACTTGTCTTGAAATCCTTCAATTCTGTTTCAATATAAATACCTACAGAAATGAAGTATGTTGTATGGAGCAACACAAGCCTCCTTGTTCCCGACCTACTCAGAAGATGGGGATCGCAATGGATGCCCTTGAATCGGAAGAACTCGCGTTCTGCCGCCAAAATTCAATATTTCTGCGCATACGGCAGCCACAAAAGCATCAAGGATGCTGCCTCCATGGTGGTGAAGTACCAGAGTCTGCTGACTCACCCTCCCTCCCATGTTGGGCCTTCAACATGATTCAGCCAGGGTCAAACGGGCTGGGCTATGAGCTATGTTGGTCTATACGTAAATTACCGACATATGTTAATCCTATGTTTCTTGGTCACTAGTCATGACTATGTTACAGGCCGAACAATTTACGATAAAATTTTGTACTTGCTGCACCAGGACAGGTAACTCAACCTCAGCCGCCACAAATTCAACACCTTTGGCTTCGCAGCCGGTGACAGTTTGCATGCCACCTGTCGCAGTTGGGTACCCCCTGTGAGCCCACTTCCATCGGTGGCTCAGGAATTAGGCCCCAGCACAGGAGCTACCAAAAGGCTTTTTCCCGGCACTTACGCATTATTGATGGATTCAGAGGATTGGGCTTGGCCTCCACCACATAAGGAATGAAGTCAGGTTGCATGGGACCCGAACTGTGCTCCCCTTTAACCAGGTAGTTCTGTCCAGTGGGTTGGTCTTCACAGTGGATCGGACCTCCCGTCATTCCCTCAGAGATCTTCTGCTACTTCCGACATAAGGACTGCCTACGTTTCCCTGGCCAACAGGTCTGTAACATGGAAAGTGAGACTCACATAAAATTATTCTCAACAAACCTCCAGCAGGAACCTCGTTTTGAATCAGGGCAGTTGGAAGGAGTCTAGTGACTCTGGGTAGTACTTAACTTGAACGGTGTAGCCCAAGGGTCACCGATGAGTTTGCAGATGGTGAAGGGCCACCAAGATGCCCTTTCAGCTTGGTGGATGGTGCATTTGAGGTCTCATCTGGCAGCGTGTTACAGGGATAGATGGCAGTTGAACGCACTCGAGAAGTAGGCGCCACATCCACACACAACAACACTGCCCTTCCTGACTCAAGGTCACCCAGGAAGGGACCACCAGCTTGTTGTACTTTTTAACGAAGATCAATGGAGCGCTAAAGACGCCTCACGGCAAGGAGTGAGTCTCATCCGGGTGAACGCTTCCAAGTTCGCAGAGGCAATGTCTGCGTGACATTGGCGCTGCGAGCGTTCCCCCTGGTGCCCTCCGGAACTGAAGCATGAAGGTGAGTAGCACGCGATCAACAACTTGAGTTCATGCAGTGAGAGGGATGAGGGGCGAAGTGATGGTTACCGCATCAATGAAGGAAAACTCCTGGGCACCGATGGAAATGGGCTCACAGGTGATAGCCAACTGCAACAGGTCGCATGCGTTGATCATAGCCACTACTTCCATGTCTTCGATATCCACTCCAGAGGCGCCCCACAGCGGTTCTGGTTGATGTGACCAGCTAGTGGCAGGAAGAGCGCCACCAGCACATCCGGAAGATGACTTTTTTTGTACAAAATGTATTCAGCTACTAGGACTACAATTGCAAATCACAACAAGCGCCACAGTTATTTAAATGAAATCGCGAAAAGATTATCAGCACCAACAGACTTCATGCATTGGCGTAGCTAGATAACCAAGGGCCATGGGGCATACTGATTAGGTTTTACCAAATAAAAATATATACAAATACTTTAAAAATTCTAAACTACTTAAGCTCTTTTTTGTGCACTGCAGGGCAAGTAATAAAAATATTAAACAGTAACAACATAAATCACAATTAATAGTTGGTGTAGGTTTGGTTAATAAAACGGAATAGAGAAATTTCAAGGGTTTATTATTTAAAGGTCGGGCCTACGAACTGACTACATAACAATTATAATTACAATTTTTTTCTACCTTAGTTTTCGCAAAAGTATCAATGACATCGTTCAAATCCGGGCTCAATGTGGTTTTGTTTTCGATTGCTATTAGCGATTCGTAGTCGAGCCCATATTATTTCTTAAATTATTTCAATTTACTAAATGACCTTCCAGCTGCAGAAGAAGTGATAAAAATTGTAAAGAATAATAACATTGCTGTAAATACTTCCGTTAGGCCTCATTCTAGCACTCCATGTTTGCTCATTATTTCCTTACATAATTGTTGAACCGACCATGCTTGAGTTAGTTGATGTCAAACTAGCTGGTAAATATTAATAAATTGAAGTGAACAACTCGGGCCTATTAACGTGAATATATTCTTTGGAATTCGTCACACTATTGTAATAAAGTTTACTTCCTCAACTTGTAATAAAATTGTTGGTGTTAGAAAATCGAATATATGGCTGGCTGCACTCATACCAATAAGATGTAAATATAATTGAGATTATCAGTGTCTAGTACATTATTGAAAATCTCAATTTTAAATATTTGTTCTCGGTCTAATTCATCAAAATGTTTATCTTTGCCTTTTTTATTGAAAATGGGCATTAATACCATATTTTCTTGCAGTTTCACTGGCTTTGCGCTTGAATAATTCGAAATCATTTCTAAATAAATTTGCAATTTCGCTTTGGTCTGCTAAAACTTTACTCGCCTCGCCCAAATTGATGTCGCATTTTTGTAAAGTTTAGGATGAATAATTGATGTCGTTCAATACACTGTGTATGAATCCGTAAAGCAACACGAACTCGAAATTTAGCATTTTTGCTTTAATAGTCTCTGCTTCACTACGTTCATCTTCATTAGGACTCTTTAGAACTATCAATAGGTACTAACAGTAGGCTTCGTAACTAACACTGCAGTTACCACATTATTTGAGTCACTGTCAATAGAACTATTTTGGCCAGATGTACTTGCAGATTACTTGCTAAGAACTTGTCAATTTTGTGAAATTTTTGTTTACCATCTTCTCTTTCTAGCGGGTTTTTGAGTTTAAATGCACCGCTGGGTTTCTTCTTTTTGTCCATTTTAGTTTTCTATTTTATTTAAACAACTTTTCTATTTTTTAACCGTTCTCGAAACGTGCATATCACTTTCCGTCAAATTGATAACACTGCCACAACCTACAGAAAGAATTTAGGGGAATTCTTTAAGCATAACTTTTGAATTTCTCTCAACTGAGTTGTCATGATTAAAGTGGGCTTGCAACCTGTCATATTTATTTTGAAAATGGGAGACATTTTCTAAAGTTCAGTTCGATCGAGAATTCTGCTAAGAATTCGAGAGCCCCCGAGATTGAGGGCCCCTAGGTAGGTACGCCAGTGACTTCATTTCTCATTTCCAACTTGATGTTTAAACAGCACTGATACGACTTGAACAATTCCGAATATTAAGAGATTAGTTGTCCTACATTACGCACGAGCGTTTCCGTGATTGAATACTGAAACAAAAGCAATACACTTCTTCGCCATTACCGGGCTTCAGTTCAGTGGGAAAATCGAATCGTGGTTTTGGCCAAGTTCCAATTGAAAGCTACCTTTCCCTCCCCGTTCTATTCCGAAACTAAAAGCCGGATGGCTAACATCCAAAGTTCCATTTGCAAACCCTTGCCCTGCAGTGAGAAAACGACTTTTCTTTTCATTATCTCCGCTGAGTTTCTGTTGGTTTATTTGTTTGTGCGGAAGCAGATGAAATTACTTCTCACCTGAACAACAACCCTTGACGAAACTCATCACTTCGTGCTTTGAAAACTCTAATGGGTAGAGGCGATAGGGGCGATTCATCTACTCGGAGCCTTTGAAGTGGACTGTTCTGAAGTTAGCTACATATTCGTCATCGAAAGTTAGACCGTTTGCTCTGTAGCTTGACCGGACTCGTGATGATCAAACACATGAATATGAAACGATTTTGGAATCAGAAGAACAATATAGGTCAGAAGTTGTTTAGTTTTTCAAAATTGGCCACCGACGACTTATTCCGTTTGGTCAGAAGTCGTGGATGACATTGACATGAACAATTTGATATGTGGGGAACGATACTTTCGGATTTTTCTCGATTCTCCGAAATGTGGCACCGTTCGGTATTGACCACCTATATATACTCTTCTGACTGCCCCAGTGGTGGGATGTGCACCGCGGCCAGATGGCCTATTGTGCCAGTCCTAATGTCTTACAGGTCAATGCCTAGCTTTCTGAGGAAAGCCAGGTAGTTCCTGAAAGAGTCCTCGTTGGTATCCATCCTGGGAGAAGTGGTGCCAAAGACCAAAAGTCGCTCTCTCTCTCAAGTCTCTGGCACTGGGCCAGGACATGGTAGGGAGTCTCCTCATCCGTGTCACACCACCTGCATCGAGGGGTGTCGACTATGCCTATAACATACATGTTGTTCATTCTGCAGTGCCCGGTTATGATTCCAACAATCTGCCTTAAGTCCTCCCTCTCTATCCTCAGAAGGTGTGTCTTATCTCACCTGATTGCTCTGAGAAAAAATGTTTGGAGTGTCTTACACCTGCAGCGTTCCAGATTGTCTGATGCAGACTTCTGTCGTGTTCTCTCAGCCCTTTTTACTAGTGACAGAGAAATCCCACAATGGGGGTGGCTCAATAGGTACCATAGACGAACTGCGTCTGGCCAGATGGTCCGCCCTCTCATTTCCAATGATCCCCTTGTGTCCTGGAATCCAATACACATTAACTCTATTCGCACTTGCTAGGGAGTTAAGCCGCATCCTGCACTCTCGTACCAGTTTTGACGTAGTGCAGTAGTTCATTAGTGCCTTGCAGGACGCTTGACTATCAGTCAATATATTGATAGTTCTGTTGCTGCAGCCTTTCTCATGCATTATGGCTGCCCCAGCGATAATAACACAAATCTCAGCTCGAAAAACCGATGGAGTGGGGCCTAGGGAAATATACGTCTCACTCCTTCCAGAGCCACTTATCCACACCCCGGATCCTGTACCCCTGGAGTTTTCGATCCATCTGTAAAGATGTTGATGCCATTGGGAGGCCGAAACTGGCGACTTTCGCTGTTCCATGGACCTCCCAATAGCTGAACATTTTATTTCCTCTCGAACTTATACATGGGCACAGTTGTGTCCGCTCCTTAAAGGTCTCCAAGTCCCTGAAATTAGCCAGGCGTCCATTAGTCGCCTGTGGCACCTTAGCTATACCGGAGCTTGGTGAGCCTGTAAGCCACCTTCATCGCCCTTGACATAAATGTCCAGGGGTAGAAGGTCGAACAGTCTCTCCATGGTAATGGTGGGTGTAGCCTTCATTACCCCAGAAGGGAAGGAAAGTATAGTAATCGTGTCCAAAAAAAAAAAAATGTGGGTTCTCTTCAGATCTTTACGTTTCTGACCCTACTGAGTCTAAAAAACCTAATTTCGGCGCGTGGTCCGTGTGTGTGTGTGTGTGTGTGTGGCCCAATCTCAGAGAGCTGCGCTCCTGTGGATCACCAAGGCCTACAAGACTGTATCAATGGAAGCACTCCAGGTGATCACTGGTCAGTTACCAGTTGATTTGGCTGTTGAGTGCATGATTGACAAGTGGAGAGTGCAACGGGAGCTTCCCTCGCATTGGGCTGAACTCCGTGGGGATCTCACCACAGAACAGAAACTTGCCGCCATCGATGAATGGGCTCTAGAGAAATGGCAAGCGAGATGGGAATCCTCGTCAAAGGGACGTGATACGTATGAGTTCTTCCCCAACATCCGTGAACGTCTTTCTAGAAAATGGGTTGAGCCAGACCACTGGATGAGCCAGTTCCCCACGGGACATGGTGACTTCAATGCGCGGCTCCACTTCTTTTCTCTGAAAGACTCTCCATTATGCACGTCTTGTGCCTCCAGTGCGGAGGAAACAAGAAACCATGTGCTGCTCCACTGTAGTTTCTACAACAGTGAGCGACGGTTGTTGAGAGGGCAAACGAACTTAGCAGCTTTGACTGCTACAAAGGAAGCCTATAACCATTTTGCAAAGTTCGCAAAGAAGGTAATGGCTAAGAAACGTGGTTATAGTTGATCAGTCCTTTTGAAACTTGCCACCCAAGTAAACAGTAAGATCAGGTAGGGAACCAGATTAAGAACTACTCCCAGATGGTACGGGATTCCTCAGGTGGTCACCTCCGCGCGGTAACACACGGGCAACAGCTCTCTACGGTGAGACTGGCTAACGACCACATACCTGCCGTACCTCCACAGGTCTGAGTTCGGTGGATGCTGCAGGGGCCGGCCTCTTGCATATTAGCGAAACTGCAACTTCTATGACTGATATAACCCTCGTCGAGGGTTTAGGTACAGTCATCAAATAAAGAAACAGACCTGTGTGTGTGTGTGTGTGTGTCTGTCTCGACAGTTCGATTTGCGGGAGAACGGCTGATCCGATTGAGCTGGTTATTTTTTTGTTTTGTTCGTTATTTTTTGTAGACACCAAAATAAGGTTATGGACGATTTCGACCGATGGGAAGAGCGGGTGGGGGGGACGAAAATGTACAAAAAAACTAGGGTCTTTCGCATTTTTCTCAAAAACGGCTCTAACGATTTTGATTAAACTTTCAAATTATCTTCTACTAATCAACAATACCTAAATTCTCTTCTCCATACATATCTCCATGAAAATACGGTGAACGGAGATATAGGCCTATGAAGCAAAAATAGGTTTTTCACGCTTTTTGGCAAAACTGCTTCAACGAGTATCACCAAACTTTCAAGATGTATCCGAATAGTTAATACCTACATATTGTTCTCAATAAATGATCCTCTGACAGTCCATTAAACAGAGATAAAAATCAAAATGTGTCGAAAATAACGTTTTTCTAACATTTCCGTAAATTCCAGGGTAACTTCTTCACCAGATGTGATAAATTCTAATGGAGTGTCTTTAAGTCACCCATACCAACATTTCGTTCTGTATAATTTTTTCTGTATATATATGTTGAACCGAGATATAAGCCAAGTTAACTCAGAAAAGGAGATTTGTCGAATATTAATTTATCGGTATTCCAATTTTCTCAAAAACGGCTCTAACGATTTTGATCAAACTTTCGAAGTACTCTCAGCTAACTAGTCTCTACATTTTGTTTTCCATAGATGTTCCTGTAAAAATGCGTTGAACGATGATATAGCGCCCACATATGTAGCTGGTGTTCGAACTTAAAGGGGTGGCGGAAAGTTGTGTGTTGCTACGCACCAGATATTTTCCTTGGTTCTACGAAGTAAAAAGGAACATTATGTGATCGGTTGAAAAAAAGAAGAGATTCTCTTCAGATCTTTGCGTTTCAGACCCTACTAAGCTCAAAAAACACTAGTTGGTTTTGTTCTTGTCCACAACGATGTAAACGCATGCCGCATATCTAATCTACAATGCACGTCTAGAACTAAACTACTGCAAATGGTAAATTTTTCACAGGTAATTGGAGGTATCATCACACTACATACAACACAACCTCCCGCAAAGCGAAAAATTATTTTACCACGGTTGGAATGAATTGTGATGGATACATTCATATCGATTGAAGTCATTCACGATTATACAGGAAAATTGGGAGAGCAGAATGCACTAGATGAAGCCCAATGGAAAGTACAAGAGGCGCTGGTGACGCAGTCATGCATACTCAAATCTTTACCTCTTATCCTTTGAACAATGGCTTCTGTTGAATCCGACCATTTAGAGTAGTTTGCGCCACTCGTACTCCTATTTAATTGAGAGGGGAATAATCAAGGGTTGCGAAGAAGTGGATGGAGCTAGAGAGGCTGAACTGAAGCGAAGCGAGGGAACCAGATTTGAAAATGGCTTTGTAACGGCTCTACTACTGCAATTGTGAGTTACACCTTTGCTTTTGTGAAAAGTACCGTAGTGACGGAATAAATTATGAATGAGTAATGTTAGTTGAACAAGAACCAATAACGAATGAATTGACAAACAGCGACGACGCGCTCAGGTGAATTTTAGCAACTCAACCAAACAACCCAAATTCAAAGTGGCTTCTGAGTTACCGCGCTCCGAGGAACAAGCTGTGAAGGCTCTAGATAACAGTTTACTACTTTCTCCCGAATATGCGTCAAAACAAGACTCCTCCTTTCGATTATTTCTTCGGAACGTCTGCACAAGGGCTACGGTAAACACGTCTATCTCGTTAGTCCTTGAATTAGGCCAGAGTACATCCGACCTCACGCATAGTGCCATGAATGCTAGAGAGAATAGAGCTCCGTCCATTAGGTATGTTACAGGCACGATTTGAACTTGTGGTACCGAACGAGACCGTGGAGACAGCAGTTTATCTGGCCTAGGAGCGGACGATATACATCTATGTTTTAAAAATACTCGATGTATAGTAACGATGCATCGAGTTAAACCGATGTATTGTTGAGTTTTAAACATCGAGTATACGTCGATGGTTTTTTCGAAGCACCGAAAAGGCAAACAATCAAACCTACCCCACTATCTCTCTACGGTTAATAACTATTTTTTTTTTTGTTTTATTCACTTACATCATTTAGCACTCGCAAGGTGTTTCGTCGAAAAGTGGTATCACTTGTTGAAAAGGTCGCCAATATTATAGAGGTCAGTACAACCAACCCATAAAAAATATAAATGCAAATGGCCGACTGAATTGACCCACCGTCTCTCTCTTACAGTTAGTTGCAGTCTCTGGCTTCAAAAAACATATTTTAATTCTTGTATTAATTAGATACTTACTCGGCTTAATTCATTTTAAAATTTGCTGTGTCGTGTTAGCAATAATATTTATAAATCAAAGTGTTGAACTGAACAACACATTATTTGTAATATTAATATCATAATAAATTTGGAAGGATTACAAAATACAATTTCCAGCATTGCATAAAATCGCCTTTAAATATCTAACAATGGTGGGCACATCAGTGCCATCAGAGAGACTGTTTTCGCGAGTGGCGCAGGTAATACTCAACAAAGGAATACATTAAATGGTAAAAGATTGGGTAAAATTTGGTTTTTACAAAGTATAGATAAAAATTATCGGGATATATATTAAAAATAAATGTAAAGGTAATAAAGTTATTTTAATAGATGCTTGCTTTTTATTTCTTAACCACATACATATTTAACTTATAAAAGAAACAATCAATGTATGGAAAACATCTGTTTTTTTTTTTGATACATCGATATTACATTGATGCAACAATCCGACGCATTCAATCGAAAAAACATCGATTTTAAAAAATGTCCATTACTAGTCTGGCCCAACGTCGAATACTCTATTGTGTAGAATATGCGAGGAAGAATTAATTAGCTAATTAAACTTTAAACAGTTGTTTTTCTTGAGAATATTTCAACTTTTTGAAGGTTTGAGGCTTTTTCTTCATGCTTATTGCTGCATTTATTTATTTCCCAATGGGGTTGAGATTTATAATTCAGGTACCTATTTTGACTTTCTTCCACTGTCTCATTGTTCTGAGGTCGAATATTCACCGTATATAGAACGGGACATTGTAGTCTTCTTCCACGTCTCTCAAGAACGATCCACAAAACGATGTAATGAAACGTCACAATTAAGTTTCAAACGAATATAGTGCGAGTACACTGAGTATTTGTACAAAAGTAGTCATCTGTAAGAAAAAGAACAATATTAGGTTCGCGTTAATTTGAAATGAAAGTAGAATTCACCGTACAGTGACTACAGAGCAAAGTAGTGATGACGGAAAGCGACGAGGGAATAAAGCGAGGCAGACTCTGAATGAAGACAAGGGAAACAGGTGATTTTCCTCCTTTCCATTCCAGCCCTCCACTACCGACCTCGAAGATCTTTGTTCGCTCCTCCATTAACTCCTGCAGAGGCCGTACATTGTGAAGATACGCCCAAAGACAGAGAGGTGTAGGGTTACGTTACTGAAAGATAAACCGGGAACCGAGGGAATTTGAAGGTAAGGCAATGGCGGACGGTGCTTGGTATACAAGAGAGAGGTTAACTGGAGGAAAAGGCGTGATAGAAGAGAAGAGGGTAGAAATATTTGGGAGCGGTGTAATGGACCGGCACGCGATAGCGTCCACCTCTTGGCAGTGATTCAAAACACCAGATGAGCTAAATTCTGAGAAATAGACTCATGAAGGTTATGGAAGCTTTGTGCATTAAGTTTCAGAAACTCCGGATATCACTATTCTCTTTATTGCACGTGTGGCCTCGCTATTGATGTAAATATAAGTACAGTAAGAAACTTCTAAAGTAATAATTAGGAACGATACAGCCCCCCCCCCTCCTGAACAACGTCTTGCCAACAACACAAAACCAGAAAAGTTGAGAAATTAGCCTCAAAAGCACCTTGTACCACGTATTTCAGCTAAATTGCTAAAAAATGTTCTCAGCCTGTGGAGAAAAGAAGCCTATGTGCAGTCTGGTCAGTTGACAAAAGTGTGATTGAAAATGCTGGCCGCAGAAAAGAAAATTGCAGGAAGATCTGCATCAGCAAAAATTCTGGAGAGCTCCCAAGAGAACTCAAAATTATTGTGATAATTTTTTCTACTCGCTCATAACTTTCTACTACGTAGAGCCAAGGCAAATATTAACGCCCCCGAGACCTCTTCCAGTGCTCAGCGTACAAAAAAAAAAGAATCTGTTGTAATGGCTGAGGGAAGCCAGGAGTGAAGTGGCCGGATGTCCGAAAATGGGTCAGGGAAACGAATCCGAGAGGATAAATCCTCCCTTTCAGTTCGAGCTCTAAAAATGCGTCATCGTTCTTGGGAGACTCAAGAGCCTCGTCGAAACGTTGTAGTGTCAAGATCCCTGAACTTCTAGGTTCTGGATCAAGCCGAAGGATTTTGGGTTCGATTGACTGGGAAATGCTAATACTGGCTGACTTGTATTGCCGTCCCCATCGCAAAGTGTTACTACAGTAAGCGGACATGTCACTTTACTATGGATTATGTGTACCTGCCTTCCATTTTACATTAATATTAGTATGTAAATGGTTCCCAATGTTTCCATGAATATTTGGGTATTTCTTCTAGTGCAGAAGAAGAGGTTTCGAGCATGCTATCCGATCCACTCGTCAATTGTCGTGACCGTCTTACGTAACCATGTTAACTCCGTTAATGCCGTGAAGGCATTCTTTCGAGTTGTTTTCGGTTTCCTCAGGATATTCAGACATGGACAAATGGAAACATGGTACGGTGAAACCCTCTACCAGTCTGTGGTCATCTTCAATTCTTATGGTGAAAAAGCCTGAAGGTCGATTTTTGGCGCCAGAATACAGTGCCTAGAGCCTTATATCAGCCACATATTAGATAGACTTCCAGGCGTCCAATATTTAAGCTCAATTTATATAAAAAGTACGCTTTGACAAGTGGAGATAGAGAGAAGACCGTGTGAAGGTGGCCTCTTTCAATGTATTCTAATGACTTTTGGATTACACGGAGCCCCAGTTACTTGGCAACCGCCTATTGATCTAGTATTGGGAAGTGACCTCGACAAACGCGTTTGTGTACTTAGACAATATCGTGATTTGTACACCAAACTTTAACGATCACATGGTGTTACCTGCCTGAAAAGACACTCTTAAGACTCGTGGGGGTGGGATTTACGGCGAGCGAAGAAAATTGACCATTCTGCCTACCCCGGCTTAAATACTTGAGGTGTGAAGTAGATAAATTTGAGCTCAGGCTGGACCCAGAAAAAGCAACTGCAATTATGAATATTCCTCAAACATAACCTCAGAAAGAAGTGAGAATTTATTGGCCTACGTTCGTGGTATCGGCGGTTTGTAAAATATTTGTCAGCATTGCACCCGTAACAGGCTTCCTTAAAAAAAGGCTCTCGCTTTTAACGAACAAGTGAAATTGAATTGACTTTTTAGGACATCAGGTTCTCGTCGAGGCTTGTTCTGACTTCATAAAAGAGTTTGAAGTCAACTGTGACGCTTCAGGCGTTAGACTTTCCGTAGTTCTCATGCAGAAAGAAACCAGGGAGTCTAACGTCATAGCTTATGTTAGCAGGACACTGCCCAAGGAGGGACAAAATTACTCAGCGACTAAGTGAGAATGTCCAGGGGTTGTATGTGGGACCGGAGAACTCTGAGCCTATCTTGAGAGGACTCATTCGTTCTGCAATCTGAGAGACCCACGGGGGAGATTAACGAAAAGGACTGTCCTGTGAACGTTTACGACTGCATTATTGCACATAAAAAGGGGCGGAGAAAATGTGGTTTCAAGAGCCCCCGTTACAGCCGTCGTTGAAGCCATAGATGCGGATGAGCCGACACCATTCACCCAAAGTATAAATCAACGGTACCAAAAGATGAAACTTTCCATTCGGGAGAATCCAACAACTTTACCGATTGAGACATCGAAGAATCCCATTTGACTAAACACCAAATCTCAAGGATCAACGTTAAGGTATCTTGCATTCCTTTCACATGACGACTTTCCTGCTGGGCGCCTATGTGAAGCCAAGACATAAATCCCATCAACGAAAAATGCTACTGGCGTTCACTTACTCAAAAATATGTGGTTTCTGCCAACTGTGCAAGCCCCCTTCCTTCTCGAAATCTACCTACCCACCCTTGAAAAAGTATTGTCACAGATTTGGCATGACCCCTCCCCAGCTAGTCGAAGGGGTTTTCGTGTATTTGTTTGGTAATAATGAAGGTACAGCAATAATAGACACATCGAATCGAAAACCGTATAAAGGTCACCGAATCTGGAGTCTTCTTGGCGTATGTGGTCTCCTTCATGTGACAACGGACCAGAATTTAGGTGCTCTCCATTTGGACCCCTTCAGTGAACTCAACTGAATTAGAATTTTTTACAATGGCAAACGTCATCAGCAAGCTAACCTCGTGGAGCGTCATGACCCCCACCTAGAAGGAGACCAAAGGAAATGGACCTTCTCCAACAACTTTCCTTCGTCTCGAGGACTTTTGTCAACGAAACTACAGGATTTTCCACTGTGTCTCTTGTTTTCTTGTTTGGATATGCAATTCATTACGATGTCAGCGAAGGGAACGCCGTTCACGTAATGCTAATGAAGACAGTCCTGAAGACAAAGGAAGAAGCAAATATTAAAACAATAGGGTTATGTCCGCCAGAAGGCAAATTATTAAAGTTTACGTATCTGTTAGGTGAGTCCGTCTCCTCTGGCTGGTGTGTTGCTGGTGGCAAGCGCTTTCGATGTAAAGACATCATCGTCTGGCCGTTAAGTCAGTACTAAAGCCAGTTAGTCGGTCGTAGTCGTTATATACCAAGAGAAAGATGAACTGGGTTGTCGTACGACTCCTCCTGGGAAATCCGCTGGAAGTGAAGGGAATAGGTGGGACGGACTCACCTAACAGATACGTAAAGAAGAAGCAAATCTTTGCAACAAGCATTCCTATGACTTGCTATGCTAGCTTTTCGTGGGACCACTCAAGATCGTGAAGAATATATCTCTGAATTTTCTTTTCTCTGAACTAAAAGGGAGGGTATGCTATAATGAGCTTCGAAGAGCGCAAGACCACGCTTCTTACCGCTGACTGTGCGCATCTTGGTCTATTCTTCGTTACAGTGGCTGAAGAAATTGTAGTAATTCTTGTTACTGTCGACTTCGAAGTTAGCATTGCCCTTTTCTTAGTCGGCTTTCGCAGAACATTCCAACGAGCGCTGGTGCCCCCCCCCCCCTCATTATGGATACTTGCATGCTACCTCCGGATTTAGTACTGCGTACCAGGTTGAATGGATAACTTCAAAAATAAATTTAGAAGGAAGGTTACAACCGTCTCAAAAGGGAACACCTACATCAGAGTCGCTGAAAGGCGGCTTTTGGTTTATTATTCATAACAACCAAATCCCTTCTTTAGCACGAAATCCCATTTGGTAGCACCTGTGTTTGCCCGTTCGGCAATCGTATCGAACGAAGCCCATGGTTGTTATAGGCAAAAAGTGGTTAAAAAAATTAACAAAAACGAAATTTCGGCACTTTTATCGGAAAATACGCCGTGTTGGGTATCGTTTTCTACGTATTTACAGATGCTGGGTCGAATCAAACTCATTCTCAGAGCTTTGCGGCAGCGTATAGACCGAAAACAGTGAAATCGCAGTAGTTATAGTGAGCCAAAGTCAATCGGATGGGTCTCGGAGGTCTGAAACTACGTCAAGCTGTACAAGGAAACTATAAACCATTGTGTAATAATTTGCAGCGTTAATTCAACAATTTTCTATTTTCTGTTTTTTTAATTTGTAAAAGAACGGTTCCGGGTCAACATTAATAATTAGGCTTCCTCCCTCGAATATTAGATGTATTTCCACATACTGGGCTGAAGTTAGCTACACATTCATAATCGAAAGTTCGACAGTTTGCCTAGACCTGAATAATCGTAGCCGTCAATACGAAACAAATTTGGAATCAGAGGAACTGTATCTATGTGCGACTTTGGGATGTCTAGATCGCGCCATTTTCCGCCACAGCCCCCTCCACTGCTTTAACATGATTAACTACTTACGTGGCCATCGCAGGTCCCAATCGGTGTCGAAATATTTTGGTGAATATGAAAGAAATTAAATTTTCTTTTTGTGTGGGAAATTTCCGACAAGTTCATGCTGTTTGTTATAATTTTTATTCCTTGTAGGTGTACTCCTCCTCGATTAACTCGAGGACCTATGTATATTACACCTACAATTTTTTTGTCGCTACAGCATAGAGAAGTTCGCCCAAGCTATTTTCATTTGGATCTAAATTGAAACAGAAGAGAGTCATTTTAATGTTTTGACCCGAATCGATAAAAGTCTTCTTTCCAATGATCTTCCTAAGTACAACGAGCAACAGTCGCGAAAGAGGTGGATGGTAACCGATAAGGAGAAGGGAGTAGAGAGACCTTCCGCGGACTTAAATAGAATCCCTGTTTAGAATACAAGTGAGCAAAGGTACATTAGGTTCTCTCTGCGAGAAAAGAGGCTTAAGTTCCAACCATCTCAAAGCTGGCCCTGTAAGTTCTGGAAGGAGACTGCGTTGTAAAGAGGAGATTGGTAAGGGCTATCCCGTTAGAAGTCCTGAAGGAGAGAAACGTAGGGACGTAGTTATACACTTGGATGGAATTGGAGGCGAAGGGTCGTCCCCGCTTTCTTGCTACGAAGAACCTAATCCTTCCTATATACCAGTCCTTCGAACACTATTGCAATATCCTTTGCTATCACGACTAAGCTCTACAGATCCTATCTCTGCAAGCTCTTCCTTCTGTGGTAATTGACTAATTAATCAACTTTCTAATCCCACGTGTTCTTGTGTTCAATGAAGAGGAAGAAACTAAATTACAATCGATTTTTGGGAATCTGCTCACGGCGTCTTCGAGCGTATTCTTTCAATGATGTTTTACTGCCAATAACCAATTTGTTATTATAAAACACTCTACAGAGGCAGTTTTCGTCCAAGTTAAATAGTATGAAAGTAGAAAGACGAACAGTAGAGCAAGACGTCTGATGCGGGCCTCTAGTGAGGATACGTACTTATAATGTTTTACTGCCATCACCATATAACTGCTATCTTCACGGATTATAATAACATAAGTTATTTATATACGATATGCACAAATGAACAACTATAAAATCGATTACATGAATGAATGATGTCGATGTGAATGAAATATAAATATAAACCTGGGAAGCACGTAATAAGAAGTCTTTTTCGACCTATTTTTTCGTGGATTTTCGAGCAGCGTTTCACAACATCCATGCGAGACATGCACTGATTCATAAGCTACACTCTGCCATTGTCTCAAACGAGATGGTGGCTGCGATTTCCCAGTTACTTTGGAACTGAAAGTCGTATATGGGCGAGCGGACGGGTCGAAGCCGCTTCTACCGCCGTAATTTAATCAGGGATTTAACATGAGCCGCGCATTATTATAAGGAGAGTGTCACTCGAAGGTTTTCATATAAGCGTGCTGCTCTTGGTAAAGATCAAGATATCCAATAGCCCTGCTGCACTTCAGGATATGATTAGCAGACTTTTGGAATAAGTCAATCTGTGGGATAAATCAAAACCGCAATTCGTGGTGTTCAGGTCTGATGGTGGTTGATTGGAGAAAGGTGAAACCTGGCTCCTGAATGACCAGGTAGTCAGGCGTGTACGCTCCCAACAGTATTTGGCCAGTAGATTAGCGCGTGCAGACATAAATTCGATCTGGACGGAACTGTTCACAGACAATAACACACACAACGTCTAGTTCCGTTTCTCTCAACCTTACTGGCAACAATCTGTAACGGCGCGCAGGTTAGGGATTGTAACGAGGTTGAGGAAGTTGAAAAGGCGCAAAGGTTTTTCTTGAAGAAATTATTTAGCATTCCTCAAAATGTTAATTGTATGTTGTATGGCGAAACTAAGCACTCCCCGAAGCATCGTTTTTGCCTACGCCATGAAGTAGAATGCTGACTATATCTCCCAAGTCTTACAGCAACCAGAGCAGGCAGTGGAGGCGACCAGAAACTGGTTAGGTTGGACTTGGGTGTGTAAAGGAAAGAATACTAACGCTTGGACACAGACCACACATTGCTCCCTCCTGTTCAGCTACTTTGCCGAGCTGACAATAGAGGCATGGCGAGTTCCGTACAATTTTATCTTCTCAGCCGGCACGTTAATTTTGACGTTCATTTCCTACATACAAACAATTTGGGTGATGCCGGGGACACAATGAAATGAGGATCGAAGCTGAGTTTGAATTGGCAACCGTGTAGAGAACCTACCTCTGCTCTCTCTGTAATCATGGGGTAAATTACACTACAGAGCAGAAGGAAGTTGGTGTTGCCAAGGGTGGAGATTGTGAACGGTAGAAACTGGAGACGCTGAAGGATCCAGAATTTATCGAGTTGCTCACAGTTATGCTGTCACCATTATTAAGAAATCATTTCGTGAGATCTCTAATTTTTTGAGAAGATACGTTTAAAACTGTAGTGATGGTGAAGGACAGTCATGTTGGACAAAACTTAGTTTATTCTTCTCTTACGGCTTGATCGCGAATGCTTCACAAAGTTCAAATTTTCCGATAGGATATCCTTCCCCTCCCCAATTCGTGACCATTTTTTTCTTCAGTTCAACACCCTCGGTCATTTCTTCCCCGCATATTAGCCTTTTGGCCTTCCCCGATATGATTGTAGCCTCCTGTAGCGTCTTCTTCTTCGTGCTCGCTGTTGTTGACCAGCACAGAACCTACTTTACGCTGAAGAAAACCAATTTATTTTACTTGGATTGGTTATTTTTGTGTGTTTAATAAAATATAGTTTTCACTCGACGATGGTGGGTTGAGGTGTATCAATTAGAAACATACATTTTTGTAACTTTTTTCGAAACGTGCGTGAGGCTTTGCACTATGTATATTTTATTCACCAGGAATAGTCGACGGAGTCAATGTGCTGGCAGTAAAGGTTTGATATACGACTTAAATCAGCCTCTAAGAGCATTGGCTATCTCTACATACTCCTTTTACATTTTGAAAAATAATGTTAACATCTGGAGTTAGGAAACGTTCACTATAGGAATAAAACTGTCATCAACTTTGATACGTAAATTTGCATAAAGCAGATATTGTCTTACACAGCCTAATCACGCGATGATCGCGATCTGGTTCCCGAAACGGTATTCTATAAAGAGAAAAAAGCGGGAGGCTAAAAGTATCCGTTAATGCCTATTATTCACAGCCGTTAAAAAGCCGAGAGATGTATGGCGGGCTTAACAACGTGGATTAAAATGTAAAGCTGATGATGAACCGAGGGGTTAGGTCCGTGGGGAACGGCTTAGCACAGTTTAGCGAACGCTGGGTGTTGAAGCGAAGTTCAACTGGGTGGATTTCATTTCGTTATTTTAATAGGGGCTAGTAAAGCTACTCTTATCAGATCTATATAGTCGTAAGACCGAAGGGACGAGAAAAAAATATCTGGTGGGAAGCTTCACACAACTTTCTTCCGCCCCTAGAACATTTCCATCGCAGCACCGACAGTTCTAACCTGATTTCCTGAAGTTTGTAGTGATGATGATGAACTCTTCGCACTAATAATCTCTAAATCTTTATTGGGATTGCTTACTAAATAATATCAATCAATTTGTAGCAGCATATTCAGTGAGACCAAATAACGTATCAGTTCAAGTGTTGAACGTTGTTCCTGTGTTTAAGTTGCCAATAATACCACTTTTTTTGTGTACTTGGTTCATCACTGTAACCGAGGGTCGAAACAAAGTTGTAATTTGTTACAGAGATAATTAACTTCAACACTTGCGTACAAAACATAAATACGGAACTAGTAGCTGACAATTTTGAAACGAGTGTGACTTCAATTCGTGATTTGACTATCACTGGAATAGTTGCCGTGACTTTTTTCCTCTTCAGTGTTCTTGTAGGCCGTTCGCATTAAGCAAAGTTATTGGAGGACATTCCATGACTGCGCCCAACGAACTCGCTGTGCTGTCTCTGCATCATAACTCTCAGAAATTCGTTGCGATTGCCTGCAGGCCGTCGCCTCAACAGGCGATCGTAAGACCAATATCGCCTAGTTCCCTAGTTGTAGGCGGCCGTACTGAACTGCAGATGATAGCCTGAAGATAGCACACACTAAAGTCCATTACCTGCACGCGGACTGTCCGTCAATGAAACAGGACTGCAGGAGATCCCCAGTTTTTCACCATGCTCCGTCGGAAACGTTGCGTTATGTTTGTTTTGTCAGCTCTTAGGGAACCCCAAGAAAAAAGCGTCTACTTACGGATCACATACGAGTTGTGATTCCTCACTCCCAATCATCGCTCTAGTTTCTTCATGGTCGGCACAATGGCAACAACAACAAAACAATATTAAGTCGAAATACCACAGTGACGGGGTGTATGCGTCATCTCCCGATGAGCCCGACTTTCGCTGTTCTTCAACTCTTTACGGAACGCACATCTCAAGTTATTAATTTTTTTTTCACTGTGTCAATGGTGGCTGACGGCACAGTTTTTTAAAATAGAACTTCAACAACTCACCGTACGCCTCATCCCGCGATCTTTCATTAGCGTAGGCATCGTCCTTGACTTTCCATACACAGAAGTAGGCCCGATATAATTCAATAAATGCGGAAATGAAAGGAGGTTTCCCGTCCATCTTTCCTCGTCAGTCCAATCTCGGCTGGTGAATGATCTCACGAAAATTACCTCACGCAAAACTGATGGAAACGGTGACAACAGATCGTTTGCCCGCAGGCTAACTGGCAGTGTGTGTGTGTGTGTGGGGGGGGGGGGGGCACATGAGATCATTATCGCGAATCTCTCATCCTATCCCCGCCTGCCTGGCGACCACACACCTTCAGTCCGGGAGAACTGCAGTCCATTATCTTCAGATCAACTGATAAATGTGTGGGCAATTCCGATCTACGGCCTTACGATTATCTTCACTTAAACTGTCAGTGTATGGGACGCTTTACATACACCCTCTTTGGTAGAGCGAAGTTTTCTGCTCACTTTGGAGTCGCTTGGGTTAGTCCATCTTGACCTTGAACTTTTCAACTGACCCAGATGTACACTGGAATCTTGTTTGATGCCAAGGGGGTTTGGCAATTCATAGTAACTTCTCCAGCTTAGAAAAACGGAGATGTCTTCTACTGGGAACAGTGAACAACACTGCTCTGGGCAGTCACTCTAAAGTCAGCCTAAACGCGCCACCTGCTAATTCAAACGCCTCAACTTGACATCTAGCCGTTGTACTCCCTCTTGTTTTCACGTGCTCTCTATGTCCCTGCCGTATTCGCTCAACGAGGTACCTTTCTACTCCCTCCTGTTGCGTAGGGAGCGCACGGATTCTCTTTTTCAAAAGAGCTACACTACCCTGAAAGGCGGCTGTCTACCTTCGTCTCAGCTGAGCCACACCGCCCCCGTCGTATAACTCGTGCATAATTTCGTCTTTTAGAGCCTTAGTTGGGTCCATCGAAGTCAGGAAAGAGGGCTGACACTCACAGACAACTAACGAATAACCCCAAACTTAGCACCTGTGTACTCAACCATATTCAGATTGAAACATTTCGTGAACAGTAACTAAAATACGCGTAGACTGTGCCAACATATTCGGACTGAAATCTCGAGGCTGGAATAAGAGGAAAAACACCCCAACTGGAAACTCCCACACTTAAAAAATGATAAGTCGCTGCGAATGGAAAGACATTACGACAAATACTTACCGTTTCGGGGAGCGTGGACTTGTACGTTGTCACTGCCACCAATGTAATGCTCCGACGTGGCGGAAATTGGGAAGTCGGAGGAAAATAAAAGAGATGAAACTAGAGGGGACGAAAAGGAAAATAGGTGTTAGCAAATAGGTGGCTAGGAGACTAGAAATGAGAACTTCAGGAGAATAGGAGCACTCCGTGTATAGCGTATTATAGCAACTTGCTTCCTCGAGGGACGGGAAATAGAGAAAGAACCTCGGTTTCTCGGTGGTAGTCATCTGCTGAGCATGTAGCCTCGATCCGGCTTACTCCGTATTTGGGCCACTCGACACAGTTCTGAAGTCGGTACCATATCTAACTATCGCCTCTCGCGACGGTGATAAGGATGATGACAAGGAGGCGAAACGATAGCGAAGCATTCTCTCCGGTGGAAGGAAGTAGTTGCTGAAGAACAGACCTTATTCTCGGCAGCTCAGTTTCTTAGCTAGTACAGTACCAGATGTTTTCAAAATTTGCTCATAGATAGTTCAGTGTTACCACTCTCAACGTGTAAGTTCTTCAGCTGCATAGCTTAACTTATATTTCTATTATGACAACTATTATGAGAAGTTGTACCATATACCAAAAATTGCTCCTTTTCAACTCTCTGGTATTGGGCCAGGACATCATAGGGAGTTTCCATACTTCCACACCACCTGCGCCAAGGAGTGTCAACTTAAACGGGTGTGTTCATTTTACAGCACTGTGTATTTTCAAGGTATATTCTGTCACTGTCTTCTTGACTAATGACCGTGATTCTTTTATGCCCAAGAATCCAGTAAACGTTTGCTAAAGAGATGAGCCATGACCAGATCTCCTTCGCCGGTTTTGACGTTGCGCAGTAGTTCTTAACTATCTTGCAAGACGCTTGACTATCAGTCAATATGTTGACAGTTTTATTGCTATACCCTTTACGTGCATCATAACCGCTCCAGCGATGAAAGCATAACTCTCTGCTTGAAAACCCGTCGGAGTGAGACCCCACTCCCCAAAGCCACTTATCCACACTCCACATCGGATACAGGAGTCCAGTACTTATTTTTTACCACAACCACTACCCTCCAGGGTTTTGGATCCATCCGCGTAGATGTTGATGCCATTAGGGGGCCGAAATCGACGAGTTAAGCTGTTCCATAGGCTTTCTGGTTGCACTTCGTATTTTCAGTGAAGGTCGTGGGGTGTCTCACCCTTGCAGCGTTCTAGTGCCTTCTCCAAGCATATTTTACTGTCCTCTTGACTTGTCAAAAACAAGAGAAGTTCACTATCTGGATCCTAGAGCTTCTCCTACAACTTTTATATGCTTTTACAACAAATAATTTTCAATTATTTAATATTTTACTTAAATAAATAAAATTTTATAATAATTCAGTACTTTTTTTTTTTTCATTTGAATCCTTACATATTGTAATGAACTCGGACAAGGAAGAAGGAATACGTGATTTTAATAAAAACAGACAAATCGTCTTACGGAACAAATCCAACTCGAGAACTCCTGTCTCCTTAGTTACCATACAACAACAATGCAAATCATATGACTAATGGAGTAACCACACAACACTTCTCCCTTCTCTTATTTTCAGTTTTCCCCACAGTACTGCGTTAATCTGTCTGCATGCACCACTTTCAGTGCACCTCGGGAACTGCGAAGTCGGAAAACTACATCGTTGAGCCTCTTGATAATTGTGAACGGTCCATCCCACGAACACTGAAGTTTTGGATTTCTCCCTTTTTGTCTTCTTGGGTTATGTAGCCACACTCTATCTCCTTCCTGAAACTGAGGTCTCTGAGTATTGACATCATACCGGCGTTTCATGTTTTCCACGCGTATCTTCAAGGTAGCCCTTGCCAATTGATGCGCGTCGTCTAGACGGTCCCTCAATTTGGATGCGTATTCGCTAACCTCTTGCTCTTCAGGGTGGCGTCCAAACAATAGGTTTAGTGGTACACTTAGCTCACGACCGAACATTAGGTAGGATGGTGAGTATCCCGTGACAGAGTGCTCTGAGGCCCTATACGCAAGAAGTGCAACCGGTAATTGAACATCCCAATCTCGTTGATGATCTTGCACCATTTTCGACAGCCAGTCGTACAGCGTTCGATGAAGCCTTTCAACCATACCATCACTCTGTGGATGCAATGCTGTTGTACGCGTTTTCTTAACCCCTAACTGTTTCAGGACATCCTGAAAAAGAGATGACTCAAAATTCGTCCCCTGATCAGAGTGGAGTTCTTCTGGGACGCCGAATCGGGTTATAACGTGGTCTACCAGTGCTTGTGTGACGGTTTCCGCTCGTTGATTTGCTAGGGGAATTGCCTCTGGCCATTTGGTGAAATAATCAACCACCGTTAACACATATCGGTTCCCCCGCTCACTGACAGGTAGAGGGCCAAATACGTCCACAGCTATCCGTTGAAATGGATACCCACTTAAAGAAGGCTGGAGCGGAGCTTTTGACGTTTTTCGGCCACCTCGCCGCTTTCCGCACTGTTCACAAGCTCGACACCAGTTGCGAACGTCCTGGTGAATTCCCACCCAGTAGAAGTCGTTACGGAGTAAGGATAGCGTCCGCTTTTCACCTAGGTGTACTGGCTCGTGGACACCGCGGAAAATTTGTTTCCGTAAAGTGTGAGGGATTACCATTTGCGAACGCACTACTTTTCCATTTGTGCTTTCCCAGCGTCTGTAGAGTACCCCATCGCTTAAAAACAGGGAGTCGAACATTGCCCAGTATGCTCTGGTCGTAGCACTCATTCCGATCTCCGCACTCCACACAGGGCGCTTGCCTTCTTCTAGCCATTGGATAACAGGGAGTAAATGCGGGTCTGAATTCAAGTGATCGCGAACTGAGAGTTGCTCAATAGCAACAGCGTGGCATATCCCTAAAACCGGAGGGCGTTCCTGTTGATTCTGAGACTTCAATTCATTGGAAGCCAAGTGTTCTCGCCGATCGCAATACTTGCAGCCCGTCTGTGCACAAGGTCGTCGAGAGAGACCATCTGCGTTCCCATGAGCAGTGCCATTCCTATACTGAATGTTTAGTCTATACGGAGCCAATCTCTCGATCCACCGTGCCAGCTGTCCATCCACCAGCTTGAAATTCATTAGCCAGCGGAGGGATGAATGATCTGTACGTACCAGGAGTTCATGGCCATTATCCAACCCATAATGGTTGAATGAGCGAATTGCTTCAACTACCTCAACAGCTCCTTTCTCGTTACACAATAGTTCCGCTCAGCACGTGACAGACAACGACTAAAGTAAGCAATCACGCGTTCTTTACCTTGTTGCATCTGTGACAGTACAGCTCCAAGAGCAACATCACTCGCATCCACGTCGATTATAAAGGGAAGCTCTGGACAGGCATACGAAAGAACCGGCGCTTGTTGAAGCTTGAGTTTAGCTTCAGTGAATGCTTTCATGCAATCCTCATTCCACTGTAGAGGGCCATGCTGGTTTTGTAAGTGATATAGGGGCTTCATAATTTCTGAAAACCGAGGAATAAAAGATCGATAATAGGAACAAAAACCTGTGAATGTTCTAACTTCCTTGGTGGTTTGAGGAATGGGCCATTCTTGCACAACCTCGACTTTCTTAGGGTCTACCACGATACCGTTTCTGGTGACTAAATGTCCGAGGTACATGGCAGCCTCCTGAAGAAACTCACATTTCTTGCTATTCAAGGTGAGCCCTGCTCTTCGTAAAAGACAGAAAAGTTCTTGTAAATACTTCAGGTGTTCCTCAAACGTCGATGTGTGTAGAAGAATATCGTCCAAATACACTTCCACGACGCCCTTCTCGAATAACGGCTTAAGCAACATTCTCATGATTCTTTGAAACGTGGCCGGAGCATTTGTTAGACCAAAAGGCATTACAGTGAAGTGCCACAGGCCCTGACTGGTGCAGAACGCCGTTTTATTGCGATCATCAGGATGGAGCGGTACTTGCCAATAACCACTCTGGAGATCGAGAGTGGTAAACCACTTGCTTCCATCCAATCTCTGCAGCGTCTCGTCAATTCGTGGTAATGGGTGAGAATCCTTGACTGTTACGGCATTAAGCTTTCTATAGTCAACACAGAATCTCCAATCTCCAGTTTTTTTTCTTACCATAACCACCGGGCTTGCCCATGGACTTGAAGACTCTTCAACCACTCCAGATGCCAACATATCGTTAACCATAGTATCAATAGCTCGTTGCTGGATAGAGCTAGTCCGTCGTGGGTGTTGTTTTATTGGAGAATGATTATTCACATCTATGCGATGCTCTCCGATTGTACATCGTCCTAACTGTGATGGGTGTTCAGGAAAAACGTCTTCGTTTCGCTTCAAGAGTGTTTTGAACTGGTAAAGCTGATGTTGAGAGAGCCGTGGAAGTAATGAATCACATTTCGTTTGCAGCACATCCGGTAAGTCTGGAGTTCGATTAACATCCACATCACAGTCTGCAGGATTAGTTGATTGACAGCGAACAGTAGGTTGACAATTGTATAGGATAGCTTCTGCCCCGAACTTAACGATACCCTTTCCCACATCAATGACACAATCATGAGCCTTCATAAAATCCATACCAAGAATACAGGGTTCCCCGATACCCGCAACGATGCATGTATGTAACCTGGGCTGACCATCCATCAACTTAAGGCAAAGTTGGGTCTTCCCAAGCACTGGGATCGTCGAACCAGATAACATCCTGAGACTACCACTAGATGGTTCCCATTCTACATCATGAATGCCACAAATTTCAGGATTAACTATGGTCACTGTTGCACCAGTATCAACAATCATTTGACAATGTTTCCCTTCAATTGTGCCATTAACAACTATGGAAGCTTGGTTCAATTGGTATAAAGGGAGGAAAGAGTCATCGTCTCTAGTTTTCTTCGAACTCAGACCTATGTGGCTTTGAGGCCTTTTAAAGCCCTCCAATTTCTGGCCTTGAAAATTGGTGGCTACTCGTTTCCCAACTTTTTCTTGCATTCCCAACGAAAATGCCCCAGCTTGCCGCACTTGAAACATTTAACCCCAGCACGCCTCTGTCTGAGTTCATCTTGAACGAACTGGCCCAGCATGTTTCCCCTGCCATTATTACTGTTGTCCGTGTCATCGAACAATTGAACTTGCTCGTCCACCAGTCTCCTCACGAGTATCTCTTCCTCAGAAGACAAGAGAGATCTATTCTCCAAAGTGGCTGAACGTAGTTTCGGTTGAAGACTACTCTGCAAACCAGCTTCCAGAACAGTAGCACGTGTCACAGCATCTCTTAGCGTTGTGGGATCAGCACTGATAACTAGTTCTCTAACCCGTTGGCTTCGCAAGCCATTCAAAAACTGTTCCACGGCTATCGCTTCTCTAGCATCCTCATTCGGCATGGCCCTTCGGGCCAAACCTTCTACATCTGCTGCAAATGTAGCGACATCTTCAGAGGCTTCTTGAACTCTTTGCCGTAGACGCGCTAAAAACAGCCGAGCTTGTCCCTGAGTCCCAAATCGCCGCGACAAGGCGTCTTCCATGGATGCAAGATGTCTACGATCTGAGGGCACATTGCAAACAGCTGCAAGGGCAGATCCCCGTAAGGCCGCTATTAAACGTACCGCTGCTGTACCAGAATTCCAGTTGTTTGCTGTGCTAATAGCTCTAAACTGAGTCCAATAATCGTCCCATGGCGTAGAACCATCATAAGTAGGAGGACGGATGGTATCAATTTGTTCTCTCCGAGTCATCTCCTCTGAGCCAGTGGGTTGCATACATGTTTCCCTCAATCTGCGAACTTCTCCCATTAGGTTGAATAATTGTTGGGTCAAGATATCTATCTGCTCTGTCGGATTTATTGCTGGCTCTTCAACCACTGGTACATCTAGCGGGTCAGTCTCAACATTTGTTAAGTCACCAAACTCACCTTCTTCACCGCGTCCCACAGGAAGACCTCGATTCCGCTGGCGAACACGTTCAGCGATGGAGTCCATTCTATCCCACTTCTGACACCAAATGTAATGAACTCGGACAAGGAAGAAGGAATACGTGATTTTAATAAAAACAGACAAATCGTCTTACGGAACAAATCCAACTCGAGAACTCCTGTCTCCTTAGTTACCATACAACAACAATGCAAATCATATGACTAATGGAGTAACCACACAACAATATATTTAGCTTACACATTCTAAATTTAACACATGGCTCTCTGCAAAATTGAGTTTGACAACCCGGATTTATTTAGTGTATCATTTGGTTTTATGTTGTGTGATGCGTGACCTTTTCTTTTTCATCCGATTTTGTTACCCCTGGGTAAGGTGTTCCCGTCCGCAGGTAAAAAATGAGTACGGAACTCCTGTATCCGCTGTTATTACCTTCCTTTAGTGTTCACTAACCGTAGACGTTTCGATGCTAATGAGTTCAGATTAAATTGAGTTTTGCGGCCCGCGACTTGAAATCCTTATTTGCACAAAACGGTCCGCAGCGTTGGGAAAAGGGCCGTGGATTAGTAGGGGGCTCTAATGTGGAACGCCATGCGTTGTCGTTAAGAACCAGCCTCTTTATTCCTCCTTCCTTCGTTGATGGCGGGTAAATTGTTAACTGCGTTATCGCTTATGGCGGTAACGGTTCGCCCGACCCCAAGAGGTGAAATTCAGTAGAAAACGCTGAACCGAAACTACTATAACGTTTCTAACCTTTGAGTCACCTTTCGTATTTGTTGGACAGAATATCATTGGTGAAACTCATTCTGTGGAGAGGCTGATTCATCATGTGAAGCTCTGATTCAAATAAAAATGTTCACTCTTTTCACTTTCAATAGTCCTACGTAGGAAGAAGGTATGTTATGTGTGGTTGTCAGTGCTATTTGATGGAGAACGGCTCAACCGATTGAGGTGGTTCTTTTGGTTTTGGATGTTTTCGGTCACGACAAATTTTTTACAACCCCCCCTCAAAATTTGATACTTTACGTTTCAAGCCTTGTAGATTCCAAATTTGCAATGTCCGTCCGCCGTCCCCTGTCCGCCGTCCGGGCCGTTTTGTGCCTTTAACGTGGTCTAAAAAATTCGTTCTTTCGCCCAAAAATCCGATTTGGTATCTAGTTGTGCCCGCCATCTCGGCAATCCGATCGGACGAAGCCCGTGGTTGTAATGGGCAAACACGGTTAAAAAAATTAACGAAACGCAGTAGAACGCGGGAGCTACAGCGTTTCGTCGTTTGAACTCCCTCCCTCCCCGCCCGTCTCATTAAAAAAGCAACCGCGCTCGAGGCGAGCAAGCGCGCCTCCCACTCGCTTGCCTCCCAACTCCCCTTTCGCCTCGGAACGGGTGGGTTCGCTTTGAGCGCCCCCGTTCCAATTTCCCCGACGGGGCAAAATCATCAGACGTTTTGTTTCCATAGTTCCATTGTAGCCAGGACATGTTTCGTATGGTTTACTAGTATTTGATGCTGAGTCGAATCGGATGGGGGAGCACTAATACTAGGTCAAGCTGTTCATGAGAATAATAAACCATTGTGTAATAATTTGTAGGGTTTTTTACTTTGGTTGTTTTTCGCATTTATCTCCAGAACAGCTCTTACGATTTTAATTAAACTTTCAAATTATGTTGTAGCAGTTAATGCTCAACTTCTCCATCTCCATGATAATTCGATGAACACCGATTAAGCAAAAATAGGAGTTTTTCACTTTTTAGCAAAACGGCTTAAACAATTTCCGACAAACTTACAGGATAAATAAATAGTTCATACCCATAAAATTTTCTTCATAAGTGGTTCTCTGGCAGTCTATTGAACGAAGATAAAAACCAAAATGTGCCGAAAATAGCGTTTGTTTGAACATTTTCATAATTTCCAGAGTAACTTCTTCGCTAAGTTTGATTAATCTAACGCACAGGGTATCTTCCAGCAACCTATGCACATATTGCGTTTCCCACAATTATTTCTGTACCCAGCTGTAGAACGGAGGTATAAGCCTCGATAGTTCAGAAAACGAGATGTGTCGAACATTAATTTACCGTTTC
Organism: Pachypeltis micranthus; assembly: GCA_020466155.1. Taxonomy (NCBI): domain Eukaryota; kingdom Metazoa; phylum Arthropoda; class Insecta; order Hemiptera; family Miridae; genus Pachypeltis; species Pachypeltis micranthus. The sequence continues at coordinate 27,633,816 of CM035771.1, read as the reverse complement.
TCCAATTTTCTAAAAACGGCTGTACCCATTTGAAGTAAACTTGCGCAGTACTGTCAACTAATTAGTACCGACATTTTGCTTTCAACAAATGTTTTCGTAGAAATGCGTTGAACGAAGATACAGCGCCCGGATGCGCGGCAGGTCGTCAAATTTACGTGGTTGAAGACAGTTGTGTGTTGCTACACCAAATTTTCTCAGAAACGACTTTTCAACAGTTATTGAAGTTATTTTCAGGTTAATCTGTGTTGACGCTCAAAGAGCATTGTTAGGGAAGGATCTGGCCAGGCAGCCGTAGAATCGAAACTTGTCGCTGCAACTAGTTCTCGCCTATTTCTCGCAATCCGCGTCAAAGCGTTTGCCTTGCCATTCTACTCTGAGCTTTCTACAGTCCCGCAGCCACGACGCTTCACGTCCCTCTACTGTTTGAGCAACTCCCCTTTCCATGATTTCAGATCAGTAAGTAGCCCTCAGCTCAAATAACTTTCCATCATCCACCTACCGATTATACCCTCAATTCTTGTTAATTATTTCAGATCAATCAATCCATCTATCAAATTCAACTCAGCTTCCAGAGCCCCGATTTCTTTTCTTCACCAACAGATTCACCTCAAATACAAGTTACGATCCAATCTTCGCTACATACCCGATATACGGTCAGATCCTTCCTTTTACTTTTAGTACCAATGCGCAGCAGCTTTATTTAGTTTATTAATATATGAGTAAGAGCTCCTTTAATTTATTTATTTCCATCAACGTGTTAATTTCCGAGTCTATATTGGTTTACAAAGTAATACAGTCCATTTATTTTATTCGATACTATTTTTCTTCAACAATCCGAACAATCTGGGTACGTACAAGTCGCCCAATAATAGCTGCTGGAGATGCAAGAAAGTCTTTTTGTTTTTGAAAGCTGATTGCCTATAATACGCTGCATGTTTTCGGCCCAAATTATTAGAGCATTAATTAGGCGATTGACTTCCACACTTCCTGGCTCTTGGACATTATTCATGACCGCTAAAGCTTCTCTTGTTAACGCAGGTGCGGATTTTCGTGCTTTTCGATAGTCATTCCGTTCATATGATCTTGTCATCACCTCAAAATCACCTTGGTACTCTTTCTAGGAAACCCCACCATTATATTATTATTATTATAAACCAAATTTATTGACAGGAATAACAATAATACAACATGTTGAAGTAGATGTTGTCAACTGTTCTTATATAAACGCAAAATCACGGTTCCTCTGAGCTGACCGTTGGCTCTGTATCCGAGTTCGCTTTTGATAAGTCGCCATATGATTTACTGCAGCCCGTCATTAGTTCTTTGAGATCAGCCATCGAGTGTTCTGACGAGAGTAACCGTTGGTTAATTGGCTCATGGAAACTGTCATCACTGGAAATCTATTAGGGGGGCTCTGAAACAGATGTAGTAGATGTGCTAAGAAATATCGTCGACAAGTGTACGGCGCGTTGACATGGTTCGTTTTGCCGCAGGGTTCCTTCGAGTTTGACATACAACCCGACTTTTAACTCAACAACATCAATTTTTGATGTTCATTCACGAACACAAACAACAACAATAATTTTCTTTAAACGACAGCGTCATAACGATCTAACATACTTCGTTAACAATTACTACGATATTTTAGCCGATATGTACATATACGTATATATAAATTTTCACACACCACCGGGAGAATGACTTATTTAAAACAATTAACTGGAAGTTACAGAGCTCTACTGCCGAATGAACTGGCAAAGGAAGGAGTTTTCTTATTATTCATACAGAATGCTGATGTCAGCATATCGTGGGAAGAAGGTCTTCTTTTGTGCGGCTTGAGTCGACGTCTGAGCTAGCTGCTTAGGTAGCGAGGGTTTTGGGACTAACATCCCATACTCAGGAACATTATGATGCCTCCCCTCCCCCTGATAGAGAAGCACCTCCTCAGAGTGTGCATTCATGCGCAGCTCCACAATGTTGATTTGCGTTTTTCTCGTGCTTCTTAATTCGGAGCACCTGCTTGACGGACATGGAGATTTCAATCTGTACTATTGTAATAGTATTGTATAGCATTATGTTTATACTTTATTACTTGAATTCATATTTTCATTATTTGCACCGGTTGATGCACTATTTAAATGCACTTACAGTTTAGTTTAGAGGTTAGTAGTTATTTTGTTATATCCGTTCCCTGCTGGGTGGAGTAGAAGAATGAAGTGGATTCGGTTATGCGTTGTTGTTAGTCTATTGCGTTTCTGTAATATATAGCTTAGTGGTTGGTATATTAGGTTTGGTGTACCACTTGACCTCTTTCAGTCCCGCGAGCTCCCTTTTTGGGCGGAAACGAGGATCTTCGATGTAAAGTCATTGGAGCTTGCCGGATTTACCATGAAGCTGAGTTCCAAGAATACTCATTCCTTGAGAGGGTTAAAACTAATGGGAAGTTAAAAGCGAGTATAATTAACGAAGCGGAGGGTTTTCTAGTGGCTGATGCCGTATAATCCATGAAGAGAATTTCTACAGCATAGGGCGTGGCTCTACAAATCACCCCGAAGCATCTCGTCCCTACTATTTTCCTCTTCCGACACGGCCACCGACATCCCCACCCGACGCTTTGCCCGAACTCCTCTTCGCTACCAACACCCTTCGCTGATTTACTATAATAGCGCCGTGACCCCTGGCGGTGACGTCACAAAACATCACCACTCAAAACGTCCCACACCTAAGCGCCCTCGTTTCTGCGAAATTCTCTTTCCTTCGGCTGCGATCCTGATGTTATCGGGGTTAAAAAAAAAGAAAATCACCAATAAATTCAATGAACAATTACCCAACCCTGTACTATCGTAACTTATACTACGTGCTCAGTTTCCATGGACGATTGCTCCACAAAATATCTAGCACGTAGCAACTAATACATTTTGATTGACAAGATCGAATGAATAAGAGTAGACCAAACACAACGATTTAATAGTAGAATAGAAAACCAGAGCCATAGGTTATACTAAACACGATGTTAGGATTTTCATACACGCCCAACGGTGCTAGCTAACTAACTGAAAAATTCACTGAAAGCCCGTGACGTCATGTTCAACGTAAAATTAAATTTTGAGAAGCGATGGAGTAACTGACCCTGAGCGGTTATCGTAATACCGTCTACAGTTATTATATCTCGATCTATCCACATAAAGAGTTGTCTCAACAGATCGCATAAATGCCTTCCTACTTCGCAGAGCTAAGGGAAGTAAAACCACACAGACACAGAAGCTCACATCCAACTACATTCAGAAGCCCTCGACCAAGAAATATTGAAGAAAATAACTGGGCGAATGGATATGTTGTTGAAAGCGCACCCTTCTTGTACCTTTCTATGTCACGCGTATGACCTTTAAATGCTCCTCATGCCCACAGGCTCCAATATTACTTATTGTTATTGTTCTTGGCCATTAGGTCGAGTTTAACGCTCCTAGGTAAGTTTTCACGACCTTGGCGCACGAATTAGTCCTACAAACTTATAAACTACAACACTGGCCCTTCACTACGTGCGCGAAGTAATTAGTAAGAGAACGTGAAATAACGTGACAAACCTGTTTTGTCCTCATTAATAAAACGGCAATAGCCTTTTTCGAAACTGAACCTAAAAACTATAGTAGACAATAGCAACGATGATGCAACCAAGAAGGACTTATTAAGGGTATTCCTTCTTAAATTTTGTCATCAAATGTTGAGTTTGGGAAACTAAGTTTAACTTAAATGTACTTAACCAATATCTACTTACCTTCCCTGTACTCAAATCTGTTTGCCATTCAATGTATATGATGGTAGTTGATCATAGCCTAACTGTCGACTGAAAAACTGCTTAAGCCTTTTTAAATTTATTGAGTTTCTCCTACTTATGCAACGACCATTACTGAATAGTTAGTGCGTAGGAGATTCATGAGACTGTCATCACTACTTCTGTGAGAAGATGCTTGTTTACACTCTAGGAATAATCAGGGGAAAACTGCGAGAATTGGCATTTAGCGAAACGGTGAGGGTTTGAATTCAGGATTGTGCAGTTGCTGCTAATTATTAAATGAACATAATTAAACTTCGGTCATGTGTTAGTTTATTGAACTTGTTTCTCTGGGAACTGGATCGTATTAGTCGGGTTCATAACAAAAAACGCTAATTATAACACAACATTGTATAATTCTCATGCACAGTATGATTGTGATCTATTCTATTCAGTTCAACGTCGAGAAATATTAAGGACATGGCAATATGAACAATCATGGAGCGAGCTGTGTGTTACGGAGGATAAATTGAGGGATAGGAACATGGATATTTTGGAAAGTCCAGAAATGAGAAAACCGGTTGTCATTTGGAAATAACTGAAGAAGAAGCGGACTTTCCCGCGGCTACAAACAAAGGGCTTGAGGTGTCAGAACCAGGTGATCTTGATATGTGGGGAAGGTCCGAAACAACGACTTCCAGTTAGGGGCAAGTTCAGAATTTCAACTCATTCGGGCTGCGCCAAACAACCTGAATGCAATAAAACTGCCCAAAATTTCATTTTCCGCCAGGGCAAAGATAAGATCGGACATTCGTGGGATTAGGCAAATCAGAATCAGTTGACTCGTAAGCGATGAAGGTAAATATTGAAAGGAAGCTTTGGTCATGGCGAGGAAATCGATGTTTTCCAGATGATAACTCGATGGCTGCACATACACAGAACACTCGGCTGTTCTTTCCCACCTCACCTATGGGATCTCCCCCTGCCCTCCACCAATTACGTGAGGACTACGCCGTAAGTGCTGAATCGTTTCATAGCGACTTCTATAGACAATCTTATTCAGCGCTCCAGAACACCCACGTTGTGGCCGAGGCGTGGGAGGAAGCTGAAAGAGAAACAAAGTTGAAAAAATTCAGTCCGAACAAAGTAGTTTTCCCAAAAAATAACTCCCGACTTCTGTGCAGCCATCTAATTTTTGGTATACTTTTTTATCCACGTGTTAGGCAAGCTGGGTGCGTTGTGGAGGACTTGCTTTGCCGAATGAAACCTTAAGAAGTACTTGGTAGACGTCAGCCAGCGTCATGGTTCACTAATATAAACCCACTGCGTTTTTTGCTCGAAACCATTGAATTTTGTGAAGGTTTGCCCAAACTCAAACCCCTCCCGAAGTATTGACAATTAATAAATTACTATAAAAAATGTCGATATTCGAGGGAAAGCAACTACTCGGTCGTCTGCCGAAGAGAGGCGTTGTAAGTTCAAGAGCCGTCAAAGGGAAACGTTCAATTTACGCCAAGTCGTAAAGAAAGTCAATCTTATTTTGTTTGAGTTCCAACATTTCCTCAACGTAACAATCTTTCTACTAGAAGGTAATAAGGTTCGATAGCGTAGCACAAAGAGGAGCCGAAGGTCTTAGATTCACTCTGTTAGTGCGCCATCTTCCGCCTATCTCGACCCTTCGAAGTGCCTCACCTTCAGCAGACTTTAGCCAACAAGGTCCCTTCAGTGATAAGAGGGTGAAGTAACTAGGGTCCCGTTACCTCGGTCCCGCACCTCCAGCAAAATGGTATTTCCCTGTTCCCTTCTCTTACGACTTCCTGAAATTGCTTTCATCTACCGAAGGCTGCTGATCTGACTTTTTCCAACTTCTCGAGGGCTCTCATTCGACCTACTCTTTCACTTTTATTATTCATTCCGTAGTAGGTGAAATTACGTATTATTGTCAACGCTGAATTTTAGTACCTAATTCTGTTCTCGGTCCAACACTTTAAAATAATTCGTAAATAAAAAATAATAAATAAAATAATTCATTCACTTTTATGGAAGAACAAACAGCGCCGTTACTAAACCCATTTTCGAACTAACCTATCGCTACTAATCAATTAAAATCGATAAAAGCGTTGTGGTATTACTTGTTCATTAACGTTACAGGCAGATTATATTTCGTTGTCTAGAACACCATTCATTTAAACTAAAAACAAACAACAGCTTTATCCGGCGTGTTTCCGCTTCAGCTCCAGAACTAAGCGCGAAATCATCTTGATAATCTCACACATTTTATATGCAATGGTCACGTAATGAGGTAATAACATAAATAGGGGTAACCCAATAAATTACGAAACTTTAAGCACAACAGTTTCTACAGAACCTCAAGTGTAATTTGTTTATGTTTGGGTCAGCTCCAGCCGAATTGGTACGAAATTTCGCTGCCCTTCCAGCTGTACTAAAAGCAAGAATTAGTACGTCCAAAGTCCCTCATTTGGAGTTTCCTATATCCCACTTTCCTTATCACAGTTCTCACGCTTTACTTTTGCCACCTACTTATTGGCAGTCAGCTGCAGAACTCATACAGTATGTGCCGCGTGAACTCTTTCTCCTAGATACTTTACTTAGGGGTCTCTATCTTTATCGCATATTTCAAATATACGTTTAACTAACGAGCGTGTTTACGATCAATATAGTTCTCCCTCTCTCGCTCATCTAATTAAAAAATTAATACTTCGACTTATTCGAGTCCAGCTCTCCCTCTATTGGGTCGAACAGTTCATATCAAATTAATGGAAAACTCGTTTGATTAGTTGCTTGAGTGGTAAAACCCGCTGAGTGCACGTGGAGCTGTAGAATTGCATTGCAACCCGATATATTTATTTTCCTTGGCTTTACAAAGTAGGAAGGAAAGTTATGTAATCGGCTGAATAGTTTTGTTGTGAGTAATCTTCAGATCTTCACACTTGAGAGGCTACTGAGTCAAACACAAACTTGTCAACTAAGGGAAACGATTACACAACAACTGAGGAGTGCCTAACACCGAAAATGTTGTAGCACTGAAAAGTATTGTGGAGGGTCACAACATTGCCTTCCTCTTCATCTTTTTTAGGGTGGAATACAGCTAGATCAGAGTTCCCCAAACCTTTTTGTGTCGTAGACCCCTTGCCATGTTTTACCGTGTTGGGTAGACCCCCTACTTACTTGATATTGATTTCCTGTAAATTTCTAATTGGAGTGAAGTTTAGTGTTAAAAACTTGAAGTAAACACATGTTAATTTATAAATTTATTAATTGAATTTAAATTAAAACTACTCAAAATAAAATTTTGTATCTGTTATGTAAAATATACGTAACATAAAATAAACTATAAATAAAATAACATCAGCAATAAGTCTTTATTTTTAGTGAGAAGGATGAACCTGATGCTTTAATAATAAATTATCAACATTTGGCGTCAATTTTGTAAGGGTTAATCTCAAATATCCTCGGCTAATGATGTCCAGTCTATTTCTTTTTTGACATTTTATGTCTTTACTTTGCTACCTAAACTCGAAAATGTAACGCCGAAGATGTAACGGAGAAGCGTCACGAAATTTTTTAACCCGAGTTGCAAGCCACAGCCCCGGTGGACTAGTGGACAAGGCATCGGTCTCCAAAACTGGACATTGTGGGTTCGAGTCCCACCAGGGTTACGATTATTTTTTTGACATTTTATGTCTTTACTTTGCTACATAAACTCGAAAATGTAACGCGGGATATGCAACGGAGATTTAACCTGTGGCCTGGTGGACAAGGCGTCGGTTCCACAAAACCGGAGATTGTGGGTTCGAGTCCCACCAGGTTTAACAGATTTTTTAAAGAAAAAGACATAAAATGTCCCTCGTAGTTGTGTACTTGTACGAAAGCTGTACCGTTTGTGTTAGTGATTTCATCTACTTCTGCGCTCGTCTTTTGATCTTTTATGTCTTTACTTTGCTACATAAACTCGAAAATGTTTTTGATAACATTATCGCCGAACGTTAGGCCATACATTTTCGGGCGTAAACCAACGAACTCCTTAATCGGAGTTCCACACGTCTCATCCTTTAAGCAGCCGACGAATCTTTTATTTTTGATCGAATAGCAGCTATGAGTTTGAGGATAGTTACTGAAATCCATTAAACAGTCCAACTTTACAATTTGCGCGTACAAATCCCGACTGTAGATCTTGTACAGTTACGAATCGGTATCCATCTAGCACAATTGCACGTTTTCCGCCCCAAAAAATGGCAGAATTTTGTCATAATGGATTTCATACATGACGCATTTACTCAGCTCTAAAATGCTAAACCCTACGTAAAACGGGCGATCAAAAACCAAAGAGTCGTGCCGCAGGTGTACTAAAACTAAATCACTATCGATAATTATCCTATGCTTATAGGTCGGGGGACAACTCAACTTATCAAATTGCTCGGAGCTGGTTGCGACTTTAATTTTCAATCTACTTTGACATTTTATGTCTTTACTTTGCTACATAAACTCGAAAATGTGACGCGGGATATGTAACGGAGAAGCGTCACGAAATACATTGTGTTGGGTTAAGTGCGTTGTAACGTCTGTTACAAAATCTAACGCTTGGTAACATCACACGTTTTAATAACCTCAGTGACTAAGTGATGATGTCAATTGCAATTGACGCGGCCATTACATCGAAACCAGTAACGAGCACAATCAAACGTAGTTATCATTGCATAAAAAATAACAAAAATACTTTAAAGACATAAAATGTTCCTAGTGGTTGCGTACTTGTACGAAAGCTGTACCCACCGTTTGTGTAAAGGTTTCTTTCGCGCCCGCCAGCCTCAATTTCAAGCTGGCTTTTTTCTTCAAGCCAGTAGTAGAATGCTCAGAACTACGACAGGCCAACAGCAAACAGGGCAGTCATAAATCCCAATCACTCAGATGCTCGTTAACCACGGAGTTCGGTTGAACCGTTCAACCAACCCATCACTTTGAGGTGATAACTTTACCTCATACTGTTAATATTGAGTAATTGCCTGCACTATGCAATTTTTAAGACAGTAAGATATACTAGGGGTATTCAAAAAATTGTGAAATTCCTAACAACTTCATTCCGCCTACTACCATTTCTCACAGTTCATACCCGACATCTCTGGAAAAGCGGTCATTATTCTTCTCGAAAAATCGTGTCCACAGCTTTACTAATTTCCTGTGTATCAACTGCTCAATAATCGTCGGGGTATGAGTACGAGCAGCACAATAAATTGCCGAACTATATGCGCTACCGCTTCCTGCCATCGTGAAGTGATGTTTTGCCAATTTTGAATGAACAGAGTGAATAATAAATTGAACTGTAAGCAAAAGCCACGAAAACCAGCGCATTTTCGTTCCTAAGAAAAGTGTGACACAGCGCACTTGCAAATTCGAAAAAAAGTAAGTGGAAAAGAGTTTCATATTTGGTGGACTTCGTAAATAAGAATTTCGAAATCATTTTTCAATAGTTTTCGTTCTATTTTCCCAACTACAGAGCAGATGCATGTAGTGAAGGGGAAAGAAAGGAAGCAAAACACATTTTAAACAATATTTTATCATACCCTCAATCTATCCAACGCTCTTCGCATCCAGAGAAACGTTAAAAGCGAAACGGGTGATCAGATCAAGCGCCCAAATCGGTTGATCAGCTGGAACCATATGCCCCGCATTTCTCACCACTACTTCGGTGAAGTTTCCTGTAGTTTTGAAGAATCCCGCAGGTTCACCGTCGACTTTCCATACATTTCTGGTCGCAGACGCGTACTGCTTTGCGCCACTCCATTTCAAATTTTTAACCATATTTATAGTGAGTGGGTAAGGAACTATAACGTCCAGTTGCCCGTTGTACAATAAAACTCGGTAATTATCCATCAATACTTCCAACCAAGGCGCGACACTTTTGACCGTGTCGTTGTAAAGAAGGCTCCCGACTATTCCACCGTCATTGTATGTATTGTTTCCAACGTGCAAGCTCTGCCGTACCTTCGGCAGCTTTACAAAAGGAGTAGTCAAGTCGAGTTGCTCAGATACCGATTCGCGAGCGTAGTTATATACGTCGACGATTCCGGACACGTTATAGTATATTCCTAAAATGTTGCCACATTCCAGAGCTCCTTCGTAATATTTTTCTTCGGTAAGCAATTTCTTACAGTTTGTTTCGTGAACTTTCATGTCCGCCCGGTTTTTGTCGTCAATGAGCCCTATTTGATACAAATAATCGCTATAATCGTACATATTGACTGGGTCGACCCAACCGTCTCCGATCGACAACCCTTGGAGGTTTATTTTGAATTTAGCAGTTGGGTTTTTGGTGTGAATGGAGTAACCTAAAGCCGGAATATATTTTCCAGCGTACGACTCGCCAGAAATGATGAAGGCGTTGTCTCGAAGTTCGGGGAACAATTGGTAAAATTGGTACATAGCTGAGTACAGTTCGTCACCTACTTGGGTCTCGTCAGTCGCGTATCCCCTATTGTCGTTGGTAAAACTGTATCCGGTTCCTACGGGGTTATCGATGAAAATCAGGTTAAACTCTTGCGACCAGTAGTGAGACCGTCGTTTTAACGTGAGATCGCTTTCAACGTAAAATGGTCCGTTTTCCGTGAAGAGGCCGTACAAGGAGGATGCGCCTGGGCCGCCTTGTAACCATAAAACGACCGGAGCTTTACCTGGATTATTTTCTGCGGGGAAAAACCAAAAGAAAAGATTCGAGTTGTGTTCTTCGTTGACTGTCAGGTATCCAGCGTAACTTTCGACGTCTTCTCCTTCGATCAACGAAGGTACTCTAGCTGCTTCTCTTCCTTTTGAAACGTATCCATCTTTGATGTACTGAGTCAGGAACAACGGGTCCCCGAGAGAAGGTTCTACTGGGACCGAGTAAACCCCGGGAAATCCCAAATAAACTATCGCGAACGACGTTATTAAAAGCCTCATCATAACTAAAAACTGTTAACTGAACCACTGGCTCTTTTTGAAAACCCAACCGCCAATAAATACGTCCTCTTATGCCTATAAATCAAGATAGCGTCACTCGTATTCGTGATGAATGGGATTCAGCGTTTTTAAGTGTGAATACGTTATTGGAATGCTACACGAAGACTTCACTTAACACGTACGACCAAACGTTTCTTATCATTCCGTAAAAAGAATTGTCGGTTTAACAACTTGTGAATGATTGATTATCAACACGTCAACGCAAATCTTGAGAATTTCAACGTCTTCAAACAACTGAATAGAAGTTGTTGTTTATTTCCAGGGAATAACTTGAAAGTTATCTTAATTTGACCTTCGCCTTCTAAACGAACCCCTCTTTTGCAGTATTAGCTTCCAGACAGACGAAATCGTCATTCTCGCCGTCAACAACGAGCACCTTTCCAACCAAAAGTAATTATTTAATTACACTCCTCATTCCGATAACTTCATTTTCAGGGATATATTGCTAACGTTTATTATCGTTTGTCCAAATTTAAAGTCAACCCCCCCCCCCTACCCGTCGTACGACTAAACTCTCTATGTAATTTAGAATTACGGCAGGTCTTTTTCAGTGGTTTCTACGTTAGCGCGTGTAGTGCTCCCAATTTTTTTGTTGAAAATTGGTAACTTCACCGTTAATAAAAAACGTCACGGTTTTTGCAGGAACAGGATTTTCTTTCTTTTTTTCTGAAAAATAAAAATAAACTACTAGGGAATAAGAAATTCACCTAAACTACTTTGTGGCGGTCGAATTTAAAGTGGGAATAACTCAACTTAATAATAATAGATATTATAATCGAAGCATCACATAATCCTTGGACTTGCCCATATCGGGGCAAGTCTCCTCCATATCGCTAATGATGCTGTCAACCTCCGCTAGCCGATGAGGTGCAATTCTACGAGGTGGTTGACGAATGGGTGTACTATTTCCTTCATCCACTTAGTGTGAGAATTCTGAAACACACCCCAAATCCTTCCCACACGTACCAAAAACATCCGCAAATTCCTTGAGTAAGGCCAGCGCAGCAAAACTGTGTGAAACGGTGAGACCGGAAGTGAATGACTTGGCCAACGCTTGGATATGAGCTGGCAGCGTTCCTTTCCTATGTGAGTTAAGCGGCGACGGTGCATCCTGGAAGTTACCGTCATCGTCAACTAGTGCAGTACTGTATGCTGACTGAACGGTATTATCGTGGCTGTGTCCTTGAAAAATAATAGCCTTCCGAGCTGGGTCAATCAAACAATTGTGCTGCCCTAGGAAGTCAAGACCTAGGATACAATCCTCGTGAATTTTAGCGACGAGCGGAACATGATGATGAGGGATGCCATTGCCGAAATCCAGCAATAGTGAGGCTGAGAAGATGTGAAAGGTTCAACTTTGATGTCCATACTTTGCGGAAGTTTCAGGCTCAGAATTGTCTTAGTGGCTCCTGTGTCTACAACAAAGTCACAAGGTACACCTCTAGCTGTCCCTTTTAAAACTAAAGACGTATCAAAAGCTGCCCGGTAAATAAAAGTTTCTTCATAATTATGCTCATGAGACCTGTCTGTTGAAGTCAGCGTGGGTCTCGTCATTCTGACCTCCTGGTGTTTCCCAGGATCGGCATTTGCGCAGCCAGCGGTAAAGGCATTGCTGGGGTAAGTCTGATTCTGGACATGTCCGTGTGTGCAGTGACGTAGAACGGTGTTACTGAATATTAGCATTGACTGGGGGATAAGAGCAACGCAAAGCAACATGCCCAGGAGAAGAACACCTCCAGCAAATCATTTGTTGATGTTGTCGCTGCCTACTCTTGGCTCGAGGAGGAGTATTAATCGAATGTGACCTAAGTAATGGAATTTCTGGTTCCATTACTTCCCTATCACGACTGTATCCAATTTGGTCTACTTGTGTCACTTGATGGATAGAGATCGAGGGTTGAGACGCTTGAGCAACTGTTTCAAATCGCAACGAGACATTCAAGGCATCGTCAAGTGTTTTGGGCCAGACACCTAAAACATTCTGTCTCACTGTGTGGTCACGTATACCTTGGATAAAGTGGTATACAATCATGTCTTCTTCAGGACGAGCTCTGAAATCTGTAGACCAAAACTTTCTTACAAGATTTCGTGTGGCCTGGTGATACGTCAATATATTGTGGAGCCAGAACTCGGCTCGGGAACGTACAGGAAAGGTGAGGGAGTGGGAAGCGCCACTTCGAACGTCGCAGAAATGCGACGATCCGGTAGTCGCAGGCTAGACGCTGGACAAGACAGAGGCCGTTTCGGAAGCAGATAGCGAGTCGCCATCTCTACGCTCTCCACGAAGAAACAGAAAAGTTGATTTTTTTTCATTTAATTCTGGGCATCCCGTTGGATCCCAGACGCAGGTGCGGAATCAAATTATTAAACCACCGTCATTAAATTTAGACAATCGTTGACATTTCACATTAAATTGTATTTATTTGGTTCTAAGAGGTTTATTTATTTTCTTATGAGCCCTGGAGAGGAATTAGGACGATAGGCCTCCACCCCTGAGAGCCCTTTTTCAACTGGTATTAAGCAGTCATAGACTGAAGGAAAATAGGACCCCACAATATCTTCCTAGGGAAGTTGTTTTCCAGTCAACAACATGGTCATAAAACGCTGAGACTGTTTTTCATGGCCAAACATTTTCCCTAATTCTTTCACTAATCCTGAATAGGTGCGTCGTGCTTCGACTAATGGTAGAATTTCTAACACCGGGCCAGTTAAAGCATGAGCTAAACCAATAGCTTTGGTGTCATCATCCCATCCATTTTTTAGTGCGATGGTCTCAAATTGCATTGGCTCATGCTAGCATCGTAGGGTTTTGGTTTGAACAGCTCAGACCGCTGTAAGTTTCCTGATACGCTTTGATGAGACTGCCGCAGTTTCGTGGTTGATGCACACTCGCAGGGTACGTGCTGTGATGGAAGCAAACGACGAAACTCTGCGAGGAAATGCGCCTGCATTGCTTGACGGAGATCACCCAGTGAAGCGCTCCACTCAATACGCACTTGTTCCAGTAACTCGGCACGTTCTCGTTCCCAGCACTGTTGGAACCGCAGTAAAGATGTAGGAATATCAGAAGATTCACCGAAATCGTCGTTTCTATCAGGTTCATTAAAATGGTTGGTTCCTCAAAATTAACAGGGGTTGTTGCGCTCTTCATCGTTGGAAGCCCCTTCGCGTCGAGAAGTGGAACGGGTATTTACCATCCCACCGCTGCCACCAATGTTAAGGAATATAGAAAGCTTAAAGAGGTAGAAAATGTACCGCTTAGTTTGGTATCAAGAACGAGAATGACCTTTTAATTATTTACACATGAACTATGTGTAAATTATTTACACACAACCAATGCCGATCAACGATGGAGTGCGACAATATGAAGTTCTCAACAATATATATAAACACAATGACGTGGGGTGTAGAACTAACGATATAGGGTGCTTCACAAAAATGTATACACACTTTGAACTTCCATAGAAAATTTATTTACGGTTCTACAAAGTTAAATTTCAGGAAAATAGAAAGCTGAAAGTCCAATGTAAATGAAACATAAATAACAAATGTTAATACTGTTCAAATTGGTGGCCTGCAGCATCAATACAATTCTGAGTACGAGTCACCACAGATTCTGTACATCGTATCAAAACGTCCAATGAGATTTCTCTACACACTGCTTGAATCTCATTCCAAAGAATGTCTTGGTTACGTGGTTTCCGTTTGTACACCTCATCTTTTACTGAGCCCCACAAGAAGAAATCCAGTGGTGTAAGGTCTGGAGAGCGTGCTGGAAACTCCATTGGCCCCCTGCGTCCTATCCACTGGCCCGACAAATTTTGATCCAGGTAAGCTCGTACGTTCCTGTGATAGTGCGGCGGAGCACCATCTTGTTGAAAATAAAAATCATCATTACCGTATAATGCACGAATGGCAGGAAATATGGAATCAGCAAGCATTGTTAGGTAATTAATACCAGTTACAGTGCCTTCAAATCGAAAAGGTCCAATGAGTCCCCTTGAAGACAAACCGCACCACACATTTACACCAGGCAAATTTACAGCTTTTTCAATTGTAATGTGAGAATTTTCTTCACACCAGTAAACACAATTGTACCTATTGACAGTTCCATTAAGTTTGAATTGGGCTTCATCCGACCAAATGATGCTACCCATAAATCCCGGTTCACGTATCACCATCTCCTGAATCCATTCACAAAGTTGCAACCTTCGATCTGGATCGTCGTCATGTAGCTGTTGCACTAGCCTTGGAATGTAAACACGATACTTGCCTCTCTTCAGAATGCGTAGCACGCTGCTAGCACTTACATCACTTTCACGTGCCCCTTGCCTTGAAGATTTGTTAGGAGAGCGTTGAAACAGTTCCAAGACTGCCGTTGATGACCCATCACTTGTAGCTGTTCGAGGCCGACCTGAATGACCTTTATGCACATCACACACTGTTCCATGAACTTCGAATTTGTCTCGTATGCGTGTAATTGTTAATCTTGAAGGTGGTTCTGTATCATACTTCCTTCTCCACTGTCTTTGAACTTCATTTACATTCTCAAACTTCCAGTACCACTTAATAACCTGCTTACGTTCTTCAAAACTCAAACGTTCAAATTCCAACTGTTTGGGCCTCGTTGCGAGACGGCAAGCCCGGCATCCAGCGACAAGTTTCCTCTTGCCCATCGTCTTCCCCCGCCACTCCTAGCTTCTTCCGACGAGCCGCGCGAGGCGGAAACCAGTGCTTTTCGCGTCGTCTTCCGGCCTGGACCTTCGCTATTTTCTCTCAAAGTGTGTACACATTTTTTGAAGCACCCAGTATATATGTGTAAGACACAGATAGTAGAAAAACTTTAACTCTGATAACAAAACGATAGATCAGGTTATTAGGAAATGAGAACGAGAAGAGGAAGGATCAGTGAGACACACAGACAACACGTGGTGAACCTTTCATAAGTAGTCCTGCAGTGAGGATGATGTTGATTTCCACGTTTGCGATTTAAACTCGACGAGTTTGTTGTGGTAAAGTGGTTCTGCATCAAAGGTAATAATAAAGCTTCCTTCCTGGATAGAAACGTCCCCTTAGTTCGGTACTCTGTACTTTAATGGTTTAGACCGCCAGCAGCCACTTTCCACCGCTTCTGTTTCATCATCCAACTTCTACTTCTGCAGCAGAGGTTCTTGTGAGGGGGGATCTATGTTCATTTTCGTGTACACTAAGCAAAACATTCCAAGCTTCCTGAAAGTTTGCTTTTACGCATATGGTCTCGCTGCTTATTTGAAACCATTCTCTGCCTTATAACAAGGGCCCAAGAAGGAAAGAGCGGTTTAAAAGCTGGGCATTTCGAAACATTTTAGTCGCAGTTTGGTAAAACTGCTCTAACTGTGTACTGAAAGAAAGGGTAGTAGAAATGAAAGAACATTGGCGTACTTATTGTTCTCGCGACTGAAAGAAGAAAGTATGAGCTTCATAAAGTGTGCTTCTCTCCATATAGGAGAAAGCGGTATTCGTAACGGAAGGAGAAGGTACCCTTCATCGTCCCTTTAAAATACCATTTATCAGTTTCTTATGAGTGGGTTATTTTTCCTTCTTCCCTAATGGCATCGATGCCAGTGTTTACATTCATGAGTTTTTTAGCAACTTAGAGCTCCTGAGGGCAATGCCCTCATTTGCTCATCATGATAGTCTGCTGCAGCGGTAGATAATTGGATCTAATGAGCAACATGGCAATTCAAATTTGAAATCAAACAAGGATCCAAACACAAATCAAATCAAAGTTCTGAAGAACGGTAAATGCGCAGAAGGATGTTTTCAAAAAGTAGAATGTTGGCTCAACGGGCGCAGTAACGGGATCTTCTAATCAGAACTATCAACAATAAAAATAGAGAATACGAAATTCACAGAAACTCCTTTCGGGAAGTTAATTTTAAAGTAAGAATCGCAACTTGGTAATAATAAATAAACACAATGTGAGGTATAGAACAAACGATAAATATGTAAGCGAACACGAAAACACATACGTAGTAGAAAAAATATCAACTTGACAACAAGACGATAGATAAGGTTATTAGGAAACCAAGGACGAGATGAGGAAGAGTGGATTCGTCAGTCGGACGTAGAGACAACACCTGGAGGTCATTGCGGAGTGTCAATTGAGTAAATGAGCACGTTTCTTCCAAATCTGGCTGGTGTCATCACACATAATGTACGCTCGTTCGATGTATTTCTACGGGAACACTTATTGAGAAATAAATTTAGATACCAGTTGGTTAAATGTGAAAGTAAAACTTTGGAGCCATTTTCGGGAAACTTGGAAAAACTATAATTTGATGTTCGGCAAAACTTGATATGAATATAGAAGTATTAACTCAAGCGAGATATGTAAAAAATACAAGAATCCAATGTCTCTCTTAAATGAAAAACTCTCTCTTTAGTCTTTGAAATTTAGCTGAATTGTTGTGATCTTATTTGGACGAACGAAAAGCGGAATAAAAATATCATGATGAAGTTTGCCTCTGATCGTAGGGTGAGGGGGGGGGTATCAACCGAGTCAGTCCTTCCCGTGTGGGAAGTATCATGAAATAATTGAAAATTTCATTAAAAAACAGTAAGATCGAAGGTAACCAATTTGTTTTCAGTGGATGAAAAAAAAAGAAACGTATGAAAGGGATTAAAGAGAGTGGCCACACTTTAACGCCGGGCCCAAATTAGCATTGCCACATGAATGGTTGGCCACGATTAGCTACATGGTTTGTGGATTTTAGATAGTGTGTGGATGATCAACATACGAGGCATTGTCACTTTGTGCATATTGTACTTTGGCCCCTGCTAAGCATGCTTACGCCCAGTTTGCGAAGAGTTGATCTGACCCTTTGAAACTTGGTACCCAAGTAACTAGTTTGATCAAGAGGGGAACCACATTAAAAACTCTCCAGGGTCATACTTCCACCGGGTGATTGGCTTTATCACTAGAGGTCTGGTTCGATGGGTGTTGAACGAGTCTCCAGGCTCTGGCGCGTTAACGAAACCTCCATGACTTTCGACTGATAGGGTAAAAACACCAATTGTTGACACTATTCCTAATGTTGACACTTCAATTTTAAACCGTAAAAATAAGCTATTGGGCCACTGAAGGTACTTGAAATTGGCGTCGTTCTGTAGATAAGAATGCAGTTATTGAGGGTGGCCGGCTCCGCTAGTTATAATATCCGATATAACTCAGCTGGCTGAAATTGAAGCCGTTGTCGGGTGTTCCACTTACTCCGTCGACGCCATCCTTGTGCCGCAGGTTAGTCAGGTAAGTCAACAAATTTAGACTTTTGAAGTAAAATTTTCAGTGTAAAAATACCATTTCACATGGCCGGCTCTTTGAATAACATAAGGATGAATGCGTAAGCATTGAAACCCCAAATTATAATAAGAAAACATTGTTAAATTAGGTGTCATCATTTGGGTCTTATGAAATTGTGTTGTGTGGGAAACTGTTGATTTGGTTGTTAAGGTACTATTTGGATTTGAATAATTTTGTAGTATATCACGAGGTTTGAAGTTTTTAATTTAACGTAGTGGAACCTAAAGTTGACACCGTCTGATCCCAATGTTGACATTTGGTTCCTTCGTCTTTTTTTCTACTCGCAAAGAAAACTTTATTTGATCAAATACATTGTTGTTGTAAGAACAAAACCTATTTGTTGTAACTTTTCAATAGTATTAGATATTCAATTTAATTTAATTTTAAATTGTCAAGATTTCCAAACTACTTAAGTTAACGTACCTGTTAGGTGAGTCCGTCTCCTCTGGCTTGTGAGTTACTGTGGGCAAGCGCTTTCGATGTAAAGACATCATCGTCTGGCCGTTAAGTCAGTACTGGAGTCAGTCAGTTGGTCGTGGTCTTTATATACAAAGAGAAAGGTGAAAGGGGTGATGGAGCGTCGGGGAAGGGGCGGGGAGAGGTCTTGTTGGTCAGTCTTGTTAGTAGTACCTTAGCCGGACTGGCTGTGTTAGGTATTAAAGAAATTGGGTTATGTCCGCCAGTAGGCATATTACTTAAGTTAACGTACCTGTTAGGTGAGTTCGTCTCCTCTGGCTTGTGAGTTACTGTGGGCAAGCGCTTTCGATGTAAAGACATCATCGTCTGGCCGTTAAGTCAGTACTGGAGTCAGTCAGTTGGTCGTGGTCTTTATATACAAAGAGAAAGGTGAAAGGGGTGATGGAGCGTCGGGGAAGGGGCGGGGAGAGGTCTTGTTGGTCAGTCTTGTTAGTAGTACCTTAGCCGGACTGGCTGTGTTAGGTATTAAAGAAATTGGGTTGTGTCCGCCAGTAGGCAAATACTAAAGTTAACGTACCTGTTAGGTGAGTCCGTCTCCTCTGGCTTGTGAGTTACTGTGGGCAAGCGCTTTCGATGTAAAGACATCATCGTCTGGCCGTTTAGTCAGTACTGGAGTCAGTCAGTTGGTCGTGGTCTTTATATACAAAGAGAAAGGTGAAAGGAGTGATGGAGCGTTAACGGCCAGACGATGATGTCTTTACATCGAAAGCGCTTGCCCACAGTAACTCACAAGCCAGAGGAGACGGACTCACCTAACAGGTACGTTAACTTTAGTATTTGCCTACTGGCGGACACAACCCAATTTCTTTAATACCTAACACAGCCAGTCCGGCTAAGGTACTACTAACAAGACTGACCAACAAGACCTCTCCCCGCCCCTTCCCCAACGCTCCATCACTCCTTTCACCTTTCTCTTTGTATATAAAGACCACGACCAACTGACTGACTCCAGTACTGACTAAACGGCCAGACGATGATGTCTTTACATCGAAAGCGCTTGCCCACAGTAACTCACAAGCCAGAGGAGACGGACTCACCTAACAGGTACGTTAACTTTAGTCATTTCACATGCTTATCAGCTGGTTTGCTCTGTTACAGTCACGTTGTGGCACTTTCACTGATGTAGTGGAGTTTGTGATATTCGTCGTTGATTCTAGATGGCCTGTTGTATGTAGTGAAGCATCGAATGAACCAGGTTTAATTTCATTATTTTTGCACTTGCTTCTAGACGTAATTGGTAACACAACAAGTTACACGGCGCGAATCACATTTCTCTTCGGAGTTACTCCTTTAATTTGCTCCCAAATAATGAGAGTTCCTCGCATCATTCTGTTCCCAGTATCGAATGCTCGTTACGGCAATTTCCCTTAAAAATACAAACTGTTTGACCTTTATCTTGTTATTATGAGTTATGACTCTTGCATGCGAAACACTAGCGAGAAATTAAAACGGAATTCAACCTCCGCTTCTTGTCTCTGGGGGTTCACTTCGTTGAGCACAACGGTGATTCTTCATGTGAACAAAATTAGGATTACAAAGTTGTCCCTTCTTCTACGGAAAAGCGAGATAGGAAATAAAATAGGGGACAAGTAGAGTTTGGAGGCAGCCTGGTAGAAGTTCGCGAAGGAAAAAAACAGAAAAACCAAGAGGGGGCGAGGGCAAATCTCTCTCTGATATTTAGCCAGCGATAAAAAGGTAATGGGAAGAAGTAAAACTGCTACAAGAAGATAAGTTGAGTGCACCGACAGTTTCCGGCAAAGTGAAATAAGCTGGACAGCTAATACCCCCAATTACTATTCTTTTTAGTCGGACTAAACCTGACACTGAAATTGCCAAGGCTTCCACATCTGTGTACCGACCCCTGAGTATGCTGAATGTAGGCAGGGAAGTATTTGAGAAGTATCTCGACCCCTGACTACACTAAGCTCCCAGGTGAGGTTAACCCGCTGATCGAACGTTGAAGTACGAAAATGCAGCAGACAGGCTTACGAGCCAGATGTATGAGCTCCTCGCTGCATGGTTCCGCCCAGGCTTGTAAATTCGAGGGAGTCTACGACACCTAGCGGTGATAGTTTATCCATCGGAGCAGACACAAGAGACCCACAATTCGATGTTTGAGGTAAGTCGGGTGAATTATCACCACCGTTGCTACTCAATCGATCGAGAATTCCAGTAA
Source organism: Pachypeltis micranthus (assembly GCA_020466155.1). Taxonomy (NCBI): domain Eukaryota; kingdom Metazoa; phylum Arthropoda; class Insecta; order Hemiptera; family Miridae; genus Pachypeltis; species Pachypeltis micranthus. The sequence continues at coordinate 27,613,035 of CM035771.1, read as the reverse complement.
CGCCCTCATCGGCACTCCAGCAGGCCATCGCTATACTTACAACAAAGCAGTAATTAACTCATTAACGAGATTGAGGTACTATCGAGTAACCAATAATACTGTAAGAAACATGGTCAGAACGAAGGAAAATTTATCACCCCACAACCCGCGATCGAACAATCAACTGCCCTTAACAACAAGACGACAACTCGCCACCAAGTATTCAATATCTAATGAAGTAACATTCCAACAATACCATGCAGGAGTCTTTCGACCAGCTAGTAATGAGAAAGGCGCTGACACTTGTATTTCGCGAGCTGATGAAGAATACGTCATTCACAAAGTCGTGTGTCTTGAGCTGCGTCTACTACGAACAGAGAAAAAGCTGTTCCTGCAATTCTGTGGCCAGAGCCTACCGTACAGCACCAGCGATGAAGGCTGTTGTGAACATCCTACCTCGTGATGAAAAAAATTGAAACATCGACAGCCAAGCGTCAATGGCCCAAGAACATTGACTCGATTTTTCCACTCAAATGTAGACTCCATCAATGTTGTTGGTTCATGGGAAGTAATTAATTAGGCATGGACAGAATGACAATTTAAAACAAAATGACTTCATAGATGATGCTATAAGTGATATGAAGTAATCATTTTCTGCCAACGTGCGCTGCTGTTTTTATAATGAAAATAGACGGTAACCTCAGACCAAGTATTTCTAACCTCTTTTAACCTTCTGTAAGTAATTCCCTAAATCGTCGATTTCGTCGTTGATTAATTTGGCAACCACCTTTACCTTTGTGTACTGTGGGATTCTAATTTCCTTCATGCTTTATTTTCGTTAACACCAATGGGATGCCCAGAAGTCCAAGAAATAAGCCAGCCTGGTCTATTTTCCAGTGTGGAAAGGGTCGAGATGGCGAGTCGCTATCCGCTTCAGAGACAGCTTCTCCGCGCTTCACGCTGCGACTAATTCCTGCGTTTTGAGACATTTGAGGTGGCGCTTCCCACTCCCTCGCCTTTCCTGCAAGTTCACGAGCCGAGTTCTGACTCCACAGTACGTAAGTAGCTGTTCTCCCCAAGTATTCCCAGGCAAATCTTGAACTTTTCTAGATATTGCTGTCACACCTTTCCACAACCTGAAAAGATTTGATGTTATCGACATTGATAAGCGTCGGTGTTTTTCTTGAAATCAAATGCCTTTGAAACAACTACCCTTCCTAACACATCGAACTAAGGGACGCAAAATGTGTAATGGTATGGTTCTAAGTTCAATACACTATAAGCCACTGCCTTGAGTAACAAAAACATTTGACAGCAAGCGCCGTTCAATGGCCTGTTCAAGATTGGAAGAACTGACTGATCAGCAGCCATTTTCCACCGCAGCCTCTACCTTTGGTTCATTTTCCAACTCTGACTTGGTAGCTCTCGACGTTCCCAAGAGTGGAGCCTGCTATCTCGTTCCGTTCCGTCTTCGTATTGTCTGTGTCTGTTGTGTACAAACCATCGAAAAAATATCAAACAGTTGAGAAACATTTAGGAAACGTTTTTTTAGTAGCTGGCTAAACTATCCTGGAATCGAATTAACTTGAAAAAATGCACTCATACACTTACTATGATTTTGAGGCTCTCGAGTATAGAATGGTTGAAACGGGTTCGTACTGTTCGCTGTTATATCTCACCCTTTAGTTAACCCCCACCGACCACTCTTTCTTATTTCTTCTGAAGGCGAATCTTGGCGCGTGAGCCTCGTTGTAAAGAGTAGCCATTACCGTTCTATTCCTCATGCAACGGTATTATGAAAGCCAGGATTTGTATTGCAGGCGGTTTCCACGGAAAGCTTCCCGCAGTTAGAGTGTACGTATAACTTTTCAGCTAGACGTTTGTTAGTACATCTCAGGAAAGAGAGAACATGAGAGCAGTGAGCGTCAGTTCTTAAAAGCCTTTGTCGGACCTTCTTACGAGAATGACGAGGGTTTGCAACGACTCTGTTACGTGACTGCTCTCAAAAGTCTAGTTTACCAAGCTATCATCCACAACCAGGATTTCGGACACCTCGACTGCCAACGGAACCCCCGAGCGACGGGTTTTCCTATTCGCTAATTTGAAAAATATTTGTACGATATATTTCACTTCGACCCATTCATTTTGGGATATTGTTTCTATTATGGTATTGATACAATACGAGTTGTTATGTGCATTTCCTTTACGAATTCAGGTTCATTTTCATCTTCATATTGTTCTGTGCGTAATTCCACACCATGAGAGATGAATCATAAGAATACTTCAATTTTCTAAAGAAAATATCAGGTGCGGCATACGTCACAGTACTTTCCACAGCCTTAATAAAAACTACTTTTTATTCTGTTTACATGATTTCGATAGAACGTAGCGCAACATTTATATAAAACCGCGTGAGGTTCCGAAATTTATTGAGTTGCTCCTGCAAAAACGACAACTGCTGTATAATCAGAGCAAAGGTGCTTCATGTGAGTGTCCCCGCAGTTTTCTGCGCCGCATTGTGTCTCCAGAGTTGGATTATCGAGTAAAAACTGTGATAAATGGTATTAATGGTGGTGGTTTGATTTGGAATTTCTTGTGTTACTTGTTATTATCTTATGAGCGTGATTAAACCCTCGTCGTGTAGGTAATTTATTGGACTACCACCCTGATTTTTTTCTGAGAACGCCAGTATCACTGAAGCGAGATTTATAAAGAAAAACTCGGATAAAATTGCATTCAAAGGTCTGTTTGTCAAAATGGCTGTTCGTATAGGGGGATATGGGCTCGTTATGGTAGGCGTTAATCATGGAGGTTCTGGTTTCGCTAGAATGTAAGTGCTCCGGCACAAGCTCCGTATCCACCGAATCCAGACCTGTAGGAGTATGGCAGGTTGTCATTTAGTCAGTCCCTCGGAAAAAACTGTTGCCCATGTGTCGCCGCTTGGAGGTACGAAGAACCATCTGGAAGAAGTTCCTAATCAGATTCCCCATCTGATCCAACTATTTCTGGTTTCCCACTTGTTCTAACCTACTTGAGTGGCACGTTTCAAAGGTAGAAATGAACTGTGACCGCGTTTTTTTTTTGTCATAACCTTGCATGCCTGGCAATCGAAGGTGGTAGGTTTGGTTGCTCTCCCAACAACCGTCGATCACTGTTGTAGGAACTACAGTAGAACAGTACGTGGTTTCTTGTTTCCTCAGCACTGGAGGCGTAAGAAGTGCAGGATGGAAAGTCTTTGAGAGAAAAGAAGTTGCCCTCCCTTTTCACTCTCCACTTGTCCACCATTCACTCGATGGCCAAGTCAACAGATAACTGGCCAGAGATCACTTGGACTGATTGAAAGGAAGCTGTCTTGTAGAATTGATGATCCACAGGAGCTCCCTGGAATTGAACTGGGAGTTTTCTACCCCAAACAACGGGATGGTAATGGCCTAAGTAGTGTCAGACATGAGGATAATGTTACAGTAGTTCACTCCCCAAGTGGCCTTGTTAATTGTTCGTAATAAGGTAAACCTTGCGTGTGTACGTTGGAGAGCTCAACGTATTAGCTGAAACGCCACCTCTAGTTACTCCTAAGTACTTGACTTGTTCTTTTAAGGAGCCTGTGGCCTTCTAAACGTATTGGGGGTTAGCTATTTCATTTTCCCTTCAAGAGGATGAGCTGGATTTTTTCTACATCCACCTGCAGCTTGATCAACTTGAACCATTAGGGGGGGATTCGGATCGATTGATGGGTTTTACCTGAATTTGGCGGATTGATTTTGTACAGCTCAGCACAGTGAGGTCGCCTCCACTCACTCACACATATCAGGTTAGCAGCTGCGGGCCATACGACTCCGCTAGAGCTGCAGGACCAATGGCATTTCGCCGTGGCACACATTGGGCCCATGTCCTATCTCCCCAGCGAGCCTGTTGGGGGGCCCCCTTAGTGTCCCGGCCGCCGCTGGTACCCATTGCCTCACCCCCCTGGGTTTGGAGGAGGGGGGTGCCTGGTCGGGGATCGAACCACAGTCCGCGGGTTCTATCCCAGCCTGGCTCGGAAGGCCTCGTGCTCCAACGTGCTTGGCCACCGCGCCCCCATCACTGAATGACTGAGAGCCATACACCATGGTTCCTGATAAGACTTTTGAAAGCGTAGATCTGAGGACTCAGCCCTGCGGAAGCCCTTCTTAATCGTTTTCCAGAGGCGAGTCTACTTTCGATCGTCGCAGTTCTATCTGCTTTCGTTCCTACTAAGCTAGCTGATAACCGTTTTGCCCAGTTTGCGACGAATTTATGCAGATGATGCGGATTTCTCCCGGTCCCATCTCCCCATGGTGGCACATGAGAAACAGCTCCCCACCAGGAGACTGACTAGATAAAACCAACAGGTCTGAGTTAGGCGGATGCTGAGCGAGTGCTTGGGATAGTAAGCCATCCATGACTTCAACTGATACTCCTATGGATGTTTAGAAACATTCACTTTGATAAGGAAACATACCTGCATGTTTCCACGTTAGTTATTATATTCAGCTGGAAGTAGGAAGAGTTAAGAGCTTCCTCAACCCAAGAATATTTGACATTTCCCTGCTACGGGCAGGAAGGCACATCCCCGACCATCCACACACTCGATGAACATGTTCTCCAATGGTGTTTTTCGGAAGCTTGACACCTCTTGGTATCGAAACGTGAATATAAGGAGAAAGCTCCAAGTGTTTTTGTAGCCGATTATTAATACTTTTTCCTCAAAACCTCAATTCTGATGATTTCCTCAGTTCCTTGAAGTCGTGTTTTTCAAAAACCTGAACAATACCTGAAGAATCTACACAAAATGTTTCCGAGTCGATTACGTGACTTTCCAGTTTGCTTCGTAGGATTAAGATAAGTGAAAAAGCTTAACGTATAATTTGTGAAAGCCATCTCTCGAACAGTACACCAACAAGAAGGACTTGTGAAGCGAAAACTCAGCCTATCGCGTCAAAATACCGATTTTTCATATTTATGGTCTGTAAATAAACATGTTTCCACAAACTGTCGAATGTCCACTCAAGCGAGTGGTTTTTAAATTGTTTTTGACTTTTAGTTTCTCTCCGTTCATTTGCTGAGTTTTATCTGTGGGATTTAGCACAAGACGGATTACGTTGTCGAGAAATGGGGTTTGTCCTACACTTCACATTCATGTGATACTGAGATTATCTGCTTTCGTAACCTAAAAAGTTGTTCTGCTAAGCTATCCAAACCAATACAAAAATGCCCCTTAATGCTATTTTATTCAGATCATCGGTATAATCTTTCATTCGTATACCTCTCGTTGTGATTTCACGATACCGCCCACAAGATTAGCTCAGCTTGAGAAAGATTAGAATACGTGAATAAAAACAGTGGCCAACGTGAAAGAGTTTTAGTGTAGAGTAGGATACCGGCGGATAAAATGTTACCTAAAGACGCGTTGTGGGCGATTTCATGGTTTTCTTGTGTCGTACTGGCAATCGGCAAAGGGAATAACCAACCAGGAAAAGCGTTGTTTCTCACTCCGCTGATTAAACGCGGAGAGTTGGCCAAAGCTAGGCACGAGGCAAAAGTTCCATTCGTCGCCGACGGTGTCCCTGTTACCAGTTATGCGGGATATTTGACAGTGAACAGTAAGTACTTTTCCAACCTTTATTTCTGGTTCTTCCCCGCTGAATACGACAGTTCGACAGCTCCAGTGGCCTTATGGCTGCAAGGTGGACCGGGAGGTTCATCGATGTACGGGCTATTGGAAGAAAACGGGCCGTTCTTTATCAATTCCAACATGACGTTGGGAAAGCGGCGGTATCATTGGACGACGAATTTGAATATGATATATATCGACAATCCAGTAGGTACGGGATTTAGCTTCACCAGGCACGATTCAGGTTACGCCACCAACGAAGCTGAAGTAGCCAACAATCTGTATATAGCTTTGATGCAGTTCTTCCGTTTGTTTCCTCAATATCAAAAGAACGAATTTTTCATTACCGGCGAGTCCTACGCTGGAAAATATATTCCTTCTTTGGGTTACGCCATTCACACCAAAAATAAAAAGGCCAGCAGAAAAATTAATCTCGTCGGCGTCGCAATTGGAGATGGTTGGATCGATCCTGTGCACATGATGGTTTACAGTGATTACTTATATCAAAACGGCTTGCTGAATAAGCTTTCTGCAGACAAAATGAAGGCAATAGAGAAAAAATCCGTGGAATTAATCAAGGAGAAAAAATACCGCGAAGCTTGGAATACTTGGAACGACGTGTTTACAATTCTTTCCAACTCAGCCGGAAACATTGATGTGTACGACTATTTGGTCGTGGGTGGCTTTGATTGGCCCGATAACGTGACGTTGACATTTTTCAATCAACCATCAGTACGACGAAAGATGCACGTAGGTAAACAGCCGTTTCACGACGGCTCGAAGGTTTACAACAAATTGCTGACGGACATGCCGAAATCTGTCGCCCCGTGGCTTGAGGTATTGATGGAGCATTATAAGGTCTTGTTATACAATGGCCAGCTGGATATAATCGTGGCTTACCCTCTGACTACGAATTTCGTTTCGCAGCTCAAATGGAGCGGAGCGAACGAATTCTTGAACGCAACGAGGCAACAATGGTACGTCGGTAAAGAGCTAGCGGGGTACTACACTACTGTGGGTAATTTCACCCAAATGATGGTCCGCAACGCTGGTCATATGGTTCCCACTCAACAACCTTTGTGGGCCTGGGAAATGATAACAAGATTCACCAGAGGAATGCCGTTTTCTGGATGACGTACTATGGGAAGATTGAATCTGTTGGTTTGACGAAGACAGACGCCCGTTTCGTCGAAAATCCGTAAGCTGTTCACCGACCGATAACTACACGCACGAGTTGTACTAATTGTGCTAAATTCAATGAGTATTGGCTAGTCACTAGGCTTACAATAAACTTACGAGGGAACGATCAACTCATTCAATGTTTTTATTAACCCCTCCCCTGCCGACAGACGTTATAAACAGATGTCCTGAAGTTCAATTCACTTGTGTTCATGGCTTTTTCTACTAACTGAATTTTACACGCAGTTCATTTGGATTTGGTAATAGACCACTTTACTGTAGCAGAAAGCGGTAGCGGTTTCAGTTCTACAACTTATTGTGCTGCTCTTACCCATTACCTGGCTATTATTGAGCAATTCGGTTACAGAGAGTTAATAAGAGACACAATTGTTTTAGAACAATAGTAAAAACTATCCCAGAGTTATCGAGTAAAAACGTTTAGAAATGGCAGTGAGCGAAACGGCGGTGGTCGAAATTCTGGAATTTCTGTAGTCGCCCCTGTATATTTTATGAGCATTATTAAAATCTCATCGTATACATACTTTATTGGAGCACCACAATTTTTGGAAGAACCTAGTAACATTTAAACGGTGTTTGTAAGGAAAGAATTAACGCTAAACTCGATTTTCATCGAAATGTTTTGTAATTTATTGTGCAGCTCTCGTAATGTTCCTACAAATGGGAATTCTACAGTATTATTGGCTTATCAGGAGCTGTCAATATACAATATTTAATCAAAATTGTTACAGTCGTTTTTGAGAAAAAAAAAAGGTGTTTTAACTAAGTTTTGGGCGAATTGGGCTCATAACCTTATTTTGGAGTCTCATGGTGACCTGCGTGCTGGAAATCAAGTGGGAGCTGATTTCGTTCAATCAATATCTTTTAAAACCGTTCACAGACACACACTCACACAGACCATTAGCCCCAAATAGCGTTTTTCGTGCTCAGTAGGGTATGAAACGTTAAGATCTGAAGACAGGTCAAACATTTATTTTTCAGTCAAGGAAAGTAAAAACCCTGCAAATTATTACACAATGGTTTATTATTCTCATGAACAGCTTGACCTAGTATTACTGCTCCCCCATCCCATACGATTCAGCATCGAATACCCTTAACCATACGAAACATCTAAATATTCCCCCGGTGCCAGGCGCCCGTAAACGTCTGATCCGATGGAGGGGTGGGACGAGGGCTTCCAGCGAACCCTCGCTCGGCAATTGGCAGGACGTTGCGAGTCCAAAGAGCGCTGTGGCCGCTGTGAGTCGAGCGGGCCTTGAAAACGAAACGAAACACGGCTTATTTGCGATTATACTGCGTTTCGTTAATTTTTTTAACCATTTTTTGCCCATAACAACCATGGGCTTCGTCCGATCGGATTGCCGAGATCGCGGGCACAACTAGATACCAAATGGGATTTTTGGGCGCAAGAACGAATTTTCTAGACCGCGTTAAAGGCACAAAACGGCCCGGACGGTGGACAGTGGACGAACATTGCAGATTTGGAATCCCCATGTCTTGAAACGTAAAGTATCAAATTTTGAGAGGGTGTTGTAAAAAATTGTTCGTGACTGAAAACAGAATTATTACTCAGAATGAATAATAAACCAAAATCACAGTTAAAATCTAACAAATTACCTATACGCAGGTCACAATATAATGGTAGTGGCATTCGTTGGGAAAATCCCATAAATGTTGAAATTTTGATAGCCACCAGTTTCTGTACAGAACGATGTATTTTACTATTTTTCATATAAAGTCAATGAAATACAAATAGATTTTGTTAGTAAAGCGATTACATACTCTCAATGTACGTGGGATTGAAGAAAGTTGCGTGATGCGTCGTTCGCAATTTTCTTTCCCTCCGTGTTAAAATTCTTCCCTTCCTCTTTGTCTCCTGAAACCAAACTAGTGCCTCCACCCTGTACCTCCGTAAACCCTTTGTCGATGAAATGAACGTCAGAAACTTTTCATGGCCGCTCCAGGATATGAAAATGCAAGACCAACTTCCAGACGGGTTGGCAAAAAATCGATATTCCAAGACAGTAAGACGTACTTATTCCGAGCGCAATAAAATGAGAGATGATATCGTAACGCCGCGAGTATGGAAGCAGAGGTGGGAAAAAGGCTTGCGGAAGGAACATTGAGAAAAGAGGGGACGAATCCCATTCATATTAATAGCAGACGTATCAGCCTTCGAGGCTCCACTCTTCAAACCTGCCACCCTATTTGCTCTTTGGAGCAGATACAATTGCAGGAATCTATCAAGAAAAGGGCTCGTGGATGGGGAGAATGTGGCAGGCGCTATTCAGCAGAAAGACCTATTCAGAACGCTTTCAGGCTTTTCAACTTCACCAACTGCTAATACGACTATTCCTATCCTTTCAATCCTCTCAAGAAACATCTCACAAGAAAGTCTCTTACTCGAAAGAGTTTTTTTCAGTTAACTACCTGATTACGCTTATTTTTACTTTCCTCGGCCCTACTTAGTAGAAAGAAACGTTGTACAATCAGCTGAAAAAGAACTTTTGAGTTTTCTTCAGAACTTCGAGTTAAGGGGCTACCGAGTCCCTATAACAGCATTTGGGAAAATGATCTGTTTGTGTATGTTGAGGACAAAACAAAATTAAATCTGAAGATTTAACCTACAAATCACTGTAGAACGCCAAAGCAGGTATATGATACAAACTGGTTCACAATTAATTATAGTTATCATAGTGATCGAACCACTAAATGTCCTCTTTATAAAATGGCAGTGAAGATTTGAATTGAATTTTATGTGTGGGCAGCTGCAAATAACACGACAGTACCACGTATATATAATCCTTAAGTAAGTGATGAGAGCAGCACAAGTTATAAAAAGTTTTGATAAAAATCGATGTTAGCCAAGCTTTTTCGCTATTGCAGAAGGCAGAGGGCGTCTCGGTTCTGAGTGGTCTTGGAGTTCAATTCACCCACACATCCACCAGTGGAATCACAGCCGGGGATGATTGGGGTGGTTGGAATCATACACATGGTGAAGACCATGACTGCTTTGACAGTCCCTTATTTGGGATGAGCACTGCAGCCTGAAGTCCTATTGTGTCAGTCCTAATGTCTCCAAGGTCCACGCCTATCTTCCTGAGGCATGTCAGGTATTTCCTGCAAGTGTCTTCTTTGTTGTTTACCCTTTGAAAAAATTGTAACAATGGCCAAATGTCACTCCCTCTGAAGTATCTGACTCTAGGCCAGGGTATATTACGGTGTTTCACCATCTGTCACACCACCTGCACCGAGGGATGTCGACTATATCCATTAGCAGAACCGAGTTTGGCCACATGGTCCGCCCTCTCATTTCCAGTGATCCTTTTATGCCCAAGCATCGAGTAAACGTCAAGTGTGCTGCCATCAATTCGACCAGTGACCCATAAAGAGGTGCATGTTGTGAATGAGTTCAGAGTTTGCTAAGGAATAGACTCGCATTCTGCACTCCCTCACCAGTTCGGACGTCGTGCAGTCAAACGCGCTTTCAGGTACCTTGCAAGGCGCTTTACAATCAATCATTACGTTAATAGTTTTATTGCTTTGTTCTTTTTCGTGCATCATGGCGGCCCCAGCGATGATAGCATAAATTTCTGCTTAAGAAACCCTGAGCAATGTGCGTTCCATTCCTACCAGAGCCACACCCCAGACCCTGTTGTGCTCTACCTGTGATTCACATAAAACATTTTTGTAACTTCTGCGTGCAATGGGTACATTCATCATGTGCCTTATTGTTTTGTGTTTTATTGGGCTCGTCATCTAGGAGTCGAGGCAACTTCCGTCTGTTTATCCGTTCTCTAGTTCTCGCAAAAAATTCAGGACCAACATTCAGGTCACGGACGCATACGTAAATCATATAACAAGGTAAAAAGGAGGCATCCATGCTCACAGTTTCCAGCTTCGAATAGTTGGGCGAAATTCAAGGTGACTACGCACAGTCTGCGTCCAAACTTCAACACCAACGGTCACGTACTCACTAAACTCAGGGAGTTGGCCCTAGTCGACCTACCTTTTGTGTATCTTACGAAAAGTTGCTCAACTGTTCTCGGAACTAGTTTGTCTGCTATCTCCGGTTACCAGGAAACACTGTAATTAGTGATGGAAGCCCTAGCGGCGAGTTTGCCGTGGAAGCAGCCGTTTCTCCTAAGTCCTTTTTGAATTCATGTTTTATGATAATTTAAAAACCATCGTAGTTAAATTGACATTACCATTAAGCGGGAACGATGTATCTGGTGAGGCTCGTGAAACAACTTTCCCCAGCCCCAAGTCTGTTTGGCGAGTTTATAACAATCGAGATGAAATAATGGACGGTTTTTACACTTTATTGGCTTGACACTGGGATAATAGTGGTGGATCAGTTTATTTCTGGAAAGATGAACTGCAAAATGTGCCGAGGACGTTTCAGTTCGGGAGGGAGGGGGCGAATCCACCTGCAGCAAGTGGGTTTAGGTGGCGTGAATGCGTCGAAACAAAGTTCTCCATGCGCTGAAGGCTGGTCGTCCCAGGTGAGTACGGGCACAAGTCAATATGTATATGGTTGAATTTCGTACGCATGGAGAGGCTATGTCACGTTGAAGTAGGCTATTTTGATGGCTTACTAGTCGCTTAAATTGTGAGTTGGAACACGTGACCCATACCGGTAGAGCATACACCCAAACAGGACGGATCAGATATTTGAATACGAGAACCTTATTTGCCAAAGAGGTATAAGGACTGTTGAGGAGTGTTTTGGTTTATTATTCATTCCGTATAATAACCCTATGTTTTCGGTCACGAAAAATGTTTTACAACCCCCCCTGCAATGTCCGTCCGCCGGCCGCCATGCCCCGTCCGCCCGTCCGGACATTGCATCCCCGTTTTGTGCCTTTAATGTGGTCTAAAAAATTCGTTCTTTCGCATAAAAACCCCATTTGGTATCTAGTTGTGCCTGCCATCTTGGCAACCCGATCGGACGAAGCCCATGGTTGTTATGGGCAAAAAACGGTTAAAAAAATTAACGAAACGCAGTATAATCGCAAATAAGCCGTGTTTCGTATCGTTTTCAAGGCACGCTCGACTCGGATCAGACGTTTACGGGCGTCTGGCGCCGGGGGAATATTTCCGTAGTTCCATTGTAGTCAGGTCATGTTTCGTATGGTTTACTAGTATTCGATGCTGAATCGAATGGGATGGGGGAGCAGTAATACTAGGTCAACCTGTTCATGAGAATAATAAACCATTGTGTAATAATTTGCAGGGTTTTAACTGGTTTATTCGATTCAAAGTTCTAACGATCTAATCAGAAGTATGATTGTGGTAAGTAAGGCGGCAGTCTACAGTAACTCCTAGATACTTGTAACTGTTTTGGGAAGAAAGAACTGAGCCATCAAAATATATGTCGGGATCATGGATCTTCCTAAGAAAGGTGTACGTTATGGCTATAGATTTGGCTGTATTGATCTTCCAGCGCCATTTTGGTACACAATTGACTCAAATTTTCTTTGTATATTTGCAGGACATGTGCAGCCTCTGCGGGATCTTTACGGCTTACAGCGTTGACCAGATCAAGGCGTATAAACCAGAGAAGTCGGGGGAGTCGGGGAGGGGAATATCGTGGCAGAAGGAAGTATAACTATACATTCTAGGATAGCCTAGAATGCTACCTTGTGGGACAGACGCGTCTATGGGTCGAAGTGTAGAGAATTGAGGAAGATGAGGTTTTATTTTACTAAGAAGACCTGCGTGCCAGACCCGATCAAAAGCTCGTTCAATATCGAAAAACGTGGTTTTACATACCTCCTTTGAGTGGAAAGCATTTTTGATATAACCAGTGATTCGCTGTAGTAGTAGAGAGCTTGATAACGCCTCGCTAAAACCGAACTGTTGATTTGGAATTAGATGTTCTGTGCACCTGAGTAAGTGACCAAGGAGCCACCGTTCAAAAATTTTAGCTATCAGAAATTAAGCTGATGGTCTGTACGAAGTGACTTCGTTCTCTGCTCATAATTATATTTGCTCGTTTTCATTGATCCGGGAAGTAACCAGCAGCATGCATGCGTTGTAAATTTGCGTCAAACGAGCAATAACACGGCGTGGAGCATGTTTTAGTAGGGGTTGAGAACCAAGAGGTCTGGGTCCAGGTTCTTTACGAGTTTTGGAACGTGTAATAATTCCCGTTACTTCCTTTGGTGGGAAGACGATAGATACTGAAGGAAAGAAACGGTTAAGGCCTATGGGAGATAAAAGAGAGAGGGGCGACTCACTTTTACGCCATAAACGTAATTCCAACATATCGGCAATTAAGTTTGCTTTATCTTTGAGAAAGGAAATCCAAATTCTTCCATGCTTTAGTTATGAAATGAACATTGAGAAAAATCAGTTTAAAACTAAGAATAGTTATCATAGTGATCATAACACCTTTTTTCTTTTGCTTTAACGATTTTCATTAAATTTGTTGCATCGACAGTTCAATATAACTCAACAGTACGAAATCCTCATCTGTGTGAAAATGACGAGCAGCGCAGTTTTTCCTTCATAAGTCGCGCTCGAGCTTGTATTTTCAGTAAAATCCGGGTGGTAGTCCAATAAAATACACGCCATTTCATTTCTAATTGTTCACAGTTTTTACCCGGAATTCCAGTAAATGAACATCTGTACATTGATTGCTCAATAGTTGTCAAGTATTGGTGACTCGATAAGTTCCGGAACTTTAAAGCCATCAATAGAACGTTGAGAAAATCGTCGAATGCACGTGGTTTAACGAAATTCGTGATGCGTCCACTTTTTTTAGACGATCACGCAGCTTTTCTTTTTAATTATTGTAGCTGAGAGAATAAAGAAAAATTTTTTTTGAGAGAGACGCAATTTTAATGGTGTGTTACGAAGTATTCGTCACTCACTATTATACTTGTATATCACACAATATGAAAACGGCAAAATTTGATCCGAGGTTTGTAGGTGATTTCGTTATAACCATACAAATCCAGCTCACCGCATGACTGGATTGTTATGGTTACGCCACATCATTGCATTTCATCTACTTCGACGCTGTCACTTTTCAGTTGATGAAGTTACAAAGACTGGATACTTTAGTGTATTTCTGAGAATTCTACGGCTCTTGCCCTCTCACACTCTCTCCCTCTCTCTCTCTCTCGCGGATTCCGTCAACCCTTAAGATCACTTGATCCTTTCGGGAAGTGAAAATGAAATAATGAGGCCGTCCATTATGAAAACTAATGGGTCGACAGCCCTCCTCGTTGAACTTGCTAATGAAAGCATTTCAGCAGGCGAAGGAATACGAAGTTTAGTCAGAATCCATAGAAGTTTCATAATTGGATGTTTGGTGGTGGAAGGGGCGCTTCTCCTTCACATTTTGAAATGATTCATTTTGCATTTGATTCAAGAAATACTAACGATTAATCCTCCACAGTCGACAATTTAGTCGTAACTCGACAGAAATTAGATTCGAATTGAAAACAAAAAAAAAGATCAGAATCGTCTCGGAATCTCGGAAAAAGATCGGAATTGCTAAACTATCGTAATTTCACGTTATTTACTTTCTTCATTATTCTTGCAATGTTGAACCCGTCATCCCCCTAAGTAGGGTGTTCAATTTGATCAGAATAAAATAAAATGAGAACCATGAAAACTTGTTAAGAATAGCTTGATTCTACCGCGATTATGTCCACTACTCTTCCGCCGTCAAGCGATCAATTCTGAATTCGTGAGGTTCTTTAAACAACCATGCTGCAATCTAAGTCGGAAATAAGATCGCATCAGACTGGTTAGGACGTACGGCGACGATACCAGGCCTCAGTCCTTCTGTACAGGCAACCTAGTAAAGCTCCCTCGCCACTTCCCAGCCATCGGATGATAATGCACCTGACGCTTGACGCTGCCCTCGCGAGTACGCGTACACACCTGCGCGACACGATTCTGCGACTCGAACTTATTACCACAAAACAGGACAGCGAGCAACTGCAACGTTACGATCCCGGCCTCTTGTACACCTCGTCATTGTACCGGTAATCCCTGCCCCTTGGATGCCCACTCCACTCACGCAGAGTAGTACTCTTCGGTAGAGAACATAAATGGCAAAGAAGCAGGCCTTTAAAACTTAATATGAATGAAATGAAATGGTTAGCTCTAGAGTTAATGGTTTAAACTTAAAAGCCAATACGAGTATATCTAAAATAAATAAAAATTCCTGAGTAAATTATAAAGGCGAGTTTTTTGGTAAAATGTTTAATTTTAGAAAATAACTAATCTAATCCGACCTGAAGGCTTCGTAGGGCGAACGACGATGATGCCGGTGAAACGTTGAAGACCGCAATTTAGGTATCCACGTGGATGGGGTCGGCGATGAAGAAGCGACGTGCGCCTCGTGGTATCTCCAAATATAATCTTCCGGATACCGGGTGGTACTGCTCCACTGAAGTCTGAAATGTCAATTCGAAATTAGATTTAACTAACAATCCGGATGCCAGGTATTGTGGGCATCATTTGGAGAATGCAGATCCACAGATGAACACTAACAGACGGAGGGGAAAACGAGGAATGGCTGGTCCTTTGCTGAACTGGGCAATGCCTCCCATGAACTGCCAGTGCAGTCTGGATCCCTTCGTCTTATTATATTATTTGCCAGTTGATTCAATATAGCATAAGTGAATGAAAAAACGTAATCCTTCATAAAGTGGAAATTATAAAAATGATATAATAATTAAAACAAAGAATATAATTGTAAGGTGCGCCAACAAGTAGTTCTTAAAATATAAATATCTGAAAAACACCCACAATTTTTGTCCGTCTAAGAAAAGTAAGAATTGTACAAACGGGCTCACAACTTTTTATACATTTTTGGGAAAATAAAGAAAGATCCACAATGAGTAATGAGTAAAGTCCACACAAACCGATTTTAACGCAGCTCTTTTCTTATAAAACTAGCTCACACTACATCCAAGTCCTTACTTGCATTCTTTAAACATTATGTTCAAAGTATGACAAACTACAAAAAAGACGTTGTGTTATCGTTATAAAACTATTGGGAACGACCCAACAACATTTCCTCGACTGGCCTAAGTCACAGTGTTTCACAATTAATTTTCGAACTCAGAAACTCGCGATAAATTACCTGTACCGTGGTTGGTGGCACTCACAGAAGTTTGGAATCGCATTACAAGTTTCAATGTGCAAAAGAGACAGAACTGACTGTTCACAGGACTGATGAGTCATGTGTGTAACGTCGCACCAAACATTTTCAGTCGGTAGTAATACTTTCCTTTTGGGTCGAACTGCGGGTCTGAGTCTCCGACTCATGTTTCGACGGAAAATTACCATTCTTGAGAAAATAAAAAATTCTGTTGAAAACGGCTGAACTCCGCTTCGTTTTATATGAAAAGTAGAATAAGAATAAATACTTTATGAGGTTCTCTGCAGCGAGGACAAGAGTAAACGAAAGCATATTTTTATCACGGGTAAGGGAAATGGCGAGGAGTAAGAATGGGGACAGCTGGAAATGATTGCTTCCAGTGGGCGCCTCTATTTGGCCATGGATTACCTTTTTCGCTGACAATTCTTTTTGTCTTGAAGAGAGAACGGTGGGTATAAAAGGTTCATTGGGATTGCAAAGGAAGCAGTTTAATCAGTAACTTTGTTTTAGACGGGAAGGTTGGGAAAAGTTGCCACTGAGGGAATAGAAAGGAAGAAGAAGAAAGAGAAGAAAGAGCTGGTTTTAAGAATAGAGGGAAGATACGAAAGGTCTTTTTAGTGAACACCTGCCTCTGCTCTCTACCAAGGAACTTACTAAAAAGGGAGTTGATTTGGTTAAGTCCAGGGCTCGTTAAGGGACTACTGTGGGAAAACTTCAACGGTATTCCACGCTAACTGTATCTTCAGCCTGAAGAATTAAACCCAGTTTAGCAGTTTTGTTCATCCTCTGTCAAGGTCGTTTTCTGTTGAAATAGTAATGAACGGGCGTTCCCCAGGAATTCACCCATGAAATCCCTACCTCGCAGGTGTTCACGATGTACTTCTATTAAAAGCTACAATTAATTCCAAGCTGCTAACGCCTAACCCGTGTTATACAACTTCTACGGAACGAGTTTCAAGTATTATAAGTTCTATGAGGAATACTTTTACAGACAACATGTTTCTAATATAATGCGGTTTTGCAATCAGGGAGTGTGCTCGGCTCGTTACATGAATGCGATGAATTGCTATTTTCGATCCTCATTTGTCCTTCTCCACACACTGTGATGAGCTATGAGGGCATTGAATTTTTTCCAACAACTAACACGGGATTTCAACGAGATCGTCCTTTCCAATCTGAGGTACGCTTCAGTTGCGTGGTTGTTTCCTTTCAACAGGATTAGTTGGTCTTTTTCCTCAGCCACCAGCATCTTGATTTGCGCGCACCATTGAGTGACAGTGGGGAGCACGTGGTGGGTTTGTGCCTAGATTTGGTGGACCGACTCTGCAAAGATCAGTACAGTCCTGTCATCTACATAGGCGTACGGCTCACAGTCAGTCTTCAGCTGTGCCAAACACCGAGCCCTGTGGGGACCCCTTCTCAATCTTTCTCCCGATGGAGACAACAGCATTCGACCACAGCAGCTATGTCTGTTAGTTAACTTCTAACGAGTAAGTACAGGTTGCGGGGGATTCCCCTACCTTCAAGCTCATTGAGGAGTGCTGGCCACCAAAGGTTGTCAATCAGAATTTTTACAACTTATCCAGTGCTGCCAGGGCCTGTGAATTGTTGTGCGTGTTTGTGGTATTAACGAGAGGTGCTTGAAGCAGTGTCCTGGAAGGTCTCCCTCAGGCATATTGATTCTAGCCCTTCTCACAGGTCCATTTAAGGTCAAGAGGAGGCCTCCCCATGCACCGCAGCTACCAGTCTGGCCACCTACCGGGACTAAGACGCGTGTGAGATTTTTCGGTTGCTGCTCAGAGACGACCCTTAGCCCCTGGTGGGTGGGACACACGGTAGCAGCCGCCTCGGGAATGCTCAAACCTGGTTTCCCTCCTCCTCATTCCAAAGGCCACACCAACGAGTATATAGGGGATCACTGGAAGAAGGTAAGTAAGCTACCTCCAAGACTGTCTTCCGCTCGTCATGAGTGTTTTGAGTCAACGTGTGCTGTCATGTACGCCATTGCAGTGTTATTTGTATCTGTAATATATTGCGTATGTGAGCGTCGTGTGCACTAAGCCCCTTTAAGGCTGGCCTTCACTGCCACGCAGGGGACTTCCTGCGAGGGGTGTGTTCTGCAATGCCAGTTCAAGATAGAAGGTTCACAGGTTGCCGTGTGTGCGGGAGAAGTGTAAATTGTGTCCCTTTAAGTCCGACTCTGACAGACATGTAGGAAATACAGCAGCAGAACTCTGAACCCTCTTCCACAGCGTGGCGACAGAGTACACAGTGACGCCCAGCGACTGCAACAGCAATTTAATATGTACGAAAGATGTAATTGCTGAGTTCAAATCCGAAGATAGAGAAAATGAGCCAAAATAATGTACTTGTTGTTGTCATCGCGAAGTGTGACGATTGTAATATCCAAAGCTCCAACTTGCTATACGCAGTAGGCCTCCTGCTATGTACCCTTCCAGATACAGCGCTGGCAGATTCTTACACCAACGAAAAGGCGACGTCGTTCATTTGCAGTGACTTTCGCGATACCGAGACACGAATGGAAAGGCAAATTCGTGCCCCAAGCAGAGTTTGCACTGCGAACAAATGGAACCCACTGTTAGAAAAAGTCTGCACGAAAAAATATGGTGATCTGTAGCTTTCACGAGGCAAGTTGGATGGCGGTGGTTGGAGAGGCAATAGTGGAGTGACCCGACGACGACGTTGTGAAGTAATGAAAGATAACACTTCTGAATGAAAATAAGTAGAACAACATGAAAATGGTGTAGCTGCCTGAACAGGAACAGTTTCACTTCCTTTGGGAACTCCAAAACTTTGTAAAGTACAATGCGGTGCTCAATGAAAGCTTTTAACTTATTTAAGTACTAATTCTTTTATTCTCAATATATTTTTCAGAAAGTGAGATATGAGCTAAAAGAAAGAGGTAATTCCGCAGAAGTTCTTTAAAGGTATTGAGGTTCAAAAATTAATGGTGAAAAATAAAAGGACCCTTCCTAATAATTTTTCCCTCTCTCTGGAACTTCTTTCTCAAAGGTATTTGTTGTCGTGGAGATTTTCTCTTTTCGATCCCGTTTGAAAAAGGGGGAAAAAGGGTTGGGCTTCGAGGGTTATGGATGGCAAGTGGAAACTGTAGGGAACGCCGTGACAAATGTGGCTAAAAGCGGCGATCCCGAGAAGGCAGCCTTCGAGCTGTCTCGAGATAATCCGCAAGAAAAGATCCCAATGGCCGGACGAAGTAAAGGAAAATTTACGGCAGAAAGATAAAAACATCAACCGTCCCGTAGCTCCAGGTACCGCTTTTCGTATTGTAATGCCACGAAGATTTTTCAGTTTGTAGATACGTCAGCCTGAAAGCTCAACTGAGGACTTTCGACGGCCAATCGAAGGTTATTAATTTGATGGTTTCACGACGCAAACGAGGTTTTTGGTGGTAATAGAAATGAACTTCAGAAATGTGGAGGTGATTATAGTCACATCAACTGCGACCTTTACATTTGGTTCAGCGACTTATGGCGATACCTCATCTAATCCAACCGCATTTTTAGCAGAACAAGCTAAATTTAATAGAAAACTCGGTTCAAATATATTAGAGCAGTAGAAGTTAGGTTTTACGAATTTATGAAAGTGATATATTATACAGACGGATCAGCAGCAGCAGGGGTTCATGGGCCAGGGATCCAGACAGCGATACTACTGGATGCGCTGGCAACAGTTTTCCAGCTAGAGCGCTTCGCAGTGATGGTGTGTGCGTAGCCCCTCCTGCACAGGGATCTGAAACGGACAAGAATAAACCTTACGTCGGACAGTCAGGCTGTTCCTACACCATTACATATCGTGTCAGGGCTGATTTGGGAATGACCTTTCTTTCATCTTCAGGCAATCAACCTCAACAGTTCTATATACCCTTTTGATTTGGGCTCTGTGTTGCGACCTGAAGAAGGGCATTAACTCAACGCTGTGCAGTAAGTTTCCTCATCTCGTTTTCTTGTTATTGATTTCATCCCAATGCTATTCCGGACGAGTACTGTTACATTTTAATATGAAATAAGTCGGGTAAGAACTAGACACATTTTCTGGAATTACAGAACGGAACTGGATCGAATTCATTATATCATCGGGGAGAAAACGGTTGCTAAGGAGACGTGTAAATATTTAATTATAACTCACTTAATGGGACACAACGGGTGCCGCACAGTAGGTACCAAAGTAGTTCTGAAATTGTAGAATTATAGTCTGCTGGAATTTGTTAGCTGGCTCTACTTTTCTCGCAATATGCACTCACAGATGTGCGATTTATTGGCTTGTAAACCTGTTTTGGTTTATTATTCATTCTGAAAAATAACCCTATGTTTTCGGGCACGAAAAATTTTTTACAACCCCCCTCAAAATTTGATACTTTACGTTTCAAGACATGGGGATTTCAAATCTGCAATGTCCGTCCGCCGCCCCCCGTCCCCCGTCCGGGCCGTTTTGTGCCTTTAACGTGGTCTAAAAAATTCGTTCTTTCGCACAAAAATCCCATTTGGTATCTAGTTGTGCTCGCCATCTCGGCAATCCGATCAGACGAAGCCCATGGTTGTTATGGGCAAAAAATGGTTGACAAAATTAACGAAACGCAGTATAATCGCAAATAAGCTGTGTTTCGTATCGTTTTCAAGGCCCGCTCGACTCGCAGCGCCCTTTGGACTCGCAACGTCCTGCCAATTGCTGTTCACTGGAAGCCCTCCTCCCACCCATCCATCGGATCGTACGTTTACGGGCGCCTGGCGCCAGGGGAATATTTTTAATTTCCGTAGTTCCATTGTAGTCAGGTCATGTTTCGTATGGTTTACTAGTTAGTATTCGATGTTGAATCGAATGGGATGGGGGAGCAGTAATACTAGGTCAACCTGTTCTTGAGAATAATAAACCATTGTGTAATAATTTGCAGGGTTTTTTGACAGGGTTCATATTGTGAGAGAATTGTAGACAAAACATTGCGACGAAGATCAATCATGAATCATTGTGATAAAACCAGTAGCTACATCATTCAAACTAGTTATTTGTTTATGAACGCTTGTGTTAATTGAGTTTTATTCATTAGGAAAACATTAAATGTCTGGTGCGAAGCTTCATTTTCCTCTAAATTCGACCTTATACACAGGAGCGTTGTATTTTCGTTCAACACATTTCTACAGACACCTTTAGGGAGAAAAACCAAACAGTATTATACTAACGCAATTCAACAACTACTACACAAAAATGTACAATTTTACCCAACTGATCGTGTTTCAAATATTGTAATAGTCGCATTCTATTTCCTGATAATTCTCAAGTGCTGGCGATGTTTTACAAAGCTCCAGATTAACATATCCGTATCTATTTATTTATATGATGGAAGAGAGAGGAAGACCGCCAACACATTTCTCACGAGTCGGGGATCTATTGTACAAGGATAAAATAGCGTACACACACGCGCATATAACTTCCAGGGTTTAATAATATACGATTCACTCTAATCAGAGCGTCGATCGAGTCATTTTAAATATCTGTGACACAAGTCGTAACGGATTCCATTCGCCAGCATGTGCATTGGATTGAAATGGAAAATCGGGAGCGGATTGAGAAAACTTCTCTCGCGCCGACAGAGAAACTCACTGCCTAATGGGCTCAACAGTAATAAATGTGGTTGCGGGGTGATTCGAAACCTCCGTTAAAACGATATTCTAGTCAGCCTCCCTGTTTCCACTTGGCTCCTGGGGAATTATAATTGAGCCCTTGCTCTTCTTTATATTCATGGTACCCGATGGCCTTTATCCCCTTTATAGCGGAAACTTAACACGGCTGCATATTAATTGGTCAGGGGATCCCGCACCTTTTGGCCGCTTTACTTCGCGTCAACCTGAGAATCAGGTTCTCCCTGAATTTGTAATAAGCCTGATTTGATATTCATTCCTTAACTAGCGGCAAATGAGCCACATACTCCACCTCTTAAGATAATGAAAGCTTGAGTATGGCGCAGAGGTTGTCGGCTATGGCTATCATAGCCAACGGCATTGCAAAACCGAGTTCTTTCGAAAGAAGGGGTTGGGTAAAAAAGTTCACCCTGAGAAAGACAGCATAATTTTCAACAATGTCAATCAGTATTTAACTCAACCGTGCGTCTTTAACCATTGTGTAAGTTCCAGGCTAGTCGTCACGTTGCCTCCTCGATGACTGTTCTCTTAGTACCTTGTGTGAGGCGAGAGATGAACGCCGAAACGGAGTTTGATGTTTCGTTCGAACGTACCACTTCTTCCAGTTTATTACTCATCTTCAATAATACACCTGTTTCAAGGCACGGGAATTCCATGTCATATTTTACGGTTTACGTAAAAAATCCTTTCTTTCGCACAAAAATGTCGTTTGGCATCTAGTTGTGCCGCCTACTTGGCAACTCAATCGGACGAACCTCAAAACCTACCGTTGTTATGGGCAAAACCAGGTTAGAAAATTACTCGAAAACGAAAGTCTGGGAGTTGTATTGCAATTGCGTCGTGTTTGCGATAGTTTTTTACGTGTTTTTCGATGCTCAGTCGAATAGAATAAGCCTTAAAGGCGTATAGCTGCGTCAACATGGAAAACAGGAATAATTCTACTGCGGGACGGTATAATGAGAATGATCGTTCCTCCCCTGCTTGCAATCATCTCCTCGCACTGTCTTCCTTCTCACTCCAACCAGCCATCAATTCGACTTGCGTCTAGTACAAATGTCAATTTTCGTTATTCCGTCGTAGACGATAGTATTTTTCGGTGTTGAACCGAACGGGATGACTCTCAGAAGTGTAAAACTGCGGCTTTTCGAATCAGTCGTTCCTTACCTTATTGTAATTGGCGTGAAATATTGGTGCTTCCATTTCGGCTCCAAGACGCAGGCATTGACAAAGGAGGAAATCTTTCATTTTAAGAGACTTTTCCGTTCCTTAAAAATGTACTTTTCCAATCTCGAAAATACTTGGGATCAAGTGGAGGACATGGCGAGGAAAGTAGACGGTGGTTCCTCTCTCTTTCCCGCAAAAGACTATTTGGAACTTCAAAAGAACACTAAAAGGTATTTTCAGGAATTCAATATTGTTCTTGAAACGGTTCCCCAACGCGTGTCTTGACTCTGGCTGATCCCAATATTATTTTTTCGACATATCGTCGATAATGTTGTCAGAGTTGAAGAACTGGGGTAATTTAATTTTCTTTTCTTTTGGAGGGCAGCTCTTCCCTGTACTTACACTCCATTGCACGAAGAGAACGCACGTATTGTGAAATTCATCAGTTGAGATAATAATACACGTAATATTGTACGATCGACAAACAATTATTAATAATGACTGAAAACTGTTCAGCTCTTATACACTGGGGAGTATATGGGAGTTGTGAAGCTTATTCGTTCTCATCCCTACTTAGTAGAACTTACAGGGTGAAAAGTGGCGGGAATAACTGATTGACATGCAACTTATCAATAATCGACAGCTGAGAGTCGAAAGTGATTGAAGTATTGTTATTAATAAAAGCTAGGAGCGACGCATCACACAACTAAAAGTGGCCGCACGTGCTGTGATTTCTTTGAATCTAGCAGCTAATCAAATCTGTTTTTCATTCTCTTTATAACAACGTTTTACGTGAAAACTGGTGGGGTTTGAGGTTTCAGAATTTATCGTGCCGCTGCCACGTCAATTATTGAGCAATCAGTGTACAGAAGATTTATGAGAGATTTTTTAAAATAGGATCATGTTCAACTTTTTGGAATAGTCGGGTATAAACTTCTAGAAATGTTAGTAAGTGAAAGGGCCGTGGTTTGAATTCTGGAATTTGTGGACTAGGTCCTATATGTCTTATGAGCATTGTTACTCGTTCGTCGCACAGGCACTTTATTCAACTAATACCTCAATATTTCTGAAGATGGTAATGTTTCAGCGGAGTTTATAACGAAATAGCTGCGTTAAAATTGATTTTCGTCGAAACGTTTGGTCATTTACTGTGCTGCTCTCATTATTTTCCACAAATAAGATTTTCGTTATTGTGGTGTTTTGATCACTATGGTAAATGTGGGCTTTGTTTTGGTGTGGTTTTCCTCATACCTGCGGCGCAGATATTCAGTTTGAGTTCTTTCAGTGTAGCCATTTTCTCTCAATCACGTTTACAGGCACACACACATAGGTATGTATCCTTATCAAAATGGATGTTCCTGAACCGTTTTGAGACAGTTATATCAGTCAAAGAGGTTAAGGTTTCGCGATCAGGCTTGGGCAGTTTCTCATCATCCCCAGAATCCAGACCTGTGTAGGTACAGCAGGTTGTCATTTAGCCGGTTTCCCGGTAGAGCCCCGTTTCCTGTGTCACTGCGCGAAGTTTGACCATGGGGAATCTCGTATTTCCCGTAGCTACTTACTTGTGTGGAGGTTTCCAAGGGATATATCAGCTGTGGCCACCTTTCTTTGTCATAACCTTCTTCGCGAACGTGGCGCAAGCGGTTATAAGTAGTAGCTCTAACAACTCTTCTAACAACTGCCACTTACTCGTACTCGTGTAAGAGCTGCAGTGGAACAGCACGTGGTTTCTTGTGTAACGGGTCGAACCAAACCCTTCGAGTCGTCCCGTTACACCACTCCGCCCTTGATGAAGTGCCTGTCCTCAGGAACTCATGAGCACTGCAGTTTCTTGCCATGTACTGCAATCAGAGCGTTGCTGTCCACCCAACTAAGGGCGGAGTGGTGTAACGGGACGAAATGCCCCAAATGCCTCAAATGCCCCAATTGGCTCGAGACTTAGCTGCCGTCAGTTGTAACCGTGTCGTCGCCGCGTCGTCCAACT
Organism: Pachypeltis micranthus; assembly: GCA_020466155.1. Classification (NCBI taxonomy): domain Eukaryota; kingdom Metazoa; phylum Arthropoda; class Insecta; order Hemiptera; family Miridae; genus Pachypeltis; species Pachypeltis micranthus. The sequence continues at coordinate 27,588,277 of CM035771.1, read as the reverse complement.
TGGGGCGCCGATGTTACGGGGGGGATTAATTCTGTAAGCGATATCGCACTAAGAGAGTCGGGGAGTTAGTACGATACTTCTTTGAATGTAATTGAGAATAAAACTCTGTTCCAATTGCATTCGGCTTGATATCATACTAACTTCCCGACTCTCTTAGTGCGATACCGCTTACAATATTAATCTCCCTCGTAACACTTGTTTCCTTCGAGCTGGAGGATTAAGGCACGCGAATCTTTGTGAGAAAAGAAGCAAAGCCGTTCATTGAAACCACCGTGTTCCGTGAGGAACAAGCACGTCCAGTGGTCTGGCATAACCCACTTTCTTCTAAGATGTTCCCAGACGTTAGGGATAAACTCATACGCGTTCTTTCGAGGAGGATTCCTAGTCCGCTTGCTAATTATCTGATGCCCATTAGAAGCTGTTTACCCCCTATACATAGACTTACTAGACATACTCACGAAATTTCATTAGAGTCAGTCAAGCCGTTGAGGAGTTGTGTCAAAACCCCGTGACTCGATCATTTTATATCGATAAATTTAACGAATTTGTTAGTTTCATCTCTTGACGTTGGAAGCATGCACCAAGAATTCCATCCGTAAAATTAAAATGCGTCAAGCATTCACCATGCGATTGAACGTATCAAAATAAAAAAATTGCCGCCTTTTCAAGGACAACAGCGTACAGGTAAATTCCGTCCTGTAATCTTTAATGACTCCTAATTCCTGAAACGCTACCTCTACTTGTCCACCTGGTCGCCTATCACAATTGAAGTGGCATTGATTGATCATATATGATTCAGGCTCGTTCAAGAGTGAATTTGTTTGTTTATCATTGGCGCACTATCCAACGAATCGTGTTATCCATTTGTCGCAATTCAACACTTATACGAACGTCAACAAAAGGTTTCGAAGATATCCTTCGATCTACCTTTGTAGGATGTCATGTCAGATTTGTTTGCGACTGATGTTCTTTTTTCCCATGTATTTTTGGAGCATAATCTTAGTCGGAAAGTTGTATATTGTTCCCTATTAGTTGGGTAGTTTGCTACGTCTATGCTGTTGTGTTGCTCTGCTCCTATAGTCCTGTGACCTTTCTCAGTTATCTGCTCCCATTTCCCGTTTTTGTTCGATGTGAGAATTCCCCTCACTGCATCTTGTTGCACATCCCATATGACAGTAATACATATAGGATAACCTGAATTGTTTAGAGGACTACTGTTGAAACTGAACAGGTGCCTGACTATCGACTGCAAGCTCCATACGGATTCCCAGGGTTCGATTATGCGAATCCGTACCGACAGAAATGAATAATCGACCACAACTCTGTCATATTATAGCGCGATCTGAATTGAATAGGGTTCGCTCCCATGCTCGTTATACCACGCTGGTTCGACTAGGCCTTCCCTTTGTTCAGGTGAGGATGTGACTCTGTGAGGAGTTTCTGCAGTAATTGCAATTACATTTGATGAGAGTGTGGTACATTTATTCATTCTCAATTTCCTGATTCCTCTTTCAACAACAGAAACAACTTTGAGTTTGGCCAATGCCACTTCTTAGTATGGAAGTCCGAATTAACACTGATTCTAACCTATCAACGCGTGATTCAACATTCAGAAGCAATCTAAACAAGTTTTTTCGTATGACGTTGCAAGATAACTCCAAATACTCCTGACGAAGCTTTAGTTGTGTCCTGATGTTGGTTGGACATCCCCTACATTTGGGTTGGCCCTTCTTTGTTTCATATTACATAATTCCGTTTTAAGTGCATAATAAACGAATGAGCGAACTTATTTGTAGAAGGGAACAATAAACTCGATAGGAGATTTGAATTTTTTGACGGTTTACTCAGTTTATGGAGGCTTGAAATAAATTATTAAATGCAATCTATGATGGTTTTGCTTTTGAATCCTCTCAATAGAAACAAACCTCAGCAAATACAGTTCAAAACGAATTGGGACGGCGAGAGTTGATTTAAAAACACTGCAGGGACGAAACAAGCTCGCTAAACACGAATGCCGCTCCGACAACGCCGCATTCACCCCCGCTTTCTTCAAATATTTGTATTTGATGAAGAAATCAAACTTTGGTAGAATTTCTGGTAAACACACGTGAACGATTCACGAAAATTACCTTCTAGAAATGTTCCCCAAAGTTGAGAGTTCGGTGACAATATCCGAAGTACTTGTCGCAAGTCAATCATGTTACTATTTCTCGTGTAAACGCGATATTTTAAAAGCCGTGTACTTCCTTAAAAATAGTCGATTAGCTGAAATTCGTTATTGTTGGCACTTCCAATGCGCACAGAACTTGAGCTCGTACTTGGAATACTTAATGGTTTTTAAGTACCCTACTCGATATCGGGAATGAACCTGTTTGGGCTACTGTAGGCTGCTCATAGATGCTGAATCCAGTATTCCACTTGAAGGGTTAACGAATGGATAATCATAAAACAAAAAATTATACAGCTGTTAGACTTTAACAAAAACACATAATGAAAGAAAACCAATCGGGCAACTGACACCATAAAAATTAATAAAATTACGGACGACTGAAGAAAGCTGTTTCTGGTCAGGAATACCCTCCCACCGATCAGTAGTTCGTAACTGCTTAGCAGGGGAAGGAATATCCTAGTACTACTGCTGTAGTATGAATCTAAATTATAAGGAATGAAAGTAAGTAATTGGGAGTGAATGTAAGGGTTTTTTGTGTTTTCTCTTTGGTGTGGTTTACGAGCAATTAGGATGGAGCCAGAGGGGAAATACACCCCGATAACCCCCATGATTAGGCAACGATGGGAAAACTCCATGATACAAGAAGAGCGAGCAGAGTACCTAGCCCGATGATCCGAGCAGTCTAGGCAGTGATGGGAAAACTCCAAGTTACAAGAAGAGGGAGCAGAATACCTAGCCAGAAGGACTGTGTGCCAAATTCTCCGTCCCTGCTCAAAAAAAAAAGATATATATACTCCGTCTCAGACATCCAAAAACCTGGCGCTGCCCACGAGGTCCTGCCTGGATATGCCATGAGGTATGACCGAAGCCAGGAGGGCCGGGGGGCCTGCGGTTTCCAGGCGCGTCACTGTTAAGATGAAAGCGTCCTTGCAGTCTAAGATAATGATGTGGAGTGACCGGAAAGTCTGAATGTGGAAAGACGTGAACGTACGAGCAAGGCTATCGAAGTGCTGATGGGTTGTTATGGGCTACGTATGAGGCCTAGATGCAAACGCCAACCCCCGTTCGGGAACAGCAGGTCAGGAATATCATGAACTCATTCCTCTGGCCACAATTTAGGTTCCAGCGATCAGGGGTACTAAATACCCCTTGCCGCGTGAATGTAAATTATATGGAGAGATTGTAATTCATATAGTGCGAATGTATGTGCTAGTCATTAAATGTATTCGTGTCTCTCTTTTGTGTTAGTTTATTAAGAGTTCTGTATTCACCTTTGACGAGCTAGACAGTACCCGAGTTTAGGAGAAGATGGAAAAACTCCAAGCTAAACGTAGAGGAAGCAAAACATGCCAGGACTAATGCCAGGATGGCAGTGGGCCTCCTTTTCCCAGAAAACGTACCACTGCTAAAGCACAAAAGTCCTTGCAGTTTGTAGAAAGGAGAAGAGAAGAAACCGGATAACCCTAAATAAGGGAAAGGATGAGCACAAGCAAAGCCACTGAAGTGCTGCAGGGTTCTTATGCACCATAACAAAGACCTAGGAACAACAAAGTAAAATGTGTTTTGAGCGTGGTTCCGAGTCCCTTCACCCACAAACCACTTGCTTGAGCGAATAGGTGAGGTTTGAATTTTGTGCTCCCAAGGATGGTTCAACATCCTTCCTCATGTGGTTTTAGTTGTCTTGGAAGAGACGATGCCGATTCTGCCGTGAGAGATGCTGGTTGCTCGGAGAAAGAAAAAAAACAGGTACAGCCGAAAGAAAACGACTAGGACGGTAAACGCCACGTTGCCGATAATAATGAGAAGGTTTGAATCCGGTTGTTTTTCTTCAGTTGCGAGCCTACGTGATCCCTGACGATGGCACTATGGGATCACGTTCCACGACAAAATTATTTGGTAATAATACCAAAAACAATGAGGGAAAATCGATACCTCGCAAAGATAAATAACGAGGAATCGCACCGATGTGAGAAATAATGTAATTCAAGTAAAGTAAAGCTACGATTCTAAGAGATTTTGTCTGACAGTCTTCAGAAGTTTCGGATGTAACATTTTTCTTCACAAGGGAAAGCTTTAGAATGAACCATTAGTGGGAAATTGAAGGGGTTGACGAGCTGTCTGCTGGCAATGTAAAACATACTGCTGTGCCGGTCATAAATATGTGGTTCGCAGTTTCATCTCCGTCATCACAATTGTACGTGGGGTACTTGTTTTGAGACAGGTATGCCCTAGATGAACTACGATTTGAACGGAAGGAGGTACGACAATTTTCCTTAAGGTAGTGAATACCAACCTGTACAGTGTTGTTAAGTACGAGCCAACGACGCTGCAACCTCCTTTGAGAACGCGTAGAAAGGTCAGTGTAAAGAACCACCGCTTCCAACATATTCCCTACACAGATTGGCCATGGAATCTGCAATTACGTTGCCTCTTATTCCTACATGGGCCCCGGTCCACACGAATTCAGTCCATTGGCCTGTTGAGCACAAGAGGTGGACCATGTTTATTATGTCCATCAAAATGTGGTTGAAGTTGCTCTGGGAATTTTTAATCTGGGTTACCGCTTGATCTGACTATTTACTTGGGTGGCAAGTATCAAAGGGACATCAACTGTGACCCCGTTTCTTCACCATCACCTTGGTGAAATGATTATAGGCTTGCTTTGTAGCAGTCAATGCTGCTAAGTTCGTCTGCCCTCTTAACGACCGTCGCTCACTGTTGTAGAATCTACCGTGGAGCAGCATGTGGTTTCTTGTTTCCTCTGCACTGGAGGCGCAAGACGTGCATGATAGACAGTCTTTGAGAGAAAAGAAGTGAAGCGACGCATTGAAGTCGCTGTGTATTGTGAGAAACTGGCTTGTCCAGTGGTCTAGCTCAACCTACCCTCTCTCAAGACGTTCGCGGAGGTTGGAAAAGAACTCTTACATGTCACGTCTCTTCGTTGAGGATTCCCATCTTACTTGCCATTTCTCTAACACCAGTTCATTGATGGCCACGAGTTTTTATTCTGTGGTGAGATCTGCACTGAGTTCAGTCCAAAGTGGGGGAAGCTCTCGTTTCACTCTTCACTTGTCAACCATGCACTCAACTGCTAAGTCAACCAGTAACGGACTAGTGATCAGCTAGAGTGCTTCTGTTGATACAGTTTTTCAGGCCTTGGTCGCTAAAGCGTTTTGAGGGTTGGCTATTTAATTTTCCTTTCCAGAGGATTAGCTGTGTTTTTTCTTATTGAGTGAAAGTGCGGAGCATGTGGTGGGTTTTTGCCTCAATTTGGTGGACCGACTCTGCATGGATCTGCCCAGTCACGTCATCCACATAGGCGTATGGCTCGCAGTCAGTCTCCATGAGCCTCTGCAGACTGAGCCCTTCTCAATCTTTATCTGGACAGAGAAATTTCTGCGTTCGGTCAGTTCCCACCGATATTCCCAGTCCCTACCTTCAAGCTCATTGTCACACGCTCAAGACACTACGATTGGCAGCTAGTACCACAATCAAGCGTTGTATCTCAATCGTCTCGTAGCAAGAGCTTCCTTATTCGTCAATGCATCCAACATAAGATTTGAATTGATTTTTTTGTTTTTTAATGTACAGACCTACATTTTAAAATGTAATGATGTTCCATCATGTGTTGCTTTCAACTAATGTCAAGTAAAGCTTAATTATCCTTTGAGCAGAAACTTGAACATCACGGACAAAGCTCATTAGTGGGAAATGGCGAGAGCAAAATAACTTCAAAACAATAAACACGTATCTCGTCACAAAAATCACATTGACAGCTCCATAAATTAACTACACGCCAGTTGCACGGTAAAGATCGAGGCATAAGTAGAAGCACGTCGACTAATTGTGGAAGAGCAATTAAATAAAGTCCGGACTTTCAGCGTTAATTACGAGTTACTGTCCGTATAAATTGAGTGAATAATTGGTTAAATGAGTTGCTAGACAGATTAGAACCGCTGAACATACGCGGGGCTAAGAGATGTGCGATGCATCAAACGGGGTATTTCATACAAATACGTAATTAAAAGATGGGATTATCAAATAAGCACCAATTTAAAGAAATGAAACGCACTTCAGCTTTGCAGCAATTTCAAGTCGTTTTTCACACGAGAGGTAATTAAAAACAATACAGAGCTTGATTGATGAACCTTCCAACACCATTTAAGGATGTGTTAGTTTGGAATTATCCCAGTTCACATGAACAAGAAATCGAAATATGTAACAAATACTTAACACGACCCTGCAGCACAGAAGGCTTTATGACGCACTAGGTTCTGAAGGTTCTACAACAGTATTCAGATTCTGCAGTCAATACTTGAGTCTGTCTGTCGAATGAATAATTGCTAGTTGAAAAAAAAGAAGCTTGTGAGTAGAGGGTTGAGCCGAGAGGAGAGAACGTTTGGGAAAACGGGCCATGTGTCACCCGATGTCATCCGAGGCGACTGGCCTCACCACACTGGCCAACAGGCTTTGTTGGTCTAGGAACTTTCCTCCGTCACACCACACCCTGCGCTCAGAACTATGCCTGATTTATGAGAGAAACTTTAAAGAGTAAAGCTCCCAACGCCAGCAATTTATTTCGCGATCAATCGCTGCTAGTTTGTATACTTCGAAGCTTGGGCCACATGTATCGCTCGGTTTCATTTGATGCAAAATTACGATGAACGATTCCACTTCACTTACTTGACCTTTGGTCACCCATGCGGTGTAAACTGTAATTTGTCTCATTTTCCATTAGACGAGAGTGTTGAAGGGGTTTCTCGTACTGATGAACTCCAAGCTAAACGAAGAGAAAGCAGAACACCCAGCACGACGCTCCTTGATGAGAAAACTCCAGGATACAGATAGTGGGAGAAGAGCAGCTAGCCCAATGAACTGTGTACCAGCACAATAATAATAAATAAATAATAATCAGGAAGGCTGCATTCACGGCACGAGGTCCAGGAAGGTCCAGAAAGCGGTTGCGTAGGGTAGCTCGTACTCATGCCCCGACCATCATTGAGTTATTGGTACACAGAGAATTAATGAACAGTGAACACGATGAATGGTAGTAGATAAAACAGCGGAAGGCGACATTCCAGAAACTCTGGATTAGCCCCTGTTTACGCGCGACAAATTATTTTCAATGTGATTTTCATCTTCTATTTTTGTTTGATTTGTTTTTAATCGAGCGAAGACTTAAGACAACTTGTTTCAGATGTGCCGCAAACTCTAAGCCCCGATTCTTTTTTGCCCACTATTCCTGTACTAGATCGAACACGGGTCATCAGAATCCCACCGACATTTAACTGTTCTCGACATTTATTTGTTCATCAGTATCCCATTGGTTCATTTCGCGCCTTCAAGTAATAGTTTCTACATCGAATCGTACAACCGCATCAAATAGTTCTCGTCATCATCTTTGCGTCAGTTGGGACATTGCGACATGCCGACGCGTCTCCCAAACAGCATCAGGGCGTCCAACACCTACAGCTGCCACATCTCGTGCCCTAGAAAACCATTACAGTCAAAACTCTTCAATTTTTTCTGTTGGGCTTTCTACAGACATTTCCGCCAAATAATTTTACTTTATTTCGTTTACATCTTTGAGAAAGTTCCTTTGTTCATTTATTATTTATTCATATTTTACTTTATTTCAAATAGTATCAGAGACTTTCAACAAAATTTGTGGTTCCGGGGTAATTGGTTTTGAAACCTCTCCCCCGATCAACAACAGCCCCTGTATATTTTATGAGCTTTATTAAAGCCTCATCGGTGCTTGCTTAGAGTACCATCTGCATTTTTCTGAAGATCCTAATAACATTTGAGCGGAGTTTATAAGGAAAAAACTGCGCTAAAATCGGTTTTCGTCGAAATATTTGATAATTTATTGTGCTGCACTTGTCCTTTTTACACCAATTGAAATTTTATGGTAATGTCGGCCCATCAGGAGCTGTCCATACACAATATTTAATCAAAAACGTTCGAGTAATTTTCGAGAAAAAAAGTATTTGGTGTTTTGATCCTCGTGATGACTATAGTTAGTTTTGGGCGGATTTTGCTTATACCCTTATTCCGGCGTCCCATGGCATCTTCGAGCTAGAAGAAGAGCTAGCAAATAGTATTTTTCGGACTCAGTAGTGCCAAGGAAAGTAAAAACGTAAGGGGTTTTCTTCAAATCCATACATTTCAAAGTTCACGTAATTAAGAAATACATTAATGAGATCGATCGAGACCATTTTCTCGATCTATACATTTAGTGGACCCATTGCAAATTTGAAAAGGGAAATGTTTAGTAATGGAAAAATGTTATGTAAATAAGCACAGGACGTGCTTATATTTGGTTAACGATACAATCATTCCTGTAAGTTGGAGTCGTGACAACAGACAGAAAATATGGTTAGTAAGCCGAACGTCCTCTGGTTAGATAAACGTCAACCGTTTAACAGCAAAACGCAATCTTGTTACATTGCGTATAACATGCAAAACTGCCACATTCGCTGTTTGTAGATCAACATTGTCAACAATTATAATTATGTTTGCTCGAGAGCATTTATTCGTCGCTACGTAAACGACAGATATTTTCTGGAAAACCGCAATCGGGTCTTTTAGTCAATTAGAGCTGACGGGTTAGAGCTCGACGAAATGAGGGGCGTACGCCAGCAATGGAAATCAATCGGTAAATCATGCATGACGAGACATGTTAGGAAGCAAGGGAGATAACGGCCGTCGTCCATCCATATTGTCCTGTAACGTTCATAATTGAATATCCTCACAGCGGGAGCGTAGTATTCCAACTGCAGGGCTGCCATTGAACAAGTGAGCGACCGACGTCGGATATGACTAAGGGTGTCATACAGTAAATTTATGCAGCGGCGGTTCTGGAATACTAACCTTCCTCCGATAGGCGACAACACATGTTTGTCATTATAGAACTCTCCGTTGCTCCGTAATTATTTTGAACTTCGAGGTGTCTTAGCTTGTTGTGCTGCGCACTGCACAGTAAATCTGACTGGTAATTCAAATAATGATAATAGTGAAATTATTATGGGAGGAAAACATGAAATTGAGTTTTCAGACTGCGGTATGATTTGACATCGGAGACCCATAATATTCACTTCGTTGGGCCCTACTCCAATCACACTTGTTGGAGATTGAACGGTGTTTGTTTATCGGAGGGGGGGGGGGGCACGACTACATGGCCCTTTGTCGTCAACGTTTAGTTTGTCAACATTTTCGAGCAAGAGACGTCTCCACACACTCTTCCATCTCATACCGTAATCAATTCGGCACATATTCATGCTCGAGCCATCGTTCTTTCTCAACAGCTGCCTTCTATTTATCTTTTATCATCTCCACAGGAGGGATTATTGAGACCGCAGCGTTGGCATCAGTTCAACGACTAGAACGGTTAGTACTCGTGCATGGTGACCATTTGCCAATTACACAAGTTTTTACCTTCTTTGCCCGAACGAAGACAAAAGAAAAACAATTCAAACGGCTATAAAAAAAAAGTTTTCCTTCGCAGCCTACGCTACACAGCAACTGCAGAGGCATGCCTTTCGATGTTTATTCCGTCATTCCTTTTCGTCGGATGTCGGCCTTTGACGCTTCGGAATTTCTAAATGCCCTGCCTCAGTATCAACTGGCAGTCGTCTACCGTCATGGAAAAGGATAAAGGGTAGGAGTAAGTGTGTGGGGAAGGGGAAAAAGGCCGAATTCCCTGTCCAGTCGCAACCGTGCTGGGTGTTTCTGTCGCTCATGACAAAATAAGGGCTTATATGAGTCAGCGAAGCTCGTCGGCAATGTTGCCTTCAATCGTCAGAGCCCCAGTTAGCAACCCTATGGGGAAACCAGAACCTCCAGCCTGAAAGTCGTAGTGAGATATAGAATGTTGGTGATGACTACGGCAGCCTAGACTGCACCTTTAAGTCTACCTTTTCGAAATTGTTGTGTGAGAAATTAGAAAATGTACATGAGACTGAAATATTAAAGTAATTTTTTTTCTACAGTAGACACAGTATGCTCGTGGTAGCTCTGTGAATTTACTCTTGATTGAGAACCGACCCAGAACTGCTCAGCACATTGCATCAGATGCAGTCCTCTCTGCAATAGGAGCTCTTCTTCCATGTCCTCTTCACTACCGCGAGAATCTTGCATCCGGCTGCTGTACCCATACATCCTCCCATACTGTCCAGCAATCTGGAAGGTTCAGGAGTAGTCTCTCCTCCATGTCTTCATTCCTCATTCCAGTGAGATACTGTTCCCGGACGAGCAAGATCCATCCTCTTCTGGCTGAGCATTGCCTTAGCAAATGTAGAAATCCACCTCATGTTCGGATGCATCATGGAGTGGAAGTATGTTTCTGGTGTGACCTGGCCAACTGTGTCTTTCAGCATGGTCTATTGAGCTGCCCACTCTTGGCACGAGGAGATGGCACCATACACCATTGCCCTGCAGTGCCGGCAGTTTGAGTTTGCCGCCTTTCCAGTCTGGCGCAACTACGCCCTAAATGACCAATGTTCTCGTAGGGCTGGGTGTAAATCCACCTCACTGTTGTGCCACTCGAGCTATGGATCAAGTGCTGCAGTCAGCTGCCTGGTTCTCCGCCCCTTCTGGGCTGTATCCCACTCGTCTTGCTCCCTCCAAGAGTCACAGTCATTCTTCTTCTCTTCTGGTTGCCCTCTAATGGGTACACTCTTTCTACTTGACTACCAGAAGGTGGACTGGGAAAAGATAATGTTAAATGTAGAATAAGTACTACTAAAACAGTAATTTGAACTGTAACCCTTCGAGGAAGCAAGCAGAAATAAACGTTTTTAAAAATACGCAAAACACACGCACACATACGCATGTTAACGGGATAGTAGAGATATTAAAGCAATTGGGTTAGGTCCGCCAGTAGGCAAATTACATAAGTTAACGTACCTGTTAGGTGAGTCCGTTTCCTCTGGCTGGTGAGTTACGCTTTTGATGTAAGTTAAGTCGATGTTAAGTCAGTACTAGTGTCAGTCAGTTGGTCGTGGTCTTTATATACGAAGAGAAAGGTAAATGGGATGGTGGAGTGTTGTGGGGAGGGGGGAAGGAGGTCATGCACTTCAGGGGAAACCCACTAGAGGTGAAAGGAACGTCTTGAATAGTCTGTCACTTGTCAATTCTAAGTCTTTTTTGTATAGGGTGGTGTGTAAATCCGTGAGTTGGTAATTTTCGTTTGTGTAGTATTTTGAGTGGTGCCAATACAGTGTCGCATTTTGTGTTGATTTGTTTGCTCCCTGACGCTCAACCATCCCATTTACCTTTGTCTTTGTATATAAAGACCAAGACCAATTGACTGACTTCAGTACTGACTCAACGGGCAGACAATGATGTCTTTACATCGAAAGCACTTGCCCACAGTAACTCACCAGCCAAAGCAGACAGACTCCACCTAACATGTACGTTAACTTTCGATGGTAGAGATTTAGGGAGGGAGGAGGAAGGAGGTCATGCACCTCTGGGGAAACCCGCTAGAAGTGAAGGGAGAGGAATGCAAGGGCAGTTTTTGTATGTCCTAAATAGCCTGTTGATGGTCGATTCTAGGTCTTTTTTGTATAGGGTGGTCTATAAATCCCTCAGTTAGTTGTAAGTTCGTGTCCAGTTGTCTTGAGGTGGTTGGCAAAGTTTGAGTTGTCCTTGTTCCTATCAAGATTCCTATTATGCGTTTTCTGAATATCTGGAGACATTAAATCTCTTAATATCAAATCACGCTCACACGCACATATACGCAATACGCTCTTTGTCGTTTTCAGAAGCCTGCGATGCACAACAGCCCCCCACAATAACGCGAGTAAAGGAATAGGAAATGTACCCTTTGGACACCACTGGTGGTACTTAAGAGGAAGGAGCAGAACGCTGTAAGGTATTAGAGTAATTGGGTTAGTTCCGCCAGTAGGTAAATTACTAAAGTTAATGTACCTGTTAGGTGAGCTTGTCTTCTGTGGCTGGTGATATACTGTGAACTTCAATAAATTTAAAAAAAAACATTTTTTCTAACATTTTACGTATTGAAGCTGATGTCGAACGTTTGATGCATTCGTAATGTCTGTTGAAACTCCACCTTCAGAGTTCATGTTGGGCTTATAACTGAAGCGAAGATTGCGTGATCTCCTTATCTCATTCCGCGTCCTAACTTCGAGATATTGACGTACCATTCCGCCCAACTGATAATGTAGTTTATATGAGCATTCCGATTCTCAATTTGCAATTCATGTCTTCATCGTTCTAATATTGATGGCACAATTCGCAACAATTGCGGCGAGGAAATTACAGCAGAAGGCGAAGTTCGAGTTGGCGGGAGTTTCAGCGGTGGAAGCATCTCAACACTAATCGGCAGGAAGCGTGTAGTTGACTCAATTTAAAAACGTGCCATTAGGTCAAGGGGAGATGCAGGCTGCGATTGTCAGTCGTTATCAAGAGCTGAACCCTTTTGTTTTCCGAACTTTCCGGTTTTTTGATGTCTTTCGCGAGAACTTTACCGAAGTTGTTCCCATCTTATTCACACATAGACTCTCTCTCTCGCTCTTTCTCTCTCTCTCTCTCGCTCTCTCTCTCTCTCTCTCTCTCTCTCTCTCTGTCTCTCTCTCTCTCCCCCTCTCTCTCTCTCTCTCTCTCTCTCTCTCTCTCTCTCTCTCTCTCTCTCTCTCTCTCTCTCTCTCTCTCTCTCTCTCTCTCTCTCTCGCTCTTTCTCTTTCTCTCACTCTGTACAGTTAGCATAGCCTTATAATCGCCTCGTCGAACCATCTTTTCAGCTGTCAATTGACGAAGACGGAAAGAGATTGTCGCTATTTATTTTATTTCGGCCGTGGGAATTTAATTCGTTCGGGAAATTCGTTTTCTTTTACACATTTTGTTTGTTTTCTGTGTATTTGTTACCCTAATCGGAGTGCTAATTTGGTTCCATTAAACCTCTGGTTTTATATACATTTTGCAATAATCGGTTTATTTCCTTTCATTTTCATAAATTTCGAGATTACTATCATTATTTAAAATATTATTGCTGATCTGTCATTGGACGTCGTAGTGGGGCCATGCTAACGAATAACGACAATCGTACAATGCATATGTATACATGACTTACATCATTAGAAACTGCTGAATCGTACCAAGACGCTGAATCATTAGTTATTGCTGCTACGTCAGCTCATAAGAGACTATAAATGTTCCCACCTGACCACAGCTCGGTGTGTTCTCGTTCAGACGTCTTGCTGATCTAGTCCCCCTCTGTCAATTTTGTAAAGTCTTTTATTGTAAAGTTCAGTTAAAGCTTTTCTAAGTAAAATTTAAATTGTAAAATTAAAATAAACTTTTTAAAAAGCCCCCCAGCTAAAAACAACATTTAACTTATGTATATTTTGGCTTCATGTGTAGAAATTATTTCCACTCATGCGAGATATTTAAATGTGATGAGATGTGTGTACAATAAAGTAGTCAGTTGTTCTTCTGAGTCGTCCCTAATACTTTCGGTTTATCAAATCTCCGCTAAAATCGGAAGAGCGACAAAATGACAGATTTGTGCAAATGCACAACGTATTTTTAACTAGTCAACGCCTATATACTCGCATTACTCCATAAATGTTCCTCCTGGCCGAGCGTTGAACAGATATCAACCAAAATATACTCTGAAGTCGTGTTCTCTAAAGTTTTCGAAATTTCTCCAGTAAACTCGTAACCGGACTACTGAACCAGCAACCCATACACACATTGTTATCCTCATAACTATCCCTGTAACTATCTGTTGAACAAAGATATAAGAAAAAATACATCAGAAACTGAGATTTGCCGAACATCACATTATTGTATTTCGGATTTTCTCTTCTAAAGATTTCGACCAAACGTACGAGATGCTGTCAACTAAATGGCACCTACATTTTGTTTCCGTAGAAATGCAGATCGTCGAATTTAGAGAGTACCCACCTAAATGTTTTTTGTAATGCTCCAAAAACAACATTGGTGACAAAATTTAGTCGATCTCATCACCGCGTTCAACAAAATGTATAAAGAGAACTCGCTTGGCTATAATTATATATATTCCAAAGTACACATTGATAAAGAATTTCAGCATTTACATCACACAACCGGTGGCAACCGAGCCATTGAGGGGCTAGATTCAAAAATACACTTCGAAATACTTGGGGACCCTTTTTTTCACAGAGGCAAATGCAAATACGAAAGGCAAACAGATTGGACGGTCCTCCCGTGTGCACTCACTCCCACTTGAAACCGGAGCAGTGGAAATATAAGGTACACCTCGGGTCAATTTGAGACGGACTTTGGTTATAAAAGTATTGCGTGCACCCCGGTTACCAAACCAGTTTGTATCTACGACGTTTGCGTGAAGCATATCGTTGAACAAGTAGCAGATCGTACTGTTCACGGAAGACGAAACCTGCTCCACGAAATACCCCCCCCCCCCTTAACTTGGATACCTTACGTTTCAAGCCATCTGGATTCTAAATCTTCAATGTCCGTCCGCCGTCCAGGCAGTTTGTGACATTAACGTTGTCTACAAAATCCGTTCTTTCGTACAAAAATCCCGTTTGATTGACCGTTATGGGCAAAAAACGGTTAAAAAAAATTAACAAAAACACAATTTTGGCAGTTTAATCGCAAATACGCCCGTCGTGCAAATTGCCCATAGGCGCTTACGAGCGCCTGGAATATTTAGTTTTCGTCGTTCTGTTGTAGTCAGGTCATGTTTCGCCTAGTTTACTGGTATTTTTCGATACTGAATCGAATGGGATGAGTCTCGGAGCAGTAATACTTGGTCAAGCTGTTCATCAGAGTAATAAACCGTGTTATTTTTCAGGGTTTTTCTTATTAATTCCGCTCATGTAAGTAAATTCCTCGATAGAATAGAATGCACTTGTTGGAAACGTAAGCTGCTTCCCGCCGATTCGCCCAGGGGCCACTGCCTGGCCCTTATCGTTTTCCCCTCCAGGTGTCCGCCTCACCTCCCACAGACCACCATCCTTTCCTTCTCACCTATTACTTAACATCGAGCGGTCGATCGAGACGGAGTTATTTTTTTGACGTGTAAATTGCGATATATTAATCATCTTTTACCCCCCCCCTTTTTGTGGAGCTTCCGCTAAGTGTAGTTGTGACGCGACGAAATGGTTCTCCTAGCTAAGTCCAGTGTTTCCCGGCCGGGGAAAAGCTTCTGTCACGTTCTTAAAGGTGAGCCCCTTAAGTTCCTATTTTTCCGTTCCTGCATTTGTTTCCTTTTCAGGTCGGCGAGGTCTCGGCATCGGCGGAGGCATAGTTTACAGACAAGGAGGAAGGAACTAATTTTGAGCGGATCCGGGGTGTTTGAAAATACAGTCCGCTTTTTTTGATTCAAGAGAAATTAGGGTTGGCTACCCCGGTATATTGTAAACAGCACTATATTGACAGGAAGAAAATGAAAAAAATAAAATATATACAAAGTCGTAAAAGGAATATCTTTCTGTCCACCAACCTTTCAAGTTCAAACGAACTAGTGGTGGTTGTTGGAGTTGATCTTATGCGCACAGCCCAAAAAGAAGACTGAAAAACTGAAAACGATAACGCTACAACCAACAAAAACAGGTTCAAAAAATTGAATGAATTCTTTTGTCATACATAATAAGCATTTTTGCCAGCTTAGTATTAAGCTTAGGTAGCTGAATATTCGAGGACATTCCCGTACACGAATACGCAGCATAGCACCTACGTTCAAATAGAATACCCCTTCTATAAACCAACAGACTCAATTGTTGTAAAAATTACTGTCTTACCCTTCATCCGATCATGGAGACGGCTAGCCACCGTCATCCTCATTAAAAAAAAAAAACTTGCAAAACATAAACGATGGACGATAGATAGCCAGGAATTTTGCCGGCGTACGGCGATCTCTTCGAACACGTGTGTCGCAATTTCAAGTGCCAGTACGTCTTCAATGTTGACGGAAAGTGGATAACGGACTGTGGATTTTGTTGTTCTCCGACTAAGAAATGTAAGTAATCTTTGATCTTGTTTCTAGCGTTGTTATTGGTAGATGATAAAGTAGTTTTATGTTTTAGTGTAATATTTGATAAACACCTGTCATTTACCTCTAATGACTAATCTTGTTGTCTTGCTGTGATTGAGTTTTATCTACGCCATCCTCACATTTTGAATATTTTTTGTTAAAAAACACTCCCCAAAGACTTGCTACTTTTTATGAAACCAGAAAAGAACAAGAATATCGGCTGGTCATTCACTTGGAGAAGCTGCTCTCAATCAAAGAGCCATTTGTTACATTTCGGGGTTAAGAAAAAACTACAGGACGGTACTGAAATACAAAAACCACTAGAGGACGAAACTGAAATGCAAAAACCCCTGCCAAATGATTTGTGAATGTATCACTCATGCTCGCAAAGAAGGAAATGCATCTGACGCATCTTATGTTTCTCAATGTGTCTGGAATAATCGTCTGCAGGGATATTTCTGATTTGTTTTTTCTCCGTTTATATTATTGTTCTCCTTAGTTACGTATCTACCGAAATAGTTCCGTGAAAAGTTATACAATGAAAATTCTGTGTCATTATGTAGTAAGAATGATACCTACGTGTTTTTCCAAATGTGTACGATTCGTTGAAGTATCTAATGAAGTTTTTCATCAGAAACGTTTAGTATAAACTCACTTAAAAGACTGACTACTTGAACCGTAATTTCCCATGGTGTTAAAATAGCGAAAACAACTTGTTAATTAGGAAAAACGTGAAGAACAGCCGTAGCTCAAGGGGACGCGACCGGATGAAGGTTACACTCAGCACGTCAAACTCACGATACGGCAAAACAGTGGAACGAGATAAAGAGAGTATGTTATCTTAAGTATAATTAACGTCATTTTTTGAAACGTTTTTCCTATAATTCCAGTACTGTATAAAAGAGCATTCCACGAAAACCCGTTTTGTCAGCCCCATCAATTACCCGAACGTTCAATTTTCAACGGAAGTCGTGCAATGAGTAGCAGGGCAAGTTTCTACGTAAAACGTCAAGTTTTGTTTTCTGAATTTATATGAACTTCTTTACGCTATTGAATTAAGTTTGTGACATCAGTAGCAACGACGCACTGAAGCCCAGAAAAGTATGTTACTACAAGTTTTTATAAGTACAGCAACTTCTATACTTATTGTAAACAGATTGAATTAGTTGGTATAGCTATAGGAAGCGGGGGACGTGCCTGGGGTTGAGGAATGTTAGACGATGCGTGTTGATTTGATGTTACATTTTTTGCTTCGTACTCAATCAGAAATCAAACACCTAAACCGATACGCAGGGTAACTTTAATGGGTAGTTAACTGAACCGAAAAACTCGACTAGATTTAACGTCAATTCGCCTTCAAGTGAACCGCACGCCATTTAATATTCAAAGGCTCGTAATAAACGGATGTAAGGTTTCGAATGGCTAAAAAGAGAGAAAGTGGGTAGCACCGAGGGGCTGAAAGTATTATGCATGAAAACCAGGCATATGATTTACAGTCAAGTTGTTTTCCGCAGGACTTGCGGAAAGGGATAGAGAAAGGGCGCCGTAGGGAGGGATGATGGTAGAGGTTATAAATTACGTCATAACGGCGGTGTAGTAAGCTTTGTGAACGAGGCTGTGGGTGGATTGTGGAGAGGGAAAGGTAACGGCAAAACCGGCGAGGACACAAATTGGTTTTATAGCCGCGCTTTGGTATGGAAGGGAGGTTCGGTAGAAGGAAAAGGATAGAAGGTGCTTCCGAACCTTCCCGTATGGTTCGCACTACGGTAATTAGGTTAAAAACCTACGCCCCCCTTGATGCTTTGTCCTACCCGCTGTTACCACGTGTTTAGACTTGTCACCTCCAGCCGCTGGTCTATTTGAACAAAAACATTGATGATAAATCGTTTTGTTTGTAATTATTTTTGAAAAATTTGTTAAATAATACTGGCTGGTAGTACGTTGGCACTCAAAACACCCCAGAAAATGTAATTCCATAATATCTGATGCGAAGAATCACACAACTTTCCTCAGCCCCATGTAAAGTATTTACTTACCAAATCTACTTGGAAATCAGTTAACTTGGAACGTGGTAAAACATAACTACACTTTTTACGTGGAAAGTAGTCGCGCTTGAAGGTTCGGAATTTCTTGAGGAGGACTGTTCCTACTTATGCCCCTGCGAATGAGACTGCCTAAATGGTAATTTGGAGAAGGATCGTGCCCATCAGTTAGGAATTGTCTGGTGCACACTATGAGAATTCGACCGAAGCGAAACGTCATTGGTTTGGAATTCCTGAATTCATTGCTCTCGCCATATTCCCGCGAATGAGAATTGTGTGGCACCGAATTGTTATTTCGAACTGTCCATACGTGTTTGGGCGTCTTAAAAAACAAGGTTGTTACAAATTTTGAATCGAAGAGCTGTTTTTGGATTATATTTCTCGTTGTTATTTGTTGATTATTACATTTTAGGGGCCCGTTCGGGATCCATACACGCATCGAGTAATGAGAAGACGTCGCAACATTGCAATAACCTCTACAGCGATTCCAACGCGTGACCTGCTAACTACATTGGAAATGATGTCAATGGCGAAGTCGTTCTTAAGAACACAACATTCATATGTTGCATCAGTCTTTGGAATGACAACACGACAACAATCACAACACCTACTAGAGTCATTTGAAAACAGGATTCGGGTAGTACGAGAAACAAATCTTGGCAGGAGCAACAGAGTAGAGCAAACCACAGTGGCATTGTGACAAGGCGATCAGGAGCAGTTGAAAATTTTGAGGGTAGCGTTATGATCTACGATGCTGGAATGACATGGGAAGATTATGCTGGGCACTTCTAAATGATATCGTTAGCTAACGGTTGGTCCTATCAAAGAAAAGGCAAAATGTTGTCCAGTGCGGTATGTGGCACTGCACTTGGAGTCATATTAGCATCAGTACCCCTGGAAAGATGCATTGAGTTCGATAGCCAAGTTTCAGCTTTGAAACATCGACATGGACGTAACCATTACAGTAAGAATTAGAAACTCGCATACAGCGCTGAATTGACTACAGACATTGAGCGTATTATCCATCAAGCAATACCCGATCGGCCTGAACATTCCAAAGAGCAGATGGCATTACGCTCATTTCCAAGATCCCTGCAAGATAAAAGTATAAGCAGAATTCTCGTAGGAACAGCTCTTAATACATTACAGGACGCGTTGACTAGGGCCCAACTGATAGAGAGTCAGAGATACCACATTTCCAACACCCCCCATTACTTGCTGGGGATCTGGGGGGTCTAACTACCGTGAGAGCCAGTACTCCATGAGAAATGCACGAGCCCAACAGAGTGGGCTAGAAAACTAACTGGTGATAAGGTAGTGGGGCATACCCCAGCTCCACCAAGTCGTCGCCCTTCAGCTAGAATCAGGTCAGCACGTACTGGGGAAGCTGCACTTTTCGACGAAGCTCGGCTAAGAGGCAAAGAATGTTGTATGATGATTGATACAGGTGCTTCAGTGTCCATTCTTCGTCAAAATGTTGCTCGAGACTACCAACTATCCTTGAAATCATCTCAATACTCTGAGTTTTGTACTACACCATGGGAACGCATGAAAATCGCAGAAGAACGTCGAATCAAGGTGTCAAATACAACAGAACCTGTGTAATACAAATATGGTCAACATTGTTTGACCACTTTTAGAGAAAAAAAAGTTGGCGTTCTGATAACTATGAAAATTAATTAGTTTTGGTTTGATTTTGCTCATACGCGGAACGAGCATTTCTCCACGGAATTTGTTTTCTTTTTTTGTTGGTTGGACTAGTCTGACTCCACTTCTGAATATGTGCATGTCCTATTTCAGATAACCACACACGACGCATTGCAACAAGCTACATACAATAGTGAGCGGTAGTTGCCGCATCTCAGAGGCAGTGGAGTGCAGACTGTGCGGCGAGGAGGACGAGACGGCAGAGCATATCCTATGTGAATGCCCTGCCTTGGCGGCAAAATGCTTCGAACATTTCGGTCAGGAGACCACTGAATCCCAAACCGTAGCGGACTCTGCGGTGAAGGACGTACTTGACTTTTTAAAGGGGCCTTCTACTAAGAAAGGGTTAGTGTCACAATAGGCCCATACGCGGCCGCAGTGACAAAGGGACTTGTCCCACACGCCCTCGGGGGGGGAAAAAAAGCCAGAGGACTCGCTCTCGTAGAGGTACTGCAGGCTGTCCTTTGGGCAGTCTCCCGGCGGAGAGCCGTTGCCCATCTGTTACCACACGCAAATACAACCCTGGGGCATCCGTACCATCTGGGAAGAGTTGTTAATCTGGTTTCTCACCCGATTTAAATATTTACTTGAGCGGTACATTTCAAAGAAACAGATCAACTGTGGTTTTTTCACCTCTGGCTCTTGCACGAGAGTGAAAACACAACCTCATCATGTGTTTTGAGGCGGGAGTCATTTGGACAAGGAAACAGACCTGTAGGACCAGACCAAGACAATTTTATAATTTTTCTAGTGATAACAGGAACGGTTTTGGACGTTACAGAGACTTCTAAATTGTGAGTAACGGCTCCACTCTCCTTTATTCAGCCCTGCACTCAAAATAAAAGACCCAAAAAAGAAGCAACGTATATGCGTCAACCTTAAGCGGTCCTGCCTCATTTGACAGCTCGTATAAGAGATTTGACTTGCTGGTGCATTATGAAAGCGTGTTCTCAAACCAGCCAAGATGCAAAAGAGTATAGAAAAAAAAGGCCTAATAAATTCTTGCGGGAAGACGGTAAGATTAAAATTGTAACATCCGTCTTCGCTGGACTTGTATCTTTTTCTTCTTCTTCTCCTTTTTTTTTAAAGAATGAAAAAGGTTCATCCCCCGAGAAACAAAAAAGTCCCGCTTCTGCTGCATTTATGAGCAATAAATATTAAATATTATAAAGAATGTAGTTGAGGGTGGCAGGAATGAGGTTGCCTCGAAGTAGGTGAGTTGCTCCCTCCTGGCTCTTCTATTCACTACCCCTCTTGCTCCGGGGCTAATACGGTTTTATGAACGACATTTTCAGTCAACTTGCAAACCACCTCAGCCACCTCAAATTCCAGCTCTGATCTCTATAAACCGGTAACGAGCTGCTCACACAACCAAAGTGCCCCGGTGAGAAAATGTCACCTCCGATGGATCCGAAGTATGAGGTTGTAGTTATGACAATGAGAAATTTTGAAGGAAAGGTGAGCAGCTAAAACGGTTTGGAGAACGATGGTGGAGTGTTACTCGGATGACATCGATGCAGAATATGGAAGTTAAGTGCAACCTAACAGAACATGCGAAGAGCAAACTATCTTATAAACGCATCATCGGCCTCTTGTGCATTCTGCGATTTTTGCAACTCTGGCAATCAACCCATCCACACAACCAAGCTCATGTCTTTAATTACAAACTGGTGCTTCTTGAAGTTCCAGAGTTTATTGGGTCGCTCGTACGAAATGTCACACCTTTTACTAACTGGCCTGCGCTTATGTAGTTCATCGCATTGACAGACAGTTTCGGAAACATACAGGCAACAGTTTAGTCTTAAAAACGACAAAACTTGAATTCCGGGAGCTTGTAGAGTGTCTTCAGCCATCAACTATTTAGCAGGCGCCTCTCTAAACCACGTAACGAATTATTTTTCAAGTGCGGTTGGGCGCCTGGATCTTACCCAGGGAGAATGCGTGGAACAGTGCCTTCCAAGGAGACTTCCCGAAAAAGAGGGTCCTCGTTCCGTCTCCCGTGTTCGCGTTCCAATTCCGAAAGAAGAAGAAAGATCTGTTCGCAAGTTTCGTTTATTTTCTTCCGTTTCTTTTTTTGGCATGCCATAAGTAGGGTAGAAAGACGTTTAATTTAATTCTTATTTGCTTAACTATCATTCTGTTGGAATTTTGATTGGAAGAAGAAGTTGTTATTTTATTTTAATACATATATATACTTCTATTATCCTTAGTTATTACCCTTCTGTTTTTCTATTTCCGAAATAGATTTCTTTAGAGAAACAGTATAAATCTCTTGGCGTTGTGGGCTTCATCCCCACGTGGTGTTGGACTGAAGATTTTTATTCCGTCACAACCACCAATGTGTAATTAGCATGAAGAACTGCTATCACGGTTTTTCTGAGCCGGCAGTGTTATTAGTGTTATTTTGAACAACTACACTTTAATCGATTTACGTCGAAAATGTTTGATAGTTTGTTGTGCAGCTCTGTTAATTTCCTCACATATTTAACATTTTATGTCAGCGTTACATTTTTGCAGGACGTTCCACGTTTGTGTAATTTTATTTATTATTATTTTGTCTATTCTCAGAGGATTAATTTCAACATTAACCCCCCCCCCCACCGCTACTATGCAACACTATAATGGAGGCAGTTGAGGAAACCCAGACCCTGACGCGCTTATAGCTCCCTGTCCACTCCCAGTTACACGGGCTGGTGGAAAGCCTCGAGATACCTTTGCAACCGCATCAGGCCGCGACTGAGGCACTCGAAACACTTTGAGCTCCGCCTTGCAGAATCTGCAACTCTGTCTGATTTACCAACTTGGGCCAATTGGTACCTTAGTGGACAGTTCCCTGTGCACATGTGCTGATCAACAACAGCAAGGACGAAGAAGAAGAAGTGTAACCACAGGAGGAGGCTGCAATCATATCAGGGAAGGCTGAAAGGCTGATACGCGGGCGGAAAATGATAGAGGTTGTTGAACGGACTAAAAAAGGAGGTCATGAGTTGGGGAGGGGAAGGTTAACCCATGGGAAAATTTTCCGATTTGTGAGGCTTTCGTGATCAAGCCATAGGAGAATAAACGAAGTTCTGCCAAGTTTACCCATTCTTCACCAAACCACCACTACAATTGGCGCAGTCGGTTTTCGAGTACCTTCAGGTAAAGTATTGCATAAATTTGGTAAGTAACATTTTAATTTACGCATCTACTTACCATTTTCTTTGACATTTTCCGAGGGACATTGAAAATAGGTTAATTCGTCCTCGTGCGCGATAAATTTACTTGCACTCCCCAGTAACTAAACGTACTATATTAATAATGTATTACAGTATTCCCACGGTTTCGTGTTCCTAAAAAACGTTTTCATCTCCAATTTTCACATTTTTAGCATATTCTCGACCGTTTGTTGAGTTCGTTTTCATTCGGAACTACAGTTCCTAGACTCAAGTACGAGTTTTCTTATTCATTCAATCAGTGCTAATTCGTCGCAGTCTGTTTGGAATTTGAAATGGCAACTCCCAAACGCATTTTCGGACTCAAAAATCCCCTTGCTTATAGGCGCAGGGCGCTGGGTGCCACAGTTTCTGATCCAGACCTGCGTACGGAAGTCAACAGGCACAGTGCGCCCAATCACAGTGAGTTGGGGTGGCAGGAGCCCAACATTATGGTTCATTCTGAACCAAGGGTTCCCTCGCCTTCTGCACAAGGGCCTGGTGTCTCTCCTCATAGTCCAGTACAGCAAGCGTCTCTATTACCACCTGTTTGTTCCAGCCCGACGCTGTCGGATTCTTTCATTTCCATAGTGGATAGCATCAAGGAACAAATGAGGCACATGCAACTTACTGTCGACTCGTTTCATAGGGAACTGAGAGAGACAAGGGAAACCTTGAGTACGCAGATTTCTGACAGTGTCGCTCGTCTTGAAGATCGTTTGGAGGCCATAGAAAACTGTACAGAGGGCCATGCAGCAAATATGATGCAGGCTAGGCAGGATCTACACCGGATAGTCGAAAGGATGAATGAGGTAGAGGAACAGGAAGTGACTGCAGTCCAGAATCCTGAAATCTGTGAAGCAGTGTTGAGAGGTGAAAGCACTCCTCTGGAAGGGAGGGATCGAAGAGTAACTTTTGGTCCTAGCGGGTTGTCATCTCCTGTACAGCATCAACCTGTGTTGGCTCAACCAATAGCGAGCCTTCCAACAGTCATGTCGACAGGAGAAAGGGCATGTGAGCCCATTTCAACTGTCCTGTATCATACAGCGCACCCCAGTGCACTGGGCAACCCCTTCACGCCTCTACAACAGGGCACATGTATGTGACCCAAGGTTGCATGCCAACCTATACCACCTCGTACCCTACAAATAATCATCCAACCTTTCTATTCTCGAACCAAACTTGGCCAGCAGGAACAGAGCAACAACACACCATTTGCAATAACCCCCAAGTGCTCTTTCTGCTCAGAGCATCCCTTCCAAGCAAATAAGAGAGGAAACAAGAATACACCCCCTACCTGCTAGCACATGGTTACAGTTGGCAAAAGCTCAGTTACGTGGCCCAGCTAGGTCGCTGCTCAAAGAACTCTTGGAGCAACAGACCAGTTCTTTAGAGCTATTGGAGTTCGAACTAAGACAACAAACAAATAATAAATAACAACAACTTATGGCCATTTCCATAGGAAAGAACGAGACCGTCGAAGGTTTTGGTGCTAGGGTGAGGGATATGGTTCAAAAGGCATGTCCCAAACTTCCTCCTAATGATGTAGAGCGGTTAGTTCCTTTTTAAAAGGACTTCCAGCACAGCTTCAAAGGACGACAAGAATTTTAGGACAACTAGAAACACTAGGGGAAGCAGTAGCACGAGCTTCATACTGCAAAATGAGCGAAGAAATGCTTACCCACACTAGTGTTCCCACGACTAACGTGTTGTCTATGGTCACGAGTCAGTCAGCACACACAGTTCTAGTACGATCCGTGTACTCTCTCTCTCTCTCCCTCCGAGCTGGGGACAACCCTGGAGAGAGAGACTATGTCTTTGACCAGTCCCGCCATTAGGCAGACCTGCCTTGTCTTCTCTCTCTTGCCAACCTGTTCATTCAAAATTCAAATTAGAAACTCACGTATGAACGTAGCAATTTGGAAGACCTCAGCTACCTCCCCGTAATCCTCCCGATTTAATTGACCTATGAGAGTCGCTCATATGAAAGGCTTGGGTTTGATGAGTAGGGGTTCGGCCATTCCATTGCCCTCGGCGCTTCTATGAGCCGGTATCCAAATAAGGTAAAGCCTATTATGAGCACCGAGCCGTTTGAGCGCCTATAGACAAGCGATTCAACTATTTCACCTTGATTTTCGAGTAATCCTATTGACCACGAAACCCATCCACATTGTTCTCGCTCTATCAGACATCGTTCAGCTAAATATCCCACTGAAACACACGTGTGGAGCACCCGATTCTCCCTATTTATTTTACTTATAATTTTATATTTATTCAGCTCCAATAACCTTACACTTCTATCACTATTTATTCAAGTTTTCGTCATCTCTACTATTATTATTTTTTCAATAACTCAGACTGTCCCTTATTTGGGATGTGCACCGCTGCTTGAAGTCCTATTCATGTCACAATGTTTCATCGGCCCAAGTCTATCTTCCTGTGGAATGCCAGGTAATTCCTACAAGAGTCTTCTTTGACACCTTTGG
This sequence comes from Pachypeltis micranthus, assembly GCA_020466155.1. NCBI lineage: Eukaryota > Metazoa > Arthropoda > Insecta > Hemiptera > Miridae > Pachypeltis > Pachypeltis micranthus. Next base: position 27,562,673 of record CM035771.1, on the reverse strand, counting down.
ATAAGTTTTCCCAAGAACCATAAATCGCTCCCTTTCAAGTCTCTGGAACTGAGTCCAGGACATGATAGGGAGTTTTCTTATTTGTGCCACACTATCTGCGCTACAAAGTGTTGACTATGCTATTGACTATATGGACCATACCATACCAATCTCGTGTGTTCGTCCTGAGAATAAGCGTTTGCAGTGCTTCACTCCCGTAGCGTTTCACACAGTCTGATGCATTCTCCTGGCATATTATCTTACTGCCATGTTGAGTAGTGACGGAGTTGCGCCACAATCGGGAAGTGGTCCCATAGGTACAGTAGACGAGCCGAATCTGGACAGATGGTCACCTCACTCATTTTCAGTGATCCCTTTATGCCTAGGAACCTATCAAATGTGAACTATATTATAGTTAGCCAAGGAGTTGAGCCGCATCCTGCACTCTTTCACCAGATTTGACGTTGTGCAGTCAAACGCGCCTTCAGCATCTTGCAAGACGCTTCGCAAGGTCGCTTGACCATCATTTATATTGTGAATAGTTCAATAGCTATGTCGTTCTTTGTGCATTATGACGGCCCCAGCGATGAAAAACAGTTGAAGTTGAACCCAGCGCAATGCACGTCCCAATCCTACCGGAGCCATTTATCCCCCCCCCCCCCACATTTTTAGATCCATCCAGATGTTGATACCAACCGAAATCCACGAGTTTCGCTGTTTTGTAGTCTTCCTTTTGGTAACACTTGGTATTTCCTGTCGAAATCGTACATGGGCATTATCGTGTAAGTGACCGTGGCTAGCTCTGTAAAGGTTTATAAGTTCCTGAACATAGCCAGGTGTCCATTACTAGCCTGTGGCACTTGAGTTATTCCAAGTAGTCAGTCTGTAAGCCACCCGCATAGCCTCTTTCATGACAAACATGTCAAGGGGAAGAAGGTCATACCTTTTTTCCTTAGAAGCGGTAGGTTCCCTTTGATGGCAGCCCTGTGCACTGGAACCGTATGAGATGATTGGCCTTACAGCGTCTCCGTATAACCAGCAGGCCATTCTAGTCTTCATGCCCTAGGCCTTCTCGCACATTCTTTGTTGGTCGTATATTAGATGTGCTTCTTTCACGTTAGTTTACGACTCAGAATCACACCCTGATACTTGACTTGCCCACTGAGGTAAACTACTGTGCCCATTACTTCCGGGGGTCTCAGTCCCGACAGTTGTCTTCTTCTTCACCACTATTCTCTACCATTATTTATTATTTGTTTGTTTGCTTTCATTTCACACCAATGCCTCCAAAGGGTTCTATTCATTTATTAAAGGAATACCATAACTTGACATTTTTGTATTCTTTCCTCCTTCTTACCAACGGATGCTATAACCAGGCACAGCTACACGCTCTTTACTAGCTTCAACAACTTCCATAAAATGTTTAGGTTGGTTACTTAATAAGCAGGAGTAACCGGAGTCAACCCAATACAGTTCGAAACACAAAACACCACCAATTTCAATATAAAACGTTGAGCTGCAGCAGGCTTTTCACAAACAGGATGAAAATCAAACTGGATGTGTTGGTGGAAAGATGAGAAACGCTGAATGTGCTTGACGCTGAGGTAATTTGTGCTCCGCTTATTTTGTTTGTGTGGTAAGAAAAGCTGGAAAGGGTTCAGGCTTAGTCGAAATTTTAAAAGCGAGGAACACATCATATCGTAAATTCTGAGAGAGAAAGGTGCGACTGGTTGAGTTGGGGTTAGTCCTTTGGATTACACTCATAGTTTGCGTGCCTCACATTCAGGTCTTAGAAGCGTTCGCGGATAAAATGGGAAGTGCTTTCAACGTTCCCCCACTCTTCGACTACAACTCTTGTTCCTGACCTCGGTAGCGAATTCCACGTCTTCCACCTTCGCTTGATCTTCCTTCTCTTCCTTCTACCTGCTACCCCACCTATAAAGTAGGAAACTTGCGTACCTTAAATCCTGAGGACTTTCATGAGACCCTTATCCGTCCGAGAACTACGCTGCCTTTTTGACAAGGGAAGAAGTGAGTTTCCTTCCTCAACTTGATCCTCTTCCCCTTCCGGGTTCTCTTCCTCTATCATTACTGAAATCCTGCATTGTCCTCCGGGTTCCTTCCAAGATTCCTCCAAACTGCCAAATACCTTCCGCGCGCTTACACCGAAAAATGCCAGTCTCCTAATTGCGACTGTCGTCGAAACTTACGACGTCTACGGTAATGTACCACGTTACGAACAGTTTTCTGCCGAGATTACCACAAGCTCCTTTGTGACGCTCTGAATCGATGGTGTTAGGCTCGCAATAACTTTTCGCTTTCCTTAGACGCAAAGTTTGACTTTTATTTAAATATTAGCGATTTAACGTATTCTGCGCGCAGACAGTACCACTAAAAGAAATGTTGGTACATTCGTGAACATGATTGGGTAAGGAATTACTCTGTAGAGTTAAGTTTTCCCCCCACAACATCCTTGTCATTGGCCGTGTGTCTTATCCCCAGATCACGTTACTTATTCAATGTACAAGTGATTTGATACATGAACGAATAAAAATAATAATAATGGGTTTGGAGGGCCTGTATCAGTGTACTGTATGAGACAGCACGAAAAAAACATCAATAATTTCTGTCAATGATTCATGAATTTCTGTAATCGTTCCTAATTATCTAACGCTCATTATTGAACTCTGAACGTGGTACCTTATTACACTTCCACACTGACTTATTTGAGATAGATACTATTGTAGGAGCGAGAATCACAAGACAATCATCAGCATCACACCACTTTTCTCAGCTCCACGTTAATCCAGCACTTTACGGTGCGTTTTGATGTATTTTTCACTCATTTCATTAGTAAAACGTCTCGTAGAAAGTGGTTGGGCTTAAAGTTTGAGAATTTATTGAAGTGCTTCCACTCATTTCACGGTTTTTTTGGTCCGAAGGCCCTTCGTCTCTGCTTCCACACGTCGGGCCAACTCTGACGCCGCGCATATCTGCTCCTTCTTACGTCGCTGAATATGTCATCCGCTGCAGAATCTGCAAATGAATCCCTGGAAAAGGTGTTTGAAGCACCTGGCTGCTACGACAGAGCACTCCCATAGGGTGCCAGAGTCACCTGCCGAGTTAGGTAGCTATTAGTCACTCCACTATGTGAGGATTGGTATGGGTTATGTTCCCCTTTTCACTAGATAGACTGCCTCTTCATTGCTTTCCTGGCCTTTATAAGCCGATATCCAAATAAGAAAAAGCCTATTATGGACATTGAAGCGTTTGAGCGCCTGAAGACATTCCCGTGTCAGTCTGGATCCGGAAATGGCATTTAAGGCTGTCTTGCTGTCCGAGAATATAATTCTGCTTACCCGTGAGTCCTTTTGCCAGAATATCTTGTGCACAGACATTCCTGGTCAGAATTTTTGCTTGTTGCTCTTAGTGGTTTGGCAAGGCTATTGGGGCAATTTGTCCTGTTCCCGTGAGTGAATGTAGATACTGAAAGGCAGCTGAAAATTCGTCCATTCTGGCATAACGTCAGTAGCATAGACTGCAGCCCGTTCTATCTTGAACTGTTTCACAGTTGCTAGGAGATTTGCCTTTGCCCAGGTAGAAATAGTACTGGTGTCTGCAAAACTCTTATCGCTCCCAAATTTGCGGTCTTTTGGATGTGAACGAGGAGGGGTGAGATATTAAACAGGAATTCTATTACAGCAGTAGTACAGGAGTGCATGGCTCCTTTGGTTGCACGGCAAACTTGCCTCTGCATTTTCTGGAGCTCATGGCCGCGTATGAAACTCAAGGTCTTATTTCCTTGTAGAGCCAATCCATTTTGTTCAGAATAATGTCTCATGATTCATTATCCATCCTCTTGCGAGCCCACAGACCTGTGGTTGCCTTGTGCAGCGTATATTCAACATGTGAGTTGCTAGTCCAGTATCACCCTGACATATTTTACCTCTAGCGTCATCTGGACTCTCGCTACTTGCGTACCGGGTGAAACTATTTCCAGGTTTCTCGAGATCGTAATGATCTTGGCTAATATTGTTTTTGAAGTCCTCCCTTTTGATGATATTGACAGCTCTGTGCACCCGTTTCGATAGTTCGCAAGCAAATTTACCTCCTACTACCGTACTCATACACAACCGCTTCGTATCATTCGAGTTACAGTATTTCCAGCAGCTCGCGCTCAATTAGTAGCCACACAGAGGAAGAAAGATGTGTGCAAGCGATTCATGAGGCTGTAAACCTTACTTTTTTACAAGAATTGTGTTTTGGAGTTATCGGGTAAGAACAGTGATGAACTCTCATCTCAAAGTAAAGTCAATTGATAAATTGCTTACATTCAACTATAAAAGAAGTACAATCTTACGTACGCACGCGCAGGGTATCAGTTATGCTGAGCTGATTGAGTCAATCCGATCGTTTTGTGTATTTTGTCACTCTTCGGATTGAGAGAAGTAAAGTCACCCTAACAAAATTAGTAGCTGAGATAAATTGCTTACATTTTCACGGAAGTTTTGAAAACCGAAGAGGATTCTACTTCACGGCAAATGGCGGCGCCCATCTCATCACTGTTATGCTCTTCGATCAGTTCTCTGTTTCTTTTGAACACATTTTCTTTGCGCGAAGTTGGAAAGATGAGTACGACGAGGAAAAAAGAAAAGGGAATCAATTTTTGTTTTGATGTCAGAGGTTAATTTTGTTATTGTTTTCGTTGTTGACGGAAGTTGAAATGGATCGGTCCTAGCGGATTTCCAAGAGGAGGAAAGTTCCAAGTTGATGAGCGAAAGAAGAAGAAACACTAAGAGCCCCGAACTCGATTGTTTCCTCAATATCAACCGATGCGGCGCTCCGATTCATCATGACAGCATCGGAAATGGTGGGGGAAGCTTTCAAATTATGATAGTCGCCGGAGCGACCTCGTGCACAATATCATCGATATCAAAGAGAATGGTCAAGCGTGACGCTTCAGATTCGCACAGGAATCCCCGTAACGGAACCCCCTTCCACCCAACCGGTGGGGTGAGGCAGTGAACATCAGAGATAATCTGTATCCTAAACAATTCGCTCCTTTGAACTCTCCCAAAACTGGTGGCGTGAGGATTCAATTGCCTCGGATTCCTAGTTTTGGGAAATCCGAGTTAATGAATGACTCTCAGGTAACACTTTATCAATGCAAGTACAAAAACTTGAAATGACCTTGTTGCTAACGTAAAACTGTTTTGTGAAAAACGTAGCCAACTCCAACTGCGTGGAAAATACACGAACCTTTGACAAGTTTACTCTACAGCAGAAATATGTGGGGGCGTGGCAGATTCCCTCCATACAACATACAAGTTGGCTTTTTCTAGCATTTGTCAGCAATAAACTTGTCTTCTAAACCTGCTGCTTTGGATATAGAGCTGTCTAATTGTCACATTTCATAGATACAAGCCAAAAATATTTTGAAGTGCGATTTTCCTGAACCCGTAAATTTAATAACACGCTGCGGATCCTGTCCTTGTTCATTGCATATCTACAAAAATACTTTATCGAAAGTATCCTGTGAGTTTCTGCAACATTTATTGAACAAATTTAGAAAACAAACTTTCATTGTTCGAAGAACCTCTATTTTGGAGTATATTTCTGTTACCTGAAGAATATGCTGTATCGTCACTTAGAAACGGAACTTTTTATTTGAGCAGCAATAACTTGAAACGCGAAAAATGAATGTCTGTATACGAAACGAAAGGGAACGTGGAAAAAGCGAGAATGAAGGCGTCAACAAGGAGATGGGACAACAAGCGTTGGTTCGTAATATGATCTAAAGAGTCTGCTTGAACTTCTAATGAGGTCGAACAGATTCAACGCTCGTGTTTTGTAAGAAACATCCCCCTCATTCATTAAATTTTGATAACGTCTATCCATTGTACAGAATAATGATTTACTTTGAATTTGATGTAAGTACGGTGTTCGACGCAAGCGCCGAATCCCTCCAGGTTTTCGACTTCGGGATTTCCGCTCCTTGCCCAACGAGCACCTGTGGCAAGAAGGTCATTGTTCCTCCAAAGGTCTTTGCGCCCATGGAAATCCCAAATCGGCGGATATTTCCAACGGTGGTTTTTCCATCAGAAGAGGGGAATTCTCTCTTCACAGATTCCTCTCCACCACAGATACCTTCTCCCAAAAATTCATTCTGCTACGAAGTGTCGCCGAAGTGAGTCGTCTCCTGTTCTCCCAACACTTGTTTCTTAACACCTTTCGCGATACGGCCGTCTCCAGTTCTCCCAACGGATACCTCTTTCACCTCTCAACGACTTCTAGTTCGGCTTTCTCCCTCCTTCCCAGTACAACCAGTTTTCACGTCTTCAGAGCCCTAATTGTTCGCGATTTCATACTCAACTCATCTCTCGTGTAATTCACCTCTTCCTTGTACATAGAAGTGCTCAAATCTTGTGATATACCAGCTCACCAATTACAAGTTTGTGCTCAGTAAATACCCGTCTTCGAATTTCATTCACGTCTATCCTGGTCCAAACAGACGGTGTATATTAAAGTTATCGTACCTGTTTGTTGAGTCCATCTCCTCTGGCTGGTAAAACGCTGTGGGCGAGCACTTTCGCTGTAAAGACATCGTCATAGCAGCCGGCCGATGATGTCTTCACATCGAAAGCGCTCGCCCAGCCAGAGAAGACGGACTTACTAAACAGGTACGTTACCTATGATAATTTACCTTCTGGCAGAACTAATCCAATCACTTTAATATCAGACGATGTTTATATTTGCGAAATTGGAAAACCATGTAAGTATGAAAATGAAGTGTCAACGTCACGTTCCTTACAGAGCGAACCTCTTTCTGATACTTTCAGTACAGACACGTACTTGGTTTTATCGAAGCATCGTTTACAGCAACGTCCCTATGTGGGTAGAAATATATTAAACAGCAGATGAGCTAGTTACTCGTGATTTCTAATGATCACTATCACGCTTCTATTGTTTAGGTAGGCTGTAGAACTAGCAGGCTGAGTTTTCCAAGAACGCCACGTACGTGTCGTATATGTGAGGTTTATCATGAATAAAGCAGCCCTAAAATATATTTTCGTCGTAATTGTGATCATATTATCGTTGCGTCTTATGGATATGTCCACACAAAACAATTGGACAACACAGACTTCACTCATCCCCTTTTTTGGAGCCCCATGTAGATCTGCAGGGTTATCATGAAATTTAAGCCGGTTTGATCCAGCTGGTTACACTCAATCCCGTTGTCAGACGTAACATAAACACAAACACAGACCTCATGACGTTTTTCGGACTGGGAAGTCTTTAAAACGATAACATGTGAAGAAAACTTTACAGTCGATTATATAACTTTCCTTCACAGTTCGCAGAGCTAAGATTAATTGAAATGTGGTAGATAAGATATTATCACACCGACATTTGATGTATTCCTTCCATCACTATTGCGAAAACACACATAAATTACCACCTCTGTTGGAACTGGCGTGTGAGTAATTTGTGGGGTGGACTAAATTAAGTTGTTGGGAAATTTCCGATAATTCACGCGGTTCATGGCATTTTCCCACGAATGGACATTTAATGCTTTCGTTTTTTTTTCACTCGCGAGGTTTTAAAACGTGACGAGTAAAAAAGATCTTACATCGTGGCCGCTTTATGAGTACTTTCGGATGATTCCGCTTTTGTTAATGGAAATCATAAGGGAGGTGGTTCATATTAAACATCCTTTGTCGTACGATGCTATATGGTAAAGTGGTTAACTTGATACATATCGCCCACACTGTCCAAGTTGTTTATTTCTGGTAAGAAAAGTCATGAGCTCACCAGTTTTATGGCAGCAGATTCAAAAACGTGAAGTTACCAAAGTGCTGTCCATTTTCACGCATTCTGTAGTTCATATGATCAAATGAAGTTGAAAAAATTTGAACAGTATTCGACTCAGAACCGGATGGCTTTAGGTTCCTGGTAGCGTCCCTACGAATAACTTCACTATTAACCTTTTCCCGAATCGTACGTATTTCGAAGCCGGGATTTAATTCTTATCTGATAATAGTACGACCCTACTCTTCTATTTTAAGGGCTAAAATAGAAGTGAGAGAACAGAGGCCAGTTTTAATGGAAATGGTTGACTTCCGCCCTAGACGGCTGCTGTAAAAGAGTATTGATTCAATCTGACATCCGGGGCAACTGGAGAAAAGGGGAGCTCCGGGAGTCTGGAGGGAGGTCGGCAACGCCAAAACAATATTAGAGTTCCCATGCGATAGAATCTTTGAATTCCATCAATTCTCTGCACCAACGGCATTGCGCACGTTTTTGTCAAACCATCCAGAAAAAAGTAATTTGGGTGATCAATAATCCTCTTGCTCCTTGTTCCGTCCTATTTCTTGGAGGCAACTCACATCTTTTCTCGTAGCCTACTCTTGACTTTATCGGCTCCTGCCACTCGAAACTGAGAGTTAAAATCCAGTAATAGTACGAAGTCAAGACAATAATGGTTCTGAGCGTATTTCATGAAATGTTGTTGCCCATTGACTAGACCGGATTTTAGCCTTAAATTAAATGTCTGAGAACTGCGTCGAACTAACAGCACTGCCTCCAAAAAAAAAGATAAGATCACCTTCACTAACGCTTTTTACGTTTTGATGCCTCCTGAGCTAACGAATAAAACTCAAGTAAAGTGTATCAACTTCGCTGGACAACCAATTGAGTTCATACTTCCTGAACTGAAAATAAGAAGGAAAGTTTTCTTATCGTCTGAAATAATAAGTTTTCTTCGATTTATCACACCTGAGTGAAAAAAACACCATTTGAAAAAACGTCCTGTGGGTACACGAGAGTCGACAATAATGTGTCTCGGCAGAACCTTTCCACCAAATCACCTCAATGTCTGCAGACTAACAGTCAGTTACTGTTTTGCATTCGAGAATGTCTGTGGCAGTTCTGACCTAGTGGTCCCTACCTCCGTTGGATCCCGCGGTTTAAAAACGAGAAAGGGGACGGGATTTCCACTCTCCAGCGACCCCTCGAACACCACGATATCCGCAGAGCAAGCACATTTTCCTGCAGTGTCAGGCCTTGCCCTCGGTAGGAGTTGGATTTCTTCGTTCTACCTACCTTGCCCTGAGGATGAAGCCACTGGGTGTGGCCATAACCCAAAATGCACCGGCGCAAGGCAAGGTACCATTTTGGGTCAAACAACCCTTGAGACCTGAATGGTCGCAGGCCCACACCTTCTTTTGACGGCGCTTCCAGCGTTTCCTCATCCCAGGGTAGGCAGTTTGGGCTTGCTGATCTCCGTGGGGTTAGGAAGAACCCCAGTAAGCTGTGACTGAGGGCCCCGAAGCCTCCACCAGTTTTCCACCCTCTAGACTAACAGGCAAACATTACAACGACCACGAGCTCCGATCCATTGCCCAACTTTCGTCGGAATGAATCTTCCTCTATCCCCACTAGACTACGATCGCTAAGGCACCTAGAATGGGAGTAAGGCGGTACATCTTCAAACGTTTCCCCCCAACTCCCAACCCCTCGTAACAAATGGTGTCATGGCGGGATGGTACAATGGCACAGCAAATACAGGTTCAGCTGAAGCATAGATTAAGTAACTCCAAACTCTAAAAGAAATGAGTGGTGTCTGTCTCCCAGAGCGGATTGGGGTGCAGGCTGCAATTTCACGCGCACAAAATGAACCAGCACTCTTCCTGCAGCGTAATCAGGCCAAATTATAGACCCTTGATGACCTGGCCCTCCACCCCAGATTTGAGGGAATTAGGACGGAACTATCCTGTGTGCAGGAACTAGAGCGTGCTACTCTCAAGTCTAAGGAAATTATCAACCAATATGGTGAACGGATTAAATTGTTAGCCGATTGAGCGGATCCAGGAAAACGTCCTTGAAACACCAATGTTTTCAAATAAAAGAACGACTGAAAATATTGTGGTTACCCCTTTAAGAGTAACGTGCAATTTTTACCGCGTGGCAAAATAACCAATTCAACGATTTCGACGAAAATACATAACACTAAGCTCCCTGTGAAAATCATGAGTGAAAGTCATAACGAGTTTAGGAGGAACCCGCGAAATTCTAGTATTCTAACTACTGGCTACACTTAGATACACTTTGACTACTTTGATGCACATTTTACTCTTCTGAGCACCACGTAGTAGCAAGAAAGGTGTACAATCATTTTGGTTTATTATTTTGTTTACTATGGAGTCCAGAAGGCACTGTTGAGGAAAACTGTCTGTGTGTGTGCGCTTGTGAACGTGATTGAGAGAAGATTGTCAAACCAAATGATTCGCTTGATTAAAGAATCCAATGTACACAAAACGAAATGGTTCCTCGTGGACTTCCATCCAACTAAACACTACTGTTCAAGTCCAACCAGAGGCATTTGATTCTATTCGAGGTCAACGAGCTTCAACATTGATGGTGTTGAAGTGACGACACTGGACGCACGAATATGTGTATAGTCGATTTGTGGAGAGCTCGCAATCGAGGGAACCTCCGACTGGGTGCTGGAAGGAATCTCTGTAACTTTGGGGTTCCCAAAACGTAAGGATCGGACGTTTTGGGATCACCTAAGAATTTCTGGCCAGAATGTTCTGGGAAAACCAGAAAGAAAAATATCAGGTGTGCTGCAGCGCACAGCTTTCCTTAGCTCTACAGACATTCACTGGTGTTCGTGGCTTTTTCCTTTGATTCAATTTATTCTTCCCTCAGGTCATTTAAACTCGGTGAAACAAATCTTCACGTGGATAGAAAGTGATAGCGCTTACAGTGCTTACAGCGCTTGAAATAGACAGTTTTTTTTACTTTCCTCGACGAAACTGGTATGAAACTTTGTGTAGGAAAGTAAAACGTCGTCAGACACTGCTTCGTTCAGTAGCCGCGTTGTAGTTCTAACACAAGTAAGAGCTACTATAGTTTACGAAGCAATGGTTTGGCAGGCACTTTGGAGTCTCTGGGCTCAAACGTAATCTTCTTCAAAGACGAAAAAAGTTCATTGTATAGTGGTCCAGGAAGGGCTCAGGTAGATGATGGTCGAAGTGTGACCTGAGAGACGTTCACAAATTGTGATGCTTTCCAGCGACTTTCGGGATACTGCGACCAGACGAAAATACTGAATGCGCGGTAGGTACGCTTTTCACGGCAAAAAGTGAGGATAAATAAAGTATATCAGCCGTTCTAAAGAGGCAGGTGGTGAGACGCCGATGGTTGGGTTGATTCACAACAACAAAAAAAGGCACATGGAGCTGGTGAGGCGCTGTGCTCACGTCACACATTGAAACGAAATAAAATAAAACAATTGTTAATGTAACCAGACGTATTAGATTAAAGTGGTGCAGTTGCGTGAACACATACACAAATTAGGCGGCTGGAAAAATGGGGCTTATAGAAAACCCACAATCACGACCCCTTCTCCTTCTCACGATACCTCGTGTCTCTGGTTATTAACCCCATTACTGCCCAGAACAGCCCCAATGCCGTGATTGAATTGTGAGGACCTTTATAGTGAAACTGCTCGAACAAAGGACATTAGGAGACTACCAATGCGGTCATATCAAATCGCACATTAACAAATGTATGGTATCAACAGTGGAGGCTGCAGTCGGTCAGCTCACGCCACTTCCTGCTAAAATGAAATTTCAAAGAGATTGGAAGTGTGTCTCCCAAGCCAGGGATCAGCACCTCGCGAGGATGAAGCGTCCGCAGGCGGAGTTAAGATTGCTCAAACGTTCCAAACTGTGAAGCAGTATAAAGAGGTGAATGGGAATGGCGGCACTTAGCAAACTTTTCGGGAGGATGAAGAGAACAAGAAAGAAGAACTGCCATCGCTAGAGAGTCGGTATGTTGCGACGACGCGCTAACGGTTAAGCGTCTGTTCCTCAGCACGCCAAAGATTCATGAACCCACTGGAAACAGACCCTCACTCCTACATGCCCCCCTCCCTACAACACACGCATACTACGGTTCACTATTTCACAGATCCCTAGGCAAGATAATCAAACAATAACTGGAATAAAAAGTACAGTATAGTGGTACGACAATAATAACATGGCAGTCAAGCGGAGTCAAATCCTCAATCCTCCAGTGTACACACACGACGCTGCTTGGATGAAAAGTATAAGTTCGGTGTCGAAGAACCAATTTTGGTTAAACAGGCTCGTGGAATATGTGAAGATTTGGTGAAAACTTCTTTCGAATTCTCGGTACGATGGTTTCCCGTTAAAGTGGGGAGCGGTAGGGAAAAAATAAAAAATGAACCCTGAACTAGAGAACACTGTCAGTTTTATATTTATATCTTAACCGTAAATTCCGATCAGAGAGGAGCTTATCCCCCTCTCCCTCCTATTTCTATCGCCCTACAGCGACGATTTCGTTTAAAAATTGTAAGGAAAAGGCATTTGGTCGTGGGTTGAAGCGGAGGCGATAGAGTTCGAGAGCGAACAAGCTGGAAAGGAAGGTGTATAAATATAAGAAGGTTTGACATCGTTGAGCCTGAAGGGCAGTAAGGTCTCCAATATCCGAAACCCTTAATATATGGGGAAGCATTTACCCTGAAAGTGGAGGGGAGAGCAAAAAACCAAGGGAAAACCACCTATATCTTCCTTATATGGAAATTCGACCCTGCCCGATTTCTTCTTAGCCTTTCGAACCTATAATGGGGTCATGCGAGCCGCCTTCCTATCATAATGCCTTGCACGACGGTTTCCGGTCTAGCTCCTTTCAAACGATTCCATCCTTCTTTTCCAGTTTTCTCGTGACGGGGAGCTTGGAGCTCAATTTGAATCACGTTCACTTGAAATGACGGGAAGATTCCATTCCTACAATTTAAACGGCTATTCCAATGTTCCCGGTTCAATTTGACTCCATTCGGTCCAATAGGCAGAGTATTGTCAGCAGCAAACTGCAACTGGTTGCCTCGGCGTGTTTAGTTTAAATCTGACGCAAACTAAAAACGTGGTGCAGGATGCACTTTGTAGGAAATCGTGATATTGGCATTCGAAACTTTCCATCTTGCAGGGCACCGGTGGTTGATGCTTACCGTGATCTTTGCATGGTGAAGGGCACATCTGGCCAGCCCCCAACAGGAACAGTCACCCTCACAGTGTGGAATTCTGAAGAATACTGGAGATATATTGCCCAGTTTTCTCGACCAGTGCTCAAAAGAGTCACTTCTTCCCGAAGGAGGGTAGCAACCGTTTCCTGGTAGGCGGAGCAGACAAATCAAACAACACAAAGTTATGCATTGTGAATGAACAATAACTGTGCGAGCAGAAGCAACACATTGGTTGTGCATTATAACGACTCTACGTGAGAATAAACACAAATTGCCGATCACCTACCTGCGGTGCGTGTGTGGCTGAACTTCTTAACTAGTATGAGGAGGGTGGACCGGCCGGACGACCAGTAATATGGATCCGTCAGTATGGGATGGTAGGAGGCCCACGATATCCAAGAGGACATGTCTGATTCGACTCTCACAGAGTGGGAACCCATTCACAGATTAACGATGAAGGAATTTAACGTTGTTTGACTGTTAATAGTGCTTTAACTTACTTCTAAAACGATGTTAGTCGTGAAGCTCCACCACCGTTCCGAGGTGATGATATTTAGGAGCACTGGCCACGTTGCCAGGGCAGAAGCCACAGAGTAACAGGGGTGGAAGGACACGAAGCGAACCACGGCAGACGACAGTAACTACGACAGTGCTCAAGCGCAAGGGATCTAGCCATAAATATGTGGGGGATAATCTTCCACTCGAGCACACTTGTGCAGAAATGTAGCCTCCTAAAAGGGGAAAAGGGAGCGCTTCTAGATGTGCTTTTGGAGATTTCAGACCAATTCCGATTAGGCGCGGAATGCTACATTTGCTGCCATTGACATTATGAGTGACTTGCATTGTGTTACATTCATAAGTAGGCTATGTTCCTTTTTTACTTCCTTTTAGCCCAGCGGAGTAGGGAGGAAACTGATGGAAGTTGCAATTTTAGCAAAGGTTTTCAGGCTTTTATAAGATTAGACGTTGTTAGTTATTCAGAAGTTTGACCTTAAAAAAAAAAAGCAATATGCATTTTGCTGATCCGTACTACAACGCTTCAAAATGACTCGCTAGAGAATCTGTAAATACGAGGATTTGGCAAGAAGCCAAAAATATTCTGCTGAGTAAGACAATGGGGTTATATGAAGCAGCATACCCGCTTGCAACAATAAACAAACGTCAGTGGAAATAGAGGGGATTCGCTTGCCGGACGGCGCGGGGGGTGGGGTGATGGGAACGCAGGAAGAGGGTTGAGGTATTCTATCGCACAAAGAGGAATGAGAAAGTCGGCTGCAGGGTCGTCAGCGAGTGAGGGATTTTGTACAAAAACTGAAAACCACTCAAATCATTGAAGCAGTGCCATTGTCACCACCTCCTCTATATATAACCTGACGGAGTGATTCATCTCTACCTCATCTACCCCTCCGACCGTCCCATTGTGATGAATGTTTCATTTGCAAGATTTTAATATTGCCGTTTTCTCGCTGTTGACGTCTTCCCTCGATATCACCCCTTCTTTCTCCATTTCTCTCAACCAAACCAGATTGAAACGGAAGGAGATCAACGGTGATATTGCGTTTTTGCCTCCATCCAATTTGTCTTGCTCTTCTAATCAAATCCAAAATTCAAAGTAATCGGTCACCCTTTCAATGAAGAAGAGCATTGAAATTGGTTTTCGTTACAACGTGAAAGATCTGCGTTGAGGTATGATGAATCGCTCACCTTGTGCAAATGGTTTTTTCTGTTAATCGTCTCTGTTTCACAAATAACTCGTATTTGGTGCGTGGCAACACACAACTTTACACTCTTATTGGGACGTTTCCATCTCTTGGTTCCCTTAAGCCCCTTCCCTTAGTTCCTTTTCCTTTTTGAGTCCATGAGGACTGGAATGGTTCACATTTTGGGCGTTGAAATCATCCTTATTATTTTGAGTTTACGTTATTCTGCAAGGTGCCTATAAAATTTAATTTGTAGTCCAGAAATAAGTCAATGTAGACAACTGCCGCTTGGGCTCCTATTCCTGCTTCAGCCACCACTTGTGCTTGCCGTCCCTGGCCAACGGTTTTGGATTAGTTGAGAGGTTCAGCCGGAGCCTAACCAAATTTTTGGCCATCTTCGTTGATGATAATCATAAGATTAAGATGACAAGCTCCCACTATTTCTGCTCACCTATCGCTTTGCCCCCTCATGCTACAACCAGGTTTTTACCTGTCCAACTCATGTTTAGTAGAGGCTTGAACGTGCCTGACACCTTATACCGAAAACTACCAGAACAAACAGGTGAACTGTTCACGCCTTGTGCCTTTTGCTTACGAGAAGCTATGCATCACATTCACAACGTTGAACTGGCTTCATAATAATAGAAGAGCAAGGAGACCAGCGTTTGAAGGGGGTGATTGGGTGTGGTGCATGACTCCAAACGAGTTCAAGGAAAATGCCGCAAACTTCAGAATGGACACAGCCGTGGATTGTCGTTGAGAAGAAGAATGGTGGATGAAAACCGCCCTATATACGCCAACCGACTCAACCATGCAGAAGTACAGCCCAGGGGATGATGCCAAGGGGAGTAGTGTGGTGACTTCATAGTCCACAAGTATTCGTTCGTCGTTGTTCAGTTTGTATTAAGTGTTATTCTCACATTGTGTTTGGTTTTTTTTATGGCGTTTCTTCACTGCATTTTAGAGCAAACCAACCTTAACCTGAGAACTCTCATTTGTATTGTGCTGGAGGATTTGAACGGTTTCTAACTTAGTCGACTAGTGGGTCCTGGAGGGCAACTGCTCGCCGATGGATGGTCCAGCGTGCATCTCGCGCAGAAAGCGAGACCTACTTTAGGATGAGTTCAGCGCAGTTGACGAATTTAAGGAAAGTTTCGCTTTTTCGGTTCCTACTGAGATGTGTCATGGTGCACCGGTGCACACCACTGTTCTAGTGTGCGCTGCCGCGACCAGGTGACCATAACGATGGAACTTATAGCCCAACCTGGAGGCCTAGTATTTACGTACGTTGCATGGTGCTTAGAGCTTTCTACCATGTTTGAAGGCTGGACTACATTTTAACGACTAGTCTTTCTGCCTACCAATTCTTATTTATATTTATGGTCCTAACGTCATGTTTTAGCAAGCCGAGCGCAGAGTTGCTGGGCTGGGTCCACAATTCACTTGTCATACAAGAGCGGACGGTGGGAGGGTTACATTATTGTTGAAATCTGGAATGTTTCCCTGTAGGCACCTGGAAGTACGTTATAGGAGTTCTTATTGACATCCAACGGTTGCCAGCGCTCCTCAATGAGCCTTACAGTTGAGAAACTCCTCGTAACTCGTCAGAAGTTACCTAGTGAATAGAACTGCAATACATATTCAGTCTGCATATTCGTATTCCAGTCTTTGCCCTCGGACCAACACTTTCAAACGCCTTCATCAAAGGTCTACTTAGGATCCTCATGTCGACTAACTACGAGCCATACGCATATGTGGGAGACCTGACTGCTTATCCAGTAGTCATTGTATACTCTGAATGCGAGCACGTCAAGCTGCAGGTCGACGAGGAAAAACTGCAACTCGAGGGAAAATTTAATAGCTAACCATGAATATGTTTTGGCGACCATAGGTTCGTTCTTGAAAAGCAAGTCAATTACTCAGGAGTCAATACAAGTAAGAATCGGCGTTTCAGCCAACATCTTCAGTTCCTCAAAGGCACTAACCTCATTACGATCAGTTAGCGATGCCACTTGGGATGGGCATTTAATTAGGCGTGATTGGTTACTGTCCCCTGGGGAATCAAACTCAATCAAACTCTCATAGTCAATCCAGAGAGTATACTGAATCATTCCAAGAGGATTACTCGTTGGTACTTTGCCGTTGAGTACATGGTGGAAGAGTCGAGAGCGAAAAGGGAGCTTCTCCTCACTGTGGGCCAAAAAACTCCATATAGACCTCTTCACTCAACGAAAACTTGCCGCGCTAGAAAAACGGGCAATATGATGAGAATCCTCGTCAAATGGTTGTGGCACGAATGAGTTTTTGTCCACCAACCGTCAACGTCTTCGGAGATGGATTGGTGGTGTGCTGGAAAGAGCATAACTCAAAACAAAAAGAGATCTAAAGAAAGTTCGTGGTAATCGAGTTTTGATGTTGACATGGTCAATTTAAGGTTGTGTATTAAGGTATTCAAATATTGTAAAGAATGTAAAAACGTATTTCAACATGGAAGTTGACAAGTAGAAGATGAAAATGTATCACCGCGGTTGACTGTGAAGAACAGCGAGGAAATGAACGAAGTTGGCAACACGCCTCCTCAGATTAGTTTTACCGCAGGCGAACCAATAAGAAACGACCCCGACGGAGCAAGGAGCAAAAACGGGCTCAATTGCTATATAAATACCGCCCGGAGATGGGTCTCAAGTCATTCATCTGTACCCCCCTACTGCTCACTTGAAGACGAAGATTAGAAACATCTACCTTTAGATGCAAGCGGCTCTAAACTAGGGTGAAGTAAGAAGAAGAATGTGCAAGACTCTTACCCTCAGGCATCTGAGTCCTGATTATACAGAAAGGGTCGCCTGCTGAAGATACGACTTTCCCTCTCACGTAACTGAGCGTCGAAATGTCTTCCACTCTGCACATGAAGAGTCTTAAACAAATGTTGCGGACTCGTTTAACATTTAAAAATCGGCTACAGGCAGGACACATTTCGTGGGTAGAGAAAGTCGACTCTGACATAGAGAGGTCGGATGGAAAATATAAGAGATGAACTAGAGAAGATGGAAACAAAGTATGTGAGAGCCAATGCAGAGGCTCTTCCTGGTATTAGGGATTATCAAGAGGCAACCTGCTTCCTCGAGGGACGGAAATAGCGAGAGAACCTAGGTTTCCGGTGGAAGCCTCTCGATTGTCGTGATCTGCTGAGCAGGCACTCTCAATTCGGCTTATTCCGTATTCGGGCGACTCGCCTTCTCGAATTCGGTTCGTGAGAGGAAGAGAGAAAGAGTAAGACATACTCCAGGGAGGTAGTTGAAGCTGCAGGAACAATGGCAGTTGCCGTGGTACGTCACAAACTGCCCTTAATAACAGTTAAAAGCCTTGAGGAATAAAAAGTAAAGCTGTTATAATGAAGTATAAATTATATGAAACATTCTCTATTACGAGGTTAGTTAAAGGAAAGAATGTTGTAATGAATGAGATGAAAGAGTCGAAAGCAAATCAAATAAAACTTGTGGGGTACTCCAGAGTTTTGGGTGGTGTAATTTTCCGTGCGCAAAAAGCACGTAGAAATCATCATAGAACTCAGGAGTGGGTCTGGCCTACTCATCCGCCCACTGGTCAGGAAGGACTTACCTCCTCCCGTGTAAAAAAAAAAAAAACACTGCAAAGAGATACTCACGGCTACTACCCTTGCTGAGCACGCCAGAGGCATTCATTCGCACCATGTTGAACTAAGATGAATGCTGCCGTGCATTGATTAATTAGCCTGGCCAATGTACATCCAGAAGAGGATGGAGCTTGCTTATCCAGGGTCAGTATCTCGCAGCGATGAAGAATGAAGGCATGGACGAAAGACTGCTTCTAAACCTCCCACAAATGGAACCACCATTGACGAAACCGATGCATATGTGATAAGAGGGTTTATGGATTATTTATTGTACCCACCCTGTCAGTTTGTAGTTCGGCGCGAGGCTTCAGCTCGTCCAGCACGTGGTCACGCATAATTTCGCATATGTTTTGTGAGTAGTCTGTGCTGAGGCCGGCGAGCAAACTGTGGGATAGTAGAGATAAGGGTTTATTCTTGCATGGGTGTCTTGCTCACGTTATTCGACTTCCTTTTTTCCTGTCTGACTGACACGAAATAGTGTAAATTGTTTTGCAGTGTTTCCCAGGGACGGTGGGAAATGGGGTAAATTTGGCCTCAACCGTTCCCGGGTCGTTAAAATGAAAAAGTCAATAAATTCCTCAGTTCTCCCTCTCCCCGTTCCAATCTTCCTTTTTCTTGCCAAATCATTCACAGTATCTCTCACCAGGGACGCTTCTTCTTTCTTTCTCTATTTCTTCGCTCTTACTTTCTTTCTCTCTTTACTTATATTTAGTAATTTCTCTCTTTCTCTGTCTCCTCGGTTTATCGTTGATGTTTAAGCAAAAATACGAAAAGAATGTATTGGCTGAATTGCGTTAACCGAACCGTACGGTTCACGAGCACAGTTTACTAGTTCACGAGTGAACGCTAGTTCCCTCTCAAATGTTCCCCGACTTGCGCATTCTTCCATCGTTCTAACGTGGAAATGACCCGTTGATCTTCGAAGTAAGGAATCAAACGGTCAAACCTAAATCACGACGCGTTTGAGCAGCATCAAATACGCGTTTTAACCTTCAGCTCTCCAATTGCTGCAGAGATGTTTGCACTGAGTTACATTCCTCGAGGGCATTCCCTCCCAGTGTCTTCCCCAGTGCCCTCTCTGATAAGCCACTAACTCGCACATTTGGATTGATTTGATTAACAATAGAGAACGTAAAGTTCCATGGTGGTGTACTCGTATGGACGTCGGTTCGATCCCTGATCCTAACCACTCCTAGCATTTTAAGGATCCTGATAGTGAAGCCCGCACCAACAGAAGTACGGGAACGGCCATGAAGCGGAAGAGGCCATTACGAGGGTGTGGGGCCAATTAACGCCGCGTGTTGCAGGCAATTTAACGTATCTGTTTACATTTGGGGTGACGACATACGTGCAATCCATTTCGCGCGCATTTCACTTTCCCTTATTTATTCGATTTCTTTGCGTGTCGTTCTTATTTGCGTACATCTGGTCAAACGCCCTCAACTATTACCTGGAGCTGTTATAGTGAGTGGGTACTGTGAGCTCTTTTGCCTTGAACTGTGCTCGTGAACCAAACACAAATATAACTTATAAAAACGCTTTTCGTCGAAAATTTTGATAATTTATTGTGCTGCTCTCGTCATTTTCCCACGAATGGAAATTTTATGGTATAATTGCCTTATTGAGAGCTATCAATATAAAAAATTTAATCAAAATCGTTAGAGCCGTTTTTGAGAAAAAAATTTGGTGTTTTGATCACTATGATAACTATAGTTAACTTTCGGTGGATTTTGCCCATACCCTTATTTTTGCGTTCCATGGTAATTTGTAGGCTAGACATCAAGTTTCAGCTGATTTGGTACGGTTGTTTTCTCTAAAAACCGCGCTAAAATCGATTTCGTCGAAAGTTTAGGTAATTTATTGTGCTGCTTTCGTCATTTGGGAATTTTATGATATGATTTTCTCATTGACAGCTATGAATATAACAAGTTTAATCAAAATCGGTAGAGCCGTTTTTGAGAAAAAAAATATTTGGTGTTCTGATCACTATGATAACTATAGTTAACTTTCGGTGGATTTTGTCCAAACCCTTATTTTGGCGTTTCATGAAGACCTGTGGGCGACATATCAAGTTTGAGCTGATTTGGTACGGTGGTTTTCTCTAAAAATCGTTCACAGACACACTGCTCTCGTCATTTGGGAATTTTATGATATGATTTTCTCATTGACAGCTATGAATATAACAAATTTAATCAAAATCGGTAGAGCCGTTTTTGAGAAAAAAAATATTTGGTGTTCTGATCACTATGATAACTATAGTTAACTTTCGGTGGATTTTGTCCAAACCCTTATTTTGGCGTTTCATGAAGACCTGTGGGCGACATATCAAGTTTGAGCTGATTTGGTACGGTGGTTTTCTCTAAAAATCGTTCACAGACACACTGCTCTCGTCATTTGGGAATTTTATGATATGATTTTCTCATTGACAGCTATGAATATAACAAGTTTAATCAAAATCGGTAGAGCCGTTTTTGAGAAAAAAAATATTTGGTGTTCTGATCACTATGATAACTATAGTTAACTTTCGGTGGATTTTGTCCAAACCCTTATTGTGGCGTTCCATGGAGGCTTGTGGGCGAGATATCAAGTTTGAGCTGATTTGGTACGGTGGTTTTCTCTAAAAATCGTTCACAGACACACATACACACAAAGACTGACTGACACACACACACACACACAGAGACTATTTTCCCAAATAATGTTTTTCGGACTCAGGAGGGTCTGAAACGTAAAGATCTGAAGAGAACTAAAAATTTTTTTTTCAGCCGATTACATAACTTTCCTTTCTACTTTGTAGAGCCAAGGAACGTAAATATAACTTAGGCTCTCCAAAGGCCTTAACCCACATTGGGTCTGTTTCCTGATCAAAATTACCGTTCCTAGTTACTCGTAAAAGTCAAATTCAGTCGCAAGTGATGGAGTTTGTAGTTTTACTAGCATACGAGAGCAGGGCCACTCGCCCAGCATCCACGGAACCCAGTCCTGTGGTGTAAGGCAAGTTGTATTTAGCCAGTCTGCTCGTAGAGTCCTGTTGCCCATGAGCTACCACGCCAAGGTATGACCCTGGGGAATCAATACCACTGGGAGGAAATTACTTGGGTGGCGAGTCTCAAAGATCCATTGTGACCACGTTTTTTGTCATAACCATGTTTGCTAAACGGTTATAAGTTTGCTCAGTAGTAGCCATAATTGGAAGTTGTAAGAACTTTCTTGGCAATGAAGGCACATGACGTGCAGCATGTGGAGTTTTAGATAAAAGTACGCGCAGTGAAGTAGCAATGTCCCGTGAAGAACTGGCTCTTCTAGTGGACACCTAGTCTAACCCACTTTCTCCCTCTTCACTCTTCACTTGTCCACCGTGCACTCCATGGCCATGTCAACTGGTAATTGGCCAGTGATCACTTGGAGTAGTTCAGTGGATGCTGCCTTGCAGGACTTGGTGTTCCACAGGAGTGCAGTTCTCTGGGATTGAGCGTGAGTTTGCTAACCTAGACAACAGGGCAGTAGCCAATCACCTCTAAGTAAATGACCTTGTACATGGGTATTGTGTCAAGATAGCACGCATCCCAAGTGGCCCTGGTAATTGCTCGTAATGAGGCAAACTGATGTTGATTCCTACGTACTTGATTTGCTTCTCATTGACGGATTGACGGTTGGCTATTTAATTTTCCCTTCAAGAGAACCCTCAATCAATACCAATCAACCAGGTCTACTCTTCATTTTAGAAACATTTACGCGTCAATGCATCCTCTTTTTATATCCAGGCGGATGGCGGACATACACATATTATGCGAGCAACTTGTACACGCATCAAGCAAAAGTAGTTATATCATGACGGAATACTAAAACTCACACACAAATTAAAAAAATTCGGCGATAAAGTTATCAAATCAGAGATGCGGGTTGAGGGAATTTCAGGAGTATTTCCAATATATCTGAAGAATGTTATCAAACTATCATAGTATACGCACATGAACTATCAAGTCAATTTTTCTGAAGATTCTAGTAACATTTGAGCAAAGTTAATCACCACCTGAGCTTCTGAGAGCCCCCGAAGGTGTACCTCCTTGCGAGAACGATTTTGTTGCTCAAACGGTGGAGTGTCATAGCGTTTCACGTTGAGGCTGGCGGGGGCGAAAGAAAGCTTTACACGAACGGTGGGTACAGCTTTCGTACAAGTACGCAACCACTAGGGACATTTTATGTCTTTATTTTTGTTTTTATGCAATGATAACTACGTTTGATTGTGCTCGTTGATGGTTTCGATATAATGGCCGCGTCAATTGCAATTGACATCATCACTTAGTAACTGAGGTTATTAAAACGTGTGATGTTACCAAGCGTTAGATTTTGTAACAGACGTTACCATGCCCTTAACCCAACACAATGTATTTCGTGACGCCTCTCCGTTACATATCCCGCGTAACGTTTTTCGAGTTTATGTAGCAAAGTAAAGACATTAAACGTCAAAATTGCGCCAAGCTGTTAATCACAATATTGGGAATAAAAGATTGATTTTATTTTTACTATTTATTAACACATTATCTTGGAAAACGCATTTAGTATGTTTAATATATTGTACTCACGTGGGTGGTAGAGAGGACATCATGGTCCTAAACTCCCATGATGCAAAAGTAAATCCATTCCGTCTCTCCATTTTCTGTTTCTACTTTCTCTCTCTCCTTCTCTCACTCTCTCTCTCTCTCTCTTCCTCTCTCTCGCTCTCCCTTTATCTGTCTACCTTTCTCCTCCACCCTTCAACGTGAGTATTCGATTGACAGGTCATTGGATTACAAGGGTAACGAAAGAAGGAGCCGAGCACAGTAAATTTTTAGACTATATCAGCCACCGAGCGGTTGAGACGCCCTCAGTTGTTAGTTATATATGGAGAACGTGTAGCTCGGGAAGCCTTCGGTTGCGGGACACGTAGCTCAAACCCTTCCATTCCCCTCACTCCTTTGCCACACCTATCGCTCTCGCAAGTAAAGCGAGAGGTTCTAAATGAAGACACCGTTCCCTCCTCTTCATCACCCCTCGCCATGCTCCCCAACACAGTTCACATCTCTGCCACGTACGATACTCCCTTCTCTCCCGAACTCTCCCCCATTTCCCGGTTTAATCAAAAGGTCGCGGAAAAGGCTGTCTGAGCCGGAGGAAAGCGAAAGCGAAGGATTTTCGCTACGGACCAGACATTTCTACTCGCTTTTCCTTCGCCGCTGAAAATATGCCCGAAGGTTGACTTTCTCCCGAACCTCAGCAGGTGAATTAGTGAGCATGTCTTGTATTGGTATTGAACGTTCGTTTATGGAGATGAGCCTATGGAATCGGTTTGAAAGGAAAATTTGGAGAGGAATAGGAAATGAGGTTGAAGTAGGAATGAAAAATATATGGCGCGACACATCGAACGATTTCATCTCACTACCAACTAATACAATATATTTTCAATCCAGTTTACACGCACTTGTTACAACTTTTCTTACGTTCTTTTATTTATGCCATCACCTTCATTTTATAACCAGCGTGTGAGCAATTTATAAGGTTGTCAACGTGAGTTTCCTTGTCTGAAAAACATAACCTTAGAAAACTCGATATTCCAAAATGCCTCGCAGAAAATGTTGATGCCTGATCATTCACGTATCGGAGCAGTTCTCCCGTCTATTAGATTGCCCAATATATTTCATATTCCAATACCTTTCATACGTATTACCAACAATACGGAAGTAAATGCACACCTCCGAAGTTTCCTAAGAGGAAGGCATCACTTGATGCGTCATCAACTCAGACATGCTGATTCCAGTATCTTGAATACTATACGCAGTCTATTACTGTAAACCTCACTCCATGAAGTGACATTTTTCATCAGACGATCATGCACAATTGAATTGAATGTCTTAGAAAGGTATAAAAATAGCGCTGAGGGCAACGAGTCAAAGTCTTGCGATATCCAGCTATGCGATGATCTTTGTGAGCTACTATTGCTTCTACATCCGAATCGTGTGTCCAACATCTGACGACTTTAACGTGGAACGTGTTTATACGCGTGTGAGTTGGTTTGATAAAGAAAGGTAGAGCGAAATTATCCCAGAATGGCGGTCTTTCCGCCACTCTGCCTAATGCGCAAACAGCCTTGTCTTCCTAACTGCATCCCCACAAAACCTGGGAATTCGGGAGGGACCGAATGCACGCACCTAGTTCCCAAATTGGTGTAGTGGAAAGTGGTCACCTCGTGAAAACTTGCTTGTTTGATCCACAGAAGAAGTCGTTATCGTTAGAAAGAAAGAAACCACTAAATCCTAATATGGTTACGGATAACAAATTTTGTTTCTACATAGATAACTGGAAACTGCGAAAACCCCACGAAGCATTTGGGGAATTGAAGCTACTGGGGAAAGTGAAAAGATGGATACTCCGGATTGGGAGAAGATTATGAATAATCTCGTTGAATAGGGAAACGGAAGTCTCTAATGGGTTCCTCTACAACGAATGCAAATCCATGCAAATCTGAGGAGCCTTGAAAATTTATGAGCTCTAACTAAGCTTGAAGTAGAATTGATACGGTTTCATACTGTGAGCCAAAATTACATTTGACCCCGATCGGTATCTCCATTTTATTCACATTTTTCGCATAAACAAATCGTACATTTTCTACAACCACCCGTATATGCGATTTGTCTTTCAATAAGCCAACAAATCGTCGAATCACATGCGATTTTATTTTCACGAATTTACATTTTACCGCAGCTTAAAATAAAAACATAAGCGCTTCCTTACATGTCGAGTCATCATACAACTATGTTTCTCACATTGTAAAAAGCCAGTTGAACCTTACTGCATAACTAGTTGGTTCCTTCAAAATATCGGCAAGCAACACAGCTTTTTTCAGCCCCACCTTCATTTGATATCTTCGTTTTATAGAATTGCGATGGTACGCCAGTTGATGAAATCAGTTAGGGACGTTTTCGTGTAATTTTTTATATAATATTGTCCGAATTCCAGAGGGGGCTTAATAATTTAGTGAAGAAGAACTTAATTTAAGTATTTAAGTATATTCCCCTCCCCTGTATAGTAAGTAGGTAGTCAACTGGGGGAGGAATATCCAAGTACTCCCTTCGTGGTGCGAATGGAATTTATTAAGAATGCATGTAATTTATTTGACTGTATGTCAGTGTTTATTTGTGTGATGCTGTGTGCTAAGCTCGTTTGTTTGTGTAATTAGTTTTCTTAGGTAGAGCCAGGACATACAGCACCGACCTGGGGGACGATGAGGAAAATTCCAAGGGAAACAGAGTACCTAGCCAGACGAACTGTGCGCTTTATTTCTGCCCTTGCCCTAGTGCAGAAACAATAAATAAATAAAAGAGTTAGAATATCCGTCTCAGCCTACCAAAACCTGGCTCAGCCACGAGATCTAGCCTGGACATACCATGAGGTATGACTGATGCCAGGGGGGCCTGCTATTCCCAGTCACGTCGGAAGGCGAAGATGTCCTTGTAGCGAGCATAGTAATATTACGGCTGGCCAGGAGGAACTGAATGAGGAAGGATATGTAACTGATGTGCTGATGAGTTGATATACGCCGACTAGAAAAAAAAACAAAAATGGAAAGAGAAATAAGAAAAAAGAAAGAGGCCTAGGTGAAACTGTCGCCCCACCAGTCCGGAACAGCTGGTAAGGCAGTTGATGAAATCAGTTATGAACGTTTTCGTTTTTCGTATAATAAGGGTGGTTAATAAATTAGTGGAGAAGAACAAAATTTAAGCATAAAGAGACAACGATTGTTTCCTGTCATCAAATCTGCAGAAATAGAGAAGTACTGATACCAAACAAGCCTAATGTAACTTTGTAGCAACCCCGCATCGCATTACCCTTCTGGTTCGTATTTAATTTGGTGTTTGCTTCTGGTGTCCTTTTGACATTTTATGTCTTTACTTTGCTACATAAACTCGAAAATGTAACGGCCAAAAGCGTCACGAAAATTAACCTTTGAGGCCGATTGGACAACGCAACGTTTTAACCCAGTTGCAACCGCAGTCCCTGTGGTGTAATGCATAAGGCATCGGTCTCCTAAATCGGAGGTTGTGGGTTCGAGTCCCACCAGGGTTACGATTATTATTTTTTTGACATTTATGTCTTTACTTTGCTACATAAACTCGAAAATGTAACGCGGGACATGTAACGAAGAAGCGTCACTAAATTTGTGTTGGGTTAAGTACTTGGTAACGTCTGTTACAAAAATGAAAAATATTTTTTGTGTTGTAATTTTATATTTCTTTATTTAAAATAAACAAAATTATATTAAAAGAAAAAGACATAAAATGTCCCTCGTGGTTGCGTACTTGTACGAAAGCTATACCCACCGTTTGTGTTAGTGATTTTAAATTTTGACATTTTAAAGAAAAAGACATAAAATGTACTTTGGATTCAGTAGGCTTCGAAACGTGTTTTTATCCGTTTTGGCATTTATGGATCGTGGAATAGTTACAGAAATAGTTGGCAAGGAACAAAATGAAAGTTGCCTGAAGATGCTCGGACAGGGTTCTCATGATTCCCGCTCAGAGTTTGGGTACGATTTGACGTCGAAGAATTGATTTAACTTCCCCTACAGTGAATTATTGGTTTGACGGAGTGGCGAACGCTACAACTCACGAGGCGAGTGATTATTATAAATTATAAATAATAAAATAGCAGCAAAAAAAAGCGGCACGAAAGGATTAGTTTTTTTTCCCAGATATCCCCAAAAAACAGGATCGTAACTCTCAGTCATGATCATTTATGGCGCTCCATATCTTGCAACAAGCTCAAGCTCACGCAAGGTATTCATGGTAACTTTCCTTGTTGTGCTGTTCATGTGCTTCACTTCCATCCATTTTGAGTACAACCAGTTCTTTGCTTCATACAACGCGGCATCGTCATTGTGCAGTCGCGAACATATTTTGGCCGGAATGTTCTATGAATGGACGGGCAGTTGTAAGTCCCTGGGTCGATTCCTTTGACAATAAGTGCAATGTTGTTCTACCGTGGTACTACCGTGGCTACTTACGAGCCCTGACACAACCTCTGTCCAATATTCTTGAGAAATCCGTCGACGGATGTATTTTTTATAATTCCTGTCATGCTTAGTCTGTTATGTGAAGTGTTTAATAGTTAATAAAATTGTGATGTTTATGTTAAATTGACGATGTCTCAAAATGTAACGCTTCCAAAGTGGTGCTATTATGTTGAATGATTAGGCAGTTCAGTGTAATAAAATAAAGAAAGAACGTACAAACGTTCCAACGTACTAACTCGACCCACGTTCGTTGTTCTCAAAACTCGGTGATTGGGAATTGCTATGTCATGCTAACTGTGTCTGCACATAAGGTAATAGGGCCCCTTTGTAATCGATGCTTTGCTTATTAGTATGTTTATAATATCTGTTACCAACAAATCTCTGGAAACATACAGAAAAAGGATGACTCTCACAAATCGAAGTTACCCTTCAGCAACTGCCGCTAATTAGGAGAAAAGCGATAACGTCCAATCCTCCTTTCTTTTCCGAACAATGTGAAAACTCATCGTAATCCTAAATTGAGTTTTCTCTCCGACAAAATCGACGGGCCAAGTCTCCACAAGAACGTTCGGCTCATGAGGTATCAAAAAGGTAGCTCATTCAATAAGAAGATTTACTTCCCTCAAGTGGGCCGACTAGAAGCAGTTAATCTCACTCCTCTACCCGCCGCAGCGCCGGTTTCTAACACGTGGTGCTAATGACGTCAGAGCAAGCACTTCACCCTCCATCGCCCTGGTTTTTCCGACCATCCACCCCTCTTTCTCACTCAATCCATTTCACAACCCTATAAAGGTGATTTATCCGCTAAGGCACCGGATTGCTCTGGCACTTGCAGATAATTCCTTACTTCCCATATACCTCCTCTCTTTGTTCTAGACCGTTCTTTTCTTTTCCTTTAACTTATCCCACTTTTTGTCTTTCGCTTCATTTGTGAATGGATTATTTTCTTGCGCCTTTCAATACAACCTCTTGAAGTGAAAAATAAAGAGCGACATCGTATCAAAATATACACGTCAAGAAATTCTTGCTGTACTAAAGTTAACGTACCTGTTAGGTGAGTCCATCTCCTCTGGCTGGTGAGATACTGAGAGCGAGCGCTTTTGATCTAAAGACATCATCGTCTGGCCATTAAGTCAGTAGGTTGGTCGTGGTCCCTATATAGAAAGAGAAAGGTTAACGGGATGATGTAGCATGGTGAAGGGGGTGGGAAGGTGGTAGTGCACCTCTGGGGAAACCCACTGGAAGTGAAAGGAGAAGAGTGTAAGGTATGTTCTAAATAGTCTGTTGATTGTCGATTATACGTATTTTTTTGTATAGGGTAGTCTGTAAATCCGTCAGTTGGTTGTTTTCATTTCTGTAGTGTCTTGAGTGGTGTAAATATGGTGTCGCATTTTGTGTTAATTTGTTCATTTATGATATGTTCTTTGAAGTTTTTTTGTTTATAGATTTCCATATGTTCAGTTTTCGTCCTTTATATTGTTTATGTAGTAAGGTACTGACTTAACGGCCAGACGATGATGTCTTTACATTAAAAGCGCTCACCCTCAGTATCTCACCAATAAGGAGACGGACTCACCGAACAGGTACATTAACTTGAGTAATATACCTACAGGCGGAACTAACCCAATTATTCTTGCTGTATCTTCGTAAAATTCCATTCATGTTGGTCCGCCCTGTTTCCTTTTAGCCTCGAACAAGCGCACCAGATCTCTCACGGACTCTACGTAAGAATTTCACAAGCGGCGCACCACGTGACTTACCTGAGCCCCACGTACAGCAACTTCCGAACAGGAAATATATTGAAGTTATACATGGAAACATGTGGTTTTTAACTGTTCAATTTCCTTACGAAGAGAGGAGGAAACTTATTAAATTGACTGAATAACAAATGTTAAGTACCCTTCAGAACGCTACCATACAGTCGTTTTTGAGCCTGAAACCCACCATTTGAGAAAACGGTGGGTGTGTGTGTGTGTGAACGACTGAATGAATAGGCTAGAACAGAGGTGCTGAAACGGTCGATCGCGCGTGCTTTTTGAGTAGATCTCGAGAAGAAAATTTTTTTTAATAAGTAGGTAGGTAACTAAACTACGAAAATGTATTACGTATAAAATAACACTGCTTGCGGCAAAAGGCGGCTTTATCAAAGGAACGCGCGGCACTTGTCAAAGAAAGGTCGCGATGACACTCAGATTTTGAAAAACGAAAAATGGCTGACTGATTTGGCGTTTTTGACTAACATCACAATGCACTTAAACACCGTTAACATGGAGCTTCAAGGTAAAGGAAAAACTATTATTGAGATGATTAGCGCAGTAAACGCATTCAAAAGTAAATTGCAACTGATGATAGATAACTGAAAAGAAAGGATCTGAAACATTTTCCGTCTTTGAAAGCAAGGATTCCTCAGTTGAATTATTATACGTATGAGGCTGAATTATCAAATATTTCGGGACAATTCGAAATGCGTTTTTATGATTGCAGTAAATTGGAAAATATAGCATCATTTATGAGTTATCCTTTTCCATGTAAAAACATTGAGGAAGTAATTTAACACCATACGTAACTCTTTTGTTTTGTAACAACCAATAAACTCGCAATTTTGAATAACTATGAGTTTTTTTCATTGATATTGTAGAGAAGAACCTAACTAAACCTAACCCAAACCTTGACTAAAATAATGTACCTATATTGTGCAAAAAGCTCATATCTGTATATGCTATGCTACGGTACCTAGGTAGGTAGGGTGTATCGTGTATTTACTACAATCCTGCATCACACATACTTGCAGCCTCTCAGAGTCGTTCGTAAGTAGCCTAAAAATATTGAGGTAGATCGCCAGCTGTTCAAGTTTGAGCACTCCTGATCTAGGCTTATCCTGTTAAATTGGGAAAACCTCGTTGCCGTCTGTATCGGAAGATCGCTTTACTGACGGTTTCGGACGTGCTCGCGTGATTTAGGTAGTAACTTTGGAAGGTCTGAAGAAAATTTTGAAGAAGTAAAAAGATCAAGTGGGAGGCGAATGGAACAACACAATTCGGTTTGAGCTTAAAACATGTTTTTCAACGCTTTCAAATTTTCCACGGTTAATACCGAACTAAGATCAACCAGACATCGGTCCGTTTTGGAGCAACTAATGCTCGCATTTCCAAATCCCAATCCCGTGGAGGCCGGACGTGAGCTATCTTCAGCGGCGGTAGCACACCACTTTATGGTTGAAACAGAGAACCTGAAGCGAGGGAAGGGGAGCCTTCAAATTTTTCTTGAGTCTTACGCTGAACACGCCTGACTATGTTCCGAGGGTGAAACTGAGAGTCAGTCATCTTATGTGTCTCAATCTGCGAAGTTATGAACATACGGTAGGCTATTGTCGTTCCAATGAAGAGGTTGCCGAGTACCTGTTTTGAGATATTCGTGTCAATTTTACATCACTTTCTTTACTCAATGTACAACTGTTGTGTACTATTTAAGGACGGGCTGGCAGGATATTGGGCCTTGAAGGAATGCCAGGGGCGATAGTTTACGTCAGGCAGATATGGAGAGGACGACTGAATCCTCGTAGGGGGCGTAGGGGACTTTCGGTTTTTAGTCGGCAAGACAGGTGCTCAAACCCACCTCCTGGACTAGTTCTGCACCGTAAAGCTACTCTAGTGAACTCTAAAAGCCGTTCAATGTGAAACTCTAACAGACAAGCTCGGATTTATTCGGGCCACTTGGTGTTTCATCTTTCCGCTTTCTAGTCCTTCCATCATAAAAGAGGAACTGAGAGACTGTCGACAGACGGGACTGTCACTTTCAACTTTTCCTTCCCTGTTCATAATCTTTTAGGCATCATAGCATTTCCTTTCTGGTTTTTTTAATATGAAGCAGCAACTGTTCATGTTTTATTTTAAGACCATTTTGTAGCCTCTTGCAGTGACGAGCTCTTGTAAAAACGTGATGTTTAACGCTAACACAATTGTCTTCTTCTTCTTCACCATTTCTGCAACTATCTGCCGAACAGAGATACAAGCCCAAATACATCGGGAAATGAGATTAACCAAACACTACCATTTGGAATAAAAAAATTGTCATCGAAATAGCTGTAACGGATAACAGCAGACCTTTGTTCTCCACATACGTATAAATCCGTTGAAGGAAGATTTCGTCTGCGTAAATGAAGTACGAATTGAGCTGAGGAATGCTGTGTGACGATTCTCTCACGTGGTTGGAGGTGGCGGATTTCAGTACTGTACGTGTCCGCGTTGTAATTGCTCATCTTCGAAATGAGTATTTACTCTTCAATTTGAAGAAGAATGAATGACATATTTGACATCATTCAGGGGCAATCGTTGTCTTGTGATGCATATGGGGTTTTCCCTGATTATGCGGATAGATATTGTATGACAACACAACTCAGTGAACCAGCAATGCGGAGCATCACAACGCATTGTTGTGAACCCGCGGGTGGCCCTTCTCTCGTTGGTAAAAGAAATAAAGACAAGGAAAGGGCGAGGTAGTGCTCTACTTCACCGACCACAATGGGAATAGGAGGAGGGAAGTGTTTCGACAAGAGAAAGAATAGAGCAGGTGGCTGGAACTTGGAGGGTGAGCGAAGGTGCGGTCGTGT
This sequence comes from Pachypeltis micranthus, assembly GCA_020466155.1. NCBI lineage: Eukaryota > Metazoa > Arthropoda > Insecta > Hemiptera > Miridae > Pachypeltis > Pachypeltis micranthus. Next base: position 27,530,633 of record CM035771.1, on the reverse strand, counting down.
TATGAACCAGCGAAGGAGAGCCTGGTCCATTTGCAGGCTTTTGTAGCTTTTTCCAGCTCGCCTTGGTATTGTAACGTTGCTCCTGTACTGTCAGCTAGACCTCTTCTTCTTCTTCTTCTTCTTCCAGAGCACATTCATACCTCATTCACTTGTCCCCGCTACGACCCCTCCTCCTCCTGCTTCTTCCCTATTACACTCTCCAATTCGCGAAAGGGGCCGTTTCGACAAGCCACCTCTCATTCGGCGGATATGCAAGTGCCTAATGGTTTCCGAGAGGAAGAAAAACGTCTCTCACATCTTTTCAGTGCTAGGCAACTAATACACTCTTCGCTCAAGTTTGGCAAGTTCTGGCAGATTTCTCATCAGAACACATTGCGTTCGCGAATAAAATATCGTACTACCGCTCAACTCTTGTGCGACACTTGTGCTTCTAATCCCCACTGAAATTCAGCAATTTTTACTACATTACCAATTGAACCGATTAGCTTCTTACTCACATTTTCATTCACAATATTTGGCGTTATAAAGAAACATGATAGTATTTATCACGTTTTTGGATTATATAAGGTGCCAACAACTTATCTCATTGCTACTATTGAATCAGAACTATCATTATCGAGTAATCAGTGCATATATGGTTCATAAAACTGTCAAACAGCCGTGGTTTTATTCCGCAAGTTATGGGCTTACTCCTAATTATATAATAAACACGATTAAACTCACACCGTACTCGTTGCTGTCTCCAAATGCTGGTTTCGTTTCGGCGGAATTTATTAGGAAATGTTGTGATAATTCGGCTTTTCTTCGAAACGAATAATACTTTATTGTGCTGCTTTTCTTAAATTCACTGGTTTTTGTGGTTTATGCTAACAATTCAGTTCATTTTTTCCCTCAGTTCGTTTGAACTTGGTGAAATATCACTTCACCCTCGTACAAAGTGACAGGGCTTATAGTTCCGAAATGTATTGTATTGCTCCTAAACGCGCCACGGCCCTTATTGAGCGATCAGTACGTAGAAAATGAAGCTGAAAACACGATATTTTTTAGTAGGATGATAAACACACTCCTACAATTATCGGGGTTAAACTGTGAGAAATGGTAGCAACTGAAAAGGGAAGATGGAGTTCCGGAATTTTTGTAGTAGCTTCTACAAACCGTATGAGCAATGACTAAACGCTCATCGAATGGGTATTTGATTGTAATATCACCTGAATTCTGAATATTCTACAAGCATTTTAGCAGGATTTATTTTTTAAAAACTATACTAAAACCGTGATGTTCGTTGATATGTTTGGTAATATATTGTTCTTTTCTCAACAAAATTACCACAAATGAGAATTCCATGGTTTCGTCGTGTAATTTGAAGCAGTTTATTTAAAAAATGTAATCGATACCTTATAAGTCATCTTTGAGAAAGAAGTATTTAGTGTATCATCTCTAATATATCTATAGTTAGTATTGAGTGTGTCCATGGTAAACGGTGGGCCTGATATCAAGTTTGAACTGATTTGGTTCGGCCGGTTTCTCCCATTCGCGTTCACAGCAACACACCATTTTCCCAAATAGCGTTTCGGCCTTAAAACGTAAAGGATTATGTAAATTTCCTTTATACCTCGTAGAGCCAAGGAAAGTTTGGTCTGCTGATTACTATGACAACTATAACCGGGTTTGGACCGGTTTTTCTCAGAGCTCCAGAATCTACATCGTTCTGCAGACTAAATATGATATTCTAGCCCAGGAGTGCTCAAACTTGAACAGCTGGCGATCTACCTCAATATTTTTAGGCTACTTACGAACGACTCTGAGAGGCTGCAAGTATGTGTGATGCAGGATTGTAGTAAATACACGATACACCATACCTACCTAGGTACCGTAGCATAGCATATACAGATATGAGCTTTTTGCACAATATAGGTACATTATTTTAGTCAAGGTTTGGGTTAGGTTTAGTTAGGTTCTTCTCTACAATATCAATGAAAAAAACTCATAGTTATTCAAAATTGCGAGTTTATTGGTTGTTACAAAACAAAAGAGTTACGTATGGTGTTAAATTACTTCCTCAATGTTTTTACATGGAAAAGGATAACTCATAAATGATGCTATATTTTCCAATTTACTGCAATCATAAAAACGCATTTCGAATTGTCCCAAAACATTTGATAATTCAGCCTCATACGTATAATAATTCAACTGAGGAATCCTTGCTTTCAAAGACGGAAAATGTTTCAGATCCTTTCTTTTCAGTTGATCTATCATCAGTTGCAATTTACTTTCGAATGCGTTTACTGCGCTAATCATCTCAATAATAGTTTTTCCTTTACCTTGAAGCTCCAAGTTAACGGTGTTTAAGTGCATTGTGATGTCAGTCAAAAACGCCAAATCAGTCAGCCATTTTTCGTTTTTCAAAATCTGAGTGTCATCGCTTAGTCTAGAAAGAACGCGGCTTTTCTTTGACAAGTGCCGCGCGTTCCTTTGATAAAGCCGCCTTTTGCCGCAAGCAGTGTTATTTTATTACGTAATACATTTTCGTAGTTTAGTTACCTACCTACTTATCAAAAAAAATTTTCTTCTCGAGATCTACTCAAAAAGCACTCGCGATCGACCGTTTGATCACCCCTGGCCTAGATAATGTTTTTTGAAATTATATTTAGATGATAATTTTGTCTGTGCCGAAACCTCAGCTCAGTTCTTTTCCAGGACCACGCTACCAGACCTACACATGTGCCAGGTCTTCCAGATTCCAGATTCTTCCCACGTATTTTTCCAGCAAGATGCAGTGAGAAGACCTCTTCATCCCACCTATGATCGAACTGTTAAGTTTACCGGCTGCAGACTACTCGAGGCGAACATTTTATTTCAGGGGATAGACTAAACCCAGCGCAATGCTCAACCAGACACGTTGATATCCCAACCCATTTGCCTCTGCCCTTGCCCCAACCCGCAGACTGAGTGCCACCAAGCCCGATCGGTTCTACAGACAACAAGCAGCCGACAAGCACTCGCAATTTCCGGTATGTTCAGTTTCCTGCACGATATCGTTAACCCTTGAGGGGGGGGGGGATGTGACTGCTACACGACTTTTCACGCCATGGCTGAAAACGCCTTGGTTGTCAGCAAGAATCGTAGTTAATTATTTAACCTGGGCCACAGTGTAGCAACTATAAGTTCAATACGAATTGTTAAAATACAGAAAAAGCGTGCTTTTCGCGTGTACCTCCATTAACCGAACTTCCACGGAGATATATATTTGTACTTAAAAATAGAACGTTTCATGAATTTTGTTATACTTTGGCTCCACCTTTTTCATCTGTGCAAAAGCGTCAAAAAACACGTTTCTGTGTTGTTCCCTTCGCCTCCCACTTGATGTTTTTATTTCATCAACATGTTCTTCAGACCTTCCAAACTTAACATCTAAATTACTCGAACAAGTCCGAAACCGTCAGTAAAGCGATCTTCCGAAACGGACGGCAACGAGGTTTTGCCAATTTAAAATGCCTCTAAGCGAAACAATCTGATGAAAAAGTAGCTCCTTGGTTATGTTATTGGCTGGATAAGCCTAGAGTTTTTTGAAATCGTATTTAGATGATAATTTTGTCTGTGCCATCACGTCATTCGGCGTCTTTCTCCAGCAAATACATTTCTTGTATTCAGTAAAGAACTCATTGTACTGCGATATGAAACATTCAACTGTCATACAGCTGAGGCCTTTTTTTCAACTTTGAAAGTTTCACGACGACGTCAAATGAAATTCTGAATGTTTGAACAGCCTCTTCGAAGAGGGAGAGACTTGAATTCTCAGTGGTGGGATGCTATGTCGAAGAGGAGAAGCGAAGGTATTTGGTTTAACTTTACTCAAGGCACTCCGACTTTCGGCGGCTCGTTTTGTTCCTAAATTCTCATTGGATGCCGGAAGGGCAAGAGTTCGTCTTCGAAGAAGAAGAAGAAGAGAAATTGCAAGAAGAGAAACTAAGTCGAAGAGTTACTTGCGGTTTTCAGACGAGAAGCAGAAATCGTTGGAAGAATGTTCTTGCAAGTTAAATCAACACTTCGGAAAGTGCGGTAGAATGAATAAGCGATGTCGCCCTTGTTAGTGTTCAGGGACGTTAAAGCCACAGTTGTTTGAATAATTCACTTTCTTTAGTTCTTCTCCATGATCAATAAGAGCCCTTATTCGTGGACTGTTGTGAGCAATAACGCACTTAAAGGCTCCAAATGGGACGGCGCCATGCAACGCAAATTGAAAGAGACACGTTGCGATTTAGTGCATATGACTATATAGCCATAGGTCAGGAGTGAGAACTTGAAACGATGGTTGCGCACAGCAGGAAGTATTTCTCTGCAATTACGCAAGTTTATAAGATGTACTGTAATCTGTAACGATGCAAAAAGGCATCTTTTCACCAGCAAAACAATAATGCTACTCAACGCTTGTTTAAAAATGCAATTCGCACGGTTACGTTTACAATTCGAAAACAGTACACACTAGCCTTTCCTAAAAACCGTGCCATGCATTGTTCAATAAAATCACGTCGTAACAACTCGTCGAATTTCTCGACTTTAAGCGTCAACAGTTTCTCATTAAAACAAGCAAGTTTCAAATAAACTGAGGGCAAAAATGCAATAGTGGTAACAAAGTACGTTTCGGCAAATGACCGATTGTGGATTAACCTGATCTATCTACACCCCCTTGTATTGAAATTTAACTCGTGAATCTGTTAAGATTTACTAAAAGAATTTTATAAACGGCTTTCTTTTTGAAATTCCACATTCTAGTTAACCGTAAGTCCGCCGACTTGTGTGATCTGAACTTCTTTCATCTTCGCCGTTGACAACATCAGTCTGGAGTTTCATAGAGACGCAACTTTCCCTCGTTCTCAAGGGCAGCTTAAAATGACATCTCAGGAGCCCGTTCTTTCCCATACTCGGTATCCATCAACTCCATCGTATCGAGAACACCCTCAACTGCGTCAACATCAAATTTATTTCTTTTTTGACGCAGAACATGAACATAGCATAACTTCCTATGATCTGCTAATGGGACAATGTTGGTGTCTTACCAGTACACTACTCTTAGGTCGATTTACCAACTACGCTAGAAACTGATGTTAAGAATTTATTTGGCAGTGTTTATAATTTCTGACCAAAGTCCTTGCGGGATACTTTCGTGTGGATAGATCGAATATCGAGCCATTTCATGTAAAGTTCGATGCTCTCGTTCGGCACACCCGTTTCGTTCCGGCATTGGAATTGTTAACGGTGTTTAACTCCTCGTTCTACTGAACTTTGTTTCACCTCAGCACAGTCAAACTCGCCACCATTATCGCGTAGCAACTCCTTCATTGTATGTCCAGCAGTCGCCATCATGGCAAACATTTCCTTCGGCTTTGAAGCAACCTCTCACATTCTCTTCAAGAAGAATACTACCCTGTATCTGCTATAGTCGTCTTTGATCACGCGGTAGAAACGATAACCTGACATCGAACTATAAAAAGGACCAGAAACATCGGTGTGCATCAACTCACCTACCATCGAAGCTCGGGGTAGAGTTCCTAATTTTTTTTGGATGAGATTTTCCCATGACACAACCTTCACAATTTCACTGTCCAGTTCTGATTTCTTCCCAAATTCTCTCTCAACAATTTGTTTGATACGCTGATTGATCTGGTGACCTAATCTTTCGTAGTGGAGTCGCAATTCACTTCCGTTAACGCTCACATTTACTTCATTTGTTTGGACCAGGATAGACGTGAATGAAACTCGGAGACGGATATTTACTGAGCACAAACTTGTAATTGGTGAGCTGGAATATCACAAGATTTGAAGACTTGGATTGTACAAAGAAGAGGTGACTTACACGGGAGATGAGTTGAGTATGGAATCGCGAACAAATAGGGCTCTGAAGACGTGAAAAACTGGTTGTACTCGGAAGGAGGGAGAAAGCCGAACTAGAAGTCGATGAGAGTTGATAGAGGTATCCGTTGGGAGAATTGGAGACGGCCGTATCGCGAAAGGTGTTAGGAAACAAGTGTTGGGAGAAAACGCGAAAAACTGGAGACGACTCACTTCGACGACACTTCGTAGCAGAATGATGTTTTGGGAGAAGGTGGAAGGGGAATCTGAGAAGAGAGAGGGGAAGGAGGGAAGACCACCGTTGGAAATATCCGCCGATTTGGGATTTCCAAGGGTGAGGGCAGGTATCAAAATAGTTGGAGACGGTTAGGGGGTGGGAGATAATGACGGGGGGAAGTCCGAGGTCAATGAACTGACAATTTCGACGCTTTGCGTCGAACATACTCCCCGCGCTGCGACAGCAGGATAACCCTCGAAGTGGGGTTACAGTGGTTGTGTGTAATGAACGTAGGTGAGGAGGCTTGCTCACTTGAGGGGTGAGTCAGAGGAGGTGGTAAGTGTTGTCGGTTCAAAATATGGGTGGTGAGTAGAGCATGGCAACGGAGAACTGGAGCTTAGATGCGAGGATGAGGATGAATGCGTGATCACACGAGGAAGCACAGGATGTGGTGCAAGGAGAATGAAAGGATATTGAGAAAGCACTAGCATGAAGTGAACAGCATCAAGGTAGGGTGGAAATGGAAGTATTTATCAAAAACTGAGGTTCAGGGAAGCACATGCACAGATGGGGAATATAGAGGGGGATTTTCACAAGGTGGAGGTGCAAACAGCCAACATGCTGGGCGGTGCAAGTAGGAGAATGCACACTGAGGTGGGGTGCATGTAGGAGAATGCACACTGAGGAGAATACACATTGGGGTGGTGCAAGTAGGAGAATGCACACTGATGTGGAGTGCATGTAGGAGAATGCACACTGAGAGTGGGTGCATGTAGGAGAATGCACACAGAGAGTGGGTGCATGTAGGAGAATGCACACTGAGATGGGGTGCATGTAGGAGAATACACACTGAGGTGGTGCAATTAGGAGGATACACATTGGGGTGGTGTAAGTAGGAGAAATTTCACTCATTTGGTGCACATAGGAGAACGCACATTGGGGTGGTGCAAGTAGGAGAATGCACACTGGGGGTGGTGCAAGTAAGAGAACGCACATTGGGGTGGTGCAAGTAGGAGAGAACGACATTGCACATTGGGGTGGTGCAAGTAGGAGAATGCACATTGGGGTGGTGCAATTAGTGAGGAAGGCACGCTGGGGTGCTGCAAGAGGGAGGAAGGCATGTTGAAAGGGGCCCAGTAGGGGCAATTACAGTGAGGTTTTGAAAGTTGGAAGGAGCTTACTGAGGTCGTGCTAAAAGGGGCTAGCATACAGGGGGCAGTGAGAAGGAAAAAAAAGCGTATGGGAGTGGTGCAAAAGGGCATGTGCAGTGGGTAAAGGTATGATTTAAGGCATGGGATTAAGAGGTGAGACCTAGTGCTGTCCTGAGTGAATGCTCAATGATACGAGGATGATTACGAGTACAAGTGGGAGGTCGAGAGGATAAGGAATGTTGGTAGGACAGAACGTTGAAGGAGACTGGATGTGGGGCATAAGACATTGAGGTTTGTGCTATTAAGGATGCGAGCTGAGTGAAATTTCAATGTAGAGAAACAGTTAGGAAGAAGAGACGGGGAAAAGGGTGTGGGCAAACTATGTGAATGTGGTAAGGTGGTCTGAGGACCTTTGGTAATCACACTCGAATTTAGGGAGGATCAGGAGTGGAAGGTAGAAGAGATAGAGGAAAGCTGTGCTGGTGTAGCATTGAAGAAACCGAATGTTAGGGCAAGATGATGTGGGTTGTGGTAGGGTACAACAGTTAGGGTTTAGCATAGTAAGATGTGAAGACTAGGATTTAGAAAAGTAGGATGTGACGACTAGGATTTAGAAAAGTAGGGTGTGAAGACCAAAAAGGGCGTTGGGACATGGGATACTTGAGATGAGGGCTGAGTTGAGTCGTAGGAGCAGAAAAATAGGCGGAAGGATGAGACAAAAGGATGTATGGGTAAACTGCGTGAATTTAGAGGGGTGGGCAAAGGGGTCCTGGTGACAGCTCTTAAATTTTGGTGTGTGGGCACGAGATTCTGAGAGCAAACGTCTATGTTGAGGGCCTTGAAACACCAATACAGTGCTTCTGTTCTGTGTGGAGGTGTGAATGCACTTGTAGGAAAACGGTTGTGGGTCGTGTGATTCGAATGAGAATATGAGAGGAGCTGAGGCGTGATAGATATGAAGGGCGTTGGGGGATAGGGTGCTAATGATGAGGGGTAAGTGGAGTTGCAGGAGCACAGGAACAGGTAGGAGGAAGAGACATAGGAGGGTATAGGCAAATTGATTGAGTTCAGAACGTTGGGCTTGGTGACAACACTTGGAATGTGGATTGTAGGCACAAAGGGCTGAGGGCTGCCTCTGAACAGGAAGAGCTGAAGGCTCCTTCCTATATTCTACATTGGGGAACCAGTTCACACGCTTCAGAGCCTTACCTTGTGTAACATTCGTCGGCAGCGATTTGAAGATGGCGGGAGTGGAAGAAAGCGGTTGACGGGCGCAGTGTGCATCTTGAGTGAGGTGGGGCTTCGTTTCGATGGTGACTATTGGAAGTTCGCATGGATTAGGTCGTTGTGAACAGCGTATTGGTGATTGAGTGGGGAGGCAATACGGTGCTGTGACGAGAGACTCGGAGGCTTTCTTATCCGGTGAAGGTGAAGACATTGTACCGGAAGCGGAGGGCGACGGCGTCGGTTGCGGGTTCTTGAATGGTGGCGAAGAAGGAGCGGGTATCCCAATGGCTGGCTGGTGGAAGCGGAGATGTCTTCAGGTTGGAGCGTTTGGCGTAGGTGAAGGGGTGATGAGGTGACGTCTCGGCGTCTTCTTTAACGGATGGTAACGATGAAATCGTCACGGTGTCGATAGTCTTTTGGAAGGTTGGCGACGAGGAAGAAGTAGAAGAAGGAGTAGGGGTGAAGACTGCCGATGGAGGCGAACCCATCATCGGAAGCAGATGAAAATCAATCATGGCCTCTGTATCGTCTAATAGGGAGCGGATTGTGTTGTGCCATTTGGTGCTGAGTACTTTATATTTGATTCCTGATATGTAATTCTCTACCTCAGGGAATTGCCTGGATGCTCTGATGAAGGAGAACCACAGATTGAGGAGGTCATATGGAGCGGAAGCTGCAGATGTATCCAGACTAGCTACAGAGAGTTGTAGATTAACCAGTTTATCGGAGTAAGAGATTAGCGTTGCGTCATTCAAGATACGGTCTGAGGGGAGATGGAAGTTGTTACCCCATGTAGGTGAGAAGTCCATCTTATTACAGTTTCGAACAGGAGAATATACACTTTTCGCGCTGGACCCGGAATGCTACAGCCGCGAAAATGTTATTTGTCTATCCGGCCCGGAGGACCAAATGTTTGGACCAGGATAGACGTGAATGAAACTCGGAGACGGATATTTACTGAGCACAAACTTGTAATTGGTGAGCTGGAATATCACAAGATTTGAAGACTTGGATTGTACAAAGAAGAGGTGACTTACACGGGAGATGAGTTGAGTATGGAATCGCGAACAAATAGGGCTCTGAAGACGTGAAAAACTGGTTGTACTCGGAAGGAGGGAGAAAGCCGAACTAGAAGTCGATGAGAGTTGATAGAGGTATCCGTTGGGAGAATTGGAGACGGCCGTATCGCGAAAGGTGTTAGGAAACAAGTGTTGGGAGAAAACGCGAAAACTGGAGACGACTCACTTCGACGACACTTCGTAGCAGAATGATGTTTTGGGAGAAGGTGGAAGGGAATCTGAGAAGAGGAGAGGGGAAGGAGGGGAAGACCACCGTTGGAAATATCCGCCGATTTGGGATTTCCAAGGGTGAGGGGCAGGTATCGAAATAGTTGGAGACGATTAGGCGGTCGGAGATAATGACGTGGGGAAGTCCGAGGTCAATGAACTGACAATTTCGACGCTTTGCGTCGAACATCATTCTTGACCCATTTTTCAAGATCATCTTGTAAAGTCCACTTTCCTAGAATCTTGAAGTCTGATTCGTCCACTAAGTTTTGGTAGCACGACCGCGTCGCCAGTGTTTAGAAAAGATTTCTGTTGATCCTCGGCACGTACCACACTTCAGGTAGGAAGAAATCTTCTTACTCCTCGTTCACTTCAGCTTCAACATGAATGTTTTCCTTTCCAACAGCTTCTACAACGTCTCCCGAAGTTGCCACCGTTTTTCGACTTGAGAAAGGAACAAACTTTTGAAAAAGATCCCTCTGAGACGAAACATGGTTTGTGGCTGGCCATTGTCTGCGTACCATGCGTCGTCGCAATCAGTGTTCAAGATATCATTTTTTTTCAACTGAAAGTAGCTCTGAATGACCAATCTTCACGTTTTTTGCCTGCGATGAGTTTGGTTTTGGAGATCTTCCGTCGCTTTTCCACTTCTCACAGAGACGAATCATGTGCCCTTTACTCTTGTAATAATGGCACGTCAACGGCTTTCTTTTGACACTTTTCTTTGGAACGGAAGACGTAGTGGAAGCAGCCAAAGCTTGTTCAGTTTCCACAAATGTCTTCAAGGGAGAGTTATCTCTCAAATACGCACAACTTACCTGTCAAGAATTTTAAAAGTTAAGAAAATTTCGGGTAGCTCAACAGTCGAATGACATAGAACAAGTAACAGAAGTCGAAGATGAAGATGTTCAACCGCAAGATGATTGCAGCTCTCATTTCTTCGGGATTGTACAAAGTACAGCTGATTCGTATTCTGGTCGCGCTGTACGTAGATGATGGGTTAGGTGCTACTACTAGTCCCAAACACCAAATGGAGTTCTTTTCTATGTTGAAACAAGAATTCCGCATAACGTCACTTTATAGATATACGAGTTAAATTTCAATACCTCGAACCTGAAATGTAAAAAATGTGCTCAAGTATGCCGTGAAGTAACGAGTGCCATATTGGCTTGTTTAATTATTACAGGGTTACATATATTTGTTTTTATGTGTGGTTTTGTGGTATCAATGTTTTTACGAAAATGACATTTTACGAGGTAATTCCAAAAACTACGTTGACAATCTCATTAACTACCTGTGCACTCATTGCTCAATAATGGTCGTAGAATCGTCTCAATAACTTCAGCATTTCAAGCGCTACCACTTTCTACGTAAAATGTAAAGTTACGTTTTGAAATGTTCAAATGAACTGAGTGAAAAACACATTGCACTTGGAGTTAATGCCACGAGAATCGCGGGGTGTACGAGTGGCTGAGGAAAATTTTGTGAGGCTCAACACAAGATGTTTTCGTTCTTTTTTGTGTAGGGGGGTTGAAGTGTTTATTATTACTACTAATCAACTGTACAGTTTTATGTAGGGAATTCTGTAAGCTTTCGTGGACTGGACAGCCCCTGTAATTAGCAGAATGATTGCCTTTACAATTTACACATACTGCTGGCGTATCTGCGGATTTTGTGCAATTTTCGGTTGAATGTGGACCGTCACATTTAACGCATCTCGGATTCTGATTACAATAGTTTTTGGTATGCCCGAATCGTTGGCATTTCAAACATTGCACAACTTCCTTCTTTGGTTTGGGGGGCGTGGAATTTTTTGGATTGGGCTTCAAATCTAAGAAGAATAGAGGCAGTAGTTTCTTCGTATGAGGATGGTATACAGGAAACATCTGAACTGGTTCATATCCTTGGGTTTTGAGCTCTTCCATCATCAATAATGGGTCATTTGAGGGATGTAATCCACGTATTACTACCCTGAAATTTCTTTCTGACCGCAATTGGAACGAGTGGAACTCAGCGTTTCTTGATTTTAAATAACTCTGTACTTTTCTATAATCATCCACAGACTCAACTGTAATTTTAACTTTATCTCGGTTGGTAATATGTTTGAACTGTTCAATGCCCAAATCGCGAATGTTTTTAAGAATTCCATTAATGTTATTCACATTACTGATGAATGTAGGAGGCGGGAGAATTGGCTTTGGATTTTTCTTTGGCTGGCTGATCGATCTGCATTTCATTCTTTTCAGAATCATTATCAGGTTCTGCAAGCGGCTGGAATCTATAAGTTGTTGTGAAAAGTTGTGTGTTTTCAAGCTAACGTTTTTTCTTGTTCGAAGGGTCACCTTCCTTTTCAGTGTCCATTGATGTAAGATGAGTTCTACTGATAACGGCTGAGTTTGATGAAAGGCAAACGATACCGGCTCGGCACAACGATATCACGAACGATTACTAATAACAAACGGATTAGATGTTTACGCTCGGAGTCGGAAACGATATCACGCACGATTAGATGTTTACGCTTCGGAGACGGAAATGCAACTGATGATAATGAACTGACTGGACCGCCATGATAACGGAAATTGCATTTCCAGCTCGCTGTCAAAACATACAAAAAATATATCAAGTGATCTCATTGAGTGTATTCAGCATCAGCTCAATCCACATATTAAAATGATTAAAAATATAAAGATCGCAATGCCGATACACGAATATAAAGAAGAACGCGTTTATGGATATGACAGGCGCTCTACAAGTGACAATCTCAGTTTAACAATGACAATCACGCTGAATGATACTGAAATCCAAACTTTCTCTCTTTTCACAATTCATCGTGTTTGGGGTGATCCTCAACTGTCCAAAGGAAACAGGTCGAGAAAAAACCCGTGTTGTGCCAGGACGGTCATAGTAATCTTAGTGTAACTTTGCTCCTGTGAGGCCGCGACTATCGCCTTCAAAATGGGAACACGAGTTCTACCTCAACCTTGAACTTAAATGTCAATATGAGTCCGATTTCGGTATGAGTAAGGAAAAGAGGAGAAGATGCGTTAGGAGAGAGCGCTAGGGAGCGGCGAATGGAGTCGGTTCTATGGAAAGAAAAGGGACATGGACTAGTAAGTTGCATATACGTGACGTTAGTGTTGTCCAACAACCAACTGACCTCCAGTGACAAACTTGAAGACATTGGTTCAATCCCGTAAGTCTCCAAAACGTATCTTCGTCAATTCGATGTTTTACGCTTCCAAGAGTAGCGACGGCATCAAAAGTATCGATTTTATTCGCGAGGGTATAGTAGTTTACGTGCCTTTGATTTCGAACAATATACTTTCAATACTTTTAATAAATAAACTGCGTGCACTGCACGGCAATGGTTACGATGCTTCCGGGCTATCTTCTTGTGCCAAAAGTGAGCAGGCCCACGTCAGGGGGACTCGTCCGCTTCATGATGAATTCCGAGGAAAACTGGAGGCACTACGCAGTGCTCAGCCAGCAGAGAATGGAGGTTGCTGATCTAGGAACAGTAATGCCACAGGGGGAAGAATGAAGACATGGTGGAAAGACCACTCTTGAACCAACCAAACTGCTGGGTACAAATGGGTGGGGGTGGGGGGTATATATGCAAGATTTCACTGAGGAAAACACAAAGCGAATATTTATTTCTCTGTGTGCACCAAAAGTGCTCCACATGTTACGCTTTACCATCATTCCATCCTCATTAACTACATATTCGAAGAGGGATGATTATCTGCCCTGACACCGTAGTGGAAACTAAACGGAACTTGTCTTCACTTACATTCGCTAGGTATTCTATAGTAATCACCACAATATGCTCGTCTCAGCATCAAGAGGAGGTGCGTATGAGCTATTTCAAAATCACTCCAACAATGTCAACATATTTATCTACACTTCTGTTCACAGCGCTGATTTTAGCATTTATTATTCTTAAATCATTTCGTACAAGTTACGTGTCCGTCCCCCTTACCCATCAGCCTCTCGACCCACAACAGCAGACACTGCATTTTGATACTATAGAAGATTTTGCCTTCGGGCCCTAGCCACAACCTTTAGCGTGAGTACTTTTGTGCCCGGTCAATTTGGATACACCCTCCGCCGTGCGTTGTTCTGTGTGCCATAGTTCATCTCGTACTGTTAGATCAGTGTTGTAGCTTTGGAATAAATTCGTTTCTTAAAAGCTCTCTTTCCGTAAACTATTCCATTTCTTGCCCTCGCTATTTTATTTATCTGTTTATTCATAACCATATAAGCTAGTATCCAATTTGGCAACTTTGGAAGCATTGACTTGAAAAATTTATACTTTCCTCTTCTTCGATTCGATTTTGCTATTCTTCGAATGCTCTCAAAACGCTTCCCGTGTTTGTATATAAAACTCGGAAAAAATACTTCGAATCGGGGAAGGGAAATACGGAGAAAAAAGGCAAGAAGTACGAATTATCAAGTTCATTTCGACATTGCTTTGAACGTTATTTCAAAACCGAAAGCTCTTCTGTTCCCAAAGTTACTATAACGGAAAGCTTTGTAGATCCATGCGCTTTTCGTTTGCATTTCTTGATTTTGTAACTAACGCCAGTAATGGAAATTCCGTCTGGAAGGGCTACCAGTCCTTTTCCCAATCCTGATGAAATGGTTCATCCATATCTTTTGCATGAGCATTTTCTCCCGTAAGATTACTGGGCACAGATAGCACTAAATTTTAGAGTTGAATCCATCTCTTTTGATGTAGATCGTGGTGTAGAGTCGTTTACTGGAATGTCGCATCTTTGCTGGGATTGTATCGCAATGCTAATGACACATGATGAACTGTTGTCCGTATTTATGATGAAAGTGAGCAGACCCTCAGGTTCTCTGGGATACATTTCGAAAAACGGTTACCAAGTTCATTTCGACATCGCTTTTAACATAACTTCCTTTCCTAACGTCACTATAAAGAGTAGCCTTGACGCCACCCCCTTGTCGAGAAGTATTTGCTAATTTCCTAATTTTATTATAACTTTTTGTAGGTATTTCTTAATGTTGCACATTTAGCCAAAATAAAATATCTTCATGTTCGGACGATCAGTTTTCTCCAAGTAACACATACTCATATAGGTGCCTAATCCAATGGGCATTTAAATTTCTGATAAAATCGGATATGTAGCATAAACCTTTCTAAATTCACAATCAATTTTGATGTGATTTCCTACGAAAGTTCTCTACAATATTTTGTTCTTGTTTCAGTATGTAAAAGAGTACAAAGGAGATTAAAACAATAGAACAAGCCATGACTACCTCATGAGCTGTCTCATGTCCTCCTACCCCCACCAGTGCTAGTGTTTGCTGAAGCAGTATCTCCAACGAGCCCCCACCATTCTCGCCCAAAGCGCAGGACAGCCTCGAATCCCAGCAACCTCATCGGATGAACCCAAAGCACTTTGAGGCGGGCAGCACCCGGCCCCTCACAAGTACACAGTACTTCACTGGCTCCAGCTCCGTCCAGCAGAATTTGCAACGCTGTGCCTCTGACTTACCAATTTTGGCCAGGTGCTCTCTTAGTGGACGGTGTCTCCTCTAGACTGAGGACTTCTCTTTTTCGTTCCCAGCAGAGTCTAAATATAACCTTGACTACCACGCCAGGCACATTGCGCAAATTGGCAGCCCTGCACTTCTCCTCAAATGTCAACCTCGTTGATCAAGTGGTCCCCACGAAGGGCTCAGGTTCCACCGGGAGAAGCGCAGATCCTTCTCCCACCAGTTTGTTGGCCTCCCCATTCCCCTCTATTTCTGTATGCCCTGGCACCCAACACAGTGTTAAGGTGCTCTTCTTTGCCAGGGTCTTTAGACCAGTTAGGCATTCCCAAATCTACTCTGACAAGATAGTATAGTGCAGCCTTGACTGTCTGATATAATGTATATTCTTTACTATTTCAACCCCCTGCGCAGCTCCGTCTTGAAAACAGTTTTACACCTCGTGTTAGAAAAAAACAGCTTACTTTATGACACGAATTTGTGAAAAAACCCCAGCATCAGAATACCACGTGGCGGTTTCGGAATCACGAATTAGTGGAGAAATACCACAACAGTAGGAGCGAATTATCGTTGGTGTAACGCAGTCCAATAGCTCACCTATGGAGATTGCTGGTTATTCTGATGATTCCTCGATAACGATCACACGCCCTGTCAACCATAATACTAATCCACGTTGTGTTATTGTAAGGTATCGTGTTTTTATTAACGCGTTATTTTACTGCCCTTTGAAAAGCAATACGACAGAGTTCAAAGAACCAATATAAATAATATTCAAAGGTAAATTAAAGTTCCCTTGGCAATTTCCCTCCTACTTTCTCGAATGGTTAGGGCTCGGTACAAATTGATTTATTGGAAACATTCAACTGGTGCCCTTGCCTGTTGTTGCGACAGGTTTTCAATTAATTTGAACGAAGGTGAATATTTGAAGGTCGGAGAAAAGTTTGATTGGTATTTCACTGAAGCCCGTTCAATATCCCTAGCGCTGTGAATGACTCGCTAACTTCCAATCCCGCTCTTCTTGAGAAACAGGAAAAGAAATCCAGGAGCTGCCATTTACAACCGTATGATCTGAATATTTCTCCAACTAGGAAATTTTAGATGGTGTTGATAAAAGTTGGGGTTAAAGTTACGAAACTTCCAGCGGAGTTTTGTTCAAAATTGCTATCAGGGGAAGTGGATGACGGAAGAGCTATAAGAGATGACTTTTAGCACTGCCCATCCCCTGTTCTCACTTTATCTTTTTGATTAATGTCAGGTGCAACTTGGTACGATACCACTTCACGGTGGCAGAAAGCGGTATTGCTTATAGTTTAGGAATTGATTGTGCCGCTCGTACTAATTCCCTGACCATTATTGAACAACTGGTACACAAAGCATTGATACGACCTATGGCAAGAGGCTTTTTGAGAAGGATAATACTCACTTTTCCGGAGTTATCGGGTAAAAACCTTTAAAAATGGTATTAGTGGGTTAACGTTCATTGTTTTTTGCTGGGGACCTTCCCGTATCTCACGTTTGCCACCTCCTTACTCTGTCCACCCTGGAACTCAAGACCGTGTTGACACCAGTTAAAATATCCAGAGATTCCTATATGTGTGGAGGGAACTTGGTTCTGCCTGTCGGTCCCCTAGTTACTTCACTCTAAACTCAATAAGTGTATTTCGTCCATCTCACCTGCGTCTCAATACAGTTCGCATTCAATCAACGTATTCCTTCCCGTACTGAATTTAATCTCTCCTCTCTTTTAAGTTGAACTTGAAAAGTCTGTGCGTTCTACTAGTGTGAAATATGTTAGAGGTAGTTCAGGACTCTGAAAAATACTATGTACTTCTCGTGCTAACCGATAAGAAGTTCTGAATCAGAAGAGGAACTTCATCCTGAGTTTCGTCAGAAGCCAGTCGCAAAACAAGTACTGTAGAAGTGCTTCCAATTAATGAGAAAGAGCTGAATAAAAGTTTGGATGGAAGGAAAAAAGTGGGGATGATGCTGAGGCAATGGTGTTCCTAGAGACAACACAGTGGAAAGTCCAGAAAGGCCTTGTGTTGAAAGGTTTCCCAACAAGAGGGCTTTTGGCACACTACGTTAATCATTCCGGCCATTTTTTATTATCTTTTAATGTAATTAAAGTTTTGTCAGTCAGCGGGGGGGGGGGACTGTTTTAGTCCTCTCAAATGTTATTAAAATCTTTGGAAAAATTTAAGTGGTGGTACAATCAAGTTCCTATACGATGAGTGTGGAAGACTTTAACTGCCTTCTGTTCAGGGTAGCACTAGAAGGTCGCAAAAGGAAAGTGTGAGAAGTGACATAACGGAAGGACCCCAGGAAAACTTCAAGTGGGAAAATACGTTGTGGGTTCGGAAAATTAATCCTTGTGTGCAACTCTCATAACACCAAAAGAAACAGGAGTTGATTGGCAAGGGTAGCGTGACATCTTCCGTGACTCCAGTACAACGGCCTCAGGACAGCCAAGTTCAGTACCAATTCAGCTTGAGCTACGTTGAACATTCGACATTAATTCTTCTTTGAAAATTTTCACTGTAGGTTTTTCGTACAATTGCGATATATTCACTATCACAGCGCTTCAACCATACTCGCACAAACTGTTTTTAAAACGTTAGATGTTTTGATGACGAACGCTAATTGAAAACACGTTAGCTAATCGCCGAAACTATTTGGAGAAAAGAAGATACTGCAGGAAAATGATCCAGATACTTAGGGCGGAAGTACTCAGCAGCGGGTATTAAATCCAACGGAGCATTAGCGGTTTATCCGTACTTATATCTACTTAGCGGGTAAGCCTTACTGATAGTTCAAAGTCTTCTTCAATTCGATCAATTCATCCTTGACAGAATTAAGCCGACGAAGCTCAAGATAATTGACCATTTGGGTTCCCTCCGCCGTTTTCAACTTAGCATTGAAATTGTTGGGGAGAGAGCGGCCACGTTAAAAGCATCAACTCACATTATTTGGAGACGTAGTAGATTTCACCTTCTAACCCGGATGTTTTATAGCCAGTTTTTAGCCTAAATCCTTCCCTTTTTATGGGTGCCAGGAGGATCTTTTTTACCCCTTTTTTACGCCTTGCTCCCGGGCATGGACGCGCGGATGGAGATGAATGTTCCCCCTTGTCTTCCACGCATTTCCTCGATTAGGTTGTCCCTCCATCAAGGTGAAGGTACTTACTGGTAATGAATTCCAAGAGTCAGTATCTCCGAGAGCTTACTCAACCCTCCCTTAAATCTCACAAAAAAGGTTTTGGTAAGTTATCTGTTTCATCTGCAGTGAACTAAGTACTTCAAGAAATTAAAGTTGGAGAGTTGGCATTAATTAATGTACCTATTCCGACTAAACACTCAAACTCTCGACGCTTGCATATATTTATTTACGTTAAACGCCAAGTTCCCAAATATCGAGTGAATGGAATTACTTAACATAGACAAAGAGGGTCTGCCAGAAAATAAAATCTCTGGTGCGTAGCAACACACAACTTTCCACAAATCCCGTGAATTCGATGGCCATACGTATAAACGGGTGCTGTATGCTCATTCAACCTATTTCTAAGGAAACATTTAAGGAGAACGGATAAGTCTGTGAACGATTTATAGAGAAAACGACCATACTAAATCAGCTCAAACTTGATATATAGCCCGCAGGATACCATGGGGCGTCAAAATGAAGGTATGAACCATATCCACCGAAATTTAACTATAGTTATCATAGTGATCGAAACACCAAATTTTTTTCTCAAAAAAAGACTATAAAGATTTTGATTGAATTTTTTATATTAATAGCTCGTAATAAGAAAATTATACCATGAAATTCCTATTTGTGGGGAAAATGACGAGAGCAGCACAATAAATTATCAAAATGTTTTACGAAAATCGGTTTTAGCGCGGTTTTTTCCTAATAAACTCCGCTGAAATGTTACTAGAATGTTAAAAAGAAATTGGTGTAGTAGTCTAATTTAATACCTATAAGGTAAGCGTTTGAAAACGCTCATAAGATATAAGGGGGTCACTCAAGAAATTGCGGAATCTCAAAACGTATAAGATCTGAATAAAACTCAACTCACACAATCATAATACTTTCCTTGCCCTTTGGGTAGCCAAAAATTAAATGGAAGGTGTTGGGAAGTGGAGTTGTGAAATAAGAGAGATCAAGGCCAGTGTGAATGTAGCGTAGACATAAAAGAATAGAGAATAAAACAGAAGACGATGATAACGCAAGAATGGAGTGCAAAATAGAAATAAAAGGTGTTAGGGATTGGAAGGAGGAATCGAGATAAACTAAGCAAAACATGAATATTCATACGAAAACAAATTCAAGCTCGCACTTCCTCTCGATAAAAGCGGATTCGTGTCAAGAAAATTAAGCTAAAGGTAGGTGTCATCCAGACAAAGAGAGAGAGGAGCTAGAGATAGAGAGAGAACATTGATTTATTTACAACCACTATCATCATTAACGTGAAACATTCGTTACACACAGGTCATCTATGGGTTAAGAGCCGCGGATTCTGGCAATAATTATCATACACTCGATTTTTGAAAAGTTCCGAGTAGTTCTGAGGACAGACGTGTCTTGTCTTAATTATGTATATTGAATGCGAATTCGTTAATCTGACATAGGTGAACAAAAACGAATGCTGGCACATCATTAAACTGTTATATTTTTGATCGATGTGTTTATGTTATTTCCCCGTGGTGTGCCAAGCTTAGTGAATCGAATGCAAGGTTTCATTTCTCTATGCTGTTTTGAAGATTGGTCATAATTCAGACATCTCCAACTCTTCAAGAGCTGAAAAATATCATTTCTGACCACCGCAATGGTGTGTCTTGTACACGTCGTTGAGCTCATCTATCAAAACTCCTAGGTATTTCGTGTGACCAACAAAGAGTAAAAAAATGCCGATTATTGAGAGTGGTGCTCTGGTCGAAAGTAAACAATTTTGATGTTGCGTCGTGCACGTACAGCTTCCTTGTTCTTAACAAAACCTTGCTTGGATCAATACGACCATCTCTACCAATGGTGGATGAATTCTGTCGAGTGACATTCACCAATGGGGTTGGGCTACCAGCAAAGAGGAAGTGATTTCGTAAAGGTGAGCCACTCTCAGTTTTTCTGTTATTTTTAATTCATGACACATTTTTGGGCGGTGCCCTATGTAGTAGAATAAACTGTGACGTAGAGCACGAGAGTGATTCACATTAAGCGCAACCGTACATCACCAGGAGCTACATTAGGCAGGTCTCGTATGAAAACATAACGAGGAGGTTCAACTCCGGTAGGAGCAAATAAAACAATGCTGTATACTGAATAAGAAAAGCAAAAATAAATAATAAATAGCGAACATAAATAATTCTAACGGTTGTGTAATGGGACGAACCAAACCCTTTGATTCAGCGGAGGCTGGTCCGGGGCATTTATGCTGATTGGGCACCTCACATGTCCCGAATCGCTTGAGACTTCGCTGCCGTCAGTTGTAACTGAGCCGGTTTCCTCGTTGCTGCATCGCTCGTGCTCGCATTCGCTCCCACTCAGCTCCCTGTCTGTGGTGGTAAAACTTCTCCGATGTAATTGAGAATAAAACTTTGTTCCAATTGCATTCGGTTGATATCGTACTAACTCCCCGACTCACCTAGAGTGATACCGCTTCCAATAATTATCCCCCTCGTAACATTGACGCACAATGTGGGGCTCGAACATCCCTACATCGAGGGTCTCTCTGCCTTCAAATTGTCTGTCCTTCTGCTGCGACCTACTCTCTCGCCCGTCATTATGTTCGCAGCATCACCCCAGCAGCGGCAACCTACCGACTGTACGCCTCACAACCACTCGATCCCCCATCCTGCATCAACATCGACATCTTCCCGCGTGTCTGTCCCCGAACGACCTCTCAAACAACGAGTCCGGGGAAACTACGCACCTTCAAAAAGGCCTGATGAAGACATAACTCCATCGCTAGAGCCACTTCCCTGCCCTATCTGCGGCTAACATTTTGAGGTAAAAGAAATGCCCACGTTTCCTCAACTCCAGCCAGGAGGCTCGAAGAAGCTACATGGAAGTGCACAATCTGTGTACGAATTGTCCAGCAGCCTAACACACACTTAAGAGCTGCCACTCAACGTACACGTGTGAATTCTGTCAACACAGGCGTCACACCCTGCCCCACCCCATGAGCCAGGACGCCGCACTTGTTCCCAAAAGTGCAACTAACCACTGCACGGTAGACGCAGCATTTTCGCTCTGCACTACCCTTTCTGGAACACCTGAGGGCAGGCGTCCTCTGAGGAGGAGGGAAACTCCGACTCCCCTTACTCAGAGAATCGTCTTTCGCGAAGAGATGGGCCAATTCTCTGAACCATGGATGTCGCAGCTGCGTGGGACGAAGACATACGATCCACACATCCCAAGATGTGTACGTCAGAGACATTGTGAGGTGACTGTTTATTTGTAGTTCTAAATTCAATACTCCCACCACAAACATGGGCATCCTTTTGGAACTTTATTCAAAATTCTCTCTCTTTGCTCAAGATGAGGTTCTCCTTTGTTGGGTGGACAGCAACACCCTGAACTGCAGTGCTTCCCAGTCAGAATAAATGCCCTGGACGAGCCTCCACTTCATCAAGGGCAGAGTGGTGTAACGGGACGAACCAAACCCTTCGATTCAGCGGAGGCTCGTCCAGGGCATTTATTCTGACTGGGAACCTCAAATGCCCCGATTCGCTCGAGACTTCGCAGCAGTCAGTTGAATCCGAGCTGATTCCCTCGTCGCCGTGTCAACCGCGCTTGCGTTCACTCCCACTCAGTTCCCTGTCTGTGGTGATAAAACTTCTCCGAATGTAATTGAGAATAAAACCCTGTTCGAATTGCATTCGGCTTGATATCATGCTAACTCCCCGACTCACCTAGTGCGATATCGCTTCAATATGAATCCCCCCCGTAACAATAGTCTAATAAGTTATTGGCTGAGTGGTAACCATCGGCGTGTTCTGAGTGACGTTTTCATTCGATCCGGCGAAGAAGGGATAGAACTGAGGAGAGGATTAGGATGAGCGTATGAACCCACGAGATAATAAGTTTTGTCATGGACAGTTGGGACCTCCAGGTCCTTGTAGAATTCTTCCAGGGAGCGTCACGTATTATTCCTGGAGAACCTGGATGCGGTTTTGGGGATTCGATGAGGAGCACCAAAGCCTCCCTCCATACAGCCAAATGGGCGAGATGAGTACCTTGTACCTTTGACGCGAATCGGGAGCTTAGGGCGTGAGATGTGGCAATAGTTGGCGGATGCAGCACCAGATTTTCACCGTCAGTGATGTGATTTGAGAATTCCGGGTGAGAGTTTGGTCGAGTACAAGGCCGAAGTAGGTGACATTGTTGGGAATTGTCAGTTGGGCACCACACAAGTTGACGAGGAGGAGAGGAGGGTCGGTAGATAATGGGAACGACAGATTCAGAGCCGCTTATTTGAATTTTCCGTTAGGAGGCCCATGCTGTGTTGTCAGATATATGCTGAAGAATGTGGACAGCGAGCGCACAGGAGTTGTTTTATATCACCACAGCTGTGTCGTCAGCAAATTGAGTCAGAAGCGCATCATCATAAGGAATGCCTAGGAGAGGGAGGTCATGTACGCAGAAGATAAAAAGTACGTGGGGCAAGAACGCTGCCTTGCGGGACACCAGTGCAGATACTCTCTGGATTTTGCCTCGTTTATGCAGAATTTCACACAAATTCGTTGCTTCTCCACAATATTTAATTATTACTCATGCTCTCCACATTATTGCTTCGGTGCACTTGGTTTAAACGGAATCACAGCAAGTATGTCTGTTGTCTTACCATGTTGACCATCTGTGAACCTTCAGAAAGAAATCTTGGTGTCCATTATATCAGTCATTCGCTTTTTTGTGGTTCAAATTCACCGAAAAGTCCAAAAGTACACATTCATGGCAAAACCTTCAACGACAGAGTACCAAACCAACAGAACGTGGCATGGAACATTGTATTGTACGGTATGGGTTCATGGAATACTCCAAGTTATGAGATGCGAAAGTTATTATAAACAACTAAAACATCCATCCCACTTCAATTATACAAAGTGCGATGTAAGAATATTTGTATTTAAGATTAGTATTTTATCGATCACCATGAAGTGATCTGTCAAATGCACTGGCGCTTGAATGTCAATCATTCGTTGACGTCTTTGGCGTGATTCAATTGTTCAATAACCTCATCTCTAATTTTGTACATTTTTTCAATCTTCTTCTCACTTTTCGCCCTGATGTTTTTCAACGCTCCATCAATCGTGGGATCTGCGTAACTAGGTAGCTGAGCTTTCTCTTCTGCAACAGGAAGTTCATGCGTTGGAGGTCGTGAGCAAACAAGTGTTTCTTAAGTCTGATTAATTCTTACAACGGGCTCAATTTCATTGTTAGTATAACACAAAAGTCTCACAAAATAATCCTCGACAAACACGAGGGGTTGAGGGGGTCACACTCTTGCCCCCAACGACTGCATACAGTGGTAGATACTGCACGCGTTTGGAGACAAGACTAAGTGCTTAAGACTTGTCCTGGACAGGCCTTTCATAGACTTTGGTACGAGGGCCTGCTAGTGAAAGTCTAACATCACTTACCTAACACTTACTTCCTCAAGGAAGCGCTCTCGAGCCATTCCTCTATCTCAGTTTACTTATGATGTTGCGAACATGCATAGAAACCAGTAAATGTATGCAGGAGCACGTCATTCTAGTTGGATTGTGGTGCGAACAATTGAGGGTTAAGTTGTGGGCACATGAATCGATAGTCGTCTAGTTCACGTACAAAAGACAAATTGCACACACCCGTATAGCTCTTGACGTAGAGATTGCGCCGCAGGCAGACGAGATGAAATATCTCGGGCTCGTCTTGGATAAAAAGCTTACGTGGTCCTCACATATGTCTCTCCAACTCAAAAAACTGCGACACCATATTAAGTAACTCAAGTTCCTCTCTCTCCTGCATCGTGTCTTCCCCTCAAGCTTAAAAGACTGGTCTACGTTTCACTGGTTCGGCCGATTTGACTCTGTGGCTGCGGGTGACAAAAAGTCAGGTAGTCCGATGGGAGTCATAGGAAAAACACGTACATTGGCATGGCCAATCACGACTGAAACAGGCGAAAAGGCTTATCATGCCTTGTTGTTGAAGGGTGAACGCAACGCTGACATTCCTCACTGGACACTACCCACTTAGGTATTACCTCAACAAGATGGGCATCTCAGAGGTAGTTCAGTGCAGATTGTGTGGGAGGGAGGACGGAATGGCAGAGCACATCTTATGTGATTGCCTTGCTTTGCAAGCCAGGCACTTTGCATACTTCTCTCAGGGGTTTATCGAGCCCCAAACCATGGCGCAGTCTGCTGCGAAGAACATACTCTAGGGGTAGTGGTGTGTACGACGTTTTCTACTAAGCAAGGGACTGCGTGTGGCCCATCTGTGGTCACGATGACATAGGGATTCGGCCTAAAAAAAAGAGGGGGGGGGGATGTTGTTATGGGGTTCAACATCGAAATCGCGAGAACAGAACAGAATTCAGATCATACAAAACAGGTGCATTCGCCTCCTAATAATGGGTGCACGTGGTACGTCTTGCTTCTGACCGTAGGTGAAACACTTAAATCCTGCTACCAACAACTTCGACTTCTCTCACCAATCACCCCAATCAAATTGCAAGAGCTATATTAACCCTCGCCACTCTAGAAGACTGAAACGCAAGCGCTATGTAGATCTTCTATAAAGGTGACCAACGAACATTTGTTACATATTAGATTATTTTCGTGTGTTAATCTATAAATATCATAATCGTTTTGTTTGGTTTTGTTATCTTGATTACTCCTGAATAAAAAACTGGTACTGCTAATGGGCTGCAACCATGACATGTACTTCAGCAAGTCGATACACAACTATAGTATATCGAAAGATACTAATAAAGTTTACAAAAATAAGTACTATATAATAAAAAGTAGTTAAAACCTGGAACGTTTTCTTTTTCTTCTGATCTGTCTTCCCCACTCAATTCTTCATCCTCTAACGCTTCCCATTCTTCGAAAGGAATGTAGTCCAGGTAAATGTCAAAAGGCCCTAAACGAGCCGGTGCGTTCGTTTTATAAGGCGGGAAGTCGACTACCCACGGCAGCACATTCGGATCTTCGTCGGGCATCTTGAATCTTTCGTACACTTCTTCCATGTTCTGAGAGCAAAACGAAGCGAACATCAATATCGGGTGTAGCGCATCGCAAAATTTCCTTCAATATGACGTGAG
This sequence comes from Pachypeltis micranthus, assembly GCA_020466155.1. Classification (NCBI taxonomy): domain Eukaryota; kingdom Metazoa; phylum Arthropoda; class Insecta; order Hemiptera; family Miridae; genus Pachypeltis; species Pachypeltis micranthus. The sequence goes on along the minus strand of CM035771.1, from coordinate 27,505,085 downwards.
TTCTTGGCAATCGCCCGGCAATGGGCGTTTATTATCTCCGTTATCGTCAATTATTACTGTATATATTGTCTCGTTTATAATTTAACATATATCCGTTTTACTTTCTGTATACATACAAAGCAGAATGGTAGTGCACGCCTCTCACAACTTTCCTCAGACCCACGTTCATTTAGCCCACTTCATGACTTTAATCACTCATGCAATGTATTTTTATTCAGCTCATACGAACTTGATGTAACTTTCCTTTCTATTTCGTGGAGCCAAGGAATGAAAATGTATATAACATCTTACTTTCCTTAGCCCGCCAATTTAGGCGAGAACCTTATGAAATAGGCTAACTATTTTTGACGTGAGCATTACATCCATGGGGACGCAATTAAAAATAAGCAAATGATAACTAAATCGGGGGATACAGTTTAGTGTTGCAGCTACGTATCTATGATCCCAACCCGAATTCTAAATACACCACTGCGTAGCTGAAGAATTAAAGAATTTATCACGCTAAGTAAGGACTTTTACAAGCCGCACGCGGTCGAGGAGGAGCCCCCCTGCATTTTGAAGGCCATTATGCTGCGTGTCAAGATATCCATTTAGTTTAACACTCGACCTGGTATAGCTACAACGTTTATTCTAGTTTCAATCGTCAGCTCCGGCCAAAATCTATCGATTATGTATAAAATATTAGCGTGAAAATGTGACCGTGAATAAGGTGTTAAGATTTAAAAAAAACTATATCAATAAAATATATAATGTCGGCCTATACGCGTCGAAAAACCGAGTCAAAATACAGAGGTCGTATACGTTTGGAAAGAGCATCTCAAAAGCAATCGAGTGGCACCAATTAAACACCGAATGACAGGATCAAGCAGGGCTGGTAACATTTAAAAAAACACCGAATGACAGGGTCAAGCAGGGCTGGTAACATTAAAAAAACACCGAATGACAGGGTCAAGCAGGGCCAGTAACGTAAAAAAACAAACACCGAATAACAGGGTCAAGCAGGGCCGGTAACGTAAAAAAAAAAAACACCGAATGACAGGGTCAAGCAGGGCCGGTAACATAAAAAAACCCCAAATGACAGGGTCAAGCAGGGCCGGTAACATTAAAAAAACAAACACCGAATGACAGGGTCAAGCAGGGCTGGTAACGTAAAAAAACAAACACCGAATGACAGGGTCAAGCAGGGCCGGTAACATAAAAAAAAAACACCGAATGACAGGGTCAAGCAGGGCCGGTAACGTAAATAAAAAAACACTGAATGACAGGGTCAAGCATGGCCGGTAACATAAAAAAAAACACCGAATGCCAGGGTCAAAAAAATTAATGTGTTTGGCGGATCAACCAACGTGCAGCTGGTACCAGTACATCCTCAGTTGGAACGGTTGATATTATGCAGATAGATGATGACATTGTTTTTATACCGACATTGGGCGATGTAGGCATCGTCGTTTGTGAAGGCCCATTGGGCTGAAGCCAGTGCACGTTTCACTACGACGTTTGTCAACTAACCATTCGACCAGGATAGACTTGGATGAATATTGGAGACGGATTTTAGTTGAGCACGAACTTGTAATTTGAAGAGTTGGTACATCACAAGGTTTGGAGTCTTATATGTACAAGAAGAGGTGACTTAAGATGGATAGGATTTGAGTAAATGAGTGCAAACAAGGGAGGGCTCTGAAGGCGTGACACTGGTTGTATGGGGAAGGAAGGAGAAATCCAAATTAGATGTCGATGACAAGAGAAACAAGTGTCTGTTGGGAGAATTGGGAGACGACTGTATCGCGAGAGCTGTTAGATGACTGTGAATTGGGAGAACTGGAGACGACCGACTTTTGCGAGACTTTGTATAAGAATGAGTCTTTGTATAAGAATGAGCCTCTTGCCCAGAGGAATGTGAAAAGAAAGGAGGAAATTATATTTCGGAATGTCCAGATGAAGCGGGAAATCCGTCGTCAATTGGTAATAACGGAAGAGATGGAATTTCCATCGGTACCAATAAGGAGTTGAGGACGAAGGTCTTTGGGGAAACAAGAACTTTGCCGTTAAGGGCCAGGGAGTCTCGTTAGGGTAGGTGTGGGAAGTCCGAGGATGATGTGTGTGATCGTCTATGGTTTCTGCGCTCATTGAAGTCAACTAATGAAAAACACTAACCCCTGCCTCCGAACATGGGAATACTACTTATGATGTACCAATACAAGCAGAGAATATACGCGGATGTGAACTCAAAAGTGACTCCAGGGAAGGACCCTGCACGACTTGAGAAAGCTGCACGGTGACAAGTTCCTTGACACTGACGAGTTTATGACCGCAATAAAGGATCTAGTCATCCCAACACTGCTTTACAGAGAACGCTCTCCTCAAAGAACAATCTGCAAGCCACAGACATTAATACATGAACTCGGAAGACTTCTTACAATTACGACAAGCAAAAATAATAATATTTTATACAGAAACCACTACCCATTACGAAACGTATTCACGAGTAACGAACGGCCGTGTCTATAACACAACCAAACCTCAAATATTTTTACGTTTCAAGGGCTACCGAATATTTCTTAAATGGCCTGCGTCCGTGTGTTGGGAGAGAGTGGCTGGAAAAAATCGGCTGGTCGTTTTAAAACGTCAATGTAAAGCTCGATATAACTGCACAGTAGAACTATGATCCCTGGGAAAATAGCGATAGTGGCTTAATAAATTATGAAATATTTCGACTGAAAGCTATTCAAGTTGCGTTTCTTATCATAAATCCCGCTCTTATGACAGTAACGTTTTCAAAAAATTCTAGGTGGCCAATACTATGAATGTTTAATAATGATTATTAAATAATCGAGGGCAACTTCAGAAATTCCGGATTTCAAACGTGGTTTTTATAACTATTTTCGTAGTTTTACCCTATAATTCCAAAACTGTGGATACAAAGCACTCCAAAGAGCCGTATATAAAATACCATCAATTCTTTGTACGTTGGTTCGTAAATGTAGATGGTAGTATGAGTAGCAGCAACCCGTTTAAATTAAAAAGTAAAGGTACGAAATACCAAGTTCAGCCGCGCTGATTGAAAAATATCTTCGATTAATAGGTATATTAAAATCACTCAGTTATCGGTGGGCTGAGGAAAGTTGACATGTCTCTCTATTTGAAAACATTTCCCACGGCTTAACATTTTATGTTTGCTGCTTTCCTTGTCGTTTAAATATTCAAATCGAAGCTTCCTTTCATTACTGTTCCTTCATTTACGTACCTCTGACCTGAAACTCGGAGCCTCTATATAATCCGTTCCCATATCGATGTCAACTTCAGTGTATGCTGGAGTCTTCTTACCATCCTTGGATTTCTTCGATTGTTTCCGCATCACAGCGTCTGGTTAAAGCAGATCAATTTTCAGCGCTTGTTGAATTTGATTGAGTAAAGGGGGGGGGGGGTACAGAGAGGTTACTGCGGAACTGAAGTCGAGTATTCGAACGAGAAAGCCAATTTATCTTATGACGTACCACACACTGACCCCCCCCCCCCCACACACACACAATCTCAAAACCTCCTAAACCTTACTTAATTTACTCACTCACTTATTTATTTATTCCTTTTCCTTGTTCCTGATCTTTTATTGTCTATTCGTACAGCTCACGTTGCTCTTCGTTGCAGTCTGGGCCATCTCTGGGACTTCAGGATCGAACACGGAAATGATAAGCCAAGAAAGAGAAATGAGATACAACAGACCTCCTGTCAGATCGTTAAGTCAGTGACTGGGCGAAGCTGTTTGATTGTCATTGGATGTATTTGTTATTTGTTTGACACTAGTTAACTCAGTGGTAGTTGGGGCACACTTCCTTTGTCACAGGAGCCACGTATTGTGCCTATTATGACAATGTTCCTTACCAAATAAAGTACCTTTTAGGAAGCTGATTATGCCTTTTGCCGCAGGCTTTTCTAGGGTTCGGGGGTCATTGAACTCCTGAAAAAAAGATGTGTGAAGTGCCAGGCTCGTAGGGCAAAGCTCTCGCATATGATGTACTCTACCGTTGCTTCCTCCTCGCTGCACAATCTGCATTGGAATGCCTCTTGTTAGGATGGCACCTAAGTGGGTTGAGCCTGCTTGCTCTCTTGAACAGGAAGGCACAATGAGGCTTTTCAACCGCCATAGTCGTGAAAGGGCGTGTTTGTCCTGCGTCTCCCACTGGGTCAGGTAGACGATTTAGGTAAGTTCTCGTCGCTCCTATGTGACAGGCTAAACCCAATGGGAGGGGATTACATTCCCCTTTTCGCAAGGTTGTCTGCCTTTTCATTGCACTCGTGACCTCCATGAGGCGATATTAAAGGCCGATAAGATATATACCAGCTCTAGTGCACATATATTTATGGCTGGAATTGCTCCTAGGCAAGGCTGAACATGGGTCCTACGATGGCCACACCAGCCTTGCCACCCATCACAAAACCATCAGTGTACATAGCAGCGCGCCCACCTCAGTTGGGAATAGCCCTCTCCCCCACTGACCCAGCGAGTCGCTGCGTACGCTTCAGCTCTGCCATAACAGTAGTAGCAAGAACTACAGCCTCTTCTATTTTAAACAGTTTCACACTTCTTTGGAGACTTGCCTTTGCCATGATAGAAATAGTAATGGACGGCAAAAGCCTTATCGCTCCCGGGTACGCAGAGAGGTGAAACCTCTATCTATTTAACTATACTCCTTTTTGTACGTAGAAATCATGCTTCGTTCGATGTAATCCGAAAAAACTCGAACGTACATTTTCGAAGACATAAAAGTGTATTTTGGTAATTTTACACGCTATCTACAGGCCAGATGTTAACTAACTATAAACCCAATCAGATTTAATGAATTGAACGAACTAGATTACTCTTCATTTATAGATGTAATAAAGTAATTGCTCCAATTGAATGAAAGGAAAAGAACGATGTGGAATGATGAGACAAAGACACAATTAACAGTAAATCAAATGAATGCCTTCGAACGTAAAATCAGCTATTAACACTTTGTTAGAGGAAATGGAAGACGGGCGCGATATTGCACTAGGCAGACAATCGAGTTAGTGGAGGTTTGGACCTGTTTGGACCAGGATAGACGTGAATGAAACTCGGAGACGGGTATTTACGGAGCACACACTTGTAATTGGTGAGCTGGTATATCACAAGATTTGAGCACTTCGATGTACAAAGAAGAGGTGACTTACACGGGAGATGAGTTGAGTATGAAATCGTGAACAAATAGGGCTCTGAAGACGTGAAAACTGGTTGTACTGGGAAGGAGGGAGAAACCCAAACTATAAGTCGATGAGAGGTGAAAGAGGTATCCGTTGGAAGAATTGGAGACGGCCGTATCTCGAAAGGTGTTAGGAAACAAGTGTTGGGAGAACAGGAGACGACTCACTTCAGCGACACTTCGTAACAGAATGAATTTTTGGGAGAAGGTATCTGTTGTGGACAGGAATCTGTGAAGGGAGGAGAGGGGAAGGTTGGGAGAACCACCGTTGGAAATATCCGCCGATTTGGGATTTCCATGGGCGCAAGGACCTTTTGGAGAAACAATGACCTTGCCACAGGTGCCCGTTGGGCAAGGAGCGGAAACTCTGAGGTCAAAAACCTGGAGGGATTCAGCGCTTGCGTTGAACAGAACTTCTACTGCAGCAATGGGGCAAGCGTTCATGCTTCTGCAATCGCAAGGAAAACATGTATTTGCAGTTAATCGAACTCCCCTTAAACTGCCCAACGGCCTGTAACCTTTACGGGGCTTACGAAACATGGGGTCTTATTATTCCCTTGTAGAGCCCATCCATCATTTTTATAGTGACGCCTCATTATATTTTACCTCTGTTACCGGTTAGTTATTCTCTTAGTGACCAATATTTCAAGCCAAGGAGGACTGCTGCAGTCTCACCACAAACAATGCTCATCAGTTCCTTCTTAACAGTTGACTCCAGCCACCAAAACGTAGTCCGCTTTTATATAAGTTCCATAGTATCTATTCTTTCGACCTCAGTGGTCAGTTTAAGTTACCGAAAAAGCCTAATTGAACAGCGCGTTAATTTCAGTGCACGTCCTCGAGGTATGTAATGTTAGGTTTCATTCAACCACAATTTGACCAAATGATTAAAATGAAATAACGGAGAAAAATAAATAAATTAAAAAATACATAAAATTAAAAACTAACATTTAGAAATATATTTGAACTCAAACAATTAAGATTAAATGTCGTTTCAAAAAGTTGAAAGAACGCAAATAAAGTAAGAGTGTGCGAATCAGTTCGTACACATATTATGTATGAACTGCGTCTACTCCTCGTCCAGAAAAATCGCCTAAACGTCAGAACATGGAAAACAAATGGGTACTGTATATCCTGAAGGAAAAAGCTACCGAAAAGAATTCTTGCTTTGGATCTAGTGACGATCAGCTGTCAGTTTTGGCGATCGCTCCTGGTGAAGGTGGGATGGCTGAGAATGACTATTCAGGGTGGAAGCGCTTACTTCGTAAAAACACGGTTACGATAGAGATGTATTCTAGTTTTGAAGATTCTCTAACCTAAACTGAACGGTTGCAAAAATGTTTTCAGACGTGCGTTCTAATGTGGTGCACTGACAACAGTTATTATTGTTGGTTACCTTTGCTTACGGTTCTGCCTGAAGGCGGCGGTATTTCTGCAGATGTTTCGCCCATCATCACGTCAGGATATTCTTCCTCTTCATCCTCGCCTACGTATTCCCCTCTTTCGATCATCAATTGGATACGAAATTGTTCCCGAAGCCTCCGGCCTGTCTCCATTCTTTCAGGATCGATTAAGTCCCACATTTTTTCTTTGATTTTTTTGAATTCTTCGCCGAACCTGGAATCCATACTAAGAACGACGTCGTTCCTCTGGTCGTTCTCGACGATCATTATGAGTTTCCAATTGGGAGCTCCTTCTGAAACCCTTCTCGCTCCTTTAGTCTCCTCGGCGGTCGGCACGTCTTGTCGAACTAAGTCTAACACCTCGCATTCTTTTTGAGTCAGCGGCCAGCTGTTTTGAACGACATAGATTTCGCCGCTGTAAAATACCTGGGAAGCGGATTTGGCCATTTCGTCGTCAAAAGGCGAAACGCGGTCGTCGACGACGGCGTCTTCAACTGTCAAGAAGGCGGCAGGCAAAAGGCAAATGCCGACTCCATAGGCCTCTTTTACGACTTTTCCGTTCTTACCTTTCAACTTCATCCGCATAGCAACTGACGGTCTGGAAGAGTTGATGCACAAGGTGATCAATGCCGCAGGGGGTAATATCCCTCTTTTTATTGTTATGAGGAACTTACATATCAGGCCATCAGAACTTGGAAAATAGTTTCCCGTGAGATAAGTCATGACTAAAATGGGATTAGGCCCTTTCTGACCCGAACAATATCCCCAGCGTTCTCCGTTGGGAGCCATGTTTCGTTTTTCGATTTCTTCCTTCATGCGAAATTCTAACGGAGCTTCGTCATCGTCGACGTTCCTCTTAGTTGGTCCCTCCAATTCCCCCCAACCCCACGGCGGTGCCAAACTGCAAACGTGGGGAATTTCGGGAGGACCAACGCCAAACGCTCGTACCTTCCATTGAGCGGATTTGTCACGAGCGGCAACTGGGGGGTACCCGTGTAAAAGTAAGCAGTAACCCGCGGTATTCCTTTTGAGGAAATACGTGAAGTTGGCGTCCAAACCTAGCGGAACGATATCGTTGCTGTCCATGTCGTACAGAACCATGTTAATTGGTGAGGTCTCTGACAAAAGGAAAAATCCCACAGGTACAGGAGACGTACTGTGAATGTTAAGCACGATTCGGCCGATTAATACCCACTTAGTCGGATAATACACCATTTCAGTCACAGAAGCGAAGTCAAAATAAGACAAACGGAAAGTGTCGTCGTACCTGAATGAATACTGAACTAGCAGCTTGTTTTCGTGGGTTGTCATTTTGCGGAGCAGTTGGGCGTTATTTATTGGATTCTCCAGGAGAAACTGGTTGTAAACTTTGTCTTGTGAGACTGCTTTTCCGTGATGCCCTCCGTGAATACTCGCCGTTCGCTCTTTTTGACTCTTTTTGATGGACTGTCGACCGCTTTTGGATGCCCTCTTCTTCGAGCTTCTTCGAGATGGGCTCCGAGATTGACGACCTTTCGAAGACTTTCTTCTGGAACCACGGCGGGAAGGACTTCTCGATTTCCGACCACCGGACGACTTAGAACTTCTGGACTTCCTGGACACTTTCGATCCTCTTGATTTCCGCCCGCCTTTCGAAGTTCTAGATTTTCGGGACACTTTCGATCCTCTGGATTTCCGTCCACCTTTCGAAGCTCGGGATTTTCTCGATTTGCGTTTGGACTTTTGTACCGCTTGCTCGTCATAATCACTTTCGTTATCTGGAAGTTGTGTGAGAGGAGGCAAGCCGTCTAATCGCCTCACAGAATTCAATCTTCCGAGGTAATATTTATCCCACTTTTCTCGTCTGATTTCCTGCACTTTTTGAAGAATATCATCATACCCGTTGTCATCGAGGTATTTCTCTCCGAAGTATTTATCGAGAAACCACTTTTGGTAGTCACTCACTATTTTTGCTATTTTCCCAACCTCCGCTTTGTGGACGTGCTCGAAAACCATCTCCATAGCGTATACCTCAAACAAAGGCATCATTTCTTTTATAGTCAAGATAGAAGCGGGTTCGATTGGGTTCGGTATTGAAGAACACTTTATAAAAGGAGGGCACATGGTAGTTATAAAAGTAGCAAGCTGCTCAGCATGTCGCACGCTTCCCGGTTCCATTTTAATCAACCTCGAATAAGCGGCGGCCATTTCTTCTCCGTAAAAGAACAAAGATGTCGACTCAAGCGCCGCCAAGTTGGAAATTTGTTCCCTAACGCACAAAGTAAACGGAGTAGTTGAGTGAATGGTGAAATGGTACTTGTGCGGAAGACTGTACCAAATTCGCATCATCTGCACTCCAGGCCCTAAGTTTATTGATTGCGATTTAGCGCTGTACGTTCTCAAAGAAAACCAAATGGGTCCTTGCGTTTCTGTGCACCACTTCCACCCTTCGCACAAAACAAAGCCTGCAGGCATAGAACGATCTTCATTCAGAACGTGCAAAGTGAAAATGAAATTCTTGCAAAACAAAGAGTCGCTCCAAACGTAGAAACAGTCTCCTGTCACATTCATTCGACGAATGCTCGTTTCGCTTTTCGGTTTTAACGTTCCCGCTATCACGCCCGTTTTCGTGGCTCCCCCTTCCAGCCCCTTTTGCACAACTGACTCTATCTCTTGGGGGATGTTGTCGATATTGCGGGAATATTTAAAATACGACGTTCTGTAATAAATGTGAAGTTTGTCCATACAGTTGTAGACATTTTCGAAATAAAACGTGTCGGACTTGAATATTTTCGTATCGCGTCTCTTTACTGTGTCGCTTTCCGCATGAGTTTTGTAGTCCACTGGCACCGGTGGCGATTTTTTTAACGGTATAAAAAAATCGACAACTCTTCTGACGCTACCCGGACGGCCAACGATGTGCTTGTTACTTATGGCCCAGTCAACCCAACGATAGTTTTTCCATTTGGGAAGCAATTCAGGGACAGTATCGTTATCAGCGATCGTGATGAACCCGAGATGTTGATATCTGGCGTCTAACGGGCAATCCGGTGTTGTTTCACAACTCTCGGCCAAGTTGAAAAACACGAAACGCGTCCCTGGTTCATCCATATAAATATCTTTGAACTCATGAATGCAATGATTGTGATCAGTCGGGACGCAAGGTGGCCTTAAAGCGTTCGACTGGGGAATCATATTGTGCTGTATGATTCTCCAAATCGTATCTTCGGTCATGCTCCTCACGTCAATTGTGACGTGCAGCCATCCGGTAAGTAGCGAAATGGGGTCGAAATCGAAAGAGTCGTCCCAATCAGTCCACGACATTTGACCAACTTTGAACAACGCTTTTGTTAGCAACTGCATCCATATATTTTTGGTCTTAGCGCTCGCGGGAAGTAGCAATTGACCGGAAATGTCGTAGGGAAAATACTCGTCGACTGCGACGCGACGCCATTGTCCCATGTAAAACAACCGAACGTAGTACAACCCGAATGGGTTCCATTGGGGATTATGATCGAAACCTGGGCCGGCTTTTGTTAGAGCGTAAACGTGATGTAAGGGCTGCCACGTACTGTCTGGAAAATGAAATGTCTGAATAATTACATAGTTCTTACGGTACGCGAAACATATTTGTTCGACCATAGGTTCGGTGTTAAGAGAACAAGGTTAAGAGAAACAGAAGGGAACAATTTGACTTTGGTTGTCCGTGGTACAAATATTTGTATGTACATAAAATTATACTGAACAAAATACATTAATAGCTCTTGCTGGAATATAAATGAAAAATAAAAGGTAGCTCATGTTCGTGGAAAACTTGGAAGCAACAAGAGTTGGCGTCCGGCGAATGAAGGCGATGCCCAGAATGTTCATTAAGACAAAGGTAGCTGGATGGAATTATTTCGAAAATAAGAATGAAGGGAAAAGATACTATACTGCGAAGCCACGTGGTGAAAAATAGCGTAATGAGACATTGCGATCAGAGAAGAGAAGGCCAGTGAAGTGTCGAGAGAGTTGAGGTGAGAAGAAGCGTTCCAGGAACAAGAATAGATCAGATGAGACAACGTTTCGTGAAGAGACCACGTTTGTATGATGAGCTATAGATGGACTCTTCGTGAAAACAATGTGGGTCGGTCAGATGTCTGGAAATGTTTAATGTAAATGAAAGAACCATTTCTCTTGCGGTCTCTGGATGAACTGATCTGAACAGAAACAGAAATGAAATACAATAAAAAACTTGACTACAAAAACGTACAAAACATCCTTCGACACCTCCTTTTCACCCTTGTCATCAACGTCGTGCTGTCTTGAGCCAGGTCAATTTCCTGACGATGTCTAGGTCTTCACTCGCGTTCAGACAAATGCCGACTCTGCTCGGCTGCATTATAGCCTCGACTCTCAGACTGGCCTGTCATAGTTGGCCTTCCATCTCTCCCGTGCTCCTGTGCTCTACACCTACAGCATATATAACGTATCTTTATAGTAAAGATCCTAGGAATACTTTTGCGTTCCCTTGGCTTTCTGAAGTGGAATGCCAGTGAGATCCCCCATCTTCCTGCCCTGATCGCTCTCCTTTGAGCATTTGTCCTTGCTGTACTCAAATACGGCTTCGTTATTTGGAGCTCGTTTTATGGTAATATTATGGAAGGTTGTTTTTATTTATTATTACGTACTATTTTTTTAACAATACATGTATTAGTTGTGGAAGGTATGGCATCTTGCTGTGTACAGATATGGTCACCAGTGGGTGATCAAGTATGCCTGTGCCAATAATACTGCCTGACGTATGTAATAAAGATAGTTCTGTGATAGCCATCTTGCAATCGTCCTAATCATGATTCTATGCATTCCGACTGTGTTTCTAGTGCATCATCTCTGCTTGAGAGCAGTAAGAGACCCCTTAACTCAAAAGGTTTTTCACCTAATCGCCAACCACTTTTAGAAAATTGAAAAAAAAAATCAGTTTTGAACAACCGTTTCAGATAGGCTCTAATCGACAATGGCCTGAGTTTTTAGTGCGTCAAACCTGCCGGAGAGCAGTGAGCGACCCCTATAGTGTGACGTGATATCCGACAAAATCAGTTTCGGGGTAGGGCTACGTAAAACCCTTGAACCATTTAGCTGCAAGGAACAAAACTGTTGAGAAGAAAGGTTACGGAAGGAAGGTTAGGCCGTTTCGTCCTTCTCCCGTTTTTCCTGTTGGATTTGCCTGGCGCGTGTTCCCGTCAAAAATTGGGTTCTCCTTCAGTTCCTTGCTCCCTTCCCGCGTGAGTACGTTCCTGCAACGGTTCGAACGAAGCTCGAAGAAACTCGAACGTCTCTGCAAAGTCTGTGGCTCTGTTTTCGTTTTTTTTTTCTTTTGGCATGCCTTAGGTAGGAGAGGACGTTTAATTTATCATTCCCTTTTTCTTTTTTTATTAGTAAATATTTTTCTTTTTATGCTGTGTAGGAAGCCCCATTTCTTTTTAATAATTAGTTCCCCAAATAAATGTATCTCAGTTGTTTTTTTGCTTTTCTTTCCCCTAAATACCTGGGTTCATCCCCACTAGGATTTATTTTATTATTTGCCCCTTTTCCTTATTTATTTTTCGTTACAAATTAATTGGCGCCCAACGTAAAGCTAATATCTAGTATTATAAGTGGTATCGTATTTACTCATCCTGTAAGCAGTTTATCTACTTTCGTACAGTTTTCTCTTACTTTCGGTTAAAATTTTATATTTATCCCTTCATATTTGTACGTTATATTGTTGCTAATATGGCGGAGAAAGATGCTGATGACTCATCTGCAGTAGAGGCTGTTAAATTCAGATATGCAGAGCTGAAAGGTGAACGTGAGGTTTTGAGTGCTCAAAGTATTTTTGATAAATCGAAGAGCATAACAGCCAAAAGTGTCACGGGATTTAGGGCATCTTACGATCGTTTGGCAGCGATCGAGTCAAGAGTCCAAGAATTAACTGCGAGGCCTTTCTGATGAAGACCAGAAGAACAAATTGGAAGTTACGAATTCGTACATAAACTGTCTAGAAGTAATTGACATTTCTCGTAGCACATACGTATGTCAACATGCTCAAAACAGTTTCAACTCCCATAGCAAAGCCATCAGCAGAATCCCATATCTCCTCGTCTGGTAATTACCTTCCCAGGATACCTCTACCGAGTTTCTCAGGGAAAATTGAAGAGTGGACAGAATTCTATTCCCTCTTCAAATCTCTGGTAGACGATGACCCCTCACTTACCAACATGGCGGTCAAGAAGTTTCAATACCTTCGTTCGAGCCTAAAGGGGGATGCGCTATCGGTAATTTCTAGCTTCCCGTTGAATGCAGAAAGCTATCCGCTAGCTTTAGCCGCATTAGTTAATCGCTATCAGAACCGACGAAGATTAGCCTCACATTTTATGAACCGCATTCTGGAATTCAAACCACTTAAGGATCCAACGTACGCTGATTGGCAGAAATTTCTAAGTGTTCATGACAACAATTGGAATTCACTAGCAAAGCTGGAAAACCTAGACCTTTTGGATTTTGTCAAATTACATCTCGCTCTAAGCCACTTGGACTCTGAAACGAAAAAATCCTTTGAAGAAAAATACACTTCTCATAACATCCCCACTCACCAGAATTTAATAGAGTTCGTCACTGAACTTAGCCGCAGGGAAGAGTTGCTAAAACCCATCATCCAACATGGGACTTCTCGCCATAGGAGCCTACTTCAAAGAACAGTGCTACTATGGGTTCTAAATTTAATCCCAAAGAAATCCGACCAAGCCTACCTCTATCAAGTCTCCCATAAGAATTATCTGACCGTAAGGATCCTAAACACCTTAAGGAAATGGTGGTAAATCCACTGTCTAGTGATTTGCTTGATATGGAAAGCCACTAAGAATGATCCTCCTATTTCAATGGCTGTATCTGAGAGGAATGCAACTACAAATTCGTGTTGGAATTGTGGTGACTCAATCATGTTTACACCAAGTGTCCCAAAACCTAGGAGAAGGTTCTGTTATGGGTGTGGGCAAACAGGTGTTACAAAATATACCTGTACAGTGTGTAGTCCGGGAAACTCCAACAGGAGTCGGTCTTAGAGGTGGGACCGTCTCCTATGCACACTCACAACCTCAAGCAAGTTTTCTTTTCTAAACCATTATCGCCCTTTATCGTCCCTTCATCTGACTCAACTAGAGTTATACCGTTTCCTAACGTACCGACAATTACCGCAGCAACACCTTCTCGTGCTTTATCGTCATTTACTGTCTTACCTTCTTGTCTGTCTACAGTACCCATTGTTCCAGGTAGTACATTGCCCCCTGACACTTCAGGCAACCTACAGAATGGGTCTGATTCGATTCACGCTCTTAGAGACCAATTGTCTGAATTGTGGGAACTTCCACTCTTGTTTCCAATAAATGATACCAGTCCTGATGGACCAACGACCGCCTTGATTCCTGGATTGTACGACACCGGATCAACCTTGTCATTCATAGGGAAAATCGGATTTGAACGTTTGGGACTCACACCAATGGCCAATAATAGTGATCAGAATGGAACAAATCAACTGCGTCCCATTATGATTCAGTTAGCTGATGGGACTCGAGCAAGTGTTTCATGCATCTCTCCTATGTAAGTTGTATCTGGGTCCAAGAAGATAGAATTTAGGTTTTATTATCTGGACTCCCTATCGGTTCCCATCTTATTGGGAATTGACTTTATAAGAGAAGCAGGCATTGCAACTGATGCGTCTAGCAATACGTGGCATTTCTCGGATAATCCACATTTGAAATTCAAGTTTGCCAAACCTGGGGCTTCTGCTAGGAATGCAAACCAGGTACCTGTAGTTAACTGTGGAGGTATTAAGGCACTCACAGATGCAGAGCAGGAAATTATTCAAGAAATTGTATCCCAGGGCTTGTCCAGTTTGGAAAGTTCTCCTGGTCTAACTTCCAAGATATCTCATAAGATAGACGTTGGTTCTGCAAACCCAATCAAACAAAGAGCGTACAACTATTCGCCGAAGGTATTGGAAGCTATGTACCAGGAATTAGAGAAGATGCTTGAAAGTGGAGTGGTCGAAGCTAGTCATGCACCATGGGCCTCGCCGGTAGTCATGGTTCGCAAAAATGACTCCTACCGGTTTTGTATCGACTTTCGCCGGGTGAACTCAGTCACCAAAAAGGATTCATATCCCATGCCTAACATTAATATCTTGCTGGATAGTCTTCAACAAGCTGCATATCTCTCCAAACTAGATTTACGCCAGGCATTTTTGCAAGTGCCATTGGCAGATGAAACAAGCTGTGACATTACTTCGTTCATTGTACCTGGCCGAGGACTATTTCGTTTCCGCACAATGCCATTTGGCCTGTCTAACTCTCCTGCTACTTTTCAGAGACTTGCTGATTCCATCTTTTTAGATCTGTACCCTCAGGTGATTGTCTTCCTGGATGACATCCTTGTTTCCACGTCTGACTTTTCTACACATTGCCAACTATTAAAGGAAGTTTTCACTAGGCTAAAGGAATCAGGACTTAAAGTAAACCACGAGAAGTGGCCGACGCTTTATCTCGGATTCCTGCTCAAGTAAATCTTGCCGCTATTTTGTCTGCCTCGGAGTCCCCTAGTTCTGATCTAACTGATACACTGGCAAGTAATGAGCCAAAAGATGATTGGTATGAGCGAAAATCTTATAAGGTTCAAAACCACCCAGAGAACCACCCAGGATGGAAGTGGCATGCCAATCACCTATTCTATTACCGGAAATCATTCCTTAAGGGGGAGCTGGAAGATCCGAGCGAGGACTGGAAGCTAGTAGTCCCGTGGGCTTCCCGGTCAGCTGTTCTATCGGAATGCCACAATGACCCTCAGTCAGGACACCTTGGCATCGCCAAGACACACTGGCGTGTGGGCAGGTGTATTATTGGCCTGGCATGTATCAAGACGTGCTGCGTTATGTGCAAAGGTGTGATAAATGCCAAAGAGTAAAGCCATGTAACACTGCTCCTAGTGGGTTCATGTACCCTCGTTACCTCACAACACCATGGCATACTGTTTCCGCTGACATAATGGAGCCTTTCCCTCGAAGCTCCTCTGGTAACAAATATCTGTTGGTGTTTGAGGACACATTCACAAAATGGGTTGAGCTGGTACCCTTGAGAAATACTTCATCTGCTGTGATCCTGGCCAAATTTCGTTCAGTAATTTTAAATAGATTTGGAACTCCCGCAGTACTCATAACTGACAACGCATCGAACTTCGTGAGCTCATCAGTGCAATCTCTTGCCCAGTCATCCGGAATCCAACACTGCAAAACACCAGTTTATCATTGCCAGGCCAACCCTACTGAGAGAGCAAACCGGAACATCCGTCAGCTCATAAGAACATATGTCGACCAGTCCCACCATAACCAATGGGATCTATTTATCGGAGAGTTCCAATTTGCGCTTAACAGTGTGGTTCATGCCTCAACTAAGTACTCCCCAGCCTTCTTAAACTTTGGACGAGAATTGCAACCCCATAGTTCTGTACGCTCCAGTGTATCTGACAACTCAGTTCAACTCACCAACCTCAATTCCGATGAATGGGCTATCAGGATGAAGAAACTGGTTGAACTACATCACCTGGTCGAAGAACACCTTCTAAAAGCTAGCACTCAACAAGGACAGCGTTACAACTTGCGTCGTAGGCCAGGCAAATTCCAAGTGGGAGACTCAGTCCTGCGTAGGGCCTTTAATCTATCTTCTGCAGCCGACAAATTATCTTCGGGCTTGTGTCACAAGTATGAGGGGCCATTTACCGTGGTTTCAGTCAGCTCCGGCGGTACATGCAGGCTTCAGGATACCCGAGGCCAGGGGGCTGGCCTATGGCATCCCTCCAAGCTGAAGCCATACCACCACACCTCAACTGCTGGAGGGGGTGTGTGACGTGATATCCGACAAAATCAGTTTCGGGGTAGGGCTACGTAAAACCCTTGAACCATTTAGCTGCAAGGAACAAAACTGTTGAGAAGAAAGGTTACGGAAGGAAGGTTAGGCCGTTTCGTCCTTCTCCCGTTTTTCCTGTTGGATTTGCCTGGCGCGTGTTCCCGTCAAAAATTGGGTTCTCCTTCAGTTCCTTGCTCCCTTCCCGCGTGAGTACGTTCCTGCAACGGTTCGAACGAAGCTCGAAGAAACTCGAACGTCTCTGCAAAGTCTGTGGCTCTGTTTTCGTTTTTTTTTTCTTTTGGCATGCCTTAGGTAGGAGAGGACGTTTAATTTATCATTCCCTTTTTCTTTTTTTATTAGTAAATATTTTTCTTTTTATGCTGTGTAGGAAGCCCCATGTCTTTTTAATAATTAGTTCCCAAATAAATGTATCTCAGTTGTTTTTTTTTTTTTGCTTTTCTTTCCCCTAAATACCTGGATTCATCCCCACTAGGATTTATTTTATTATTTGCCCCTTTTCCTTATTTATTTTTCGTTACAATAGTCAAAGGGGTCATAAAACCAAACATACCGGTATTACTGGCGTAGGAGGCGCCTTGAAGCTCTATAGGAAACTGGTGGATCATTCCTGCTCTTTCCAAGCCCATTACTGAAGAAATGATGTGCCGCATTATTTTGAATTTGAGGAGATGTTGGTTATTCGTGTACAAGTCCAACGGTCCATCTTCAGGATCAAGGGTCGGAGGCTGCGAATGAAATGCGATATCAAACAACGTCATCTTAGCAAAACCGCCCTCACAAGAAAAACGCTGCAAATTATCTCACAAGGTTTGTGATTCTCTCGCACAGCATGTTGCCGTATCACACCTCTGAGAACCATACCATTCGATTCAACATCAAAAAATACTTGAAAATGATACAAAAATTACCTCAAAACAACAGAACAAGGTAAATTGACTTTTTTAGGTGTCGCTTGGTGGTTTGAATGAGATGGGAAACGAGCGCAGGCCAGGGAGAATCGATAACTTAAGCTACTTTACCCGCAAATTCCCCCAAGTGGCAGATAAAAAATCCTTTCTTTTGGGTCCATTTGGGATCACATTGTGCTCACCTACTCGACCATCCCATAGTTGTTATGAACAAAAAAGGGTTTGAAAAATGAACCAAATACAAAATTTTGGCAGTTTTATTCCAATAACGTCGTGTTAGGAATCGTTTACAAGTTACTATGATGATGATTCGAATGGAAGGGGTCTCAGTGGCGTAGGACTGCGTTTAGGTGAAAAACAGTGAAATCACAGTAAATGTAGCGAGGCGAATTCAAATTACTTGAAGGGATCGCGGGATAATATAACAAAAGTTATCGTTTCTCTCCGGTCCGCAGTCATTTTCCGCTCTTCCTCTCATCTCATTCATATCACCAGTCAGTACGACCTGTCAAGTCTCGTCAATTGCCTAGCGTCGCCAGGCAAGGCCAGTGAAGAAAATCTCTTAAATTATCTACACTGTGGTTTCAAAAGTAGCAGTGGCCCAATAAATTCCGTTTTGTGATGCGTCGCACGAGATATTTCTTTCTTTTTTTAGTTTTCCTCCGCACATAACGTTTTAAAGGCGCTAAAACACTAATTGAGATGACTACATATGCATTTTTCAGTTCTGGAATCGATTTCGTCGTTTTGGTTTATTATTCATTCTGAATAATAACCCTATGTTTTCGGTCACGAAAAATTTTTTGCAAACCCCCTCAAAATTTGATACTTTACGTTTCAAGACATGGAGATTCCAAATCTGCAATGTCCGTCCGCCGTCCCCCATCACCCATCAACCGACTACCACCCCCCTTCTGCCATCCGAGCCGTTTTGTGCATTTAACGTGGTCTAAAAAATTCGTTCTTTTGCACAAAAATCCCATTTGGTATTTAGTTGTGCCCGCCATCTCGGCAATCCGATCGGACGAAGCCCATGGTTGTTATGGGCAAAAAATGGTTTAAAAAAATTAACGAAACGCAGTATAATCGCAAATAAGCCACGTTTTGTATCGCCCGCTCGACTCGCAGCGCCCTTTGGACTTGCAACGTCCTGCCAATTGCCGTGGGAGGGTTCACTGGAAGCCCTCGTCCCACCCCTCCATTGGATCAGACGTTTACCGGCGCCTGGCGCCGGGGGAATATTTTTAAGTACTGACTTAACAGCCAGACGATGATGTCTTTACATCGAAAGCGCTTGCCCACAGTAACTCACAAGCCAGAGGAGACGGACTCACCTAACAGGTACGTTAACTTTAGGAATATTTTTAATTTCCGTAGTTCCATTGTAGTCAGGTCATTTCGTATGGTTTACTAGTATTCGATGCTGAATCGAATGGGATGGGGGAGCAGTAATACTAGGTTAAGTTGTTCATGAGAATAATAAACCATTGTGTAATAACTTGCAGAGTTTTGGTTTATTATTCATTCTGAATAATAACCCTATGTTTTCAGTCACGAAAAATGAACAACTAGGGAACCCCCCCTCAAAATGTAATACTTAACGTTTCAAGACATGGGGATTCCAAATTTGCAATGTCCGTCCGCCATCTGCCGTCCCCTGTCCCCTGTCTGCTGTCCGCCGTCCAGGCCATTTTGTGCCTTTAACGTGGTCTAAAAAATTCGTTGTTTCGCACAACAATCCCATTTGGTATCTAGTTGTGCTCCATCGCCGTCTCCGCAATCCAATCGGACAAAGCCCATGGTTGTTATGGGCAAAAAACTGTTTAAAAAAATAACGAAACGCAGTATAACGCGGGAACTACAGCGGAAGTCAACGTTTCGTCGTTAGTACTCCCTCCCTCCCGTCATATCAAACTCAATCACCCACCCGCTCGACTTGCAACGCCCTTTCGACTCTTTTTGCCCGACGGGGCGCCAAGGCCACTTCCTCCGCACACCCCTCCATCGGATCATAAGCACCTACAGACATTTGCGGGCATCTGTCGCCGGGGGAATATTTAGTTTCCGTAGTTCCATTGTAGCCAGGTCATGTTTCGTATGGTTTACTAGTATTCGATGCTGAATCGAATGGGATGGGTCTCGGAGCAGTAATACTAGGTCAAGCTGTTCATGAGAATAATAAACCATTTTTTAATAATTTGCAGGGTTTTTTTTAATCAATCCTGCTTAAACGGTATTAGCTATCTCTACAAATTCGTGCTCCCGAGACATTGCTGTATTTAAAGCTTCGAGTTAGATTTGCCTCGACTAGCAGTGAACCCTACGGCATATTTCCACGTCCCATACCTACTACGAGACGTCAGATTTGCCTGGACTGGTTGTTTCACACCCTATCACATGTCTATGGAAGTACTAGTTAATTTTACTAGGAAACTAAATTCACTGACATAAAAACGTTACAATGAATTATAACGGAGCGAAAGAATACCTCGTCGTTTTCCCAAGATGGGCGTTTCCATATCACAGGTTTCATGGTTGGAGGTAGACTCCCGTGCCCTACAGGGTCGCTGAATGACTGAACGTCTGCATCTTTATCAACTTTTGTTCGATCCCTCCACTTCTTTAGTTTTATGCCTTGCGACTGAGTTCCAGAAGTAGTTAACACCGATTTCTTTTTCCCACCCGTCGATTTCCGAGAGACAGACTTTCTTCCAGCCGCAGACTTTCTACCTGCGGCAGACTTTCTTCCAGCCGCAGATTTTCTACCTGCGGCAGACTTTCTTCCAGCTGCCGACTTCCTGCCTGCGGCAGACTTTCTGCCTCCGGTAGATTTTCGGCTTCCAGTCGATTTTCTTCCTGCGCCCGATTGCCTCTTCCCGACAGCCGATTTCCTCTTCCCTCCCATTGATTTTCTGCTACCAGTTATGGATTTGCCCTTTTTTCTCAACGCGGCCGCCATTTGAGCCGCAAGACCGGCTTTGTCTACTTTGGCCAAAGCCTCTTTACTAGGCATTTCATCCCACCTAACGGCGCACAACGTCAAATCGTCCCACACTGGCCACGGAGGATGGAAGAGATCGTGATCCAACATTTTACTCTTCTTCTTCTTCGAACCGCGTTTACTTCCAATGACGGATTTTCGACCGATTTTTGATTTTCTCCCAGAACTTCCGATTTTTGATTTTCTCCCAGAACTTCCGCTTTTCGACTTTCTCGAGGCAGATCTGGACTTTCGGCCAACGGTGGTGTTTCTGGCCATCGTGGTGCTTTGCAAAGTACTGATGAATTATTTGTCTTTTCAATCTTCCCTTACGCACCACCAAACTATTATTTCGGTAGAATCGTTGCACCCAGTCATCACACATTCTACCATCAACAATGTAAACACGTTTACTAACATTATGGCGTTGAAAAACATACCACAGAACTACTTCAAACAATCCACGTACGGAGTTGAAATGTGATGAAAGTGTACGGTACGCCACATCACACAATGCCCTCCACCGTTATTTTCTCCCATAAAAACAGCAGCGTGCTCTCAACGCGGGGGGCGTTTCACCCCTCACATATTCATCTCCCAACAACTGAAAATTAAAAGAAGATGAATAAAGAGGCGAAATCCAGATGTAAATGCGACGGATATTTGTTGGACGTGTTAGTGGTCAATCCCCCGGCGAGGAGGGCTCAGACAGAGGTTCATCGTTGAAGTCCGTGGTGGAGGAAGGTGGCGGTTCGCTTATGGCTGGTTTCAGCCGGCTCTCATCACTGCCAAGGATATGAAGGACCTAAAGTCTTCGATCGGATATATGAGTGATAAACTGTTATAAATTTGTCGATAATGTTTTTCAGCTGCAGTCGATGGTGGTTGGTGAAATGGATCCATGGTGGCGGTTTGTCGTTCATGTTGTCAGAATCTCTCTCTCTCTTTCTCTCTCAGCGCATCGCCAGTCCAAGAACGGCCAAAGGATCGGGTTTACGTAAATGAAAAACTCGCATCTTTCCGCTTGAGTTGCCGTGCCGCACGAAAATTGATGCCAAAGAAAGAGGTTATGAACACGTCTGGGTGAGAAACTCCATCGTTCGTGTTACGAAGTCTGACAGGAGATCATCCAAAAACTGTCAAGTCGTTTGATGATATTGAACTTCTGTGATGTTTCCTCTTTCCTCATCAACACTGCAGTATATTGGGAAACCAAAAACTCTCGAAGAACGCTTTGAATAATATATCTCACTTTCTAGATCAGATATCGACGGACTGTAAAACTTCTTCTAAATTCTTTGGTAATCTTTCAAGGAAATCCCCTTTTATCCAATTGTGTATTTCTACTCATATAGATACAAGGAGTTTTTCGCAAAATCTGTTTAGTGCTTGGCTTCAAACGCAGCAAGTAATGCCAGACTTCAATGTCCTCACGGTGGTGTGGGTGGAAGCAGCGGTAATTTGGATAGTATTCCCGCTTACAGAAACCGTCATGATGGCGATATTTTCTAAGATACCCCTGCATTGGAACTCTAATTTTCATTCCATAAACCGTTTTGTGTGGTTTGTACTATATATCGGACGGATCGGAGGGGTCAATTGGTTCCTGATCTCTCTGCTGAAACGAAGACCCTGTACGTTAATTGTACCTTCGCCGCAGTGGTGGGGGACACGCATATTGATGTATTGGATGTAGACAGTAAAATATTGAATTAATTGTTGCAGGCGGTCTTTGGGCCTACTAGAATCTTCATCTCTTATTGATCGCGTGTTGATCTAATCCCATGAGCGTGTTTTGCCTGGGGTTATCAGATGTTTTGTAACCGATCATTCTCCCACCGGCAGAAACTAGTTGTTGGGGGGGGGGGGTTACGGATTACGAGATGGAAGAGAGGAACCTGCTCAGCTTGGTCGAAAGTACTGGTAAATGTTGACAAATCAGCTGCCGCTTTGATTGAGAGGATAACATTGTGCACCACTAATGCAACCAAAAAACTCAATGCTAGGTCAGAAAGACTAAACAAACTCCTTGGATTACTCAGGTCCTGATAGTTTCGTTAAGAAAGCGGATGAAAAGCCAGAGACGATAGAGGTACCACCCGATTGAAGTCATAATTTACGAAATTCCGTAACCCACTTCGTATGTTGATTCGTGCAGCAAAGAGGTACTGCTTCGATCACAGGTTTGAAGAAACGGAGGGAGATCGTGGATATGAGTGGGAGGTTCTCGACAAGGTTCCATAGAGGAATGAGAAAGACGATGAAGAGTGCATTAAGGGTTTGGGTGAACCTGACGCTCGTAAGAGGGCTGTTAATACGCTTAATGATAACTTCATCTCTTTCGGCAACGAACTGGCTGATGAAATCGCGAGAAACCCTCTTCCTCGATTGTATCCCCTGCCAAATGACGCGTCCTTGGCCACCATTGTTTTCTTGGATCTGAAAAAGGTCGTTGACTCCATTTATGGGTCTGTTTTCCTTGACGATCCGGGGGAATATGGGATCGCGATGGTTCGACAGCTGCTTGTCTGATCGTACCCAGTTTGTGGATGTTGGGGATAGCGTTAGTGAGCTGAACCCCATAAATTATGATATGATCCAAGGAAGCACATCAAGTCCAAAGCTTTTCTTAATATGCATTGCCGATTGTTGTTTCTGACATCAATTGGTGACTTCTTTCATTTGCCGAAGACAGTGCTGTCCTGGTACGGTGCCTTCCAGGCAGGTGGTGTTAGCCAATATGCAGAGCATCCTGGATAGCTTGAACGAGTGGCTGTCGGCTAATTGAATATCACGAATGCTAAATGCTTGCTGGTGGGTGGGGCTCGGTACACCCCAGTTGTAAGTGTAGGATGCATGAAGTGCTTGTCGCTGTGAGCCGATCGATAGCGTCGAGAAGTACAAGTACTTCAGGGTCGTCGTAGATTCAGCTCACCTCCGGAATCACCACACTCCTTACCTCCGCTCTATAATGCGTACATTTGTACACGTGTTCCACCACGTCAGGTCGTCTGAGAGACTTAAACAAGTTCACCTGGCGTCCTTTTCTAGTCTGTACTTCAATATGGTGTCTCGATTTGGAGAGAGCCTGCTCGAACCACATTCTGAAGTTAGTACTAATCCGAATGGACAGCTTTGAAGGTGGTGGGAGGAAAACCCACAAGATACCCCAATGTGCTTCTAACAGGAAGGCAAAGGTCCACTATCTGGCAATTAGTTGCAAAGAACTTAGTCCTTGTTTACTTTCGTCATCTCTACAATGTTGAGAAACCCAATGATCATCCCCACCCAAACCAGTTCCAGTTGCTTCGCAATATAGTAAATCCAAGAGTAAATCTCATCCCCTCAACCAGTATGTGTAAAATTAGCGATAATCTGCCCGTCGTACTTTTAAGAAGAAACAAGAGATATGCATTTTGATGGTTGAGAGGAATTGGACCCGAAATACGTGTAATTTTAGTTGTTAATAATTGCAATACTTATCCCAATCTCTGTCAAAAGTTGGATAAATAGGAGCTCCACAGTAAGGTATTCAGAAAGGGTTTAGAGATTGTTGTTAAATCCCACTAGCTCACTGCCCCAGGAGTGGACTACTCGCGAATGATCGTATTCATATATTACAAATTTTCATGATGTAACTGTATTCCCTGGTCTAGTTGCCGCTTCGCAGGGGTGGCAATTTTAAACAGCAACACATTTTGGGATAAATGAAGATAACTAAACTTATAACTCCAGTAGTTTTCAAGTTTACGTACAAACGTGGAAGAACGTCATATCTTACCAACGTCGTTACGGATTCGCGTCTCCGAATCCGCGGCATCAATTGATGATTCATTATTCAGAGCTATTTAGACGTTCTCGGCCCTATTTTTTGCACCTCGGGTTTCTCTACTAACCTTCACTGTACTACAACCTATGTTCGAATGACGTCTTCCAGACATGATTGAAATTCTGTAAAAAATTTAGTGCTCAGAAATACACCTTACAACTATATCTATGATTATAAATAAACTGTAAAAATTATTAGTAAGTGATCCAGCAAAAAAATATTTCACTTATTGTTCATTCGACTAAAAACAAAAGGTAATCAATTATTATATTATCAACAACAAAAAATCCTGGTTCTATTCATTTATTTTTTTAATGTAATCCGATGGCTGCTTATCTTAAAGTGCCATAGAGCGTGTGAGGTACTTGGAGAATTTTTTTACTATTTACCCGCGTACAGAACACGAGTGAAAGTCGTGTCCGTGCCCAAAAGAAAAGAACAAATAACATACACTCAATTATACTCACTTGATGAAAATAAATAAAATAATGCCTCTCAGAAAAGTACTGGGAAATGAAATTATAAACCGAATAAGACCCACTTGAAATTAATCAGGAAAAAATAGAAATGAAATTAAATGAACTCCTTTTAAAATGAAACAAATAACCTATGCTCGGATTGTAGTACATGACAATAAAGGGACAATGGGGAAAATGAAACACCAAGCTCTGATCGCTTACCTTACCTCACACAATATAAGGGGAATTTAAACACTGGCTTGAAAAAGGTGAAGATTCGTCAGCGATGTCGGTAGCTGTTATAAGACTAAATAGTGGCTCCTCCACTAATATAAACAGCGGCGAACTGCGCAGGTGACAGCAACAGTGTTACCACCATTGGCAGTCCGCCGCAAACCATTACAAGCGAAACGTGGAGGCCGGGCCAGTACCGCCTCACCTCTATGTCCCTGCATTTTAAATCGGCAATATCTTCAGAAATATTCATTTAAATTATATGCCGTGCAGGGTCATATCTATATCAAATTAAAAACGTATTTAAAGTACTTAATTGGGTAAGGATATGTATTTCTTAAAGTCACGTCGTAAATAAGCCATTTTTTCCTGTGAAATGTAAAGTATAAAAAGTTGGTTATTGTCAGTTGTCTTTAAGAGATCATATACCATTGCGGGCTTTGTTCTTGGCCGTTTCAGGGTGTACATTATTTTAATCATCTCGTAGGGTGTTTGCAATGAAGCGTAAAACAATGTGTTTATTAACGACATCTCATTAGAAACCTCTAAATTTGTGTTTCTCTACAATATTATGCTCACTCTATCTATTTAACAAACCGCTTCAAAATCCGTTGCGTAGTGTTAAAGATTCAAGTATACATAGGGGAAGACAGGGACAGCTACTTTGTTTTATACGATGTAGTGAAGTAAAACTCACTATAATCCCAATCAAATATTATGCTACTTAAGGGTGTGTAGAAGGAACATACAATGTGTAAAAAAATGTAGTGGTGGTGTGTCGTTGAAGCACGCATTTTGTTACTTATTAGTAGAATTATTGTCTGCGGATTTATATGATGTATTTTTACATAGTATTTCTCGTTCAAACTCTCAGCTAGTGTTAGCGAATTCGACGTTGAACGGTGAGTGTCTGGCGAATTTCTCGAACCGTCAGCAAGTGGAAGGAAATTGCT
This sequence comes from Pachypeltis micranthus, assembly GCA_020466155.1. Taxonomy (NCBI): domain Eukaryota; kingdom Metazoa; phylum Arthropoda; class Insecta; order Hemiptera; family Miridae; genus Pachypeltis; species Pachypeltis micranthus. The sequence goes on along the minus strand of CM035771.1, from coordinate 27,479,187 downwards.
CGAATGAGGCGCCTGCCAAGAATCCCAACGAGCTAAGCTCTGCAGGAGAAACGGTTTAATGGAACTGGCAAATGGGTAGAGGAGTTCTGTGTACTTTGTTGCCCTATCCAGTAAATGATGATGCGGTATCCGCTCATTCGCTTCGGGGGCTTCAAGTGTTGGTCGATGAAGCAAGTCCCCACTCTCCGACCCCGTAGCTTGGTAAGTGGCTTCGAGCTAATAATTTCCCGAAGGCGGGATGCTGCGCTGCTTTACAGTCAAAATGCAAGTAACGGACAGCAGCAACGTGGTATTCGATCAATCTAATGAGCGGTGAGCTTCGGCCCGTCCCCTTTCCCCATCTCCCTCTTATTCAACCGATCGATTTTGAATGTATCATCGATACCAGCATGTTTTCAAGCAATACGGACAGTCAAACCAGCCAATAGTATAATCCATCACTTGAGTCCTACGTCAAACGTTGTAAAATTAAGTTTTCTTTTGTTATTCTCATCTTGAGACTACTTATTCCAAAAATATACGGTGCAATGAATCACACAACTTTCATCACGGCCGCATAGATGCTGATGGAACACGTCTGCGGAGCGCGTCATGTGGACTCTACACATCGTGCGATGGATCCTACACTTGATAAGCAACAAGAGGAAGTGAGGTTTGGCTGGCTGAAGTTGTCAAGCACAACGCTGCACTGAATTCACAGCGGAAGCTTCGTTGTGTAGCTCGTCTGAACCTCTCTCTTCCAACCAGTACTCTTTTTTTTGTTGACAAAGTTGTGTGGTTAGCGCTGATCGTAGGGAAATAGTGAGAAAGCGACAATAGTTTGACGTAATTGGATCGATCAATAAACGACCAACATCCTTAACCCGTACGAAACACGCGTAACGTGAAGTAGCCGTAACTTTATGCTATTGATTGTGGAAAAATAATAATAATTAAGAGCAGGCGAGCGCTGGATTGAGAGATATGTAAATGAAGGTTACACATTTTATCGAGGGAATCGCAAGGTGGTAAGCCAGTCTACAACTTTCGTCTACCATGCTACAATACGCCAAAATGAGAGTGAGAACCAATGCAGCCTACATTTTGTACATACATTACTATAATTCCTTCACCTCTGCTATGAAGATTGCAGCGTAGGAAAGCTCTGACTCAAGCAAAAATTAAAACGATCCCGAGCTCTGCTCGTATACACGAGTTTCCTCTAAATATGATTCTTAGTCTTTGACTACTAGACAACAATCACTAATCGTTCTCCACTATATAGCTATATCTGCACCACCAGCTTCACGGTTTAGACGTTAGCCCACCAGTTCTAGACTGAGATTAAAAAATGAAAGAAAAGAGACGGAAGAAACAGCTGACAAACCGCTGCACAGCAACGATCGGCGAAAAGTGACCAACTAAGTAAAACAGTGGCTACAAAAAGAATTATAGCAACAAAAGAAATTTCAAATTCTTGGAATTTTTTTCACAGAGTTACCACGAACAGTTAACACGAAGGGCCCACAAATAAAGGGCAGTCCCATAAATTACCAATAGGCTAGTTACTTAGTAAAGGTCGTGATATAAGTGGAGGCCGTTGAACAAAAACAAAGCGTTAAACTGGAGGTTCCACGTAAAACGTTGTATCCTATCTGGTTAACACTATTGAACATCCAGTTAATGCAAAAAGTCAACCAAGTATGTCATTTTTGAGGGGGGGATTAGAGAAGAGTTCCAATACTTTCATCAAAAGCTTGGAAACCAGAGTTTTTTGTATTCGGCTTTGTATTTTCATATTGCTCACTGCGTTCATGATAAACTCGTACCTCCACGCATCATCGTGTCAATTAATCATACAAAGTTCCTACCAACTTCGTAGAGCTAAAGAAGGTAAAAATATGCTGTGCTACGATAACACAGAAATTTGAAAATAAGTAGCTTATTTCCGCAGAATGTTCAAATTTGTTAAATGGTGTCAATTTCCATTCCAAAACTGACAAGCGGCTACATTTTACAAGTGTTTGACGTTATTATAAAACGGATTTCCGCTATTTCGCCCCAGATGCCGTTAGTTTTATGCTGCGTTTTTCAGGATAAAGCCAAGAAACATCGAGAGGTGGTTGAAGTTGTGGAAATAATAATAATAAAATAATAAAACGGTCATATCAATGTTCGGATCTAATATCAATGTTTTTGAAACAGATAATTAAGTTAGTTACTTTTCATCTGTGTGGATCAAAATTGTTTTTTACTACACACAACCGTGGGTTCTCCTTTATCGTCATTGCTCGCGCACATACGTTCGAACCATATTGAAAAACAGAACTTTCAAACACTAACAATCTAATAACCTTCTTTACTGGTATAGATACGGAGGAGACATAATCAGAGGGAAAGACAGTTAAATTCATTTCACGACAGTATCAATCAATAAGATACGCCTATTAAAATAGCTCTTAGGCGGTAATTCTCTCAACTTCCGATATTTCGGTTTCTGTGAAAAACGAAAAGCATGCATTTGCTATTTATAGAAAAGATACTTATAGTAATATTACTGTTCATAACTCTTCAAACCACCCACGAGCTCACAAAGCTTTCCATATTATGATCAAACGAGCGTTGTCAATACTTATGAATTAGGGAAAATCGGTAATCAACAGCGTAGCGGCGAGGAAATATTATAATCATTCGTTCTATTTGGGATCGGGTTCGTGTAAATATTACGGGAGGGGGGGGAGTGTAAATCTAGTTAGAGAGGTTGTAGTTGAAAAGAAAAATTGGATTAGCAAATCGTATAACGAGTTGTTTCCCGAAAAAATTGTAAACATTTTATAATAAGATCATGTGGGGTGTATAAATTAGAATGTTCTTGTGGGTAAACAGGGTGGGAAATTTTGGGAACGATTTAGAGAGCACGAGAAAGTCTATAACGATAACAAAGTTCTGCTTATAAGTTGGTAGGAAGATAATAGATCGTTGTTTGTACAAGTTTTATGATATGTGACATCAGATAGTTTTGATTGAGTGGGGCAAGGAAGATACTTCAATAATCCAGACTACCCCCCCTCCCCTCACCTCAAAATCTGATATGGTGGTGAAAGAAGCTCTAGTAAACTGTCTAAATCTCTAGCATTTGTAAAATGTTGGCAACGAAACTGCATCAACCAGCAGATGGTGCCGCAAAAAGCGCGCAATCCACCACGGCTTGTACAAGGAAAAAGGAGTGAGAAGTAGGTTGGGTGTAAGACTGACTCGAAGTGGTGAAGGGAGAATGACGTGATGCGAGCTGGTCACGATATCACGACAACTTCTCGTAAATAAAAACCCCTTCGGGTAATTACGTAGTCACCGCGGCCAGCCTTCTTCAAGACCCCTCTTCCGACTCGATGTGGGAAAATCGGAAAAACTACCGTACTAGCGTAATCGTCATGATCTGTCTGAATCGACACTATCTCTCGTGCGTTGACTTTAAGCTAGTTCATTACGCGGGCAATCGGGCGTAGGTTCAGTTGACCCTCTGAATGTACGTTCAGTGGGTGTTTATTATAGTGAAAACGATAAAAACACAAGCGACTTGAAGTTGAAGCGCAAATTATTACGCAACAGAATATTATTCTTTCGCACGACATGACTGTGACATATCCTATTCAATTCAACGTCTAAAAATACTAAGACTAGAACGACCTGTCCCATTCGAGTGCGGGAAATGAGCGCAGGCCGGGTAGTCTTAGGGAACAATCCTAAACACGACTTTATTGCAATAAAACTGCAAAAATTTCGTATTTGGTCATTAGTTCCGTCCGCTCACAACTGCATTTGATACAGTGTGAATATATCGATATATTTTGTGATACTGAATCGAATGAAAAAGGTCTCAAAGGTTTTCTTTTTTGATAAATACCGCACTATGTCAACAGTGCTAACCAATTATTGGTTGATCGCTCAACAGTTTGGAATTTGTCCAACTGCACACATTCATCTCACAATCTAAACAAACTAAATGCCAAGTATGCGATTTATCGGACAGTCAATATTTTTCATGAGGATGTTCGTGGCCGTAGTTTCGAAATTATGGGCAATGTGTTGTGACACTCGGGGAGACAGTATTGTAGTGTGGAACTACGTGAATTGCTCTCAAAAACCGTAGGAGCTATCGTTAGATTTTAAACGTGTAATGAATTAACTGAACTACCAACGTTTTGAGCGAACGGTAGTCAAGGAAACCAAAGTAGTTTCAATCTCTTGTGACAAACATTTTGTGACTATTATTCATCGTACAGGTAGCTCTACCAAACTTATTTTTACGAAGAGAGGAATTTGATAGGAAAAAGCTGTACTAAAGTGTGCGCACGAACCTTCAGTTCAGTAGTCCGTTACTTTTCACACAAAAAGTTTAATAAAAATCGAAGTAGTCGGTTTGGCGAGAAAAAGATTCTGATCTGTCACATTTAGTGTTAGTTTCGAACAGATTAGCAGTAAGTAAATGGAGATGAGTTGCTCACAAAACACAAGTATCAATTTTTAAATATTTTTCTCACGTATCACATTGAACGATCCTGCTAAAGACTCAAGCGAATAGAAAAATCTATCGCAAATGCACGTCCGATCATAGTTGAAATACACGCCGACAGAGCATGATCTTTGAGCTGGTGGATGAGAATAGAAGTGCGTACAAGCGCTACATTCATATCGATTAGAAGGACGGATGGGGGTCACGTAGCTCTTTGTCCCAACGACATTACTGGCTTCAAGCTGAACCACCCCACCCCATCTCCGACAGACTCTCCCCATTCACTATGATTGTCTACGTTCAGTCCAACTTCAACTTACTACCTCGATTCAATAGATTCATTGAAACTCAACAAGCGTCGGAAAGCAACTGTAAAATGCGATCCGGTCGATGATGGATGAGACAAATGAAGTTCCAGCAAGGGACTTCCAGCGAGGCTACAATTTGGCATCATTCGTTACTCAGAATCACTTTAGAAACTCATTTACTAAATATAAGACTGAATACGTCAATCTCGAATAAAACGTTTTTAGGAAATGGGAAAGAGAGAGAGACTGACTGACTGAAGAATTTATTTAACAACCTGGGAAACAATAGGGCCTTGAAGCCCTCTCTTCCCTGTTCCCAGGAATTAATTATGTAACAATCACTGTTTCTAGTTGTCATTACCACGTGAATAAAATAAAAAATCATCTTCTAACATTCTGACAAATCTTCTGTTGCACTTCCACGTCCACTACACTTTTCACACTTACACTTGACAATTACGTAATTACCTCTCATTGTTTGGTTTACTCGTATTTTTTTATTAACATTTTTTTCATTCTATTCCTAAAACTATTTACACTTAAATTAAAATCAAAGCGTGTTCGTTATATACATGGATTGCTCGAATCCTAAAAGATCTACTATACAGTACGGTCCTGTGCTTTAGAACCTGCATGAGTTTGCCCCGCGTACCATGCATGTGACCTTCACCCAGCATAAAGGCCCTCTCGCATCGCTCTGTACGTTTTCGTATTCGAAGGGGGGGATCTTCTACTTTTGGGGCTGCAGTGGGATGGCATAGCCTTCACTATGATTTTCTTAGTGCACCAGTACGCGCCGTTTTTCCGTACCTCTTATACCTGAGCCGCAATGCACCAGAGAAGAACACTCTCGAAAATCCTTTTTTACTTTCCGCTACCCGAAGGGAAGGAAAGTATAGTAATCGGCCCAAAAAAAAAATTTGAGTTTTCTTCAGATCTTTACGTTTCAGACCCTACTGAGTCTAAAAAACCTAATTTCGTCGCGTGGTCCGTGTGTATGTGTGTGTGTATGTGTGTGTGTGTGTGTGTTTGTGTGTGTATGTGTGTGTGTCTGTAGTTCGATTTGCAGAACGGCTGATCCGATTGAGCTGGTTCTTTTTTGTTTTGTTCGTTATTTTTTGTAGACACCAAAATAAGGTTATGGACGATTTCGGCCGATGGGAAGGGGGGTGGTGGACGAAAATGTACCAAAAACTAGGGTTTTTCGCGTTTTTCTCGAAAACGGCTCTAACGATTTTGATTAAACTGTTACATTATCTTCTCCTAATTGATACCTAACTTTTCTTTTCTATACATATCTCCATGAAAATACGGTGAACGGAGATAATGACCTATGAAGCAAAAATAGGTTTTTAAGCTTTTTGGCAAAATGACTTCAACGATTATCATCAAACTCTCAGGATATTTTCGAATAGTTAATACCTACATATTGTTCTCAATAAATGTTCCTCTGAAAGTCCATTGAGCAGAGATAAAAATGAAAATGTGTTGAAAATAACGTTTTTTCGAACATTTCCGAAAGTTCCAGGGTAATTTTTCCACCAGATGTGATAAATCCTAATGAAGTGTCTTTTAGTCACCCATACCAACATTTTGTTCTCCATAACTATTTCTGTATATATATGTTGCACGGAGATATAAGCCACGTTAACTCAGAAAAGGAGATTTGTCGAATATTAATTTATCGGCATTCGTATTTTCTCAAAAACGGCTCCAACGATTTCGATAAAACTTTCGGAATACTCTCAGCTAACTAGTCCCTACATTTTGTTCTCCATAAATGTTCCTGTAAAAATGCGTTGAACGAAGATATAGCGCCCGCATGTGTAGGTGGTGTTCGAACTTAAATGGGTGGCGGAAAGTAGTGTGTTGCTACGCACCAGATATTTTTTTCTTCAGTAGGGGAGTGTAGAGCGCTAGGAAGGTTCCGCATTGAATGGGTTAAGGATCCTAAACAACATGGTCAGAGAGGCGAGCGCGACTCTTTCCCTCACCTTCAACCAGCCCAACCTCAGGAAGTATGGCGTTACATGCTGATTTGTTTTGAGGCGATAAACGAAACGTACTGCCGAATTCAGTGCTTTCTGCATATTATCGCACTGCTCGCTGTTCATGTCGCAGAAAGCTAGTATGGCGTAATCAAAGTTATGCAGTACCAAGCTTTCGACAAGCCTGCCGTCTTACACTTAACGGCATATCTATTGCTAACCTGCGAAGCTGGTATATGGAAGCATACACACGTTTGCATAAGAGCGTGACGTGTGGCAACCATGACAGCGTGCGTGATACATTTATCCCCAGGTTTTTCATGTTGGTCACGTATTCTAGTGGTTCACTATTAATGCACACTTCTGGTATCCACATCGCATCACACTGTGTTACTAGCTTAGTGGTCCCCAGAATCATGGCTTTAGATTTCGCAGCATTTATCGTCATTCCATGACTATCGCACCATGATACCACGCGTACCAACTCCTCATTTATTGTCTTGACTCCTTCCGACAGGTGAGACAATGGTACGCTTGTATAAAGCTGTAGGTCTTCCGCGTACTCCATACACTGGCACTGCGTAAAGAGGCAGCTGGCTGAAAAAACGGTGAATAGCCTAGCTGACAATACGGAACCCTGGGGTACCCCGTCCTCCAAAACACAGCTTTTTGATAGGATACCGTTTGGTGACCTTGTGTTCAGAGTCCTTAAACTCAGATATGAGCCAAATCATTGCAGCATTTTGCCTGAATCTCCTATGGACTCTAGTATTGCCAGCAGGAGTGTGTGCTGCACTCGATCGAATGCTTGGGAAAATTCGATCATCACTAAAATTGTGACCTTTTTTCGTCCATGGCGTTCTTCACGTCATCGAGCACTCTTATTAGGGCAGTTTCTGTACTACAACCTACACGATATGGTTACTGCCTGTCGTCCAAAATATCGTTTTCACACACAAAATCGTTGAACTGCTGGTAGACACACTTGTCAAAGAGAGAGAGAGAGAGAGAGAGAGAGAGAGAGTGAGAGAGAGAAGGCGCAGAGAGATAGATAGGTAGGTAGATAGAGAGGGAGAGAGAGACGACATGGCACGATTTATTTACCCAACCGGAGAAATTATTACCTTGAAGCATTATCTTCCATTCCTCCAGGATGCAACATTAACAAAAATTAATTAACCGTATTTGTCAAGGCAGAAGCTATAAAGGATGATCTTACAGACTGACTATACTAGGAATAGCTGAGGTGTCGCAGGTTAGTAATGTGGTATATTCAGGGAAACCTTAACAGATCTCGGCATGATCACTGACATGATGGTGCCGAGGTACGAGTTCGACGCTAAACACGAAGTGCAATCAGAAGGACGACTATTGAACAGCAAAAGCCGTCGATTTGTGCCTCCGAATGTTATAAGCATCTACATGGATGGCCCTAAAACCCTGGAGGGTACCGGTTCCGGAATGTGGATTATATGTAGCGCTGTGTCTGTCTCTCGCGTGGGATATGCATCGCGTGCATGGATTAGTTGCTATTAGCGCTGGGCCCTCATAATGCATGAAAAACATGCGATTTATAGCAATAAAACTATCTGCATAATCAGTCCAGCGTCTTGCTAGGCTTTGAAGAACGTCAACTGATGAGCAAACTGTAATAGAGTTACTGGATTCTTGGACATACGAGGATCACTGAAAATGAGAGGGTCAGAGTCGTTTCGTCTGCTGTACCTCTTGGCTACTTCCGTCACTATAGGAAAACACGGAAGACATCTTTTAAACCACCAGTCATTTGAATTTCTGTAGCAGCGCCGCAATAGGAGCAGAGGTTCTCCGGATTCTCATCCATAGAACTAACATGACAAAATCATTCGCCATTCAACGGACTAGGATGTACAAGGAGCACGTTGATATATTTGAAAACGTGGTATTTGAGATGATTCCAATTAATAGTTCTAGATTATTCCAATAAATAGCTATTGAATTGTGTCGCGGACAGCAACTAGTTCCTTGAGCAATAACATAACACTATTTTGTTTATTCATCATTACCGTTGTTAATAATCATTCTAGGTTGTAAATAGCTCATTTTGTAGTTTTTTATTGTTTACTTATCGTACAGTTATCTCGTCAGTACTTAAATGTTTACCGTCTCTCCTCTGAGTTTTGTAAGTGCTAAGTTCGTTACACATCGTTGTACATCACAGTACTCACCCTTCTCAATTGGTGCATGTAAACACCAGTACTCTTATGATGTAAGAATGTGGTTATGTGGGTTGTTTATTTTCACTAACTTATTGTATGTTCATTTAAGGGATGGTAAAAAAGAAGAGTACGCTAATTTCTGTACTGAATGAGGGATGATATTTTTTATGCTGGAAGATAATTTTCTTATAGCTATGAGCACCGCAGCTTCAAGTCGTATTGTGCCAGTCCTAATGTCTCACAGGTTCCTAAGGAATGCCATGGATTTCCTGCAACAGTCTTCTATCATGTCTATCTCTAGAGAAGTTGCTCAGGCATGGGCCAGTACTTGAAAGGGTGTTCCCTAATTTTACCACACTATCTGCACTGAAAGGGATCGACTACGTTCGTAACATACGTGGGCTTTGCTCATTTCACAGTGTCCTTCCTCTCCATCAACAGAAGTGGGTTTAACTCGTATGTTGGTTCTGTATAAAGCGCTTGGAGTTCCTGGCACCCTCAGTGTTCCTGTTGAAGTACGCGTCTACACTAAATTATTCTTTTTTGAATCCTGGCTAAAACACATGTTGATTGAATCATGACATGTTGAATTTATCTTTTATTTAAAAAAACAACGAAATGCTTGTGACTGAAATGTTTGTTCCTTGTCTTCAATAATTTTTTCAATAGGTTATGGGACCAGATTACGTGAATGGTAAACAAGGAACAATTATTGAACAGTGATAGTGATTGAAGTGAACATTGACAATGGATTTAGCAAAGGTGAAAGTGGGCGACCTAAACGGGAAAGTGAATTGGACAATTTGGAAATTCAAAATGACTACGTTATTGCAAGGTCTGCCAAATGCATTCGAAGTTGTTGAAGGAACCTTGAAAGAGCCTGCCTCGCCATTGCATGAAGCGACTGTTACGGAGCTGGCTGCCTACGAAACGGAAAAGCAAAAATTTGCCACTGCGAACAGTACAGCGATGATTGTTATAATGAATAATCTCGGCGATGAAAACATCCAGAAAATTATGCGTTTTTCAAAAGGATACGACGCATGGCAAGAACTTCACCGACTCTTTGACGGGACTGCTGATGATAAGTTTTTTGAGTTATGTTCGCAATTTTTTAGTTATAAGCGTGATGAAAATGATGACATGCCCACGTTGTTGTCTAAACTTAAAAATTTGTGGAATCAACTCAAAGAAGAAATGAAACTTAGTAACAACAACTGTACATGTAGACTTCCTGATGTGTTTCTCATGTGCAAAATACTTGAAACTTTGCCAAACAACTATTTTTCATTCAAGTCCAGTTGGATGATGATGTCTAAGACTGAGAGAACAATTGAAAACTTGACTTCTCAATTATGCGCTCACGAAAGAGCTTTGAACTCAAAAAATGAAGAGCAACATGATGAAGATGTGTTGGCAACTAGAACCAATAATATTTTCAATAACAATAACAATACTTCGCTCAAAAAAATTATTTGTAATTATTGTGGAAAGGATAACCATAAGATTCAAGTTTGCAGATACTGGATAGCTGATGGAAGACCACCAAGACCTGCAAAATGGAGTGGGCAACATCCGTCTTCTTCAAAATCTTCTATGTGTAAGCCATTCAAATCGAAAAACAAGACTCATAACGTAAATGACTTTACGTTGAGTGCAGAAACATCCGAGGTAGTTTCCTGTCTGAGTAAGTCAAATTCATGGTATGTGGACAGTGGTGCTACGAGGCATATAACTCATACCAAAGAATTTTTCACTTCATTTGAAAATTTTTCAGTTGAGCATAATGTGAGAACAGCCAACGGTAACGCTGTGAAGGCCGTAGGTAAGGGTAGCATTGTAATGGAGGCTACAGTAAATGGCTTCAAGCGGAAAATAACGTTGTCTGACGTCTGGTTTGTTCCAGATATAATGAAAAATCTTTTTTCCACTCTGTCTGCGCAAGACAAAGTTGCTAACAGTAAATTCGTTTCTTATACTGAAAGTTGTGAATTTTTAGTGGGAAATGAGATAATTTTGAATTTTGAAGGGAAAACGGTCTCGGAATACAGGGTTATATGAACTTGATGTCAAAAATCTAATACCCGAAAACTTTTTGAATGTCTGTTCAGTTGACAGGATGAACCTAGCCCAAATCTATCATGAAAGACTGGCACATCAGAACATGAAACACGTAAAGAAAGTTGTGAAAGCTGAGCTTGGATTCGAGATCAAAGATGATGGTAAGCTTTGTGAAGCATGCGTATATGGCAAAGCTCACAGGCGTAAGTTTGGAACTCGACCAAAAACAACCACCCCAGGTGAGATCGTTTCATGTGACGTAGTAGGACCATTCTTGCAGTCAATTGGTTCACATAGGTATTATGTTTGTTTTAAAGATACCTACACTAAATATCGTACCATTTACTTCATGAAACGAAAATGTGAAGTATTTGAAAAATTAAAACAATTTATTTCTGAAACAAAAGTATTAGGCCACGTTATCAAAGAAATTTTGAGTGACAATGGTGGTGAATTTGATTGTGGAGTAGTGAGGGCTTTGTTACACAAAAATGGTATAAAGCAGAGGCTCACAATGCCGTACACTCCTGAACAAAACGGGTGCTGTGAACGCGACCATAGAACAATAGTTGAAGCAGCTAGAACCCTGATGCATGCTCATGAGAATATACCACAGGGTTTGTGGGCTGAAATGATAAATACCGCTACGTATATTATCAACAGAACTGGTGTTTCCGGAGTTGAGGGAATATCTCCTTATGAATTGTGGGTCAAAAAGAAGCCCGATATAAAAAATTTACGGATTATAGGGTGTACATGTTACGCCCACATACCAAAGAAATTTAGAGGAAAGATGAGCAAGAAAGCCGAAAAATGCATTTTGATAGGCTATGATGAAAATTATGGATACAGAATTTGGTCTCCTGGAAGGATAAAGTTGTTGAGATCTAGGGACGTAACGTTTGATGAACGACCGTTGAAAGAGATGGAAAATTCAGCTAAAAATGATCAAAATGGATCAGAAGAACCTGTTGTTGATTTTCGTCATTTTGCAGACATTAAAGAAGACAAAAATCCTGATAGCCAAGAAATACGATCAGCCACATCAGAAGAACCAGAAGAAGGGGGACGCGACACTTGGTATGATCAAAATAATGAAGGTTTTGATCGAGTACTAAGAGATCGTGAAACTCTTAGGCCACCCGACAGGTATGGTTTTGACGCACTAATTATGTTTGGCGAAAATGAAATTCTAAAATTAGATGAACCAGAGAGTTATTGGGAAGCTGTGCATAGTAAAAACCAAAAAAAAAATTGGAAAAGTGCAATGCATAATGAAATTGATTCGTTAAATGCCAATAATACTTGGTCACTTACTGAACTACCTGCAGGAAAGAGAGCCATACCAACCACATGGGTATACAAAGTTAAAATGAACCCAGATGGTACGGTTGAACGTTTTCAAAGCAAGAGAGCAAGTGACAAATGGGGAACTGGATATTGAGAAGGTGGACTCAGTGGACCAACTCGCCGATATACTCACGAAGCCTCTTGGAAGTGTTAAATTCCGCGTACTCCGAGAGAAGCTAGGGGTCGTCAATGTTGGGAAAAATTGATTCTAAATTGGGGTTCAAAAATTTCTAATTTGGGGGGATGTTGAAGTACGCGTCTACACTAAATTATTCTTTTTTGAATCCTGGCTAAAACACATGTTGATTGAATCATGACATGTTGAATTTATCTTTTATTAAAAAAAAAAAACGAAATGCTTGTGACTGAAATGTTTGTTCCTTGTCTTCAATAATATTTTTTCAATAGTTCCAAACAGTCTAATGCATTGTCTTATTATTATCTTGACCAGTGACGGAGTCTGCTCCCTTTTCACAGCCTCGATCGGCTTCTCACCTGCAATAAAACAGCAACCATGAAAGGAGACTGATTCCACTTCTCGAATCACCGCAACATGAGCCTTTGGACTTTACGCAAGGCAGATATTTTTCTCCACCCCTGCAGAGCTTTACCGCACACTGGAAGAGAATAAATTAGCGAAGACACAATGACACCACGGTAGATCTCTCCCAAGGCATCGGCACTCAAACCCCATACATCTTTCCAGCCCCGAACGATATTTTAAACACCCGAATGGACTTCCTGCAAACGTAACCAACGTGCACCAAGCGTAGCCAGATGTTTAAAAAAGTTCAAATAAACTGAGTGAAAAATAAATTGAATTAGTAGCAAAAATCACGTAAACCAGTGAATTGATGTAGAGCTTTCGAAAATTGCGTCATGCATGCGCATTTCTTGAAAAGCCTATGCCAATCATTACGTGAAGAATCATTACGTTTTTCTCAAAAACTATAGCAATGATTACCACCATCCTGTAAGAGAAGAACGAGACGAGAACAACGGATTATCAAACATATCAAAGAAAATTGTAGCTCAGTTTTTTCTCCTATAAAATCCGCTCATATAATTCTCAGAAAAATCACGATCGTAGTCCAATGAAGAGAATACGATGGAGATTTTACAAAAGCTCTACGGGTATAGTGACCTCTGAAATTCCCAAAACCATCGCCACCGTGTCAAACCGTTTACCCGATAATTCGAAAACAGTAAACACCTTCTCGGAAAAATTACGTTAAGGGACGCAACGAACTTTCTTCGTGGTGAATAATGGTGTTAGCATGACCTGGAGCAACCAGGTACTTTGAGAGCATCCAGTTGCTATGTAGAACGTTGAGCTATCAAGTTCCTAAAAACTGGTTGAAAAACAGGAAACAACATGAAGATAAGTTGCTGGAGTGATGAAGGGCTAAGGAAGGTTGTGTGATGCGTCGTACAAGAAATTTATTGTCTATCTGGATTTTGCAGTCGAGAAGAGAAAATTGGTGCTCTGAACACCTTACAGTAGCGATTTAAACTTTACTTGCATTGTGGTGTTTTGATCTGGATAGATTTGAATGAAACTCAATGAACTGAGACGGGTTTTAGTTGAGTACAAACTCGTTTGCTTGAAGAGTTGTATACCACAAGTATGAAGACTTAGATGTACAATAAGAGGTGGCTTAAACAGGATATGATTTGAGTATTTAAGCGCAAGGAGGGGGGCTGGGGCCCTCATAATACATGAAAAGCATGCGATTTGTATAGCAATAGAGCTATCAACATAATCACTAGTAGTCCAGCGTCTTGCTAGGTGTTAAAGAACGTGAAAACTGGAGAGCGATTGAACAAGTGTCTGTTGGGAGAACTGGAGATGACCGACTTTTGCGAGACTTCTTAGGTGAATGAGTTTGGGAGGAGCTGTGTGTTGTGGAGAGGAATGTGAAAAGAGGGGAGGAAATGATCTTTCGGAAAGTCCAGATGGAGGGAAAACCCGTCGTCAATTGGAATTATCTGAAGAGGCCCAATTTCCGGGTTGAGGACGAAGGTGTGTGGGGAAACAATTACTTTACCGTTAAGAGCCAGGAAGTCCCGTTAGGGCAGGTGCAGCAATTCTGTGGTCAAAAAATTCATACAGATTTGCCGTTTTGCGCCGAACATCGTGGCGTTATTAACTTTGACTCGTATGTGTAGTACTACTTCACAGGTGAAAGTGCCCACGAGGCTCTAACCTCTTTCCAGTGATTGAATTAGAACCACTAGAGCGCGATGAGCAGCAAGCGAATTTCGTTTCTTTCGCAGTTGAATGAAGCTCTTCTCTTCGTGAGAAGTTTGGTCCCCCATTGGCCAAACTTTATCTCACTTTTTAAGACGGTTACATTTGTCGATAGCGAAATATGGCTGCGGTCGTAGTTGGCAAACCACATGAGTTTGTTTGGTCCGAGAGGGACTAATCCGCAGCTGAGCCGGAGTTTTATTTGGAAGGGCTGCGCCGAGCGATGGAGAACCACGCCCCGTTATTGCGTCCTTCTTGGAACACTGAAACATTGTGTGGTTTGTTACGGTGAGTTCGTTAGGGTCAATTTACCGTTCGCTAACTAGCCGTTATAGGAGACTTACGTGCGATTTGGCCGGGGGAAACTTACTCATCTGTAAGTCCAGTTGGCACCCTTTGCACAATCTCTAGTTCATTCATGCTACTCCGTCTTTCTTTGTTTTACATTGAAAAACGATGGCTGAGCACTGCGTCAAAAATGTATTCTTCATTTCCCCCTTTATACCCCCCCACCAGATTCAGTCATTCCTAGAATTCCCAATTATCCTACGATCCCCCAGATTTGACTTCAATCTCCTATAATCTCCTCCAATCTCTCTCGGTCCAATTTTCACCAAATTCAAAGGCCGTGTACGCTCAGTTTAAGTTTCAGATGTAATACCCCAGTTAACTTTACTCTCATACCAACGCAATTTTGATCAATTCTGCCTTAACAATCTTCAATACACCACTCTGAGTGGTGGATTCTCCTTTTTTCTGAATATCTGAGTACAAAGGAGACATAATAAACTCCACTTCTATGTGTGTCTGTCACTGTCGGGGGATGTTTAGTATTCACAATGGGTACTGTGAATGCATGTATGACACTACAGACCTAGACAACGATAAGAAAAGTTACAGAGTAGATTGGATCTGAGTTTCCAGAAGGGAATGGGGGCTAAATGTATGGAATGTATTTTAAGGAAAACGTCAAAAGATGAGGTTCCGCAGAACGGGATCATATACTCCAAAACTCCACTCAACCTAATGAGGAGAGCAAGAGCGTACAGATGGTTACAATTGTCCTCCGGTTGCCCATACTTTGGCTAGCAGAGGTTGGAGCACTACGCGCTCCCCGTTGGAGCTTACAATCTGCCACTACCTGGAGGATTTCATCCAGGATAACAATCGAGGTCAGATGTTTACCGATTTTTGGGAGTTCTGAGTTTTTTCCGGTGAGCAGAGAGGTCTATAGCGTCTACAGCGGGATCTACTCTTCATGTGAAGGCAGTACTGAGTATTTGCTATATAACCTAGTAGTTAGTTCCAGTTGCTGGTTGGATCTTTATCAACCTCGCCGAAGACGTGATTACGTTCGATAAAATTGTAATTTAGCCAAGTTCTTATCCAAACGCTTTTTAAAATCAACTTTTTGGATGAAACAAATCCATTCGCAACATAACAGTCAATGAATCAAATATTCTATCGCCCTCGAACTCTCCATTATATCAAAAATGAAAGCGTCAGGAATGTTTCTTTGGAAGGCGTTCGTTCCCCATTCTTCCCTCGGAGTCAAATTCTTTGCAGGGCGAATAAGAGGAGCGAAATTACAAAAGGGAGCTCTGAGCACAAATTAAAAGGAAGGCAGAACAGGGAGCGTGAAAACAAAGGCTCAGGAGCCAGCGGGCGGTACTATTTTCAGAATACCAATCTCCAGCTCGACCGATGTTCGTTCCCTTTCCACCTTCCCTTAATTAATTCTCAAGAATAACTGAGTAACTGAATGGTAAATGCTCAAAGGCGTCACAATTCGATTAGAGGTGGCGTTTTCCGATGAAAAGGTGAAGGAAAAGGTAATATTCTCTTCATCCTTTTCAACATAAATTGGATGAAAGGAATTTTCCTTATCTTCTCAAAAGGATCATCACCAATCCCATGAATCTTGCTCAAGAATGAGCTTATTGGGTACTACTCAGAACCTCATCAGGAAGATTGTACGAGAAACGTCAATAGCATTATGAAGTTCGGCGAATAAAGATACTCAGGCGGGACAAGCATGAATCATAATTTGTTCGATCATCCCTGGAGCGTTCAATGCTAACCCAAATATTCTCTCGAATGGTCAAAAACCATAATGAGTTCGAGACGTTCTATAGCGGAGAATCACAAAACACGTTTTCCTAGTAAATTAGAGTACTTTCCATATCACATCCATTCATATAGTTACTATTCACCTACACCACTACGGCGTCAAGCCACGAGTGAAAACTGAACCAACATTTCAGCGTTTTAAATATTTCGTTTTCTTCTCCGGTTTAATATCAAGATCCTATTTGTAGCTCATACTCGATGTCGATTAAAGAGAACAAGAGCGTACGTTTCTTCGATTTTTACTTTCCTTGTCTCTAGAAAGTAGATTGGAAAGTTATGTAATCGACAGAAAAAAAAAGTGAGTTCTCTTCAGATGTTTACGTTTCCAAGGCTTCTGAGTAGGAAAAATACCGTTTGAGAGAATGCTCTGTGTGTCTCTGTAGGGCCGAAATGAGAGGTTGGAGGAAAAATTATGTTATTAAGAGGAGATGGAAGGAGAATCGGTGTTAGTTTTTCATCTCGATTTAGCCGTTTCTTCGGTGGTACACGTCTGAGGCGAAATTAAGGAAGTAAGGGCTGCACCAATTCGATAAGCAGTCTGAAAGTTACTGGTACATGCTAAAGCAAGGGCGAGAGTAACTCAAAACTAACTAAAACTAACGCCAATTTTCCACTTAACATAACAGTTATACATCTTTTACATCCGCAGGGTATGCCAAATAACCAACACAATAAAATACCAAATATTCCAAGAAAAAGCTATTTAGGTACAGTTTAGTCGTCATAAATGACGATCACGTAAGACTTGAGTTTTCACAAAATTAATGGGAGCCCAATATGATACGTATGTGGTAGAAGTCTAAAAAATGCTCATAAAACGGTTGAGAGCGATTCAATGAATTCTGGAACTCAAACTCTACTATCGTCGTATCGTCTTACTTTTTTCACAATTACTTTATAGCTCCACAACTGTTATAAAAACCCCTTTCTTCTAAGATTGAGGTGACAGTTCCATAAATTACCAATTTTTCGTCACTCAATATAAGTAGGAGCAACGCAATAAATTACAAAACGTTAAACACTTACAGTTCCCAGCTGTAGAAGTTCCGTCTGGACCAAAGAAACTACGTGGAAAAAAAAAACACTGTGACGCATCATACTACTTTTCTCAGCCTCACGTAAATTGTGATTGTGTGATTTTCGTGGCGTTAGGTAATAATCCAGGCATAGGCTCTCAAAACGCCACAAATTCGAAACATGAATACTTTTAATTAGCGAGAATGCGAAGGCTAAACTTTCCTTTGCTCTGCACTCTCCTCAGTCGTGACTCGACCTGGATTTGTCTTCCAAAACTTTTTGGAAAACACTAGGCCGTTTCCTTATCGTAACGATCGTTCCGGCCATTATAACATCTTACGAGAGTTATATCAGTCGTTTATGAACGTAATGAAGATGCAGCACGCAGCTAACCGAGACCTGTGGAGACGAGCTGGACCTGTGGAGATACAGCTGGTTGTCATTTAGCCATTCTCCCAGTAAGGAAATGTTGCCTATGGGTTTACCACGCGGAGATATGACGGTGGCGAATCTCGTGCCATCTGTAGGGAGTTCTTTATCTGGTTCAACATCTGATTTAACTATTTACTTAGGTAAATTTTCAAAGGGGGACCACGTTCTTTTTAATTTCCTTGGCTCTACTAAGTAGAAAGAAAATGTATGTAATCAGCTGAAAAAAAAGTTTGAGTTCTCTTCAGATTTTCAGCAATAACCTTCTTCGCAAACTGGGCGAAACGGTTATAGGCTTGGTGGTCAATGCTGCTAGGTTTGGCTGTTCTTCCAACAACCATCGGTAACTGCTGTAGGAGCTACAGTGGAGCAGCACGTCGTTTCATGTTTCCTCCACATTGGAGGCGAAACCCGTGCAAAATGGTTGAGAGAAAAGAAGTCGCGCATTGTAGTTCTCATGTAGCATGTGAGGCTATGAAAGTTGAATAAGCGTAGCCCGACATCACTACAATCGTTATCTTCGTCCTGAAATCGCTTTCTTTGTTAAGCTACGTTTGCTACGAACGAAGTATGTTGAATGTATTGCAGTTGTACTTTAACTACAGAAATTAGAGAGAAAAATGTTTCTACGTCGTTGTTTCTCAGAATATTCCGTTCTTATAAGTTTTTCACATCAATTAACGCCCACACGTGCTGTGTTCTCCGTTCAGTGAGGCGTCCCACGTTCTCAGTCCTCCATTCCCTGCCTCGATGATACGTTGTTACAGATGGTGTCGAAATCGATTAAGAAATGTAACTTGGGTTAGTGAAGATAGACAGGCTAATAGATAGGCTTTGTTATTTCTTCGTGTTTACGTATTCCAACCAAAAGAAACGCAATAAATGGGTGGAATCTCGTTCGTTGATTGACACGCAGGACGATTATGCGTGCTTCGAAAGAATAATTGAAGGCGAATTTATTCGGCAGTAAACTACTGTCAATTTTTTCACGGGCATGTGGTGGTGGAGGGGGGGGATCAAACGAATTTCTTTCAATACTTTACTGTTGAAAGCTCATAAATATCTGTTCAATGTCTGCTCCAAAGGACTTTCATTAATATAATAACGCTAATTAACCAAAGAGTTTGGTTCGTTAATTCGGAAAAACAAGGGCGACGCGAGGGAAAGGAAAAAAGAAGAAAAAAAAATGCCGCCCCTTCCAGTTTATTTTACTTATGAGCGCTCCTTGGAGATAATGAGGCCATACTCTCCAAGAAGCCTGCGAGTTGATTATATCAGGATCTGAAAGAATATCCCGAAAGGCTACTAAAGAAGACCTTTTCACCCAGCGGGTCGATTATGATTAGTTCTGCTGCTCATAGCGTAAAAAGGAGGAGCCCAAAGGGAATTTCCGGGTCACTTGCACTACCAATACTTTCTTTTCAGCCTTTACCAGTGACAACTTTCCACTAAAACGAATGGGTTTGTTCAATCTTTTAACCCTATTTCTTTTCAAAGTCGGACGGTTTGATGAACTGTAAATAAATAAGACCCTGAAATTATTGCGTCTGGGTCTTCAACAGTTTATTGTTGATTGCCTTCATTATAAGAAGGGAGGGGTTATCGTCCTTGTAAATAGAGTGAGTAAATATTGAAAGACACGATTCAATCGTTTTCCTCTCTCTTTGCAAAGCTTTGAGCGGAATTTCAAACTTCTCAGGTGCCACTACAAGTTAAATAACCCACCGAAAAATTGAACTGATGTTGTCTTCGAAAATGAAGATATTAATGCGAGCATAATACAATTGAAGTGTGAATTTTGGGAAGCTTTTTGTATCAAAATCCGTCTCAATACGTAATCGAATGTTCTAACGTTTATTTCTTGCAGATTGCATGGAACCAATGTTTTTCCAAAATTTTTTCAGTAACTTTGGTGACAAACGTTCCTAAATTACAGAAAGTGGCGTAGTGACACTAAAAAAACTACTACTACTGAGGGCTTTTAGGTTTTTGACCAATCTCTGATTGGAGCACTCAGGGTGCACGTGGCTGGCCTGGATGTCAGACAAGAGGGGGGGATCAGGAAAAGGCACATCAGCTTTGAGCAGGTATAGCTACGTTTAACCGTTTTAATTGTTATTGTGGCGAAGATTTCTTTCAGTGTACCTGCAGTAACAACGAAACAGAACTGGATCAAGTGCTCCTCTAATTGGAACGTTTGCTGGAACGTTGACGGAAAAGTTGAAGTCCGGAGATGAAATAGGACAGGGAGGGGATTGGCTGTGTCCACCTGACGCAATCATTCAGTTCATTCAACCTTCTACAGATTATCGAATGAAGCTAACGTTGCAGTAGAATACACACTCATGGACTTGGCTTATTATTTTGCATTGACCACACCATTCAATAACACACCACTACCTTGACTGCATCCCCCAGATACTGGCAATAAGAGCGAGTGAGTTAAATTGTATAATAATAACACACACTCACACAACACAAAACTGTCCCAGGTACATTCAGCGATTTTCAACGCTTCACTGACCCAATCCATTTTTCATTCAGTTCATAGCAACTTGATAAAATATATATTCACATTTTATGCAGAAAGTGGTTATGAGTTCCTCAATGTTCGAGGTACTGTTACTCGTGCTATATCCGTGGGGAGTTAGTTACTGCAGAGAACAAACTTCATTTAATTCGTTCGGTTCTAGCTCTCGTTTTGGATGTATCCGTACTACTGATACAACTTCTTCGCAGATTTCAAATACCATTCCAAGATATATTTTGAACATGTAATGACGGGGAATCTTTGATGACAAAGGAACGAAACGCGATGGCGGGCTTCACTTAACGGAACGCCTACCACGAAGTCGAACTCAGAAAATGATGCCCGGGAGGGGAGGAACTTGGGAACGGTCTGGGTCTGGCCAAGCGTCCGTCGATTCCTCCAATCTTGTATAGAATATCGAACTAAGAGAACCTTCTGTATAACACATCACGATTATTCAAGAAGGAGCCTTATTATTACTGTTACGGCTTATCGTTACGTTGTCGCCCAACAAAAAGTCGATCATTCAGTAACTTTAGTTTTACGAAATTAGTTCACATTGCTCACCACTCATCACCTGTCAACATCTTTGACCGTTATCTGTCCTTGATGAACCGTTGAATACAGTTTTGTTCAAGAGGTCACCACTTTTCTTGGTATGATGTCGAAGCAGCGTATTGGGAGCTCTCCTTAGTATAACTCCAGCGACGTTGACTCATCTCCCAAACCTTCCGAAGGATCTTCTAAACTTCGTAAGCCGTATCAGAAACAATAAACAATCTGCGGGAAGCACACGGTTTAGAAAAGGTCTTGTCATGGCAGCACTTGATCGTCACAGCTGCATCCCTGCCCATCTGCGATCAACATCAACTTGGGAAGAAAGTGATACGTTTCCTCATATCCCTTGTTCGGTGCACGCCGAATTAGCTGTGCCTTTGACCTCCAAAATGTACACATTTGCCCTAATGGGACTCACTGGCCCTAACTACAAATTCAACAGCCCCTGAGCACCTTTAGTTGTTCTCAAGCCCTTTTGGTGTACCTACAGAAATGCCACCTCTTCAGTTATTTCCGATTGACAACGAATTTCTCCTTCTTCTGGACTTTTCCAAATATCGTTCCTCTCCACAACAGACAGCTCCTCCTAAACACATTCACCTAGGAGTTCTTACAAAAGTTGGTCATCTCCCAGTTCTCCCAATGCACTTTCATCTACTAGCTCTCGCACAAAACAATCATCTCACAGACCCCCGTTCTCCTAACTGACACTCGCTTCACATCTCATCGACATCTTATTCAGATTTCTTCTTCTTTCCCTGTACAACCAGGATACGCCTTCAGAGCTCCCCTTGTTCGCGCTTGTATACTCAAATCATATCCTGTTCTAGTAACTTTTTCTTTGTACATCTAAGTCTATCTTGTGATATCCCAACTCTTCAAATTACATGTTCGTGCTACATTAAAACCTGTCTCCGTGGTATCCCGGTCAAAACATTTTGGTCCTCCGGGCCAGATAGACAAACTATATTTTTACGGCTGAAGCATTCAGCGTCCAGAGCGAAAAGTGTATGTTCTCCTGGTCGAAGCAGTATTAAGATGGACTTATCAGATGCGCTAGGTTACAACGCCGATCTCCGTCAAAACTCTTCAATGATACGCTTCTGCCAACATCGGAAATCGTGGTAAGAAACAACTTCCATCTCCCTTCAAACTTCGTCATCAATGACGGGACTAAAAGACTGTGAATTACTCCCAAAAACTACTTTAAGTACAACTCTCTGCTGTGCGTCTGGATGCATCCACACCTTCCACTCCATTCGCTCTAGGCCCATGCTCAGGAAATTAGATATCAGAAATCGACGATAAGGTACTCGGCGCTAAAGGTACGACAAAATATCTTCCCAATCAGACCATATGTGGACCATAATTGAACTTCACCTTCTTCTACTGATGAATTCGCTGTTGATAACCCCGTTGATTAGCCAACTCCCATCGCCTCCACCTGCAGTATTCATACCTTCTACTTCTCTAGCGCCAACCCTCTGAAAGACCATCGCCACCATTCAGGAACCCGCAACGGGCGCTACCACCCTCTACTCCCGGCATAATGCTTTCGCCAGATAAGACGGCCTCTGAGTCTCTGAGGCTCCGAATGCACCAAGGACCAATTTCGCTGTTGGCAACGACGCCATCCGTGCAAACTTCCAATCGTCTTCATTCAAAAGAAGCCTCACGTCACTCAAGATGCTCACTGCGCCCGTCAACCGCTTACGTCCACTCATGCCATCTTCATTTCGCTGGCGACCAATATAGCTCAAGGTCTGAATCGTGTGAACTGGTTCCCCACATTGAATACAGGAGGGAGCTCTCAGCTCTTCCTCTTCAGGGGCAGCCCCCAGCTCCTCGTGCTATATAACATCCCTAAAATTATGATTATTGAAAAGAAAAGTTTTTTCTGGGTCGCTTTTGACGTAGTTATTCATGTCGAATTGGATGAGATGATCCTCCCTGCTGACATCCCAAAACGTTTAGAAGATATTTTGTTACCATTATGTACTACTAGTGATAATCCACGAAAATGTGTGCCTCGTTATCAAATAAATACAGTGACTGATGCGCAGCATCAGAAAACTTTCCTCAGTCATGTTGTAACCTAATTATGTCATAACCTGTATCAAATATGTCTTATAATTAATTATCCATGTTCAAGTCCAACAGGACTGTTTAATTTGTAGACGAAGCAAATTCAACATGATTTGTGTTTCTTCGGGCTCGAGCGGTTTGACATTGATGGGGGAGTTCGTATAAAAGGAAATAAGCACGTAACGAGAAAGTCAAATACCTTTGTAACGCTTTCTTGAAACTCTTGAAAGTTTCAAATCGCTGTAAATTCCATTCTTCTTGACAGTCAAGCACCCAGTTAATTTTCGTTCAACTTCTACCGAATTCTCCCAATTTGAAGTTTGATCGTCAGCGGCAAGTGTCCGTTACATAAAACTAAAATAAGGACCGAGAAAGCCGTTAGGGAGGCCGGCTGTGAGGCTTCACGAGTAGAAAAGCAATGAAAGGTGGAGATAAGTACGAAGCTCCGGCGGCAAAGAAGTGCCCTCTTTAGCATCAAAGTTATAAAGAAACCCGTTTCCTGCAGAAGCCGTGAAAGCAAGTCGTCAACCGAGGCGTCAAAAACGAGTAAAAATGATGAAAAATAAGCGTTAAGGAAGAAGGGAATAGTTCGAGACTGAATGCAAGAAAAATGTGCACCGACCTCCTTTTCAAAAACCTTCGCCAACAAATCTTGGATATTACCCTTTTTGGATACATCGCTACGCCGTTCGATGGGTTGAGATTGATGGTTCAAAATTGGCACCCACGTACGTTGACCAGCAATAAGTTGCAAAAAGTACTCCACATTTGTGGAAGGAACCTATTAGATCTACTTACAAACCCTCCACAGATCCACATAACCACGCCTCGCGTTCATTATTACTACCATAATCATCACCTGTGTGACGGTTAAACCTCCAACCATAATCCTACACAATTTGAACCAAAAGTTATCGCACATTGTTTCATCTCTGTAAATATTTACAAAATTACACCGTGATGGCATTACAAATACCTTCAAACATGGAAGCCACGTCAAACGCAGCAGAAGACTTAGAATATGCAAATATGCCGGAAGTAGACGAATACCTTATGGACGAAGGAGCGGAAGAAGATTTGGATATAATGAAACTTCTGATGGAGCCTCCCTTGCCAAAGCCCATACCACTGGGAAAAATCGTGGAAGACGGTTTTGGTTTCTATAAGAAAATCGACCATACTCAGCTTGGCGACAGCCCGAAATATATTGCCGAAGACATTGTGAGAAGGTACACGCTCGTCAATGACAGTAAATTGATTATTCAAGTGATAAATTATGGTGCAACTGTTACAGCGATCGCATTTCCCGACAGGGAAGGGAACATATCGGACGTTTTGATGGGGTTCGACAACATGGACGGTTATCTATCGGATGAAAATCCGAAATTTGGTGGAGCATTAGGAAGATATTCGGGGATAATAACCGATTCAGTCGGTAAAATAGGCAGCAACGAATTTTTCTTAACTGAAAACAAAGGGTTCGATCACGTCTTCGGCGGTTTATTTGGATTCGACAAAGTATTGTGGCACTCATACGTCAACAAAGACAAAGTGGTGATGACTTACACGTCCGCGGACAAAGAAGAAGGTTACCCGGGAGTTCTGCAGGCTCAAATAACTTTCAAGTTGACCAGCACCAACCAACTTATCGTGCAAACTTCTGCGACAACTTCAAAGCCCACTCCCCTCAGCCTTGCTCACAATTTGTACGTCAACTTGGCCGGCCACGGGATGGGACCTGACGCCCTCAAACAGCACGTTATAATGGTCAACGCCGATAGGTGGATGCTGAAAGACCCAGACACGAATAAATATACGGGAGATTTGCAAAGCGTCGGAGCCACGTATTTCGATTTGAGAGTTCCCAGACCAGTCGCCAAAATATTAAGCCGAGTCCCCGGCGGAGGCTACGACACGACTTTCGCTCTAACTAAAGGCCTCACGAAGCAGGCCATCACGTTTGCCGCCAGGTTGGCTCACCCCGAAACAGGCCGGTACATGGAAATTCACACCGATTACCCTAGCCTTCATATAACTACGTCCAATCATCTGCCGAACCCAGACAACATATGGGGATTACTAGATGACGACAAAAGTCGAAAATCCAAAGACATGCTCGACTTCCTTTGCAAAAACAAAGGAGAGGAAGGGGATTGGATGTGGCCTCAGAAAATGATGTCTACAATGGATTATCCTCGACCGCTATCCATACCTGAAGAAGAGCACGTCTTCAAAAGATTTTCCGAACTGTCCCTCACTGAAAAATCGGCCGAAGAAAGCGATAAAAACGAAAGTGAGCTTCTCGCTTTAAAGACGACACAATCCAAACTCGTCAACGAGGGTACGCTGGGAGAGGATGTAGAAAACTTGGAGATCGAAGCTGAGGGAGCCAGCGAAGAGGAAGATGAAGAAGCTCCCATTGCTCCAACTCCCATTCTGGGGAAAGGAAACAATGAGTATAAATATCACGGGGCCATTTCCTTTATCGCTGAGGAATACCCTGACCCTTTTCTTCACAAGAGGCACCCTCGGCCTTTTGTTTACCCCGGGCAACCCTACAGTCGCACTACAATCTATAAATTCGGCTGCGTGCCTCCTAAACCGGTTGTCGCTGCTGCAGTAGTTTCCCCGGTGTCTAATTGACCGTACTTCAATTCTGCTGCATTGTTGAATAACATACACGTAAAAATCGTCTGTAGAGTTGTTATTACAAAATTAGCAAGTGCGGATCTGTCACAAGTTGAACAGGCCGTGTGGTATCATCATTGGCAATCGTACAATGAACGTATGAGGTGACCAGATAAAATTACCTTATCAGTATATTTACACTAGATATTATAGGAAATTTCATTTTCACAACTATACAAAAGCGTATTGAAATCAATGCGACGCATAACGCAAGCTCTGCCTCTTCATATAAAAGACGTTTATCGTGAACAAAATGTAGCTTAGTCGGAACGGAAAGTAGTACGTAGGTTGCATTCAAATCATTACAACCATTATTGAAGAACGGTAGATAAACTGGTAGGTTGTGCGTGGCTCTTGAGAATTGGGTTTTGCATATCCGTTCAAAGGACGGTTACAGAAATAATTGTGCAGAACGAAGAGTAGTATGAGCGGCGAGAAGACCAGGGGCGGCCATCAATAACTATAACGAGTCACCCAAAGGCTATGGAGAAATAAAAAAAATATTTTGTGTAAAAGTTGGGGAAAAGTAGCTCACTGAGTGGACTGTATGAAGAAATTTGTACTTGCAAATAACAAGAAATAAATTTATCAGTAGCCGTATATGGTAATTGTAAATAGAACAAAAACTGAGGAATATCGGCCTTCAAGCCTCACAACGGCGTGCTCAGATACCAACCTGATAGTGCGCAAGACAACCTTGAAGTGGTAGCCTGCGGGTTGACAGCGAATCTGACACTATCACGACAGCACTGCACTCTGCTAGCTTCTGTACTGCGAATGTTTGTGGCAGCAAAGAGCTCTGAGAACCCCACGTAAGCATTGTAAGCCCTCTAGAGCAAGTTTTAGTAGCGATGTAATGTGATTCTGGGTAGTCCAATTCCAACGGCCTCCGCTATCAGCTAGTCGGAGTTAATGAGACATACCCAAAACTTTTTTCCGCCCATTATGAGTCTATGTGAGTCAAGATGTGGTGCAACACAATCGATGCTGCTCTTGGTGTACATATCTAGGATATGTCAGTGTAGCGTACATTAAGCTCCCAAAAGCCCACAGAAGCCCGGCAAGGGAGCTGATCATGGATCCTCCAAAAGACAGAGATCCCATTGTGGACAGCTGCCGACCTAAAGCCCAACAAATCTCCTTTGCCAAAAACAGATATAAAGCGATTATTAAGGAAGGCTGAGTGGACAATTTCCTGCAGCTTTCTTAGTTTACTTAACGACTGTACCCGTGCAAACCCGCGATCATTGAGACCCGTTCAGCCTTTGTTCCATGTTTCGTAAAATGTTAGGGCGTGGCTGCATTCTCACAGGCAGGCAATGTAGACGTACTAAAGGAAAGCCCACGCAGGACGTCATTGTTGAAGTCAGTCAAGCTGCAGGAGATTGCAGGAAGTTACCCGACAAATTCATTTTGTTGAAGCAGCTGAGAAAACTTCCCACTTCAGCCTCAAGGTGGCATGAAGCCCCCATAATTCAAACAAAAGACGCAAGACAGCCTTGAAGTTGTAGCCTGCTACCTCATCTGGTTGTAAGGAAGCCACCTCGAACACACTGGGGTGCGCCACAGCATGCAGTAGCAGTTCTCATTGATATCAGAGAAGCGTTTCACAACGCATGAGCAACATCCTTCTACCAGGGGAGGGGCTAAATGACAACCTTCCCTACCTCTTATAATATTACGTCCGATAAAACTTCCTTATGAGTGTTAAGAAAGTCATTTTGATAATTAAACAGAGCTGTCAGATGGAACGAGAAAGGTACGGAATTAATGTTTAATTGGGCGGTTCCAGCGACTTCTAGCGCTATCTTTACGACGTGTTGGAGAGACGAAGAACCGGGCTTGGGGTAAACTTAATTACGCGTTCTCGCGGCTGAGCACACGTTTTAAAAGGGATTAGCGAACATTATTTGTGAAGAGACCCTTGCCAACTTCCTCGGTGATGAGAAAGACCGGTCGCTGAGGGATAATCTGTCTGAGATCACCGTGTGGTCCCCCAAACGTTGAGCGCGGGTTGCCAGTGAGACTGGGAGCGTGATTATTGGTATTTAGCGTTCTTTGTTGCTGAAATACGGAGGTTATTTGTGGGTTCTGTCTTTGAATGAATTCGCGATTTTCCTCTGGTAGATGACTCAATACTGATTATAGTAATAGTGTAACTACAAAAAACCCTGTGCCACATAACAATTTGATCATAAAAGTATAAATGATTAGGCAAGCCGTTCCTTTAATACTCACACAAACTTACTTAAAACACTATCTCACACTGACCACTTCGTTCATTCGGAAATATGACATTTAAGAACCGTACTCTAAATGCGTGACCACGCGGTGTTGGAGAAGGAGTTTCGGCGTAAAGGGGGAATTATACATATTCAGGGAATGAAGAAGTGAGGAAGTCTCGTCGTGGATTATCTTTGTTGAACCAGCTTTAATGTTGAACGCCTGCGTCGTGTCGTCGCTGTAAACGATTTAAGGCACAATTATGGGGCGTTGTAAAACATTTTAAATTGAGAAGCTGGTTATTGCGTTGAGCCCATCACGAATTTAGTGCACGACTCCAATTAAACGACACTAAACACCGGAAGTTACAATATACCTGCTCTACTCGTGTACAGGACTACCTTCACAACTTTTACTACTTAAAAATAAATCCGTAAATTCGTGGGAGTGAACTGTCCCTATAATACGAATGCAAAATACGAGTGCGTAGTCTACTCACCACCTTAATGAGCAGGTGCTAATCAGCCTTGATCCAGTTTTTTTTTTACCATACAAGCGAAAGAGAGAGAGAGAGAGAGAGAGAGAGAGAGAGAGAGAGAAATAAATACGTACGCGTTTTTTTCGAAGGAATTAGTGGAGTATGACAGATAAGTGAGAGGTGTACGCTACATGGAAAACACTGGTTAACTAAAAAGTAATCAATTAATCATAACCTGACAAGCTTATCACAAGAAAATAACGAGAGTGCAGAATAATTAGTACTAGAGAGAGTGAGGTCTGGTGCAATGTGTAGCAGCAAGGTGGAGAAGCGAGGGGTGATGGGTGATAATTGATAGTAAAGGGACGTGAAAGGAAATCCCAATGAATGATCAAAAAATGCGGTGTGTGAAAAAGCGCGTTGCCAGCTCTTGAAATACTGACCCTTGTGTTCGGCGGGGCTTGGAATATCGAGAGAAAGAAGTTGAGAAGTTTTTCTTTCTTAATTTGCAAGAGACTAAGTAATTCCGCTTTCAGAAACGATGGGCCCACTGTAGAGAATTCAAGATTCTTGAATAGTGGAAGCAGTGTGCGTCCTACAAGGTGCATTATTTACAACTCGAATGAGCGCCTTTTGAGCCTGGATAAGTGGCAGCATGATTTTGTTTTACAGCCTACCATTCCTTATTGAATTGAAGCCGAAAGCCGTAGTGATATGTAAGCAATCCGCAAACGAGCAAATATATAGAACCGCTTACATGCCCTTACAACCACATTATTGATGTGGACATCCCATTTCATGTACTGAGCAATGTATACTCCCAAATATCTGATAGAGCAGGGATATCTGAGTACGCTAGGTAGTTTTTCATGGAAACCGAGCGGTCAGAGCAGCTCGACCTTGGACAGGGGTCATGAACACTTGTTTTGACCAGGGTAGACTTCAAAGAATCTCGAAGACGGGTTTTATTTTAGCACGAACTTGTAATTTGAAGACTTGGATGTACAAAAAAGAGGTCACTAGAACAGTTTATGATTGAGTATATAAGCATGAACGAGGGGGGCTATGATGGCGTGAACCTGGTTGTACCGGGAAAGGAAGGAGAAATCCAAATTAGATGTCGATGACAAGAGAAACAAGTGTCTGTTGGGAGAATTGGGAGACGACTGTACCGCAAAATCTGTTAGATGACTGTGAGTTGGGAGAACTGGAGACGACCGACAATTGCGAGTATTCGTAGGTGAATGAGTTTGGGAGGAACTGTCTGTGGTGGAGCAGAATCTAAAATTGAGGGATGAGAAAGTTCAGGACAGGAGAAATCCATGTCACTAGGAAATACCTGAGGATGTGAAATTTCGGTAGGTAAAAAAGGGGTGAGGAGGTGTTTGGGGAAACAATGACTTTCCAAAGGGCCAGGGGGGTCAAAACCCCATCTAATTCGGCTTGTGCCGAACACAGCCAGAGGAGACTGACTCACTAAACAGGGACGTATCTTTAATAATCTCCACATATACACTCAGGAACCACATACCTGGGAGCGGCAAGGCAGACTAGTAATGTTTCCACCAGGGGTAAGGAAAGCCTCCCAGGAACGATTGGGCAGTTCAAATTAGAAGAGATGGTACTCCTTGCTAATGACGTTATGCCAGAGCGGAAGAACTTTCAGATGCCATTCAGTGTTTACATTCACTCGCGGAACGATGGGAGAGAGGGAGCCATTTTGGACTGAGGAGGGAACAGTGTCATGGTGGAGGGGGGGGGGGGGCAGTGCTCGTTGGGGCATTGTAGGGCCCAACTTCATCCTCTCCAAGCTGCAAGGAGAATACGCTACAATATATCAAGCGCAAATTCGAGTCATAAAGATCTGCACAGAAGAGATCCTGGCAAAAGGACTCAAGGGTTAGCGGATCTAAATATTCTGCAGTAGGCAGGAAGCTCTAAAGGCCATCGCCGCCTACACCTTCAGATCCAGGCTCACACTGTAAGGTCTTCAGGCGCTCAAACGGTTCAGGGCCCGCAATAGGCTTTCCCCTAACTGGGTGGCTCATAGGGAGCCCTGGGGTAATGAAATGGCGTAGAATACTTATGCATTGGAACGACGAAAACTCACCTGGGACGCTGGCTGGATGGAAGACACAGAACGCCTGTTAGTTCAGAAGGCACATTGTTAGCTCTTAATGAAGGGTGAAGGCAATGCTAACACTCTCGAGACAGGATCGAAGAGTCCTTACTATCTTCCTCACCGGACACTGCCCACTCAAGTATCACCTCCACAAGATAGGCAGTCAAGAGCCGCTTGTGCGGTGAGGAGGATGACACGGCAGAGCACATCCTGTGTAACTGCCCTGCTTTGGCAACTAGGCCTTCGAATAGATCTCCCCTACCATCGAACCCCAAACCATAGCAATGTCTGCTATGAAAGAAAATTCTAAGCTTCCTGAAAAGAGCTGGTATGCACGTTTTTTATTTAGGGGCAAAAGAACTCAGTCCCGTGTTCCCTCCGATTAAGGAAAAAACTCGACCTTACGAACTCCGGTCAGTTTGTGTCCAGTAAGCTTGAGCGGAAAACCAATTTGCCACATCTACCTCATAAGTATGGTTTGAGGAGCGATAGTCCTGATCATACATCAAATCATTTAAAACTAACTTTTAATTAACTTGCTGAATTGGGAAAAATAGCCGGCGTACAAGCTCCCCCAATTATATTTACTGGTATCAGCGCAACAGCGAGGGCGCAACTCTGTTTACTTCAAGTTCCAAAACTGCCTAATCGTCGGTGAGTGATTTTCTTCACTCATGCAAGACCCCTAACTGAGACCTTGTTGATTGATCTCGTTTCCTAGCTCCTCCCCGTTGTTCCAACGATATTCATTCGAGTTAATGACGAAAAGATAATAAACCTAAAAAAGTTGACGTAGCTCCTCAAAGCTGAATACATTTTCAGGCTCAAGAAGTTTTGCCTCAAAAAAGACCTTGTGAGCCTCCCAAGCTTAATACCGTCTAATCATCTCTCCCGCCTCCCTTCTTCTACCATCGCTCTATTGTTATTTAAATTTATGCAAATTGCTAGAGAGGGTTGAGTTGGAAGCCATTTTCCTTTGCCTACCTTTCACCGAGCGCAGAATGTATTATTAAATATTATATTCCTTTTTTCATGGCTACTTATATTGAAAAGTGACATGGCTACTTCCCCCAAAGGAATAGCCTTTTGGTGGCATCATTTTCCAACTCATCAATTTTTTAGTCTTTTCGATCTCCTTTGAGGAGCTAATTTTGAGAGTGGAAGCTAATCCTAATCTTTTAAACACTTTGCGACTTATTCTTTTTCTCCTTGACTCCAGATCTCTATGAATATTCTCCTTGCTTGTTCGCCGTATTGCAACTACAGAGTAGCTCATTGCCACGTATTTCACACTCCCAAAATAACCTATTTCGTATACAATTTTCTTCGAACTCAATGAGAATGATTCATATGATGTGTCTGAAGTCAATCCCACTTTTGTTTAAGAAAAATAGTAACGTTACGTTTTCGGACGGGAAAATTTTGTACAATCCCCCCTCAAAATATGACGCTTTACTTTTCAAAACATCGGGGTTTCAAATCTGCAATGTCCGTCTGCCGTCCAAGCCATATCTTGCCCTTAACGAGAACTAAACTATTCATTCTTCCGCACAAAAATCCTATTTGGTATCTAGCTGTGCCTGCCTATTTGGCGTCCCGATTGGGAAAAGCCCATGGTTGTTATGGACGAAAAATGGTTTACAAAATCGACAAAAACGCGATTTCGGCAGTTTTAACGCAAATCGATCTTTAACAGATCGAATACAGTGAAATCGCAGTAATTCTAGTGAGCCAAAAGACCGGCGCGACGATACATCGAAAGTAATCGTTTCATCGTTTGCACTCCCGTTAGCTCATCACGTCGTGCTAATTGCCTACAGGCTCCCACAGATGCCTGGAATATGTCATTTTCGTTGTTCAGTAGTATTCAGGTCTGGTTTCTTGTCGTTTACTGCTATTTATCGATGCTGAATCGGATGGGATGGGTCTTAGAGGTGTGAGACTAGGGCAAGCTGTTCAAGAGAAACAGTTGTGTAATAATTTGCAGCGTGTTTTCTTCGTTTTATCTTTAGCTTAGTAATAACCTGATTTAGTGGCACTATTGTGTGATGTATATATACGGTATAATACGAAATAAATTTATAAATAAATAAAAAATATAAAATTTCAATTTACATAGAGAAACTGGGTATACTGGTTACAAATCGGTGTTTGTAACAACACTACAGTGCAACAGGAATGAGACAGCAGACGCCGATGACAACATAGTTCCCGATTCACGAGTTTCACCGTAATAAAGAAGGGAGAAAACCTGAATTTTGAACGTACGGGGACATTTGAAAACGCGAACTATCTCAAAGTCTTTACCGTCGGAGGCCAAATAACAGAACAATTCAAAGTGACAATAAAACAGAAAACGTTGGCGGTGAAAATGTGGACTGGATTGGCGGCGATGAAATGGCAGGGTGTGGTGCAGGGTAGGAGGGTTAGCCGGTCACGAGAGGGCCAATATCCGGGCGAGTGTCGCGAGGAACGTCGGAGCTGGGAAGTGAGGCCATTTATTTCGTTATCTAGCAGAGCGTGAAGCGAAACCCGGGGACCGCCAGCGCAGCCTCAGCTCACCGAGATGCCCTCGCTTTTGAATTGGCTGGAAGGGCGGAGGGATACAGGGCTCCCGGTCCCGTTGTTAGTTGGCTTTTCCTATCTCCAAAACATTAAATACTCCTTGGTTATCTTTTACTCGTACTGCGCGGGCAACCCGAGACGAAGAGACTACCCGCTCTAAGTTTCCCACATTCCATTCGAAGAAATACCCCGCTTTGATATAATTAAATTGAATTTTCCTCTTAATTTTCCCCTTTTTCCAGTCTTCGAAACCTTTTATTCCTACGTTTCTCGGGAACACACCCTGAAAATAAATATGTGAACCAATGGCGTACAGATATTTTATAGGCATCAGCACTCAGCGGTTTTGATACACGGAATCCAGCCGGTAGAGAGGTAAACCCATGCCCACGACCAAGGCGTAAACTACTTTCCTCTCACCTGCATTCAGCAATTTTGACAAGTCAAATCTGTTTTTCATTCAGTTCAAATGAACCTTGTAGAACGCATCGTAACCTAGGGTGTCGTATTGATTTCCAAATTTGTTGAACCGCCAACGTTATTGAGTGATCCGTGCATAAGTGATTCATAAGACTGGCAACCGTTGTGTGAAAAAAATTGGAGTTCTCTTCATACTCTACGTTTCAGACCCTACTGATTCCAAAAAACACTATTTGGGATAATGGAATGTGTGTGTCTGTGAACACGATTGAAAGAAAGCTGCTGAACCAAATCAGCTCAAACATGATACGTAGCCCGCAGATCATTGGACGCCATCCGCTCTAAATTAACTATAGTTGTCATAGTGCTCTAAACAACAAATATTTTCTTTCTCAAAAACGGCTATAATGATTTTGATTAATCTTCTTGCATAGAAGGCCCGTAATAAGGCAATATTCAATAGAATTCCCATTCATGGGGAAATGACGAGAGCAGCACAATAAATTATGAAACGTTTCGACGAGAATCGATTTTAGCGCAATTTTTCCTTATAAACTCCGCCGAAATGTTACTAGGTTCTTCAGAAAAATTCAGGGGGTACTACAAACAAGTATATATAACTGTTTATACGAGGAGTCTTTAATAACGCTCATCAAATATACTACTTCAGAAATTCCGGAACTGCACCGCTTCCTGCCGCCATGAAGTGATATTTGATCAAGTTCAAGTGAACTGAAAGATAAATAAATTGAGTAAGTAGAAAGATCCATGAACACAAGTGAATTCTGAGAAGAAAGAGAAAGTTCGAAGAAGTACTGTGTTTCCTGTTTTGGTGTTATTGCTCAAAAAAGAAATGGCAGAATCTGAGATATCTCGAATCAATATCACTGAACATCTTAGGGGAAAATGAGTTGAGACAGACCACTGGACGAGCAAGTTCCTTAAGGAACATGGCGATTTCACTGCTAGTCTTCACTTATTTTCTCTCAAAGATCTTGCGCCACTGTAGCTCCTACTAGCGTTGACCACTAAGCTTATAACCGTTTCGTCCAGTTTGCGAAGAACGTTATGACAAAAAAAAACGTCGCCCTTCGAAACTTGCCGCCCGAGTAAGTTGTGGGTCAGGTGGGAAACCAGGTTAAGAACTCCTCCCAGGTGGTACGGGATTCCCCGGTGTCATGCCTCCGCACGAGGTAACACACAGGTAATAAACAGCTCTTCATTGGGCGACTGAAAAAACGATATCTTGCCGTACTTCCATAGGAAAAAAGTTTTTTTCTGCTCATAATCTCATTGTGTTGTATCATGCCAATCTGCAGACAAAATATGAAAACAGAGTGGATTTTGTTCTTCTTTTCTCTCAGCAGATACAGACGACCAAACTGTTTTCCAAAACAGCGTTTTTCGGGCCTAGAAGCCTTGAAACGGAAGATCTGAAGAAAACTATCCAAAAAAAATCGTGGGAATGAATGTAAGATTGGAGCCAAATGAAAGCAAGTATAAAACGCTAAAAGTATACAAGTTTTTGTGAAACGTTATTGATAAAGTAAGAATTCAACGTGTTACCACCTTTCAATAACGAAGCAGCACCGTCACAAAAGGGAAATGGTCAGATTTTCTACTGTAGAACAAAATAGCAGTGTCTGTGTCACTTCTGCCCTTCAAAATAAATTCATTCTGCCTTTTTTTGGGGAAAGCGCGTCTGAGAGCCGTAAGGAAAAACGCCGTGGTCGAGTTAAAAGTTAATGCGAACGTCAGCAAATAATGAACCAGCCGAGAGCCGAGGATTGCGGCCTTGCTGTGTGCATGACATATTAAAACAGACGCTTCTGTTACGCCCGAGTTGAAAAAATGTCTGCGCTTCAATCCTTCTCATGTTTGAACCGTAATCTGTTAGTTATTTTGAACAGTGAACATTTTTGAGGGGAATTTCAGGGTTAAAATGAAATGATGATTAACTGAAGAAGTAACGTCACTCAGTGGCAAAAACAAAGAGAAAATAAATCTATAAATCTAACGGTTCAAATGTATCAAATCATACGGGCTGGTACAATCATTTAACGTTTTAACTCTACCACAGAACACTCGGGAGCCAGAAAAGTCTAACGTGAAATCCCGTCTGATGAGAACTATTGCCTAACAAAATAAGGGCTATTGCCTTATTTTTTGTTACAAAATAATGTGCAAAGTAACTAACCTTACGATGTGAATTATAGTCAAACCATACGTACAGCTATAAGTATCGCTACGAGGTGAGAACCACAATGTCAATCTTCGTATCCATAATACTACTGTGCGTATATTCAAGTTGTCTTGTGGTCGCCCTTTGTCTCCTCTGGGGAATGGTAGTTGAGCCTCAACAGGGGGGGGGGGGGGCACATGAAAGGGAGGATTTGCTGGTAGTGTCCTCGGCAGTGCCCTTATGCACCATCCCTGGGCTGTCTCATGGATAAGTGTGCGATCCTGCATGTAGCTTCTCATAACGCATTGTAAGTGTGGTACAGAGTTCAAAACGAACATCCAGAATGACCAACAACCCTGCACCCCAGGAGGAGTTACTCCGTTGTGTCATCATAAGGACCTCCACCACTTCTTAGATCGTTGAGTACCCCGTTCTGAAACCATGCTGACGCGCTGACATGTCACCGTCACACCTGATGGCATTCAGAGGGCGTGGCAGCAGCGAATTCTTCAGCCCCTTCCCCGCAGTATCCAGCATAAACAAGGGTCTGCAAGCCGACAGCGGGCATGGATCATCCTTGTCTTTTGGAATTAGGACCAGCAACTGCAAGGATACACGGATTATATGTTCTTAGGAAAAGTTTCTGGAGGGTTCTAAGAACTCCTTCAGGATTCCCGCTGGAATACTATTCGAACCAGGAAACTCTGAACTTCCCGTTAGGATGCAAAAATGTTATTTTCTATGTTTCAGAAGAATGTTCGTATTTTTTCTTCAAGGTGTAATAGTGAGCGAGGTTCACGCCTTTGCTGATTTCTGAGTACAATGAACAGTTAAGATTCAATATGATTCCATAGCCATCATTATTATTTCATAAAGTTCGTGGTGATCACGATGTTTATCTGTTTTTATGGTGAATCCATCTAGTTTTTAAGTTTGTAGGAGGGATTTTATTCATTTTTGTATGTTGGGTACTTGATACGAGATGCTTAGAGTACTTTTTTGTTATCATAAGCTTTCGCTGTTGTACTATCATGATGATCCTCTCCACAACCGTTGTTCTCAGTAAATATTTTCCTGAAGGCTTTTCGACCAATAGTGTCGACCAAGTAGTGACACTGAATACACATTATTGAAACTGTTAGCCTTACATTCTACCTTGTCCTCTTTGCTCAGCTACATTTGAGCAAGTGAGGGAACGTGTGTGAACTTCTCGTTCTTTGAGATATACTTCTTAAGATAAACTTCTTGAGATATATTTGTTTTCCTCGAAACGCTCCTGCATTACCAGAAATTATATATTATACATAAATGCCAGGGTAAGGGCATAGAGACCCCTTAAAGTGATAAACAGCCTAAGGTGTGCGCTGGGGTGGTACCAGTACGCGCCCGGTATCAGACGAGTACACTGCGGGCTCA
Organism: Pachypeltis micranthus; assembly: GCA_020466155.1. Classification (NCBI taxonomy): domain Eukaryota; kingdom Metazoa; phylum Arthropoda; class Insecta; order Hemiptera; family Miridae; genus Pachypeltis; species Pachypeltis micranthus. The sequence continues at coordinate 27,441,696 of CM035771.1, read as the reverse complement.
CCCACTTCTTACAAAAAAACTATAAAATCTTGATGCCGTCCATCAGTCCACAATTAACTCTGGACCCCACTGGTGCATGTGTGTTTCTTATGAGAAGTTAATTCTTTTTTGATTCTCTAAACGCTGTTTCATTTCATTCAACACACGGTAGTTTCATATTCTACTTCCGTTCTTCCATGAACAACTACTCACACGATATTTTTTCCTTGAAACGGTGGATGCAGGCGATACCCTCAATGCAGCCACAAACGGGTGTATTGTAAGGGCGTCCATAATCCTCACATCTTGGCCCCCCTGCACCACCGCCAAGCTCCATGGCACTGGTCTCACTCTGCATTTGCCACCTCTTTGGGCTGAAGAAAGGGCCTCCCAAACACACACCTCGTGATGCCGCGAGTCCATCGCACATGCTCTGCCGTCTCTAGCCCTACCTTGCAGAACCTGCATACCTGCACCTCGCACTTGCCAATATTTGCAAGGTGGTACCGGACAGCGACCTGTGACAGGTCACATATGATACTCATATCCTTCCTCCCCAGTGCAAGCACCTCCTTGGACATCTCTCTGGAGAGCTGGATGAAGAGTTTTGACTGTCTAAGGCTGGACAGCCCCTGGGATCTCCGCTCTGATTCTCGGGCCAAAGATGGCTCCCCCTGCAAGGCCACCCTGCACCCAGCCATCAGTGAAGTATACCAGAGCCCCAGCTTCGAAAGCGGGAACTCCCCCTTCCCACCTGGATCGGTCATGGATGAATATCCGAAAGGGTAGCACGAAGTTGAACCTCGCCGGCATTGAGTCTACCACATGCAGTCCCCCCCCCACCATCACCTTGTCAAGGATCAAGTGGCAGGAACTCCTCTTCCCCTGCATGGTCATACCTAACTCCAACATACGCACAGCCTGGAGGAACGCCATCCTTTAAACATGTACGTGGAGTGGAGCTAAATCTAGCAACACCTCCAGTGCAGCCGTAGGACATGTAGTCATACAGCCTGTAATGGCCTGACACGCCCTACACTGCAGTTTATTTAGCTGCAACTGCACTGTTTTGTTTTCCACCCTAGTCCACCAGACCAGGGCTCCATAGGTGACTACAGGCCTAACAACCCCCCCCCCCAGGCCTTATGTCTTCCCCACCATTCTCTGAGCTGCCCACATCACCACCGACGCCCACAGTAAGGCTTTTTTCATGTGTGTGGCCGAAGTGAGCTTCCCATCAAGGAAAATTCCCAAGTACTTGATTTCATGCTGGATCTTCACCACCTTGCCACCCAACCTGAGTTCCCGCAGCGCAAGGCTGTGCCTTCTGGTGAATGGGATCAGGCTCGTTTTGTCTGGATTGACAAACACTACTTGCCCTTTGCACCATCTCTGTAGGGTATTCCGTGCATGCTGCATGCATTCACTGATTTCACTCGCGAATTTACCCCTGACTTTAATTACCAGGTCATCCGCGTATCCTATTACCTTGTAACCCTCCTCCTCCAGCAGCTCGAGAATGGTGTCAGCTACCAGTAACCAGAGGAGAGGGGTGAACACCCCCCTCCCTGTGGGCACCACAGAGAGTGTCTCCCTCCCCAACTCCGAAAAGACCACCCTGCTACTCAGCATCTCCTTGGTCCAAGAGATTAGGTAAGGATCAACCCACTTCCAACCAGCCGCAGCCGTAGTTGAGGCATACGAGGTATTGTCGAAAGCCCCCCTTCCCCCCCAATATCCAGAAAGCAGCACAGCGCAATCTCTTCGGATCTCAGAGTATCCTCCACTACTGTCGCCAGTTCCTTCAGAGCAGTCTCAGTGGATCTCCCCCTCTGATAGGCATGCTGGGAACTCCGAATGGTGGTTATGTTCTGTAAGATAGTACTCCTTTATTTATTACTCGCACGATACTTCTACAGTTGCACATTGGTAAACTTCTCAAAAATTTAAAATCATCTTACAAAACCCAATTCGCCCTTATTAGATATGTTTGCTGTTTATCTAACTCTCTATCAATGATGTGTAGTATGATTTGACAGTACGAGACTGTGTTAGGTACTTAGGATCTAAATGAAACCAGTGAAGAATAGCGTTGCAATGTAAACTTGGTTGGGATGGCCACAGTTAAACCAACGGTGCAAAATGACTAATAATTCCAAACTAATTTCCAAAATGCCTCCAGTGAACGATCTTGTGGTAGCAAGGAAAGTAGGCCGCACGATGCATATCAAACTTCTCAAAGGAATCGGATCAATTCGGAGAGGGTCTGTCGATGGAATGGAGGTTATCCATTACGTTAACGGACCTTGCGAAATGGGCCTATTTCGAAGGGCGAGGAACAAGAGGCACGGCTGACAAGGTTCCTTGAATCAACGTCATCTTCATTACGTTATCGAGTTAATGACGCCCCCGAAGCCATCCCGGAGGACCATTAACAATCCAATGCCATCCGCCTTCTCCGCAAACAACCGCTATCTTGACGCTCTGATGTATAGCTGCTTGAGAGAATCTGGTATCATCGCGACCTTCCTGAGAGAAATTCGAGTTGAACCGAATAACATGCCCTTCCACCCTTCGAAAGCTAATGGCTTTTGTTGAAAAAAATTAAAGTGATGATTAGTGGAAATTTGGTTATCTGTTATTGAATGTAGAGGAATGTGATGACATTTGTCTGTCCTGCGCTTGTCCTTTGGAATATTCCAAATGTTCAATAATTCCACACTAATTTCCAAAATGCCTCCACTGGACGTATCCAGAAAGTTTTACGTGTAGTTAAATATTTAGAAAAGGAACATGTAGGCTATTTAATATTCCGCGTTGATGAAGTATAAATATAATGTATGTGTGACCTGTGTGCTGATCGTCACTGACTAATAAACTAATAATTTTGATCAACGTGGATTTACGTGTTGCGTTGAACGTGTCAAATTCGCTCTCTGAATTTATTTCAGCGGCTAAGGTTTATATATTTGATTCAAACGAACGCGAATATACAACGAAAAGGCCTCTATTTATTCTCCTTCAAAAATATGAGCATAATACTCGGTCTAAGCCAAGCCGAGACGGATCCGAGTCCTGATCGGATTATAATGGTAGGAAAAGCTGGATAAGCGCTTTTTATGCTACTCCATTCCATCTCGAGTCGTTGGAGATTGATTCAGCTGGATTCAATTTTGAGGGTTCGGGATCAATAGGAGGCTGTGAATACTGAACAGACGCTAAATACGTTGCCTCTTTAAACCCCTTTATTAGGTTCTTTTTAAAAAGGCAATCTCCTTTGCGAAAGTCATGTTATTCGAAGAGTAAAAGATCCCTGAGGATCGTGGTTTAATCAGTGGCTCGTATCACCAACTTTATTAAGTACAGCACATAACACGCTCATTCAGTTAGCGTTGAGAGTAATAATATCGTTCCAGAAATTCGTACATTTCGAAGATTTGAACAGCTGACTGGCGAAACATATCTTCATCGTCTTCAATGAAAAGAGAAGGCTTCGAACACACTGTGATTACAGGATGCGAAATAGGTGAGGCTTAGCAGTATGTAGTTAGTACAGAAACGCCTAGAGTATGGTAAACCATGGGGCTGGACCATCTGGATACTCAGCTCGGATTAGTATCCAGATCATGAATTGCACCAAGCGAATGAAGACATTTTTTTTTACTCCCTTTCTGTCCCTTCGGCCACACATTGGGTCAATTGTGACGATGTTCCACTCCGCTATGGTTTGGGATTCAGCTTGTAAGGAATGTTAGATCCCGCCCAGTGAGTGTAAGCGCTGAACAGGACGGAGCAAATGAGCCTTTTTGCCTGTCCGAGTCGTGGCTGGCCGAGCCAATGGGCGTGTTTTTCCTGTGTCTCCCACTGAGTTACTTGACATTTTATCGCTCCTATGTGAGGCTCAGGCCCAATGGGTAGAGATTATGTGTCCCTTTCCCCAAGGCAGTCTGCCCTTTCATACGTTCGTGGCCTCTATGCACCGAGTCGTTTGAGCGCCTGAAGACATCCCAGGTTGGATCTCCTTTCCCTTGAGTCTTTATGCCAGGATCTCTTGTGTGCAGTTATTTATGGCTAGAATTTGCCATTGATATATTGTACTAACTTAGCGGCTTAGCAAGGCTGAAGTTGGGCCTTACGATTTCCAGACCAACCTTGCTCCCCAACGCAGAACCGTCAGTGTACCATAGAGCGCGTCCTCCTCAGTTGAGAATGACTACAAAAAGCTACACTTTTTTGCTTTCAAATAATTTAGATAGGGACCAAACAATGATAGTCGAGATTCGGTTCATGATGGGAAGGAAAGTGTGTTTTTGGTTTCTAAAACTTCAACAGGAATAAAATGAAACGTCGAAGAACTATTGTCATCGTCATTATCGTATTCATGAAATGATAAGGAAGTATGCGTTTTTTCTCGACATTTTATTGCGTTCCCGTGGAAATGTTACAACATACAGAAGGATTAAATGTTAAAACAGTCGTTCGCGTCGCTTTGGTGACAATGTGGTTGGGCGCAGTCACTTCTATCGGGGTGAAAATATACGGGTGGGGAAGGCTTGATAATTCTGTTATCCATTATACACATAAATCTGGGAGGAAGGTATAAGGAATGTTGCGGATATGAGATTCATAAACCTGCCACGTCCCTTTTCCGGCCGCCGCACTTGTGGCTCTTCCAAAATGCTGTTATTGCTCACGGGTTAGGAGGGCAGTTGGGAAACTAGGGAGGGCGCTATCCAAAACCATAATGCTCTGAAAAGGGTTGCTAAGTGAGAACCGTAAATACAACATTTTCACGTCAAATATCGTCTTCTAGAGAATCAATAAGTTACAAACTGTGGTTCAATACTACGACAGGATCTCTCTACGTGAGTTCCACTCGTGACAAATTCCACGTCAGGTGGTGTGTATTTGGAACGTCCAAACTATAGCATTCTCCACCGAGCACAACAGTAGTCTTCGGTCCTTTGAAAATGTTGCCTGACGTTTCCGGGTTTCAGCTCAAATCTGGAATATCAAAATTTGATGAGCACTAATTAAAGAAAACGTGACAAACAAATTTATTTCTTTTTCTTACTTTATTACTTTATTTTTACCTTTATTTTACCCAAAGAGCACATTGCTGTAAACTGAAACCAAATAACTGACCTTGAAGTGTTCGATCTAAATCTCAAACGAGGTCATTTAGTCTCTCCAGATTGACGAGTTTTGGGCACTTCTCATAACTAACATGTATGTGTTCCTTTTAGCCAATCAGCGAAAGTGCGGTTGCGTGAAGATGTTACAGTAAGATTGGAACCTGTGGAATGAAATGAGAACGACAGGTTCCACCTAGGAACGTCATCAACGGCCAAGTCGAATTCAGACGATCAAGCAGAGAATAGGGGCTGTGGCATGAACGGCTGTCGGCGGCCGCGCAGGCGCGTCGGTTCTTCCTATCTAGTGCGAGCCATCGAACTATACCGTTACAGTTCAGGGTCGGCACTCAAGAGAAGGTTCTTTGATGGCCCAGTGACTCCACGACCACCACGATGTCTACAGAGCAAGCGCATTTTCCAGCATTTTCAGGTCATTCCTTGGGTAGGAGTTGGATTGCTTCGTTCTGCCTTCCTTCCCCGGTGGACGCAGCCACCTGTCGTTGCCCTCACCCTCAGTGCACCAACGCAAGGCCACTGGCTGTGCATCCCAGTACTATCATGTTTGTGTCGAACAACCCTTAAGGCCAGAATGGTCACTGATATACCCACTCTTCCGAAGGGGCTTACGGCTTCTCCACCTCGAAGGACAAGGCGGTTTGGACGTACCACCCTACCTGAGGTTTGGAAAAACTCTAGTAAGCCGCAGCAGAGGTTCCCCAAATATCCGCCCTCTACTCAGCAGATCATCTGCCACGCATCTGGATTTATGTCTCCTCTGCCTGGATGGTAGCGACCATTTCTGCCCTAGCCCCCCATGTTTGCTTGATCTTCAGGCTTCGACTTAGCGCCTTGTGACATTCTCAGGTAGACACCGACGTCTCGCTCGATTCCAATCGTGCCCAAGACACGAGCATAAATCGTGTTGGCCATTGGCTTGCCCTGATCACTTACTTGACTCCCAAAATACACATATAACAAAAATGTTACATTGTCTAACTTCAACATTATTGTAAAACGCTTTTGAAATGGGTTCTAGAAGGCAACTATTGAAGGACGAAAATCAACTTTCATCATCCCTCACTCGAGACTAATTGAAAATATATGATGTGATACATCTCAACTTTCCTGAGCCCCCTCTTTCAGCAATTTACGTTCCTTCAGCGACTAATCAAATTCGATTCAAACCAATCGAAGCCGTTTTCACTCAATTGAGTTCACACACTATTTTTCTTGTTGCATAGGGTGAAGGAAATAAAGAAGTAAATCTTTTTATTTTAATCAGTTTCTTCGTCTGAATGTCCTTTAAATGTTTACCATGCACGCTTCAGATGATATCGTAATCAGAGAGATTAAAAAAACCTCTTCATGTCGGTTATGACTATGTTTCCATTTGTTGTGCTGAGATACTCACACGACAATTACCGTCAACGTTAATTTGTTTTGGTGACTATGTTTCTTGAGAGGAGCAGTCACCAACTTCGTCACAAGTAGATTGTTTTCATTTCCTTTTTACAGAATCCCTAGATTTCTGAAATGATCACTGAATTTCACGCTACTCCACAGCTGCTTCATCGTCCACCGTCGAAATGAGTTTTCCTGCCGAAGGACAGCAATAAGCGTGAATGAGAATTATCAACATGCTCCTCATCGAGACAGACTCAGTAGTTAGGATCCTGCATTAACAACTAGCTGCTCCGGAATTATATTATCAGTGTGGGAGGGGAAAAGCTCAATGTTCACAGGGAATCGTCATTAGCGGATCAGCATAATGGAAGCGGTTATTGCTAGCTGGGGATTATTGCAAGAACGGTTGAGATCGTAATCCCCGCAGTATAATCAATTCCTTAAATAGACCAGACGTGGAAGCCAAACGGTCTCCAAAGCTCGTTCCTCGCATATAGGGGAGCAGTCAATTAGTTTGGCTCGAGGATTTGCTAGACTTTGCTGAGTCGAAACACTACAGGGTATTCACCCAATTCAATTACACGTAGGAAAGTAGGGTATAGTTAATTGCTTGACAGATTGTTGAAAAATAGTTGAACTAGCAGAAGTATGACCGAACTGCCATACATTTGCAATAATTCTGTGCAAATGTCCAAACATATAATTCATTGTAAACTCTACGCCATTGCTTACACTATATTAATAAATCAGGCAATTTTGCGAACCAATGGGAGAGTTATGTATGTACCATTATGTCTCAGGTAGGAACGAACCGTCTCCAACTCATCGTTTCCCATTTCAGGCGAAAATTCACGTCTGTTCTTCTCCCTCAACAATATTAGTTTCTGTGCCCCTGAGCACAGTTCTATTTAAGCGGAAGCTTAAACGCAGTTGAAATTAATGAAGAAACCGAAATAAGAATATCAGAGAAAATGTCGAGTGCAGGATCTGCTATGTATAGGTACGGTGTATCTTTGTTCAACTAGTCAGTTGAGTTGAGTGAGTTTGAGTTCAGTGATCGAGCTGTTCTGGGGAAAATCAGATAAACGGCAATTGGATGATCGGCATCTCATTTTCCGAAGTATTTCGCCCGTATCTCCTTTCAATGGAAATTCACATATGGATTTTTAAAAAATCAGCGTGGACTATTGCAGAGGCTTACCTATGAATCATTTCGAAATTTAAATCACGCATATACAAGTACTCCCACCAGCCTTGACAGAAACTCTGTGACGGATTTGGCACAAGCAATACACGCAAATACACCTCAACGCAAGAATTACCAGTGGCTCTTGCTGGTAGAGGTGGTTTTCAACTTCTTCCGCAGCCGCTCTTTCACGAAAGTATCCAATGACGTGAGCGGCCCAGTTTTCGTATTGCAACTACCCCTAACGTCAATGAACTCGCGTCTGTACACAGTTCTGTCAAACGACGAGGATCAAAAACGGGGGAAGCTGTTTGTTCGAGCGTCAAAATTGAGAACTCGAGTCCTCTCTATATGCGTTCAACCCCGAATGACGCCTGCAGCTGAGCAACTGGTCGAAGAGCGACAGAAAAAAGTTTGATGACGTGTGTATCTTCTGAACTTCTATACTGTCATATTTCCTGCGTTTTATTCACATTTATTCAGTTCCATTTTTGTGAATATGGTTTCATTATTACTTTCGCGTTTTGTGTGTATACCCCTTTTAGGAAACGGTTAGCACCCATCATAGTTATATTTTTCAAGTGACTGAGCGGCAGATTTCTGTTCAGAACCTCAGCAAAATGGAATGCGATGCTGGAAAATTGAGTAGGAAATTTAGGGATGAGCTTACTGAAATAAAAACCTAAGCCTATACAAGTATGGTGACGAAGTTGCTCGACATTTTCTGAAACTAGTGCATCAGCCAACTTAACTTTTTCAGCGTGGCTTCCATCACTAGGAACTCTCTAATCAAGATATTCAACAGACTTCTGTAAGAGCTTGGACTTCCTGAAGTTCAATGGAAACCCTGCCTACTTCTAACCGTTAAAGATAATCTGATTCTCAATCCCTCCGAGAAAGCGGCTGAAGGAATCAATACACCATGTACGTAATCCAGCACTATTATGCGATACGATCGACCGACCAAGAGCTTTATCGATGATCGTCAGAAAGCACTCAAAGAAACACAAAATGGCCATCCATGTCCATCACGGCGCAGTCCTCTCGTACACTCTCGCCTGGTGAAGCAAACACCACAAGCAAAGGGTACAAGACTCTGCCACCTCTACTCCTGCCAATCGTTGAGAGCTAATTTCATCTAAATGGTCACAATCAGGTATAAAAATAACATCTCCGATATGTGAGTGAAATTCTGAGATTTTAGAATCTTCCGGTTCACACTTTCGATTACAGCGTGCATAATGATGTCGGTAATCTCTTGGAGCTTGAAGATAATGCTGTAGGATTTCGCATGAACTCTCTTGCATTTCGCATTTTTGGACCATGGAACTTCATCCTAACACCCATTAAGAATAGCTTCTCGAATGTCATCACATAGCAAAATTGAAGTACTGTGCAGTAAAAACTGACAAACGATTGACAACAAAGCGATCTCCTTCAAAATCAACTCCTCTTCAAGATTTTTCTCTAGAAGATCGTGTTGGCACATCGTACAGCTGTTCTAGTTTTTTAATATCATTTGTATAATTACCATTTACAAGAGGATTACATTTATGTTTATTTTTTATATTGTATCATAGTGTATTATGGCTGGTAAGTCATAAAAATGGCTGATAGACGGCACAGGCAGAACTTGAGAAGCCATTCACATCCGCCCCCTGTTAATGTCCATCACGTACGGAGCCGCATTCCACGAATTTGAAGCCTACAATACATGGCACCCGGTTTTTTGGTTGTGTCTAATTTTGTGCTGGCGTTGCAGACCTAGTTGAAGCCGTATCACCCGGCACCCGGAAGATTCGGGGCTCTACAACTAAATATACGTCGCCACTTCATCACCGATTCCATCCACGTGGATATCCATATAAATTGGAGTTCTTCTCCGTTTCTTCCACATCATCGTCATCTACCTACGAAGTCTTCAAGTCGGAATTTTATTTGTTATTTTCTCGAAAGCTAGGCATTTTAACTAAATTCGCCGATTTGATGTACCCCAGTATTTTTATTTTATTGTCAATATATTGCTTTTAAGTTTTAATATCATTTACTCCAGAGAAAACGTTTTCATTTGGTATTTTATTTTGAAGGCAGAAAGGTACGTTCTTTGTCATTTAAACAGCCCCTGAACGGCCGTAACAGATCCATCATATCCAAATCGGGGCGAATACATTTTTTTTTAGACCAACCAAAGCAGCATGGAGCTCACAGAATCGCTCCCAATTCCTTGTCAGCATCTGCAGATTTCCTTCTGTGGAACACTTCTGGAGTTGTCACGTATTAATACTTCGTCATAGTAGTAATATAATAGCGCTTCCATGCTCGCTCTCTTTTGCGCGCCGCCTGATCAAAAACCAAGGGTTACACCTCCAGCTGTCCAAAATGAAATAGACTGAATCCCGCCGCTAAATTTCAACCACACTCGCCTTTCAATCACTAACTATAGTCACAGAACGGGAAACAAAATGTGGGAATAGGTTACCACTTATAGACAGTATCTCAAGTTGATCAAATTCAGCGAAGCTTTTACCGTGGAAATTTCAAAACACCGTTTTCGGCACATTTTGGTGCTCAACAGAGGAAAATTTCAGAACACAGAACACGGGTGTTGAGTACGTTGAAGACACAGCAACATTTGATTTAGAAATTTAACGTTAGAAAAAGTCAAAAAACAGTATTGCTTCATAAGCTCATGTATACAGCTCATGTGCTTACAAGCCTATATACTCAGTTCACGAGTTGTTCACAGAGATATTCATACAAAACGTAGGGTAGGTATAGATCAGATAAAGATAATTTAGAAGTTTAATCCAAATCGTTCTGAGAGAAAAACGCAAAATCCCTTTCTTTTTTTTACATTTTGGTACAGAGAACGGAAAAAAATGTGGTTCATTGAGTTTCTCGAGGTTCCGAAGAGTGTTTGAAGGCTTTTAATGTAATTTCCCATGTTTGGTGCAAAACGCCGAATCAGTATGGGTTTTTGACCACCGAATTCCCGCACCTGCCCTAAACGGCAAAGTCATTGTTTCTCCAGACACCTTCGTCCTCAATTCCTCTTTTTTTACCTATGGAAATTCCACCTATTCAGTTAATTCCAATTGACGACGGATGTCCCCTTCGTCTGGACATTCCGTATTATCATTTCCTCCTCTCCTTTTCAGATTCCTCTCCACAGCAGACAACTCCTCCCAAACTCATACACCTATGAGTTCTCGTGAAAATCACTCTCCAGTCTCACCTCCGACTCTCCTTCGATATAGTTTCCTGCGCCAGTGCACGGGTGTTCTGAGTCGTACCCTTGTGCCACCCTTTTATGCTCACTCTCAATTCGAAAATCATTGCTCATATAATAAATACTGTCCTCTCACGCTCACCGAGTTTCTTTTTATTCCATTCTTCAACTCCCCCTCTCGTGCACCCAATACCCCACTATACCATACCAATTTTTCCAGTATACACTCGTCATGGTCCTTCTCTTTGAAGTTGTACATAGAGACGTCAGCTTCAGAATGCGGCAGAAAACTGGTTATTGACAAAATGTGGAATCGCATCGTTTTTCTTGAGGGTCCTTCAAATATAAAGCGCGTTCTAGTAAAAATGTTTATTCGTTCGAATTAGTAACATCACAAATCAGTGACTTGAAGTGTTTTGCATATGGTGAGTGGAAAGGGTTAAGTAATTGAAGTAAACAAATAAGTAGAACCTCCCCAAGAATTTCCTTTCAGATGAGCAAAATTTCATCTTTTCCGAACAACTCTACACGTTTCAACACACCGAAATGAAGCTGACGGAGTTTTACCGTGAAAACCGTTCCAAAGTAATTTTGAGCGTTGGTCAATAAAGTGCCGCCAGTGGCTAAGGGTGGGTTGACGGTAGGTTTCTTTCACGAGATGAAGGGAAGTCGCAATAAAATGTAAAGTAGGCTAGCAATAGAGTTTCAAGAGACTCCTCCTTTCCTCCACTTTCCCACCGCAGGGCCGCCTTATTCGTACCTACCTTCGTTTCCTATTCTTACTGTCAGCCACCTTCCCTTTAAGAGAACCGGGTTCCTCAAATGTGCCTTTTGATCTTCTTGTTCGCCGCCCCGTCACGGCTTTTATTTGAATCTTCAGGGATTTCAGGAGCATTTTCTTCCAGACGCTTCTGCTGTAGTTTATCGTCAGCTAGAATCCCAAGAACCTCCAGAGGTTGGCTATTTGAATTTCTCATTTGAACCAATTTACGGAGACTGGTTTCATTCGAGGAGATTACAGCGAAAAAAAAAAAGTTCTGAGTACTGCAACATTGTGTTTTGAATGCTTTATGGAATCCTTCTTCTGATAGTTCACAGTCCGATAATTTGCCACACTCCGTAACTCGTGAACATGAACTTCCTACTTCTACACTGTTGTGTTTCCACTTCTTACTTTTTCTTAGCCCCACAAAGTATGAAGGAAAGTGCTGAAAATTTTCGGTTGAAAAAGTTTCTTAAACTCGCAGTTCTGAACTATAAGGGTTCAGAGTCGGAATAACACCATTTGAGAAAATGACCTACCTGCCTGGCTCTACCAATTTTGATATGGTTATTTCTAAATAACGTTAACACCACCTCAAATTTTCATCCGCGGGAAAAAGACCAGTGCAACACAACAATTTACAAACGATTCCCCAAAAAGTCATTTCATCGCATTTTTCCCTAATAAACTTTGCTCATATGTTAATAGCGCTCCGAACGAAATCAGGGCGATATTGCGATAAAGTATCTGTATGATTCAATAATGACTATTAGATATTTCGGAGCTACCGCGGGAATTCCTGAATCGAATTAACTTCGTTTTGTTGAATTCTTTTCGCAGCGTTTCCACCGCAATTCTCGAACAGTGACCTCAAATCAGAAAAATCATTTTGACAGTTGATTCTTCAATCAAGGCTGCGGCGTAAGTAGCAGAGTTTCAATAAATTCCGGTTCAACACTTTCCACGTAGAACGTCAAGTTTGTGTTAGGAGTTCGCGTGAACTGAATGATAAATTTACGGCAGTGACGCGCTGGGCTGAGGAAGGCTGTGTGATGCGTTGCAACAGACATTCGTGTAAGTGCTGATGGTACCTAATGTTATAGTTTGCACTTTAAAACGTACATATCCGTGAAAGGAGGCTAGTTTTTTTGTGTCTTTTTTTCGTCATCTACAATAGTTAAGCCCATCCTCGCCAGCTCTTCTGCCCTGCAAGCCATAACTTTTTATTTCATAAGATGCATCTCTCGACAACTCTGTATAGAACTCCCGAGAGTTGCAAGTAAGTAACACACATAAATACCGCTTAGGTGATCAAGGCGATCAAAATCTCTCCACGAGGCTACCAATCTTTGCAAAATACTGCGCAAATTCGGGATGTGAGATAGCCAATTACTGTAAATCACGGGGAAATTGGGCAGATCGGAACTTGTCAGTCACATTTTTGTCACTCCTTGATGACGACCACCTTCTACCGCTGACGAGAAAGGTCAGATTCACCCTTTATTGTGCTATCAATTATAACGGGGCAGAATAATTCGATTACCTATTACAGTTTTTCCTTGCCTTCATGGAAAGCATTTAGTGAAATCGTAATGTTACAAGACTTGTACCTCATAGGGATTGTACAAGAAGCGAGCTGCGTCTGTTGCGATCATGTTGGCGATGAAGGGTTTGGGAGTGGGGGATATGAGAGGACAGAGGGGAAAAGACGTAGAGATTGTGTAAATAGATATGCCGGCAGGTTGGGCCTGACGCAATGTGATAAGAAACAGTCCCAAGCCGGCTTGTGCCTGGATCTGGGTATCTTGCCGACCCATACACCTTCCCCCCCCCCCCCAAATAAAAAATCTTTCAAAACTAAATTCATTACTTTAAATTCAAGTGGACTCTTTCAATCCATATGTACTGCAATACGATGACATTCCCTGATTGTACATCAGACTGAGAGAATTTGTTGGGCTGTACTGACTGACTCCTATTAAAGGCACCAGGTGATCGTGGTCTAGTGGATAAGACATTGTTCATAATTCTCGACGTTAAGTCGAGGATTGTGGATCGGAGCTCCGGCGCGATTGCCGTAATTTTTGACTGAGTCAGCAGCTCTTCAAAAGCATCTCCAAACTACCTCAGTACAGTGCTGCTCACGCTATGCTCGAATTAAGTTGTGCTCTGCATTCCCGTTCGATGAGAGGCGAGTGATGCATTTACAGATTCGTTCCCGTTTTGAAATTAGAACGTGTTTTTATACCCGTAGAAACTCGTTATCTCTTGGCGATGGTTGTTGTGAAAGTTGCTTCCCATGTTGTTCATGGAGCGATCCATCATCTCTTCCTATATATCGTTCAAAAATTGTGTATTGATGCGATAACGGGGGAGGGAGGAAGAAGATAGAAGCTTTCAAATTACTATACTCCAATACACAACAAGAACCTGATTCCTAAGGGTCCCATATATCAGCTAGGGGAACGCCGTTCTTCTCACCGCAACGCCACAAGCTCTCTAACAAATCCAGTATACCGAAATATGATTAATTAAATGAAACTAACTCACTCTGAGATACATACCCAAAGGGATTTGTTTTATGAAAAACGAAAACTAGAGTATGCACACTCATATGCATCATCCCGCCACTTTCCTTTGTCTCACAACATGGAGCTATTTTATCGCTTTACAAACTATTTTAATCTGTTTTTTTACCCTCATTATATCGACTTGGTACTACAATACCTGTGGAATTGAATGTTGCCACCAATTAGCGTGTTGGTAAATCAAGGCAATTTCATTTCGTGTTTATGGTACACGTTTCCTCCACCGAAAGTTGGAAATGCAAAAAGAAAACTTAACCTAAAAGGAGAATCATTCGGGATTTCGTGGATATTTAATAATAAGCGCGTAATATCTCAAGTGTTTAAGGAAACACGTGCGCATATGACCTATGAGAATATGGAAACTGGAAAGTCCAGTATTGTTATAACACAATGGTTTGTTTCTTATTGACTTTTCCTAAATCATCAATTTGTGCTTTTTTTGCGAGTGTAATGTCAACTTTGAGCTCTCTCTCTCTTTCCGTCCTTTGAAAGTACTAGACTATGTGCATGCAGCTGAAATTCTCGGAGTTCGCAGCTGTAAGTTTCCCTATCGTGGAAATGCAGAGCCATTTTTTGTGCTATTTACCAGCTGCTCAGTACTTCTAGTGATTCACCTGATCTCGTTTGACTCCAGCTTTTTCAGGACCTATTTCTGCCTCACTTAGACTACGCAGCAGCTTCCCCCACTTTGCAATCTCGATTGACTCGGCAGGGCGCAGAATGGCGCGTTGTGTTTCGGACGCGATGAGAAAGCGTAAACGGCTGGAAGTGGCCACCTTGATGTTTTGAAGTCCTGAAGACTCATTATCCTGCTTACCTGCAAGGAAATTCCCAGTTCATAACATCGAGAGACATCCGGAGTAAGAAATTGCAGGTCATTCCCGGGAACAGAATGGTGGTGGTTAAATCTCTCTCACAATACGAATAGGAGGACGCAATTTCTGGCCGCAGACACATCAGAGCAGCAGTAGCAGCGTGCTGAAGGATTCACTCAGCCGGCGATAAGATTTACTGATCCAGCCTAATGCTATCGAGTTACTGACCACATCTTTTACAGTAGTTTGGAAAGAATTGCCTACGCTTAAATAGGCAATGTGCACATACGTAGGTGGGATAGGGTTGGGTTCAGCACAAAAGAATTGCGTATTAAATTTTCGTGGAACGGTTCGTTGCTATCGGGATCTCGAAGAACAATTGAGAGGACGGAGAGCGGAATGAGGATCCCAATGGGCTGTAACCGTCAATCAGAGCCGGTGATTCCACTCAAACGAAAGCGGAGAGATAGAGGGACAATAGATGAAATCGAGGGCTGTTGAATTTTCACATCAAACCAATCTACCTTTCGAGGTACAAGAGCAGAGAGAGAAAGGGTTACAGATAAAACTAATAACGCCGTTCCAGCACCCTCACTAATTGTTTGGAGACCCGAACGAGGGAGCTTTGAAATCTGACTATGTGGGGTGTTTGCTCTGTCTCCTGGATGGAAGCCAAAACAACGTACGAAGAGCTTCCATAGAACTGATGGATGCTCCGCCGTTCTAAATTCCAGCTCGAGAACCAAAACCCTTCCCTATACCGCACTGAGCTCCGCGGAGCTTCAAATTATTGTGATTTATTGAGTTTATTGTTCGCGGTTGGATGAAGCTGCGCACGCTCTAGTCCTCTTCTCAAATCCACTTGCCAGGTGCCCGACAACGCGCCATCCTGAAATCCTGAACAGTCAAGCGCGGCATATCTTGTCTATCGTTATGTTCTGCCGAAGGAAGGGAGTGAGACGAGGCATCAATTCAGCAGCTTCAGCTCCTTTCTATTATCGCATTTCTCTCTCCTACCCATTTTCCATTTCAGCCATTACCGTATTATGCCTCGGCAAACTGAGCCCTCTTATTAGGCAACCTAAATCTAATTATCAAGTTCCCAGTGTTGAAGGAACTGGGACTTCGCGAAGGGGTCGATTTCTCATTTCCCGAAACCCCAACAACAAAATTCTTAGGCAATTGAGAGAGGGGATGCAGCTAAGCTCTGCACAAATACTACAACTGACTAGTCATCTTCAATGAACCTAATAGCAGGCATCACAAATACGAATTTGTGTTTCAATTGTTCGATGTATTGCTTAGGTGGCTTGCAAATGTAAGAGCATTAGTTGTAACGTGGGAACCCACTTACATGCTACTCCTTAAATATCCTTTCTTTATACATGGGAATGACTAATCACAACAAATATCAAAAATACGAGTATATGGCAGGTGTCAAAGTACAAGCTGGTAAAAAAATAATTAAAATGCCGAAAGTAAGAAACCCTTGAGAGATATGTAGAATATACATTTAAACATTTTTAATAAAATAACAATATTATTACACTATACTGTAATGAGAAGAGAAGAGTTACATGACTGAAAGGGAATTAGAGTCGAGGGGAAAACTTCTGAATGTTCTGAGTTGGGATGTGGTAGAAATTTATTTCAGGATGAGTCAATAATAAATAGCTGATTGTTCAGCACAGCTCTGGCCCAATTAGTTGCCTTTGGCCCTGACAGAAAGTCTTGAGCTCAGGCCTTCCCCAAACAGTCTCTCCTGAACTGAGACCTTTCAAATGGTAGCCCAAATTGCACGATAAATCTGTCTCTTCTGTTTACTAAAAGCTTAAGAGTTATTTCCAAAGCCGACCACAGATTTTCCGCTTTTCCAGTGTTTTCAAAATGTTCAGTTGGGTTTTTCTTCCCTTCCCACTTCCCAGCCTCACTTTACCCCCACTTTGTAGGCATTCCAACACTCAGGTCTTTCACAGAATTGAGTCTCAGCTCTCACGCAGTTACTCACTCACTCCCGTCCCCACACCAGTTCACCTAACCAGTGACTCTCCTCGTGTCACGTCAGCTCTGTCTCTCACATGCCCTGTATTCTACCTCCATCGTTCACAAATGTAATTGCAGCTCTGTCTCTCACTCAACTCATTTGTCAACTTTGATTCACTCACCCCACCCTCAAGACTTTTGCTCCCACAGGCTTCACGAGATATTCTGGAATGACGGCGTTGACATAAATAATTGAGAGGGAAACTTTTAAAAGTTAACGAAAATTAATAGAGAGGGACAGTTGAGCTGAGTGCAAACCAACTTATCAAAGAAAGAAAGAACAGCTATACTCCTTCAGGCCTCTATACATTGTTAGATGGGCAGACTAGTTCTCCTAATGCTCTGAAGCACTGGAACATCTCGGGAAGGAACTTGAAGGGGCACAGCTGCAGTTAAGTTATTGACGGCCTAGTGGGGTCGTTGTAACTTCACATCTGGTAAATTCGCCATTTCGCATTCCAGCAACGATGGATGTGTCCCCGATGAAAACTGTATCTCTCTAAAATCACCCAACCAATTCATCTTCAGATGCAAACCACATGCATCTATCCACGTAGCAACTGTGGAACGGAAATGACATCATTAAATTCCTTATCCGGCGGTGTCGGTAGCTTCAAGTAAAACATTAGGTGCTATGCGTCTCACAATTCTCTTCAACGAAAACATCTCTCTCTCAACTCCACTCAGTCGGATTTAGAGGGGCCCAGCGCATCCTGCACTCCAGGCAATCATGGAGCTTGCCTTGAAAACATCGACCAACACCTAAGAGCAGTCTCCTGATGGATTCTCTTTCATTAATTAAACCATTGTCATAAACAAAAGTTACGCATTAAAAAATGTACGTTATTAACAGTTTGAGAGGTGATGGATGAAGGGGGCGGCCTTTGAGCATTCCTTCTATAGCACTTCCTCACCCTCCAAACTCACTACCAAGAGATTATACTCAACTTTACCCAACAATTATTTATTCTCTAAGTGTCCTAGAGCGAGCACGTTTTCTTCACAACACAAATCTGAATGGTGATGATGTTTATGTACTTGTGGCTGCTCTTCAATTATATATTAAAAAAGGCAATGTTTTATACATGAATTATGAATATTTACTGTTCTTCGTTTGCATAAGTTAATATTCTATAATGAAAAAAACATTTCCATGTAAGCTGTGCAAATGCCTCCTGACAAAACGATTACGTGGATATAACGCAGAGAGGGGAATCTCAATGTGGTAAGTATTTGATGGGAAGGAGGTGATGGGAGAGTATAGTGTAGAAAAAGGGAGGAGGAAGGGGGGTAAGATCAATGAGTATACTGTTGGTTCGTAGTAAGAAGCAAGAAGGGACTCTTCATTGGAGAAGGGTGGAATAAGATGGAAGATTATGGATGGAGATATTTGTCAAAAGAGAAACTGTTTAAATAAATAAAACCATGAGAAGTGTGAGGAAAACTGTGGAACACCAAAACTTAATTGGAAAACCGACAAGAGCAGTGAGTTGTGTAATTGCCAAACTGATGTCACTCAACTGAGCTCCCACTCTCTTACTTCACCCTACAAACAAGTTGGGATACACTAAAACCTGAATATTTTTGTACGCCTACTGAGTGGAGGAAAGAATGTTTCATGACTGCTTTGGCCACATCACTGAATAAAATAAATTCAAAATAGTGTGAGGTAAGCTATATGATTGACTTCGTATGACCAAAGCTGTGGTCTCGACTCCCCCAACCATTAACCAGTCCTTTTGAGGTGGTCAAGAGTGTAAGATAAGCTTGGTAATTGCCTCTGCCACCAGTCATGGTGAAGCGCAACACTCGGATTGTGACAACCAAAAACTCATCAAAGCCTGTTAGGAAGACTGCAAGCCGTGTTAGGTAAGCGCTGTCATTGCCAGGACTAAAGGACCCAGTGGGCCAGGGGCCGAAGAATGCGAGGTAAGCTATGTAATTAACTCAGTCGCCATACATGCTAGACCTGAGGTTGAGGAGTGCCCAGGGTAAGCTATGTGATAGGTACAACCACCGAGTGCAGTGACGCAGTGGTAAGCTATGTATTTGTGTCGACCATGGGTTCTGGAGGCTCGCAGATTGAAGTATGTGAGGTCCTGAGGCAACAGGCGAGGAGACCTTGGCCCACAGTGCATTGTCAGGCAGCTACGTCATTACTTTGACCGTAGGCTCCAACGCTGCGAACCCCTGCTCCCTCCACTCCCTATGACTGACAATTGTGATGCAAGCTACCTCCCTACTCCTCCCTGTCTTTGGTAGGTGATTGAGGAGTGACACGTGATTGCCTCAGGCACAGGACACCTTGGGCCACAGTGCTGTGTCACGCAAGCTACGTGATTGTAAAGGTGCAACGCAAGCTCGAACGCCGTTAGCCTCGGCTCCCAATACTCCTTGGAGGGTTGATTGAAGAGTGGGATGCAAGCTCCGTGAATGCTCGCTCGCAGGAAGGTTGGTTCTAAGTGTTCACCGCAATTCGCCAACACCTCCTGATGTGATTGAAGATTAAGCTATCAAACCTTTCAACAAAAACTCAGTTTTCTAGTTTTTTTTGTACGTCTTGCTCATATGACACTAGCGTTATCAGAAGAATCAGGAATTGGTAAACGCCCAATGAACTAAGCACACGTTGAATGTTTAATATTGCTCATAAGACGATTAATGGCAGCCCCAGAAATTCCGGAATGCAAACTACTATGAAAATAGTAATATAGAAATTAAGTTTATGCTAAATTAACTAATCCAAACTCAGAGAAGAATCATGTGACATTTTTGTGACATACCTACGCACTAATAACTGAATTGTGGTCGTGGAATAAACAAGAGTGACTCAATAATTTTCAGTTGCCCGTTTCAACACCTTTCAGTCCAGAAATCCTTCAACTACCAACATTATTCACGAAGTTTACGCTAGGAGTGTTGTGTGATGCGCCACTCACCGATATTTTATCTCATCACGTTAGGAGGGCGTTTAAAGACATTTCCCAAATCGTTGTGAACACTTTAAAATACGTCGTGAATGTTTTCAAAAATTGTTTGCGGAACACACAGTTCGTGATTTCTGGGTCCGAGGAAAGTAAAATTGTTAGCAAGTCGTCAGAAGTATTTGGTGCTTTTCAATTTAAGATAAAAAGGGGGCTCCCAGAGAGGAATTATTTCGAAGTCGGTCGGTTAGGGGGCGACCAAAGTATCGGAATGTTCCCGTTCATCCGAAAAGTTTTTCACGAGGCTTTAAAAATTGTCGTTTAGTTCCATTGGGCTTCAGATCACGTTAACTACAATAGGTAAATACTGCAGAACGGCCGACCAAAGTGTAAGGGACTATCGAAAGCCTGCGCGGAGTTTGGTAAAAACGTGACTCTCATATGGGCCAGAAAAGTTGTTGCTGCGGAGGCAAAGTTTAATCTCGACTTAAAGTCATAAGTTATAACATAAGCTTTACGGAACAGCAAAGCCCCACACGCCTCTCATCGATCGCTATCCCCTTTTTTCATGCACAACTTTTTTTCTTTGTACGTCAACTCTTTTGTGATCAATTTCACGATAAAATGTGGAAAGGATTTCTTCTTACGTGCTCTCAACCTGCGATACACATTTTTCAATTCGGTATATTTTGTTATTTCTTGCGTTATATGGCTGTAAATAGCCGATTAGTTCGTTTCGCTTATATTCCCGTGAACGTCGTCGCAATAGGAGACTTGGAATGAAACGGAAAGTAAGTCGAGACTCTTTATTTCTTATCTACTGCCTTCCTTACTGCCTTTCAAACCTGAGCAATTTCCTTGGTGCGCGTCTGCAATAGCATTTATTCGCGATAAAGCCTTTAAGCAGCGTTCCCAGTACTCAGGGCACTTTTAGCAATAGTGATCGACACTGTCGTACACTAACAAGGTGAATTTCAGAATCAACGACAGGATTATCTCCATCTGAATGTGTCTCTTGATAGTTCGTGTAGCTTCTTAATAAAGGATGAACTGCCTCCCTAAAAAGCTGTACAGTGATAGCAATCAGGTATTTTCCTACTCTTATTCGAATGCGACCTACACGTTTTTTGGCTTGATAACCAATACTTGCGTGCTGTGGGTTCGGACGAGCATTGTGCACTACATTCCCTATTATGGAGCAGAGCTGTGGTCTAATACACCGAGCAGTGCCTACCTCACGACGCAGCAGTGCAGAAGAGCCCTCAGCACTGCTTGCTTGCACCAAATGACTTCTCAAGAGGCATTGGTGATGCTAGTGTTATTTCTATCCACATTCTGGCACCCTATCCGGCACCCTAGCAGTAACCATCGAAAGGACGACGAAAATAAGAAGGGAAGTGACCCTTGAGAGGTGGCAAGACGAGTGGAACACAACCAAAAAGGGGCAGTGGATCCGGCAGCATTCGGACTGCCACCAAGAGATTTATTTTTACCTCACACCGTTCCTAACAGGATGTGGAGCATTTAGGGAGCACCTGCGCCGAATTGGAAAGGCTGCAGGTTAGAGCAGGCAATGGTGAATGATGCCTCCCATGCCATCTTCTCGTGCCGAAGTTGACACATTGTTGGCATACAGTCCAGACGCATTCATTCGCTCTATAATGAATTATGAGGCAAACTGGAGGAGCATTGCACAATTTCCCTGGACAGCGCTCAGCTTGAAGAGCATACCCTCTCACTTTCGTATAAGAAAATGCGATACGCAGTCGACATCGTTTGCCAATTTTTACTTTCCGCTACCCGAAGGGAAGGAAAGTCTAGTAAACGTGTCAAAAGAAAAAAGTTGGGTTTTCTTCAGATCTTTACGTTTTGAGGTTTTGAGTCTAAAAAACCTAATGTCGGCGCATGGTCCGTTCGATGTGCGGGAGAAAGGTTGATCCGATTGAGCTGGTTCTTTTTGGTTTTGTTTGTTATTTTTTGTAAACACCAAAATAAGGTTATGGACGATTTCGGCCGATTGGAAGGGGGGGGGGGACGAAAATGTAAAACTAGGGTATTTCGCCTTTTTCTCAAAAACGGCTCTAACGGTTTTGATTAACTTTCAAATTATCTTCTACTAATCAATACCTAACTTTTCTTCTCCATACACATCTCCCTGAAAATACGGGCAACGGAGATATAGGCCTATGAAGCCAAAATAGGTTTTTACGCTTATTGGCAAAACGGCTCCAGCAATTTCCACCAAACTCTCAGGATGTTTTCGAATAATTAATACCTATTTATTGTTCTGGATAAATGTTCCTCTGACAGTCCATTGAACAGAGATAAAAATGAAAATGGGACGAAAATAACGTTTTTTCGAACGTTTCCGTAAATTCCAGGGTAACTGCTTCACCAGATGTGATCAATCTTACAGAGTGTCTTTCAATCATTCAAACACACATTTCGTTCCTCATAATTATTTCTGTATATATGTGTTGAACGGAGATATAAGCCAAGTTAACTCAGAAAAGGAGATTTTTCGAATATTAATTTATCGGTATTCCACTTTTCCCGAAAACAGTTCAGACGATTTCTATCAAACTCACGGAGTACTCTCAGCTAACTAGTACCTACATTTTGTTCTTTATAAATGCTCCTGTAAAAATGCGTTGAACGAAGATATAGCGCCCGTATATGTAGATAGTGTTCGAACTTAAAGGGATTGCGGAAAGTTGTGTGTTGATACGCACCTCTCGTTCGTTCCCATATCCCCACAGTAGGCTGGGAAAGTAATGTAATAGGCTAACATCTCCTGAGTTCAAATAACAGTTTCCCTATGTCTACGCCACCGGTTCCTGCGTCAAATGTGGTCTGAACACCTTTTAAAGTAAAGATTCAATAAAAACTCAACATTTTCAGCCTGTCACATAACTTTGCTTGCCACTTCGTAGAACTGTCAATCGTGCGTACACTCACACGTACTATTTACTACACGGTTTCAAGCAGAAGACAAGAGTTAAAGGAGGTTCCCAAGTCAAAACGCTGAGGTCCGATGTTTGTTTCTGGAGACAATGTAGGATTCATGTTCTTTAGATGAGGAAAATAACACCGTGGTAGTTTCATTGCGATGCCCTTGAAAAAATATGGGTTGATAGTATCGGAAAGATCGTTCCAAAATATGTAGATAAAACAAGTAGTAATCATAGATGAGGGATATCTCCACCAACCACTGTTTTTGCTGGTAGACTGGAAACAGTTATTTAAGTGGAAATAAGAAAGATAGGAAAAGTTAATGGCGGGAAAAAAGTTCGAGAGCCGGAAAAATATGGTCTTGGAGATAGACCATAATGAGTTGAATTCATTCCGGGGAGAAGGGAATGGAAGATTCGTTGAAGCGGAAGGATGCCAAGAAGAACGCAAGCCGAGCGGGGGGTGTTCGATCCAAACGTTGGAAGTCGACAGGGGATGGGAAGAAGGGAAGGGTTCTTGATTTCTTTACCCTGGCTATCTAACTTCGAACGTGAACTGGCAACAAAGGGCAAGGGAGCTTGGAAAGTCGGGGTATGGCGGAGACGGAACTTTCTGATCACGCAGCCGAGTAGAGAACGTCGTTCACTCGGCCTCATCGCCCGCTCTCAGCTCAGCTGTACCTTACAAACCCCCTCCTCCACCACCTTCATCCCTTCGCCACTTATTCCTACCCACCAGGCATAACAGCCAAGTTGCCTAGTTTAGCTACGAGCCTCACTAAACTTTGAGGGTATAAAACTAGGCGGAAGGAATGAGAAACCAGAGCGGTTTGTAGTCAAGACATCTAACCCCTCTGAAGTTTAACGACAGGTATGTGAGAAGTGCCGTTCTTCAGATGAGAAATTGAAAAAATTCTTCCTTGGAACATAAGCCATGTTGACAAGGTATCACCCCTATAAAACTCAGGCAGGGAAGAGGGGACAACCCGAGAATGCTGTTAAACACATCAAGCAATTTTCGTCGCATTAACCAACGCCCATGTAAGCCTCTGGCTCATAAATCATTCTGTGAAACGATTTGGTGATGTTTTAGCCAATCATTGGCTTCTTCTAAAGTTGGTTTCATAATCTGCAAATACATCTACAGCCTTCCAAAGTTCGCGATTAGCTGGGTTTGCTTTGCCCACCATGACTGGAAACATTTTTTTGCAGCACGTGATTGTTGGATAATGCGGTAAACGATGTGGATCAAAATATCAGTAAACGCGCGTTGCGTTGTCGCAGTGTCTCTCAGAAGTTGGAGGACCGCTGTAGGGGACGTTGGGCACCACAGAAACTACGAGGATTTACGACCCACCACATGTATTTTTGTTCCTCATTTAAGCAAACAATGGCGCCTTGTGTGTATTTTGTGCGATTGTGATCTCCCAGGTACAGAACTAACCTATTCTATTCACTCGTTATACCAATCTTGCAATGTACCTATGTGTTGCATCAAATAGTGCCTATATATTTATGTAGCCCAATGTCTTGGATATGATTGTATGAGAATAATGCCTCATACATTCTTATTATTTTCAGGGTTCCCTAGTTCGAGGTGAGGAATTTCCTTAAAAGGATGGAGACACTTCCGATATTGATATTACCTTGCTTCCTCTTGATGAAGGGGGCAATGCTACTGATGAAGAGAGTGATATGGACCCTCTACCAGGGAGGACCTGAAGCAGGAAGTGTATTGCGTGTGAGAAAACATTGGCTCCAATTTCTATGAAAATGATTATCTCCGCGAGTAATTGGATGATGATGATGCCCAACAATCACTAATTCTCAACGCAGCCCGAACCCTCCACGTCAACATCTTCATCGCCACAACCCTTCACGTGATCATTTGCACCACCCAAGAAAAAGCGTGCCAGAACCATATTTTACAAGGAAGTAACTGTTGGAAGCTGCGTTCTGCCAAATAGCGCGGGCCCGTCGGCCGGACCTTATCGCCTGCTTCCCTCCCACGGTGGCCACCTCACCTATCAAGACTAACCCTTCCTCTAGCCATCATCTTCTAATTGCCGTTGATCGAGACGGAGCCCTTAATTTTTGTGTTTTAGTTACTCATGGTAACAACCTCATTTTACCCCCTTTTGTGAATAGGAAGTGAAGCTTCCGCTACATATCGTTCTGACGCAACGAAGAGGTTCCCGTCAAGTCCAGGTTTCCCGGCCGGGGAAGCGTCCGTCACGTGCAAAAAGGTGAGTCCCTTGATTTCCTCTTTTTTCCGTTCCTGCATATGTTCCTTTTCCAGTCGGGGATGTCTCAGCATCAGCGGAGGCACAGTTTCCAGGCACAGGAGGGGGTAGGAATTATTTCGATCGGATCCGGGGTGTAGTTATTGAGTAATTACTGTCCACTTCTGATTCAGGAGAACCTAGGGCTACCCCGCTATGTTTTCAACAATAACATTACATTACAAAGCAATGAGAGACGTGGACAGGTTTGACCAAAATACTGTGGTTCATTGAGAGTCAATATGGAAGGGAATAAATGGCGGTACCCATTACTTTTGTTTGGCATTGACGCTGTATGTCAAAACGTCTGGCAACATTACAAAGCTACCTCACGCTAAAGCTCTACTGCGATTTCCGTAGAGCAGTTGTGCAACACTAAATGTTCACCTTTGAAAACCCCTCAGAGAAATATCAAGGAGTTATTTCGCCCACCAAAAAGAGGAAAAATGTCGCAGAAGGAACGTCTCAACATAAGGTGACCTGCTCTCAACGAAGGTGTCGGCATTGCCACAAACGTATGTGCGAAAAGTGTGGAACCAATGTGAAGAAAGTATAGGTCTTCACATCCAATGCTGGAACGAACATCGCATTCACGAATTAATTATTTCAATCTGAATTTCATTGTTGTTCAACGCCTTTTGAAAGATAAAGTGTTCTAACTGCACAGTACTATGGATTAACTTCTATCTAAGTTGCTCGTGTCCCCAACGACAACAGGTCTTGACAGGTGCAGCTTATCCGCTGATTGAAAATTCGTAAAACCTGTAAATGTTCTAATTCTAAATCTGGGCGTATGCGGGTTAGCTAATAATCAAATCCGTTCTTATGAACTTGACGAAACATAACTTGAACGTCTACTCAAAGTGGTAGTTCCAAAAATTTTCGAGGAACCTTTATTTAAAGACGATCGTATAGATTGATGATAAAATCTCACACCAGATTTGCAATTTGCTGGGCAGGGAATGAAAAACCAGACTGATTTGTAGTCGAGACACCTACGCCACGTCCTATAATTCCGTATTTTTGCACGAATGAAAAAGATACGTAAGCAGACCATTTTAGGCTGTTCGAATGATTTATCCGAGAAGGTTTGAGTACGTGATGCTGAAATTATAAACTAAAATCGGCCCAAAACGTTAGTAACTAATCGACGTAAGCTCCAATTCCTGAATTTCTGAGTTTGCTCTCAATTATTGACTACTATTAAAAATTATTATAGGTGGCTCATTCGACTACCACCCTGGTTTCTTTCATATGATCGTGGTTTATAAAGAAAACTGCTCAATAATAGCCTTTCGTCGAAATCGTTGATAATTTATCATGCTGCTCTCGTCAATTCCCACGAATTATAATTTTACGGCACTGTTTTGTTTTTTACTTTCCTTGCTCTACGAAGTAGAAAGGAAAGTTACGTAATCGGCTGAAAGAAAAATTTTGAGTTCTCTTCAGATCTTTACGTTTCAGACCCCCCTGAGTCCGAAAAACACTATTTGGGAAAATGGTCTATGTGTCTGTATGTCTGTGTGTATGTGTGTCTGTGAACGATTTTTAGAGAGAACCACCGTACCAAATCAGCTCAAACTTGATATCTAGCCCGGAAGGCACCATGGAACGCCAAAACAAGGGTATGAACAAAATCCACCGAAATTTAACTATAGTTATCATAGTGATCAAAACACTAAATATTTTTTTTCTCAAAAACAGCTCTAATGATTTAGATTAAATTTTTTATATTGGTAGCTCCGAATATGGCTACTATACCATGAAATTCCCATCTATGGGAAAATGACGAGAGCTGCACAATAAATTACCAAAACTTTAGACGAAATCGGTTTTAGCGCGGTTTTTAGAGAAAACCACCGTACCAAATCAGCTGAAACGTGATGTCTAGCCTACGAGTTACCATGGGACGCAATAGTGAGGGTATGGGCAAAATCCACCGAAAGTTAACTATAGTCATCATAGTGATCAAAACACCAAATTTTTTTCTCAAAAACGGCTCTAACGATTTTAATTACATTTTTTATATTGATACCACTTGATGAGACAATGATACTATAAAATTCTCATTCGTGGGAAAATGACGAGAGCAGCACAATAAATTATGAACATTTTCGACCAGAAGCGTTTTTCGCGCAGTTTTTTCCTTATAAACTCTGCTGGAATTTTTGTATAATGTTGAAAAAAATTTTTATTGTAGTCCAATCCAATACCTAAAGTGTGAGAGTTTTTAAACGCTCATGAGATACATGGGGCTCACTCCAGAAATTCCTGAATTTCAACTACCGCCGTTTCGCTTAATACCAGTTCTAAACGTTTTAACCCAATAACTCTGCAAAAGTTATTGGTTATCCTTCTTCAAAAAATCTGTGTTTACAGCCCTTTAATTATCTGTATACCAATTGCTCAATAATGGTCCTGCAATGAGTACGAGCAGCACAATAAATTCCGGAACTGTAAGCGCTACCGCTTTCTGCTGTCGTAGAGCGTTGTTTGACCAAGTTCAAATTAACTGAGTGATAAATGAATTGATTAAATAGAATTAGCCATGTACAAAGTGAATTGACGTAGAGCTAAGGAAAGTTGTGTGTTGCAACGCACCAGATATTTGAAGCTGTATTTACAATTCAAATAATCAAAATCGTGCTAGGAATTTTTGAGAAACAAATATTCAACGTTTCGATAACTACCCTAAGTTATTTTTTAGTCATTTCGGTTCATGCTCTTATTTTGGCGTTCCATGGCTACTTGCAAACGAAATATCAAATTTGAGTCGGTTTGTTGCAGCTGTATTGTCGTCAATTCGCTCGCATATACACAGGCCATTATGTCATAGGGTGTACGTAACATTTCTTGCAACTGCATACGCCCAAGAAAAGTAAAAATGGGAGGAGTTTAGATCAATACTGTAGTCAGTTTCGTACCTAATGCCTTCATTTGGCGTCGCGTTGTGATGTGCGGGCTAAAATAAAATTTTATTGGACTTGATTTAGCCGTTTTTTCTCAATCACTTTCAGAGAGACCGTTTCCTCAAACGATATTTTACTAAACAAACAAATACGAGGCGCACACTTACAACTATCAATTAGAATGCGTGGGTTGATCGAGCAAACACGCTCGTGCTGGCGCGGATGTCACTTATCTATTTACCCCCAGGCGTTTGAGTCAGACGTTTTCCGAGGGAATTCGATTTTTGGCGCGTTCTACCGATCAAACACGTTTTACACATATAAACCGGTCTCGTACGGTCAGAAGTTATAAAACGCTCAACGTCCGACAACCTCTCGAGTACGTGCGCGGACCGTTTTATGCTCGTACGCACAAAAACGGATCCCTTAAAAGTTTAAGTTCGCATAAAAGCTCCCTTCGTCTATCTCTATTCACGATCTCAAGTCGTTTCATTGAGCGAAGTAGGGCCTATCAAATCCAACCGAGTGTAAAGCAACACTTGACGACTTACCTGAGAGTTAATACGATTAGAGGTGAACTGATGAAGCAAACAACACGAACAACCCCCCCTTCGGTTGGTTGCGCTTTACTGCAGCTGGTCTAATCCTGCGAGGTGTGAAATTACGAAAAGACCCCTCGCCCTCAATCATAACACGCCTCTGTCGAATGAATAGCTCAACAACCTCCGGAGTGAAATGTTTAAAACCAGTTACGAGTCTACCATCAGTCATAAATATACTGTTTGCAGTTGACACTCAAAACACTGGGTCATGAACGAATAAAACAGGTACGTCAATAACACGTATGTTTCGATTTAAAGGCCATTCATTCTAAACCGTCGTGAAATCGAGAGCGATGAAAAGTGGACGTTACTTTAAGTGGTGTTGTTGAAAAGACTAATATAAAACCTAAAGCTTGTTCAACGCTGAGAATGATAAGAAACGAAATATTTTATTCAGCTAAAGCAAACGGTCGACGGAGAACCAACGACCGAACAATACGAGAGTAATTGAAAAAAGTACAGTACACCCGTAGCAATTGACTTCTCAAATCCGACGCTTTTGTGAGCAGAGCGTTGAATTCTTTCTTTCACTTCTTTCGTGTTCTTATCTCGAGCACGTGCCTTCAGAACGAACTGGAGATGGACGAAACAACGACCATTCCAGAACAATTTCAACTGAAAGGGTTTAATTAAAGGCCTTCAATAAGTTTCTAAGGCGTTTTACTTCTAAATAAGATGTAAGACTTTGTCGCACTTGCAACGCCTTGAAATGATTGATCCACGAACCCAGCAAAAATGTGAAAAAGCTAGATTCGAAGTTGACAGTTCTATTTAAACCGTAATGCAGTGCCCAGCGATTGGCAGTTTACGAAGCAGTTTTTTTCTGCAACGGCTTATAATAAACCGTTTCGTTTAATCTTAACCAGTTCTTGGGAGAGTCCTAAATAATGAAGTGTATTACTATAAACAAAATTTAGATCTGTACTCTCCGTTTTCATCCAATCCAAATATGATAAAGTTTTTCCTCATGCTACATCATTGCCCTATCGGCAGACGTCATCTTTTGTTGATATTTTGTCTCACAGACTGTGGAGGTGAAGTAGATGTTGGAGGCTTGCACCCGTGCCAACGACGGAGGCTCAAACTCCGTGGCCAACAATAACAAGTATAAATCCAAGAACTCAGGAAAGTGCAAGTTTCTAGTGTGCACAATCGTCCTGCGTTTTACGATGGAAAGGCAGAAGCGTGGCTGAACTTGCGCATCCGTTGTGCACTAATTACTCAGGAATGGTCGGGGTATATACAGCTCTCTGACTGCGAAAAATTGGGATTATCACCGTGGCTTAAAGACCTTTTGGGCCAGTCCTAATGCCTCACAGGTCCATGCCAAGCCTTTTAAGGAATGCCAGATATTTCCTGCGAGAGCCTTCATTGCTGTCCACTTTTAGAGAAGTAGCCCTAAATAACAAGTCGCTCCCTCTTTAGTCTTCGGCACTGGGCCACAATTGGGTAGGGAGTTTCCTCATCTGTGTCACACCACTTAATCTGAGGGGTGTCAACTGTGCACATACCACGTGTATGCTTGTTCATTTTGGATTGCCTTGTGAGGATCGCCAAATTCTGCGATCCATCTGCGTAGATGTTGATACCAGTAGGAGGCCGGGCAAAGCAAGCAGACACTTACGGCACAAGAACAGAATAGTTGTAGAGAGAGAGAAATAGAATTCCGAGCCGTGTGTACGCACATTAGACGCTACATGGGGCGGGCTTTCTCGGCGGATTGCTGAAAACTATGAGCTGGAGGCTATGAGACTAAATGGTTCTTGCTCATGGTCAGTTAGCAACCCAAGAGGGAACCAGGACCTCCTGCATAAAATGTCCATTAATTGGAGTCCTGCTCTCCTATAGGGTATTTGCTATCAGATCACTACAAGGAGATTGGTGATGGCTACGGCCACCAGGTCAGCCACCATTCCTGTAGGTCGACATATATACACAAATTAGATTTTTCGGATTCAGAAAGCCCCAAAACGTAAAAATCTGGCACGATCGTAATACTCCTCTTTCCCTTTGGATAGTGGCAAGCAATGAAGAAAAGGAAGTACATGGGTTGAGCAAACTAACATAAAACAGACAAGCTTTTAACTCAGTGGGGAACTATAAAAAGGTGCCTCTGGACAAACTAAGAGAAGTAACTGCTTTGAATTGAACTACCACCGGCGCATAGAACGTAATTGAGGATATAGATTCTCGCACAAGCCTAAGACACTCATCAAGCTCATCACAGAACACCGCAAGAATCAAACAATCATTAAGTTCACCCACCCCATCTTCAACCCGAAGCGTTCTCAAATGAGCAGTGCACAATAGTCTATTGATCAACTCTATGTCAATACGTTTCAGTACGTGATTAAATTCGAGAGTGACTGGTCGAAATTAACATCGTCTGCTTTGAACTACAGCTGTGATCAATACATTAGCGCGTTAGGATTAGACCTCAACCCTCAACAAGGAGAGTCAGAAGAATGCAGCTACAACTACATTAATCGTGTCAAAAAGAGTTGGGTTTTCTTCAGATCTCTACTTTTCAAAGCCGATCTATCTTTTATCGACTTATACCCACATTTTGTTCTCAATATTTATTTCTGTATGTATCGGTTGAACGGAGATGTAAGACGTGATAGCTCGGAAAACGAGATTTGGTGAATATTAATTGATTGGTTCCCATTTTTCTCAAAAACGCCTGTAACAATTTTGATCAAACTCACGGTGTACTCTCAACTAACGAGTACCTACATTTTGTTGTCCATAAATGTACCTGCAGAAATGCGTCGAACGAAGATACTTATAGTTTCAATAGTTTTTTCCCAATAACAACCACGGATTTCGTTCATCGGATTGCCGAGCAGGCGGGCACAACTAGTTCCCAAATGGCATTTTTGTGCGACAGAATGGATTTTTTAGACAAAATATCGCCTGCGTGACGGACAGACGTTGCAACTTTGGAACCCTCTTGGCCTGAAACGTTGTTTTATTGATCTGAAATTTTGTTTTATTTGGGACAATGTTTCACAAAAATAAACGCGTCCCTAAGAATGTTGAGGACTGGCCGATCTCTCTCCATCCTGCCCTTTCGGTTGTTTGAGTGTCTCAACAGTTAGTTTCGAGTTGCTCTCCCCAGTGAAGGGACGCCCCGCCACGCCGAGTGCTCCGCCCGGTCGACTGCGTCTCAGTCCGCTCTCGACGGAAATTGAGCCTTCGGGAGGTTTCACCAAACGCACGCATTTGTCGTTTAAAAACGACCACCACTTCATCTAATGTCAGATTTATTGTGCAATACAGCGGGTTTCACCAACGTGGTGAACGATTAAAACATCATCACAAACCGCGAATTCTTCAAAACGGAGTCGTAGCGGTTAAAAGCTGACTCGACGCGTCACGGTTACCGCTCGCCAAACAAAGACCGTTTTGCAGACGGGATACCGCCTATAACTTAACAGTTTTATAACTGCTTTTCATTTCGTTTCAAATTGTTTCGCGAATTTCGCGTTCTAAACGCATGAACGACGGTTTATTTCGTAAGCTCAAAGAGGGCAGAAGGTTATAATTTCATTTGAGCAGTTCGTAATAAAAATATTCTGGTGTCCTTTGAGCATTCGAATACATTCTGAATTTTGTCAAACCATTGAAACGGTTTCTGTTGAAACACTTCGACAAACTCCTCTTCGCTCGGTCTACTTTGATCCTCGATAATAACTGCAGCTAAAACCAAGCAACTCACTCTAATTATTCTCCTCAGCTCATTTTACATTCCGCTACCCGAAGGGAAGGAAAGTATAGTAATCGGCCCAAAAAAAAATTTGGGTTTTCTTCAGATCTTTACGTTTCAGACCCTAAACCCCCCCCCCTTTCTGAGTCTAAAAAACCTAATTTCGGCGCGTGGTCCGTGTGTATGTGTGTATGTGTGTGTGTCTGTAGTTCGATTTGCGGGAGAACGGCTGATCCGATTGAGCTGATTCTTTTTTGGTTTTGTTCCTTATTTTTTGTAGACACCAAAATAAGGTTATGGACGATTTCGGCCGATGGGAAGGGGTGGGGGACGAAAATGTACCAAAAACTAGGGTTTTTCGCATTTTTCTCAAAAACGGCTATAACGATTTTGATTAAACTTTCAAATTATCTTCTACTAATCAATACCTAACTTTTCTTCTCTATACATATCTCCATGAAAATACGGTGAACGGAGATATAGGCCCATGAATCAAAAATAGGTTTTTTACGCTTTTTGGCAAAACGGCTCCAGCGATTTTCACCAAACTCACAGGATGTTTTCAAATAGTTAATACCTATTCTTTTCGATAAATGTTCCTGTGGCGGTCCATTAAACAGAGATAAAAATCAAAATGTGTCAAAAATAACGTTTTTTCTAACATTTCCGTCAATTCCAGGGTAACTTTTTCACCAGATGTGATAAATCCTAATATAGTGTCTTTCAGTCACCCGTACCAACATTTCGTTCTCAATAATTATTTTCTATATATATATGTTGAACGGAGATATAAGCCAAGTTAACTCAGAAAAGGAGATTTGTCGAATATTAATTTATCGGTATTCCAATTTTCTCAAAAACGGCTCTAACGATTTCGATCAAACTTTCTGAGTACTCTCAGCTAACTAGTCCCTACATTTTGTTCTCCATAAATGTTCCTGTAAAAATGCGTTGAACGAAGATATAGCGCCCGCCTATGTAGCTGGTGTTCGACCTTAAAGGGGTGGCGGAAAGTTGTGTGTTGCTACGCACCAGATATTTTGGTTTATTATTCATTCTGAATAATAACCCTATATTCGGCCACGAAAATTTTTTTACAACCCCCCTCAAAATTTGATACTTTACGTTTCAAGACATGGAGATTCCAAATTTGCAATGTCCGTCTGCCGTCCCTCGTCCACCGTCCGCCGTCAGGGCCGTTTTGTGCCTTTAACGTGGTCTAAAAAGTTCGTTCTTGCAAACGAAAATCCCATTTGGTATCTAGTTGTGCCCACCATCTCGACCATCCGATCGGACGAAGCCCATGATTGTTATGGTCAAAAAACGGTTAAAAAATTAACAAAACACAGTACAACTCGGGAACTACAGCGGAAGTCAACGTTTCGTCGTTAGCACTCCCTCCCTCCCTCCCGTCTATGCTCGACTTGCAACGCCGCCCGCTCAACTCCCCTTTTGACTCGCAACAGGTTCGCTCGAAGCGCCCCCGTTCCAATTTCCCCGACCCGACGGGACAAAATCATCAGACGTTTCGTTTCCATTGTTCCATTGTCGTCAGGTCATGTTTCGTATGGTTTACTAGCATTCGATGCTGAATCGAATGAGATGGGGGAGCAGTAATACTAGCGGTCAAGCTGTTTATGAGAATAATAAACCATTCTGTAATAATTTGCAGGGTTTTTAGAAGTAGGAATACTACAAACGGATAAAATATACAGATATCTTTATTGTTGGGGAAATACGCTTAAGGAATTCCCCACTTTGCCGTGAAACAAATGACTAATAGTAACAATAGTAACAGGTGAGGAGTGTCTCGTCCTCATCTTAAAAATAAAAATCTGGGCGGCGCATCACACAACTTTCCTTAGCCCCACGTGCGCTCAACGATATTATTCACTCTAGAAACTTTAGTTTTTCATTCAATTTATACAAACATTCTACGTAGGGACTGCTGGCAAGGTTTCAGAATGCATTGAGTAGTATTAGCCACAACCTGTAATGAGTTAACATCAGGGTACAGGAGATTCGTGAGACTATCAGCATATCATACTGAATAATAAACCTATATTTTTGGTCAGAAAAATGTTTTACAACCCCCTACCCCCTCAAACTTAGATACTTTACGTTACAAGGTGTTGAGATTCCTACATTGCGGTGTCCGTCGGCCGTTTTATGGATTTAACGAGGCCTAAAAAATCGTTCTTGCAAACGAAAATCCCATTTGGTATCTAGTTGTGCCCACCTACCATCCGATCGGATGAAGCCCACGATTGTTATGGACAAAATATAGTCAACAAAATTAACGAAAACGCATTTCGGCCATGTTTGGTATCATTTTCTAGGTATTTTTAGAAGCTAGGTGGAATGGAACGAGTTTCAGAGATGTAAAACTCTGTCCAGACGGAAAACATCATTTCGTCATCATCAATGTGGAGAGGATTCAAAAAAGTAAAAATACCTCGTGCAAATTAAGTCAAATATTATCAGACAAACTAGTTCTAGATAAATACACTAGTACACTCGTGAGCTCCAATATTCGTAGATTAAACAAACAATAGGTGGATAAAAGCAGTTGGTAAATCGTTGATTTAGGACGGTGCCCAGTCCCGAAATTGGCTGGTAAACTTAATAGTCTATTTGTTCTTTTAATAATTTCAAACGACCTTGGTGAAACCCGGTGTAATAATTGAAAATTTATCAATTAAACGTTGTTTGAGAAGTTTGGTGACACCAGCGCGCAGTAGTATTTCGTGGTCCGCGACAAAAATTCGGTTTCACGTAAAACCGACGTGACTCCGCGATTTCCAAAATCAAGAGCTATTAGTAGGTGAATTATTAAGGCAAGATATTCCTGTGTTTTCGTCAAACCTACGCACTTTCCCACCGGAAATGTTTCGTCAGTTTGAAGACGTCAGAGGTGAGTCCTTACACAATATGCTATTTTCGTACGTGAGCCTTACTTATTGTTGCGCCCCGTTTATCATGAAAATAGCTCGATTTGAGCCTATATCTGCTGGATTTATTACGTCCCCGATAAAATATGCTTGTGATAGAGGTTTACAGGATCGAGAGTGACGTGCCAGGAAAAGCCCCAAGCCGCTGATGAGCCAACTGCCCCAATTCATCAGCGTAGGTTGGGTGGTCATAGGACGAGACGTTGCGTTTGAATAGGTGACATATTTGGCCCAGGTGTAGTCTTCAGTTCGCTGGGGTCGTATCAAAAGACACATTGCGATGCAAACGGATACCTGCCAATCGTAAATACGAAAGGAGGTGTTTAGCAACGCACAACTTTCTCAGCCCCACGTAAATTCTATTTGTTACTATGTTCATATGAACATGAAAAACAACTTCCAGAAACTAATAACGCTTCAAGTTCCGGAATTCATTGAGCTGCTGCTACTTGTGCCAAGCTCTTAATTGAACGTACGGAAAGTGCCTTTAAAGTTCCGGAATTTATTGACCCGCCCTCATTATGTCAAGCCTCCTTTGAATAATCACCGTATACGTAACTAATTACGTTCCTAATACCATTATTATAGAAAGGTTCCATTCTCAGTTGTGGAATTAGCGGAGAAACACTGCGAAACAAATTATTCGACCAGTTTCCGTGGTTTCTCAGGACTATGTAATTACCTCTTTAGAATTTCTATCGTCCAGGTAGTTTATTCAACTACCATCCTGATTTTTTGGTTTCGTTTTCGCTCATATTTGATGTGCGGGGTGTGTAAAGAAAAAACTGAGCAGAAATCGAAATTTTTGATAATTTATTGCACTGCTGTCGTCATTTTCCCAAGATTGAGAAAGTTATGGAACTGTGGAATTTCTGAAGTTGCTATATCTCATAAAAATGTTAAGGATTCCCTCGTATATGTAGTTTACGGAACTACCAAAGCGATTTTTCGTTTATTATTCATTTTGAATAATAACCCTATGTTTTCGGTCAGGAACCCCCCCCCCCCACCGCCAAATTTGAT
This sequence comes from Pachypeltis micranthus, assembly GCA_020466155.1. Lineage (NCBI taxonomy): Eukaryota > Metazoa > Arthropoda > Insecta > Hemiptera > Miridae > Pachypeltis > Pachypeltis micranthus. Next base: position 27,405,203 of record CM035771.1, on the reverse strand, counting down.
ACTTTACATTTCGAGACATGGGGATTCCAAATCTGCAATGTCCGTTCGTTTTGTGCCTTTAAGGTGGTCTAAAAACTCCGTTCTTCCACACAAAATTCCCATTTGGTATCTAGTTGTGCTCGCCAACTCGGCAATCCGATTTGACGAAGCCCATGGTTGTTATGGGCAAAAAATGGTTTAATAAATTCACAAAACGGAGTCTTATCGCAAATGCGCCGTGTTTCGTATCGTGTTCAAGGTATTTTTACATCCTGGGTCGAATGGAGTGAGTGTACATACACATATAGTATTTTACAACTGCGTATAGTGAAATTACAGTAATTATAGTGAGCCAAAGTCAACTAATTGAAAGAACACGCGGGAACTACAGCGGAAGTAAACGTATTGTCGTTAGTACTCCCTCCCTCCCGTCTTATCAAAACCACCCACCCGCTCGACTCGTAACGTCTTGCCAATTGCCTAGAGACTCTTAAGGGTGCATGGCGCCGGGGGAATATTTAGTTTCCGTAGCTCCATTGTAGTCAGGTCATGTTTCGTATGGTTTACTAGTATTTTTCGATGTTGAATCGAATGGGATGGGTCTTGGAGCAGTAATACTAGGTCAAGCTGTTTATGAGAATAATAAATAATTTTGTAATAATTTGCAGGGTTTTGAAGATGAGCTAGAACAGTCTTAACAAAAAGTAGAACATTTTATAAGGAACAACTGCTCTCAAATCTTTCATCGGGATTTTTGGTATATTAATGCACTACTGGGATCATTCAAGTCCCCGCTCCAAATTGTTATTGTTAGTTTTAAGGGAAAAAGTTTGGGTCATTATGGCAGTTTTAGTTGGTTTTTCATCTATATCGCCCATACGCTTATTTCCACATCCAACGGCGATCTGCACACTAAGTTTGAGCAGTACCACTTCCTCTCAATTGCGAACTAGAACTTATTAGCACACTCAGCGATTGTTGAAATTGTGTTTTCCAGGTAGGGGAGCTTGTGAAACGTACGTCTGAATAAAACACACTCATTAAAACACACGCGCCTGTTAGAACTGACCTAAACGCTCCTTATCGAGGAGCAGGTGAAACCTTAACGACCCTTGAATTTATAGGGTTGCTCCGCATTTCTTACTATAGGTAGCGCTGAATGGTTTCTGACGTACCACGGGGCCTCTGTCAACCTGTGTGTTTGAGGCTGCGCCCTGAACCTGGTAACTATACAACCATATCAGGCGCAGTAACGTAATAAAGAGTAGGAGTTTGCTAATCAGGAGAAGTATGATAGCAGGTAGCGATTCTTTGCTTTATGCAAAATGTCGGTAAAATGGGCGATCCAAGTGAGTTTTGGGTCGAGAATCAGACCAAGGTATATGACAACTTCCTTAAGAGAGATGTTGCACTATTCAGCAGTAGAGAAGGCGATGTCGTCCTCCTTTTATAGGTGAACTGCATAAGCGTGCTTTTTTGAGGGTTTAGGTTTGTTCTCCAGATGTAGCACCATCTCTCAATCCTGTAGCTCTCTCAGTAATGCCTGATCGTCAGCAAATTGCACAGCAGTGAGAGTGGAGTTAGGAAGGTCGAACTCATAGAATAGGATGGGTCCGAGGACACGTCCTTGTAGATCACCCGCCTTTATCTCTTTCACGAGGATCAGCGAGTTATTAACTCTAACCTCAAAAGTCCTGACTACAACACTTACTTCAGCCTAACCAGCAACACTTGTATCCAAACTCGATCGAACGCTTTTTCTGTGCCCAGGAACGCTGCATGGCATACTTTGTTGTTCTCAAATGTGTCGAGAACATCATCCATTACTCTTTGAAGCTGTTGAACGCCGGAATGGACACTCCAAAATCCATTTTGTAGCCCCATCTCGTTAACCTTCCTCTTTCTATATTAGGACCACGATCAACTAACTGTCTTTAGTACTGACTGAATGACATCGAAAGCGCTCGCCACACCAGCTAGAGAAGACGGACTCACCAAACAGGTACGTTAACTTCAGTAATTTACCTACAGGCGGAACTAACCGAATTACTTTAATGTTTCCATCTCTTAAGAGGGTGATTCCATTGATTAGGTGAAAGTATTTGCTCAAATGGCGTTCTTTGGTTCTTCCTATGAAAACTAAGTTTTCTGTCACCTGTTTGCACAAATTCCTTTATTAAGCGGTTGGGCTAAGTAAAATAAAGAGTTCAATCGGTTCGGCGGTTTGACCGCGAGTTTTATTAGGCCCTCGCACCGATCAAGCCAAAAGTGATGTTTATTGGCGACTCAGTTATGAAGACAACTCAACTTTTCTCCTGGGAATATTTCCCGTAAGACAACCTTTGGGGTTTGAAAGTAAAATTAGGATTCTCTGAAGATTCCACTTTTTTCTCATTTTCCTCAGAAACCACCGTATCGATTTGGATTGAACTCACGGATTTCATAAAAATGCGTCGAATAAAGGTTCAGAGATGTAGGGAAATATTGTAAGATGTGTTGTAGCGTGTATTTCCTGTGTTGCAAGCGTTGAATTGAAGGTGGGTTGGCATTCCACATTGGTCAATTAAAAGTAATGATTCGAAAGGGTGAGAATTCGCTTTCTTTCCGCTGAGTATAAAACACAGAGACGATATATCGGCGAGTATTGATAGCATCGCCCGTTTCCTATTCACAGGATTCAAGAATAAAACGACTTCGTTCCGATGGGAAATCATTGTAAAAACCGATGGGACAATGGGAAAACGGGAGTTATATAATGAGAAAGAAGGAACGTGAAGATGGCGGGGGTTAAGCCGCAATGCAGCCCATTTTTCCTCCACTTCCCCCTTTTCACCATCACCGTTCTATTTATATTCGCAGATCACGGTCACTTGATTTCAGTTGAACAGCCCTCGCGGGATTGCAGAGGAATATGTGCCTTCAGCGATCTGAATTCCCCTTCCTGTTCCACGACCCTCATCAAAACACATCTCTTCAGCAATGTGCTCATTCTTTGGCTACCAGCCCTTCGACGTAGGAGAGAGTCCCTGGGAAATTCCCTTTTTGAATGTAAATCGTTAATGCAGTTTATTTTTCGACGTCGATTCGAGATATTCACCGTAAAATCGGTCAAACCTTTTCAACCGTGTTCAACCTCTTGAAGGAGATCCATTTGGCTTTCAAATGCGTCTTGATCAAATTGAACGAAACTGTTGAGCCGTAACCCACTTCTCACGGTCACCCTTCGGCCCTCAGTTTGGACTACAGATTGATTGAATTCCTTATTCAACCTATTTCTCGAATGAAAGGATGAAGAATAGACTGGAAAATATATTGTACGACACACAACTTTCCTCAGCTCGTACACTCCGAAATATTTGCATCTCCGCCAATTAAACCAATCGCCTTTTGTTGTTGCCTACGTCGAGCTAACTTACGTGACACTCAACGGGGTGTTTATTTCCTTGGCTCTACAATGTAGAAAGGGAAGCTATGTGATCTGGCTAAGAAAAAAGTTGAGTACTCATCTTAAGGCCTACTGAGTTCGAAAAACACGATTTGGGGTTTGTGTGAGTGAACATGATTGAGAGAGATTGGCTAGACCGAAAATACGCTCGAACTTGACTTACACGTTACCATGAAATGCTAAAATGAGGGTACAATCAAAATCCACAAAAACTAACTACAGTTACCACGGTGATAAAACACTAAATTTCTTTTATCACGATCGGCCACATTGGTTTTGATGACGTTTTGGCTGTAGACATCTCCAAATGTTCCAACGATACAATAAAAACCTCATTTGTGGGGAAATTACGAAAGCAGCACAATAAATTACCAAACATTTCGACGGAAATCGGTTTTAGCGCAGTTTGTACCTGATAATCTCCGCTCAAATGTTGTTGGTAACTTCAGAAAGATTAACCCGGTAGTTCAATAAAATATCCATAAGATGAGAGTTGAATTACGCCCATAAAATATATGGGAGCTGCTATAGAAATCCCGGAATTTTTCTGGAACAGTGATCATAATCGCATATGGCTGGACGTAATGACGTGTGTATATATTATAATGCGCGGTAAATATCGTGAGTTATGTAAGCACTCGATGCAGTGGTCAGGCAAGGTCATCTCAAAGAGGTTGGTGATACCTCCTTCACTATTGTATCAGTGTCAATTTTTATCGCGCCAATCTGAAGCAAAACGTAGAGGAAGATTACTCATAAAATTATTATACGAAGAACAGTATGTTGTGTCGGCGAGCGTAATATTTTTGTTCGCCGTGGTAAGCATTTGATACAGCTGGTATTCCAAATCATTGAAATTGAAATTGCTGAACCTTTTCCACATCCATCTCAGGCGCCGAATGAGAAATGATAATAATAATAATCATCTTCGTCTTCTAAAGCCAATTGTAATAAGCGTCTTAATCAATCAGAGTGTTAAATAGTAGTCAACAGCACAAAAAAATAGTACATTTGATACTAGCGCTCGAACTGGCACGGCAACAAAGATACCGGCCTGATCAATGGTTAATTGCACTTAGTCTGTGCTAGCCGTCCGAATTTCGATCTAACATTGTTTCAAAACCAATTATAGGTTAAGTAAAGATGGTAAAATCCATTTTCGCGAACAACAACGGTTAGGGGAATGACCGCGGTGGCCAAACCCGTGTTCACTCAAGACGACCCGACCTTCAACGACTACCTGCTTAGCTGGTTAAATCTAACCTCAGACGAGTAGCTGTCCGACGCGTGACCGCTTTTTCCGTCTTTAAATATCTGATGCGAGAACATCATTGTTACTGATTGTTTGACACAGGCCGAATTAGCTGGAATCTTGAGCCAAGCGCATTCAGTTCAACTATTTCTGAGGCTTCCCACCATTCGATTTACCTTCTCTTCAACATACAGTTCTTCCTAACCACACATTCTCATCTCGGCTCGGGCTACTCACTCTCGTTCCCCGCGCAACCAGTTCACGTATTCGGCAACTCACTCACCTTAATTTATTTCTCATACTCCAATCCAACCTCCCCCCTCTCCCCCGAGCGCTGATGATGACCTAATCGTCGAAATAGATATAACGTTGTAACTCAAATTTAGTGTGAATACAGTGAATAATGGGCAGCTGGCCATATTCAGGAATTCACAGAGGACTCACGCATGGTCACTGTCATGTTGGTTCCCACGTATGAGTTCGATAGCAAATACAACGTAAAACCAAAAGGACGCCTATGGAACAGCGAATGTCGTCGGTTTCTGCCTCTTAAGGTGTCAACTAATATAGATGGATCGGATACTCTGGCAGGCACGGGCAATATGTGGGAATAGACAATTGTCTAACTCCGTTTCTACAACTTCGTCGCGAGTGATTTAGCTCATTCCTCAGCACTCCTTGAAGCTTGAAGATCTGATGACAACTCAATTTGTTTTCAGCCAGTCCTCCTACTTCTCGGAATTAAGGACTTAGAACCGAAACTAATTTTTTAGAACACAACTTTACCGAAATAAGTGGTCTTCGTTGAGTCTCCAAGAATACGACCATGTTCCACTTCAGAATGAGCTCTAAACACTAATTTACAGTCCTCACCTTTTCTGATTACTTTCTATGTCAACGTAATATTCGACGTTGAAGCTTAAAGTGAAACCTCTCAAGGGAAAGGGCCATTTCTGATCTGCGTCAAGGAGACGGCTTCCGATCAATGGACGTAGATCACAATCAGCCTTCACCTCCAGAGTGAAAAATATTGGTGGGGGGTTGTTTACCATAGACCGCTTACGTTCCAAACAGGTTTAAGGTTGTTTAAGATCGAAATTGATCTTCGACCATTCAAACCCCAAGGTCAGCAACATTCTCTTTACTTCATGGTTTTTTTTTTAATAATACGAGAATGCAGAAACATAAAAGTCACAATACAGATCAAATAGATTACTGAAGAAAAAGCGGTATTGTCGATTAGCTCTAGAAGAAATAAAATGGATAAAAGCCGTTAAATTCGAGTATTTGGACAATTTAAAAATCAAGTATGACAACAATTAATTCGTAAATACCAGACATTTGTGAACAGGTTGCATTGATCCTGGGTTCTGCCATTTTTTTACTTTAGTTTGGGAGAAACATTTATCTGAACCGTTATTTTTGATCATTTCGAATTTTTCTAGCACATCCGACATACATCTTTTCGGGAAAAAATGGAAAAATTCAATGCATTACCTCGGATTCCATTTCCCATTGCCATTTCTCGGATCAAAAGTGCATGAATGGCGGGATCTGCTCCCTAATTGCCGTTCTTTTGATCGTTCTCGTGCTCCCTAATTCTTTCCTTACATTTTCGCCCAGTTCACCGACAATACTCGGTGGTGGAATTATTGTGATCGCGTCAAGAAAAGTCCTAAAAACCTCATTTCCTTGCGTGGTCCGTGTGTGTGTGTGTGTCTGTAGTTCGAATTGCGGAAGAACGGCTGGACCGATTGAGCTGGTTTTATTTTGTTTTGTTCTCGATTTTTTGAAGACGTGAAAATAATGTGAAAGTCTGGCGCTGTAGGAACCCAGGTTGTACGGGAAGGTAGTGAAGGTCGGCGGGAGATCACGTATCTTGGAGTTTTCCTTGATGCTCAGTTGAGCCACACACGTGAGGAAAGCTTTACAGCAAGGATCGGCAGTGATGTGGGCAGCTCAGGATATGGTGGGGAAGATATGGGGGATGATCCGATGGCTTTACACTGCGGTTGTTAGGCCTGTAGTCATCTGTGGAGCTCTGGTTTGGTGTATGAGAACATGCCCTATGGGTGTATAGGAGGTCTTGGTAGATTTAGCTCCCCTCCACATAAATGTTAAAAGGATGGCGTTCCTTCAGGCTGTGCGTCTGTTGAAGTTGGGTCTGATCATGCAGGGAGGTTCCAGGGTGAAGGCGGAGTGGCCTGCGCCGCACGTGGGAGACTCAATGCTCGCAACGTTTAACTTTGTGTTACCCTTTCGGATACCTATCCAGGAGCGATTCAGGTGGGATGAGGGAGCGCCTAAGCTGGATCCCTGGTATATAACGCTGATGGATCGGTGCAGAGGGGCCTGGCAGGGGTAGGCATCTTTGGGCCGAGGCCACCGTGTTCCGGGCAGAGGTGTCTGCAGTGACGGGCTGTGTGCAGCAGTTGCTGCAGAGGAGACTGAAGCGGGCTGAAGATTTACATTATCGTGGACAGTCAGGCCACTCTCAAAGCCTTAGCCTCGTATTGCTTTACGTCGCGGCTGGTATGGGAGTGTTTGACTGGGTTGAAGGCGCTGGCCAAGGACAACAGCAGTCATCAGGGAATGGAAGGGATCGGCAAAAATCCCTGTCAGCTCTGAGCCCTTCCTTGGGACCACTAGGAGCAGAGGTTGGCAAATGGGAGGATAGTTGCACGGCTGCCTATTGGCAAAGGATGCCCGGCCTTGACATTCAAAACTCTTCATCCGACTCTTCAGAAGGAGAGCCAAGGAGGTGCTCGCACTAGGGGGGAGGGATATGAGTAGCATACGTGGCCTGTTATTGGTCGCTGACGTACCACCTTGTTATCATAGGAGAGCGTGAGGTACAGGTATGCAGATTCTGCGAGGCAGGGCTAGAGACGACAGTTGTGCATATGCGATGGGCTCACGGCACCACGCCATCGTGTGTTTGGGTGGTCAGGGCAGAACTCGCGGATGTCACTGCATTTCACAAATCTTATGGAGTTTGACCGGAGACATAAGCCATTGACCGAAAAACGAGATTTATCGAATATTGATTTATCAGTTTTACAATTTTCTCAAAAACGGTTCGAATGATTTCGATCAAACTCAGGAAGTACTCTCAGCTAAGTAGTTACTACATTTTGTTCCCCATAAATGTTCCTGTAGAAATGCGTTGAACGAAGATACAGTGCTCGTATTTACCGCAGCTCATCGGATTTATGGCGATTAGAGAAAGTTGCGTTTCGCTACGCACCAGATATTTATTATTTTATTACGTCGAGCGAAGAGTTATTTTGCTTTTAGCCTAAGTATACATTGCGAGGGCTCCGTCTTGAAACGTGACTTCAGCTCAGCAACAATCGTTTCAAATCGAATTCACGTTCAACTACATTTCTCAAGTCCCAGAAAAAACTGTTTTAATTTGAAAATAACTAACTCGAGTTAAACGTTTCGATAACTTGGAATGTACAATTCAGCTCAAGCTCTCTGAACTTCCCAACGGCTCACTCGATAAGTTCAACACAGTGAACGTTCATCAAATGAACCGGTGAACTTACCCTCGGCGAACTTGTCGGAGATGAGCTCCGCGATAACGTAATTAGACTGCGTTAGTTCACAACAGAAATACGAAGTTTGTTAAACTCGCTGCGAACAGGAATGAAAAGTCCTAACGCCATTTCTGTTTAAAATGTCTATCGGTTGAAGAAAAGGCGCATGCAGCTAATTAAAACTGTTAATGACTAGTGTAAAAATCCAACGTAAGGACCATAACCCCACCACTTCATTGGCCCCACGTGCAGTCAGCGACTGATCAAATCTGTTATTCATCCTAATTATCTGATGAAAACTGGTAGCGATCAGTGCGCAGAAGGTTTATGAGACTGTCTACGCGTCTGTTTGTGTCTTGTGGTGTACGTTTTTAGTTTGGCGGGAGTTAGTATAGGTTAGCTTAGGCCAGTAGTCTTCGGGGATGGTTGAATATACAGTAGCCCGCCCACGAGCCGTCAGATTTGCATGTATTCAAGGGTTAATTGTATTTATTGTATGGGTATGTTAGGATAGTATTATGTTTAACGAGTAGTAATCGAGTAGTCCGCTCCTGGGTCGTAGTAGGGTGAATGCATTGAGATGCGAGTGGAGGGTGTGCTGGTTGGGGCGATAAATGGATAACAGTTCACGTTGGGATCACGGACAGCAGGATGACTTCTCAGTGAGAGGGGCCAGTCCAATCCCTGGAATCCGCATAGAGAAGAAGCATTGGTGCCGGCAGAATGCCTCTTGGCAATTCCCGCACCGCAATTCCGGTCCTTGGGCTGCTCAAGCTGGAGCCAAGTAGAGTGACACGAAGGAGAGGCTTTTGCTTGCGGTGCCTTTGGGAAAATTGTCACCGACCAGGGGTTGGCTTCATGGGGGTCGTGTTTTTGTTGTGAACTTCCAAAAGATTCATAAAGTGTGGCTGGAGTGAGGTAAAGGCCGCAGGGCCAATTTCCCCGCACAGCCAAATTTTACTTGTTTATATGAAGACGTGAGGCCAGAGGTGGAGAAAATGTGGACGGTTTGTCGTGGGGCTGCATAGGGCTAAGGAGGTGAGAGATAGGAGGCCCAGGTAGGAGGCTGGATAATGCACTGGTTGAGGGGAGTTTCTGCCCGCACTATATTGGAAGAAAGAACGAGGATGTTAGGGATGTTAGGGGTTTTGAAGGTGCCAACAGAAGAGCGAGGCTGGTGCCGGCCTGTGAGTATTCCAGTTGGGTTTGGGTTACTTTGGGATGGCGTGGTAGGAAATAGATGTGTGTGATTACTTGTGTATATATAAAGGATGGGCTTTTTATAGGGATAGGATACATAGGGTTGAGTAAGTTGTTGCTAGTGAGAGATGGAGGAGGGTGTAATAGGGTGTTAGGCCAAACAGTAACCATACTTTGCCTTGGCCCTCAACTGACCCCGAGATTGAGAGTCTCATACCCTACTGACTGAGCTTGTCAGGAACTCGGACTCTTCTAGTGACCCGTCGATCTTGAACAATTCTGTACTTGCAACCTCATCCATAAATGGGAAGGAACTACAATCACCTTCTAGAGTTACCGTGTGCAAGAATATCGATTGCACGTGACGAACGACAGCCTGCCATTTGTGATGAGCCGTGCAAAAGTAAAATGTGGCCAGATCCATGAGGCTGAAAACCAATTGCTCGTGCCAAAACTGTGGCTTCAGATGGAAGTCAGTGACAGTATGTGGGGTTTCAAATTGATGCAAGAGTAGAGAAAACGATGGCGAGACACGTGCCTCTGGCCATTCTTTTACACTTGACACACGTTCACGCAGTTTTGTTGTATGACTCAGTTTGTGTCTCTCACCTGTGTCGACGACTTTAGAAATAACGGACTGTTTTCAGAACTTGGCCCTCGACTGAAGATCAAAATTGAGGTCAGTTGAAAATTGTATACGATTGATCCTTATTCTGACGTGGGCTTTCTCTCAATCTGACCCTTTCGAACCCTTGGGATGCCCAAATCAACATTCTCCCTTTCTATCTGTATCCTCATAACCCCTCGATCTCCACCCCCATCACCACCATCCTCTGCCAACCGCCACAATCAGAGTACAGGGTTTTCCCCTTCACAAAATACACTCTCTCAGTATTTAAGTTTCGTCATTCCCAACTCCTCACTCAGCCCCATCTTTTCAACATCAGAATGTGAAAGCAGCATTCGTCGAACTCAGTCTGCATTGTAATGGTTTACAGTAATCAGTTGTTTACCGTATTTCCGTGTCTTCGGCAATACTGATCTTCCTGCTTTCATATCACAATCTTTCTGAATGTCTTCACCCTCACACCGAACATCCAACTGGTCTTCTGATGTTGAATGGCATCCAATCTCGGAGGATGAACGATCAATGTCGCTTTCTGCTGTGCGCACGACTAGATAAATTTCTAGCCTTCGATATCATAACATGAATTGATAATCCACATTAATATTCTCCGTTCAGCTGGGGTTACTGCAGACAAATTGCTCTAATTGAATATCGTAACTCAGTCGCCTCATTAACCTTGTTGTCACTAGGTTTCAATACGTCGGAGCTCGTGAGTGAACGCTATCTGAGGGAACTCGTGCACACTGTTTATCACACCAATTAGCGACCTTATATGAAAAATTAAGCAATTGAAATCGTGTCAAAATATACGGTAAGACGCGTCACACATCATCCCTCGCCCCGCGTTAATTTACCGATAACATCTGTTTTTCCCTTGATAGAACACCACCGCGTGCCACTGTATGTGTCAAGCATTTATTTATTTATTGCGATGGAACGTCGAAATGAGTCTAACTCGTTCACATCCTTATAGAACGTGAACTGCTACCAAACGCACGTAATGAGGAAAGTGGAAAAATAAATGGGCATACTTTCAGCGACCTCCGTAAATTCGATGACTTGCTGCGTATATACGAACGCTCTTTCACCTTTCAACACCTTTCTGTGGGAGCGCTTATATAATAACAAAGTATTATGAAGTTCGGACTATCTTGTAAGTTTGATTGATGTCGCTGTAGCCGTTTTCCTAAAACTCAAAAAGACCTTTAAGACCTTTTTTCGCCTTCATAAGCCTGTATCTCCGTTAACCGACATCTCACAGAGATATACTGATTAGTACCAAATAATTTGAACGTTTACATAAAGTTGTAAAATTGTAAAATGGAAAAACCTCAACGCGAAAATAGACATTGCATAAGGACATTTTCGAGCCTCCAAGCTAACACGAACAAAAAATAAACCCGCTAAACAGGCACAGCCGTGTTCCCGAAAATTGAACAATAGAGACACACAAATAAGGTTTTCTTATTCAGTAGGTTGAGGACACGTTTGAGAAGCGTCGCACCAAATATCTACGTAGGTGTGACTGTACCTCTACGGGTATGTTTTGGCTTGTTACTGAATAGACTTAGTTGTTGATGTGGTAACAGTCATTACACCTATTATTCCTACGATAATCATTTTTATTGCGATGGAACGTCGAAATGAGTCTAACTCGTTCACATCCTTATACAACTCGAGCGAGAGCTGTTTGTACAATATATTTTTTCCACCCTCGAGACTGTTCTTATTGAGGGAAAGGGATCATTCTCAATCTGCTCTGACAGCCGTGACTGACATAATTGCTGAAGGGAGGGTTTTCGAGCCGTGTTCCAACCCTGCCAACACTAATGGCGTAACGTGCCCTGGCGATTTGGCTAATAAGTGTCCTTCCATTAACTTTCCTCTGCGCTTCCATCCGTCACACTCTGCTTACCTGCCGCTCTGACCTGTCACGGTGTACAAAATGGCTTGTACTGGTTGAAATGAAGCAGGTGGCGGGAGATATTAATTTTCTAGTACATTCATTGTTCACTGCGGCAGTTTCCAATTTACATCTTTTCACCAATTCATGGGCGGGCTCGAAATAATTTCGCAACGATGACACGAGTTTGTTTTGGCAGCTTGACTGCGGTTTGTAATGAAAGACTAATCTTACTTCTTTGAAATTATAAGTATCAGTTCTGAGTAGTATTAAACAATTGAAAAAGGTACCGATGAATCGATTTAAATACTGAATAACCGCCACTGACTACACTCTTAAATTATTATTATTATTATTATTATTGGGAGTCTGATTCAAGTGGATGAATAGTCGTCACTCACAAAATGAGTGAATATGGCAGTCTCATTTGACGGGAAAACGATACCGATGAATGTTGTAATTGTAACCTCAAAAATTTCGGAATTCCAATAACGTTTTCAACTCTTTTGAGGTGTTTCTCATCTTCCAGAACTGTAAACACAAGCTTTCCCAAAAAACTGCTATATATATATGTTTAATTTTCAATTAAGGTGGTCGCTTGTGGTGTAAGTTTATATGGCAGATCGCCAACTTATGGGTTAAATGTTATTTATGGGGTTTGGTGGGATTCAGTCAATAAGAACAAATACTCAATAGCGAGGTTTCGAGAAGGAACAAAAGAATGGTTGTGGAAGGGGGTGAAGGGGTTCGACGAAGTTGTCTGTGTGTGTCTGTGAATGCGATCAAATGAAAACGACTTAACCAAATCCGTTCGAATTCTCAAAAAAGACTATGACGATTTAGCTTATAGCGTTGGCCGTTCCAAACAGAATAACGTAAATATGAAAATTTTATCTGTGACAAAATGACGAAGCCAACACAAATTTTATTGATCAAAACGACAAATTTTTTACTCAAAAATGGCTCCAAGGATTTTGATAAAATTTCCTGTTAAACAGCTTCAAATGACACGACAATACCATAAAATTCCTATCTGTGGGAAAATGATGAGAGCAAATCAATTATCAAATGGTGACTTTAGGGGTCCTTATGAACGCCGCTCAAATGTTAAGAGCTGCTCCAGAGATTCCAGAATTTCCACTCCCACCGTTTCATTCCCTTCTAGCCCTGCATGACTTGTCACCCGGCCAGTAAAGCATTCCCACAACAGCCCCGACGTGATGTTATAGAAACCCAGGGCCTTGAGTGCAGCCTGACCGTCCAAAATGGGTTCTTTTCCGTTTCAGACCCCAGTGCAGAAGGTGCTGTACTCACCATAACTGCGAAGAGAAACTATAAACTATTGCAAGCTCACCCAGTGGTTTTGTTGTCTGGACGATAAACTCCTGAACTTGCTGATCCGTTTGTATAGTATGCCATGGCACTCACCTCAAGAGTGGGACTACCTTCTTCCCATCTGTACCTTTCACGAATCCGTTCCCTGAAGGAGAGCTTGAAGTTAAACTTCATCTGTACGGAGTCCCTGACTCCGCACGCAACTTTCCCAATATCAGGTAGTGCGGCGCCCTGCTTCTCCACCAGACAAGACACAGTTCCAGCATACCAGTATAAGCAGCTCGCTCTTAATGTATGTGGAGAGGTGCAAGACCAAGCAGGACATCTAGCGCAGCTGTGGGGGCTATCTGCAGCAGGCCCTGCGTGGCAGTTTACTAAGCTGCAGTTGCACTTTCTTCTATCGTGTCCTGATACAACAGACCAGGGCACCATTAGTGACCACAACCCTAACGATTGCCCTGTACATACACAGGACCATCCACGGCCGCAGCCAACTATTTTCTGGATGGCCCACATCACGGATAAAGCCCTTTGTATTGTTCTCCTCACGTGTGTAGTAACGCGTGATATAGTTTTATTAACCAAGTTTCTTTTCTGAAAACGTTAGTTTATTCGAACAATCACCCTGATAGGTTGATTGAAGCGGATGAAGATCTTAATGCACTATAGAATGATCTATTCATCTGCTAATAGAACGTCCCTGTGCACGCATTTCTACCGTTTTCCCCCGTGAGAAGATTCACAGTAGAAATAGTTGACTAAAAAGAGTTACGTTTTAGAAATTCTTAGAAGGTCTTGGGAAACATAGGCCCGTCATGTCTAAGTTCTGCGGTCTCGTTTTACGGCTCAATTGAATTGCGTCGGTCTGCCGGTGTTACATAAATCATCGCGAAAATGCGTTAAAGTGAAGAATACAGAGAAGAAGCAACGCCTCACATTCTAAACAGAAATTTTATACTTCGCTCGAGCGAAGGCAACTCCCCAAACTCCCGAGAAGCCTCCCCGTACTTTTTCATTCGAAAATACCGTTCATACCATCCTGTAGATTTGGTAGGGCGGAGCGGAGAAGGGCGGCGCTCTCACTGACAACGCCATGAATTACGATAATAAATCTCACCCTCCTCCACCTACCTCCCGACCAAATTTCCGGCCAAACCCCTCTTCCCCTTCATAACTCACACCCTTGGTAGAAATCCGCTTATTTTCTCTGGCCTTTCTTGCTCACAAAGCCCTAATGTAAACGTAGAACCCCTAAATGCATTTCACTCCTTAATATGCTGAAACAAAAAAGCTTTCTTTAACCCAAATGTTTTGATAACTGTCGAATTCCACTTCTCGTCAGTAAGAGAATGCAGCCGGGTTTTAAATAGAGTTATTGAATTGAAACCAAGTTCTGCGAGCATTCCTCAGCAACTGTTCAGGAATTATATTTTGGTGTTAAATTGATTGGCTTAGTTCCGCCAGTAGGTAAACTATTAAAGTTAACGTACCTGTTAGGTGAGTTCATCTTGCATTCTACCAGCCAGAGAAGATGGACTCACCAAACAGGTATGTTAACTTTAATAATTCTATTTCGTTTTTCAATATCGATTGCTACACATCACAGAACTTTACTCAGCCCCGCGCGCACAATTTCGATCTCTCAATGTCTTTATTTTCGTAGGCTCTACAAAGTAGAAAGGACATCTTAACGTTTTAAGGCCTACTAAGTCCGAAACATACTATTTTGGACAATGGTCTGTGTGTGTGCAAACATGACGACTTCAATGCGTCTTTTCTCTCAAAGACTCTTTATCCTGCACGTCAAGCGCCTCCAGTGCGGAGGAAACCAGAAACCACGCGCTGTTCTACTGCAGTTCCTACAACCTAGCAGCATTGACTCCTACTAGACAAGCCTATAACCGTTTCGCGCAATTGGCGTAGAAGTTGGGCACAGCCTGTGAAACTTTTCACCCTAGCAAATGTAACACACGGTTAACAGCTCTGGCAAAGTGACCAAACCCCCCGTACCTCCACAGGTCTGGGCTTGGTGGTTGCTGTGAGAGTGGCTGGGCTCTTGCGTGATAGCGTACCCGCACCTGCATGACAGTCGACTGATATAACTCTCCGTGAGTGCTCAGGAGCAGTCATATTGCAAAGGAAACAGATCTGTGTCTGTTAACGCCATTGAGAGAAAACGGTTGAACTAAATTAGCTAAAACATGATATCAAGCCCGCTGGTGACCATGGGACGCCAAATTAAGGATATGAACCCAAAACTAAGTATAGTTATCACGATGATCAAAATGCTGAATTTTTTTCTCAATAACGGCTTCAACGAGTTTTATTAAATTTCCTTCAAGTATACACAGCTTCAAATGATACGACTATCCCATGAAATTTCAGAAAAATAAATTACCAAACATTTTGACTAAAGTCCACTTAGATGCAATCGTTTCCTCATAAACACTGCTCAAATATTAATAGAATCTTCAGAAAAAATCGAATAGTACCTATATGATAATTGTTTAATAACGCTCATAAGATAGTGGCCGCTCCAGAAATGTTGTCGTTTCACTTGTTGTTTGAAGTGGAACTCATGAGTACGCTCACCAACCGAATCGTGCACAGAGCGGCCACTAATTCTGAAGGCCTACGATTCCATCCGCCATGTTACTCCACCGCTGCTGATCCTGAACGAACCCAAGACCAGCCAGATGCTTGCAAAGTGCTTTCAGGCGCAAGAAGTGAATGATGATAGGGACAGATGGAACAACAAGTCCCCCAGATAGAACTGGAGCGTGAGTGTATACGCATAGGACGTCACGTGGGAAGCCTAGCCAAGCACCCACAGCAGAGTGCACCATTCTATCCAGATTGAGTAGCCTTTGGGCGAGTAACCTTTCAAAAACCAGCCCGAAGGTCACAAGTACGTCCAAAAGAGGCGCAGCTCAGTGGAGCATTGGCAACTTTTCGAAGATTCCGACCACGGTTCGTGTGGCTTTCGCGAAACTCGATCCCAAGGTACCACCACATCTTGAGGACGCCCGTAGCCTGGACCCAGGGTTCACCAATTACGAAACCCACATCTACAGACTCACGCAGTAGCCTCGATAGGACGACATCAAGCAAACCGAGACGCACTCATGATTCACCCCCAATCCATACCTAGCTGTATTACAAACTTGCCACATACACAGTTCAAAATTAAAAACGGTCTATTTGTTTGAGAAACACAAAAATAGTTTCACCCGATAATATGACTTTCGCTCTCAACCCCGAGGGCTAACATTTACTAAAAGCATAACATTAGAATAGTAGTTCTTCACAACAAATTCAGTATTTCTGAAGATGCTGCATCATCGAATGCTGGAAACTTGAGTCGCATGCCGGATCGCTATTCTACAACAGATGTTATTAATCGAGGCTCATGACGTCAAATCGATCATCCGGAATTTTTCGTTCTACTCCCCGAGATCTGACGACAGTAGGATTCAGACTGCGTTCTTAATGAAAATTCTGAATGAGACACGAAAGCTGAGCTCATCGATCCGCTTGGTTCACCCCTCGTGCGGTGCTCCGAGTTCGCGACCCCCGACTGCATCGGAGGTCACTAGGCTCTGCACACTCCACGGTGTTTTGGATTCAAAATAAATGCGCACGCTAGTCCTGACTAGATGAGCGCAGCATCTGGCACTAAATTACAGCTTTGTTTATACGTTGTCGAATGAATAATAGAAATATTCAATTACGTGTTCGTTACATGCGCAATGTTTGTCATAGCGCACGTTTTGACCGTGGTTCCCAATTTTACTCTCATTCTTATAAAAATAATTATCTATGTCATGAACATTCGGCACACCCTAAAACCGTATTCAATTAATATTTGCAACCTTGCAAATATGAGGATCGTTGTTTCTGTGAGGCGTTATGAGTCCTTTACATCGATCATCGATAGAAAGACAGGTCGAAAGGCAAAAGGGAGGCTTGTCGGTTTTTTCTCAAAAACAGCTTCGCCAACTTTGATTATATTGCACACCGCTCTATATACATGTGTGAAGAACGAGTCGTAATTTTTCAAAAAATAGATGCGCAGTTCGTCTGGAGGGCAAACACTTATTAGGCGCGTGTTGTGCGGTGTTTGTCCGCAGTTGAGGGAACCTACTTGCAGAGCGATGAACGCCCTTGAAAACGCTATAGGATTCAAGGTACTCATCGATCCGAGACATACACCGTTATCCATATATCTGTACTAGGCCTAAATATAAGAAAATTATTTTCTCGAGGTTAATTTCGGCTGGTCGCGAAAAATGTAAAACCTTCCTCTCTAGTGTGCATACTTAACGAACGAAAGAATATCTGTTTTAAACGAAATAAGATATCACGGTATAATGTCTTTTTGTGAAATGTAGGAATCCACCAACGCTTCGAAGTGTAGATTTTCGATTGTTTTCCATAACTCTGACTGTCCCACGTTTGGGATGAGCACCGCGGCCTGAAGCCGTATTTTAACGGTTCTAATGTCTCCGAAATCTAATGTGACCGAAAACCACTCTCTCTCAAGCCTCTGGCACTGAGCCAGGACGTGATATGGAGTCTACTCATCTGTGCCACACCACCTGCACCGAGGAGTATCGATATGCATGTGTTTTTTCCATTTTGCATTGCCCCGTGATGATCCCCATTATCTGCCTCAAGTCCTTCCCGTCCTTCTTCAGAAGGCTCCGTCTTACCTCGCGTATTTGTTGCTGAGATAAATAGTTTGGAGTGCCTCACTCAGCACTCAATTGTCGATTGATAATTGTGTGAGATAATATTGTTTTTGTTTTTTTTGTATTTTATTATTGTTTTTTTTTATATGGAAATAAATTTATATTGATAAAGCAAAGAGTGTGTATTTTACGTTTTGTAAAAAGGCGCCAACGATTTATATAAGACTCACAGGGTCTGTCCAGATAATTGAAATGTACATACTGTTATCCGCACAGGTGCCTCTCAGTCCGTTGGATGGGGATAACGACCACAATGTCACAAAAATATATTTATTTGGTGTCAAGGGCTTTCAAGTGTATATTAGGGCTGCTGTCATAGGGAATGGTAACGACTGATTTTGAGGAGATCGATGGACGTTTTCCCAGCAGAAAACCTCCAGAAATCACACCTATAATCTGAAGCATGGAAATACCGTTGCGGGCACGATTGGAACCTGCGAGAACAAGCTCTATCGAGATGAAACGATAACTTTGACGCGGTCTCACACACCGTCATTTCAGCTTTGATCTTGTAATTACCATCAGACTGAACTGGCCTTGAGGAAATACATCACTGACTATTCAAGGAAGTGGCCTTATTATTCAGTACTGACCAGGAAACCGGCCCATTGCAAACGTGTGTTGAGTGGTTCCCAGTGAAATCGAGAGTTAGCCCAACCTTCCCGCATTAATCAGCACAGGAACAGGAAGGTGCGCTACAGGAAGACGGTCCCGTTTGTCTCTGGGTACCATTTCACCAGGACCTCATGAAACTAAGGTAACTTTTGAAAGTAAAAATATGTACGCTTCAACATTCGTGCTTCTGACAGAGAATTGCGTATTTTTTCGGAGTTCTCCACGGCCTAGGTTAGGTAAAAGTTAAGATTTGATTTTTTTAGTTTAAATTAACCTTGTATCTTTTCTTTTGAACAACTAAAGAGCTCGTCTTCCAATTCTACCGATGACAAATGACGAACTAACGTATTTCTCACCCATTTTTACCCGGTTATTCCACAACAGTGAACGTTATCCTTGTCATAAAAATCACGTAGACAGTCCCTTAAATCCCCCGTGAACTGATTGCTAAATAACGGGCAAGGCACAAGTAGAATCAGTACAATAAATTCTAAAACTTTGAGCACCTCCCTCTGTCATGTAGGACGTTGTTATAAACGGAATCGCTGAATGCACGTGAGGCCATGGAAAGTTGTGTAACGCTTCGCACAAAATATTTTCGATGCAGTGGTCCTCAAATCGTTAGGAACTAAAGATAATTCTACTTTCTTTTTACACGATTCTACCATCTGGGGTAGTGGGAAGTAAAAACCGTCGATCCTCCCACCCCTCAGCCTCACGATGGAAGTTTGGCGGCCACGAATCGAACTCTGCTTTGGTGTCTCTGATGAACGTTTCTTACATCGTTTTCCCGATAATTACTGAACTGTGAATGTACATACACTCGGAGGTAATGACTATTCGAAAGATACCTAGAGTTTCGTCGAACTCGTACGAGTTGTTTTGTGAGAAATAAAATCTTAAATACAGGATTAACGAGGGAATATGTGTTCTTGCTTCGTCTGCAGGCTGGCTGTCAAATTTCAGTGGATTTGGTACCACTATCTGCTCTGAATCGTGTCCTCGGATACACACATGATGATTTCGAACGTCATAAATGAAATGAACGTGAGGATAAATGACAACTAACAAAAAACATCCGGTGCGAAGACCACGCAACTTTCATTAGCCCTAATTCACTAGCTTCCATGGCGTTGCCTACCTGTTCAATTCATTTTTCACTTAGTTCGTTCATGCTCACAGTTCTAGTATTTATTGTGCAGCTCCTACTCATGCCCCGATCGTTATTGAGCAATTAGTTCACAATAAATTAATAAGGATGTCAACATGATAGTTTTGAGAAGGAAAATAATCACCGTTGAAAAATTATTTGGTAACAACTGTCGTTTCTGGAGTAATACCTATATGTCTTAGCAGGACTATTAGATAGGTATCTGATCGGGCTACCACTCCTACTGTTTTGTGAAGGCTCTTGTAACATTTGAGCGGAGTTTATAAGAAAAAACGCTGCCCATTATTACTCAAGGGTTTATTATTCTGTTGATCAGCTTGACGTATATAGTCTTCTGACTGTCCCAGTGGTGGGATGTGCACCGCGGCCAGATGGCCTATTGTTCCAGTCCTAATGTCATACAGGTCAATGCCTAGCTTTCTGAGGAAGGCCAGGTAGTTCCTGAAAGAGTCCTCGTTGGTATCCATCCTAGGAGAAGTGGTGCCAAAGACCAAAAGTCGCTCCCTCTCAAGTCTCCGGCACTGGGCCAGGACATGGTAGGGAGTCTCCTCATCCGTGCCACACCACCTGCGTCAAGGGGTGTCGACTATACCCATAACATACATGTGTTTGTTCATTCTGCAGTGCCCGGTTATGATCCCAACAATCTGCCTTAAGTCCTACCTCTCCATTCTCAGAAGAGTGTCTTATCTCACTTGATTGCTCTTGAGTGTCTTAATCCGGCAGCGTTCCAGATTGTCTTCTGGCGTGTTCTCTCACAGTCCTTGTTACTAGTGACAGAGAAATCCCACATTGGTACCGTAGACGAACCACGTCTGGCCAGATCGTCCGCCCTCTCATTTCCAATGATCCCCTTGAGTCCTGGAATCCAATACACATTAACTCTATATGCACTTGCTAGGGAGTTAAGCCGCATCCTGCACTCTCGCACCAGTTTTGACGTAATGCAGTAGTTCATTAGCGCCTTGCACGACGCTTGACTATCGGTTAATATATTCAGAGTTCTGTTGCTACATCAGGCATTAGGATTGCCCCGGCGATAATGGCGCAAAACTCTGCTTGAGAAACCGATGAAGTGGGGCCTAGGGCAATATACGTCCCACTCCTTCCAGAGCCACTTATCCACACCCCACATCCTGTTCCCTCCGGAGTTTTCTATCCATCTGTGAAGATGTTGATGCCATTGGGAGGCCGAAACTGGCGACTCTGGCTGTTCCATGGACCTCCCAATGGCTGAACATTATATTTCCTCTCGAACTTATACATGGGCACAATTGCCTCCGTGATCATGCTGAGCTCCTTAAAGGTATAATATAGCCAGGTGTCCATTAGTCGCCTGTGCCACCTTAGCTTGTAATGGTTTTCGCGGTGGACTGCACGAAGTGGCAACACTGACCGCCACCCGTGCAGGCCGCTGCTGTTTATATTAGCGTCGGAGCCGCATTTCGAGATCAGAACGGCTATCGGCTCGTCAGCGAAGTAATTCCTGTTATAAGTCAGTGTTTAACTTCTCCTTTTGATTGTGTGAAGTAAGATAAGCGATCAGAGCTTTGTGTTTCATTTTCCCCATTGTCCCTTTATTGTCATTTAATACAATCCGAGCATAGGTTATTTATTTCATTCTAAAAGGAGTTCGTTTCATTTCATTCATTTTGAGTTTTGCCGATTAAATTCAAGTGGGTCTTAATTGCTTTATAATTTCATTTCCCATTACCTTCTTGAGAGTTATTATTTTATTTATTTGATCGAGTGAGTATTATTGAGCGTATTTGATTTGTTGTTTTCTTTTGGGCCTAGACACGACTTTCACGAGTGTTCTGTACGCGGGAATTGTGAGACAATTCCCCAAGTACGTCACAAGCTATACCGAGCTTGGTGAGCCTGTAAGCCACCTTCATCGCTTCTGCCTTGACATAAATGTCCAGGGGAAGAAGGTCGAACAGTCTCTCCATGGTAATGGTGGGTGAAGTCTTCATTACCCCCACTGGGCCTGCAGCCTTTGTACTTTGGCTAGGCTGCTACCATTGACTCCAATGGCAGCTCTATGCCACCACATGATTGACCCACATGAGTTTATTGGTCTCACTATGGCTTCGTAGAACCAGCAGGCCATTCTGGGCTTTAGGCCCCATGTCCTCCCATACATTCTCTGACACGTCCAAAGGGCCGTTGTCGCCTTCCTGGTCACGTATCTGATGTGCTCATTCCAGACTAGTTTCCGATCTAGAATCATGCCCAGATACTTGACTTGCTCGATGAGCTGAACTTCTTTGCCCATCACTACCTGTGGCCTCAGTCCTGACATTTGCCTTAGCCTTGTGAACGGCACAATGACCTTCTTGGCTGGGTTGATGGATAACCCCATCTCCCCACACCACAGGCACACCATCCGCAAGGCAACCCCCATCAGGTCCGACAGCACGCTTTGAGCACAACCACATCATCAGCGTATCACAGCTTGACGTAGTCTCACATACCATTCGATTCAGCTTCGAAAAATACCAGTAAACGATAGGAAACATGGCCTGACTTCTGCGGAAGGACGGATACTACATATTCCAGGCACGGCGACATTAGGCAATTCGAGACGTGACGATTCGAGCTGACGGGTGGTTGAGGTGGGATGGCAGGGAGTGCAAATGATGAAACGATTACTTCCACTGTATTGTCCCGCTTGAGTTCTTTCAATTGGCAATTCACTTTGGCTCACTAAAATTACTATGATTACACTATTTTCGGTCTAGACGCTGTCGTACATCTTTGAGACTCAACCCATTTGATCCAGCATCGAAAAATGCCATTAAACTATACCAAACAGGACGTAATCGCGATAAAACTGCCAAAATTTCGTCTGCAAATTTTTTGCGTGCAACAAACTGCAAGTTGGTCTGACAGGCAGGCACAATTATTTACTGAGGTTTCATGTGGCGTACAGGCAGAGTCCAAATACCTTCAAAGGTAAAGTTTCAAATATTGAAAGGAGTGAACGGCCAGTGAGGGGACGTATGTAAAAAAATGTTCCTGACCGAAAACATAGGCGTGTTATTTAGAATGAATAATAAACCAAAACCGCACTAAAATCGAACATACTTGGTAATTTATTGAGCTGCTCTTCTCATTTTCCCTATAATGATAATTTTCATGCCATTTGGAGCTTTGTACATAAAATATTAGATCCAAATTGTCGGAGCAGTTTGTGAGAATAAAAATATTTAGTGTTTTGATCACTATGATAACTATCGTTAGTTTTGGACGGGTTGTGCTCATACAGGTCTGATCGAAAATTACTGTTCCTGAACACCCGAAGAGGGTTATATCTTTCTACTGTCATGGAGGTTGTGGTTTCTAGACCTGCGGAGGTACGCCAGGCATTTGGTCATTCGTCATTCTCGCGGTGGAGATCGGTTGCCCCGATTTTGGCTCATACCCTTATTTCCCATGGTAGATATCAGGTTTAAGCTGGTTTGACCAGCCGTTTTCTGTCAATTACATTCATAGACACGCACACATACAGACGAACTTTGCAAATAGTGTTTGTTCTACGTCTTAAAACGTAACGCTTCAGAACTTAGAACATTTTTTTATTCAGCTGATTACACAACTTCCCTAGGAGACTAAAAAGTTGAATCAGATTACCTCTTCCTGCTTTGTGAGGCTAAGGTAAGAAAAAACGTAAATTACTAAGTTTGAGCCCTAATTAGGCAGTTATTTTATAATGTAACAAGATACTGCGTAGTCAAAATGCAACTATCCACGAAAACGTATCAACTTTAAGAACGGCTTGATTCTCGTGTGATATTTACACCAGCGCGCGTAATGAACAAATGGGAACAGCCGGCCAAAACCTACACGTGACAATCTCGATAGAACCCGCCGGATTTCAATGCAATTTTCGAGATAAAAAAAACCAATCATTCTCAGAGATTGGCGCTCGAGGGAGGAGCCATAACCTAATTCCCGCGTAAATGAAAAAATGGAACCTCCGCATCAAAAATCGGCGCTCAGTTCGTTTACCGTTGGGTTTAGGGGTTTGCAAAAAGACTTTTTCGAACTGTCAGCGTGTCGACGTATTTTCCGAGTGATGGTGCGCGATCAGCACTTCCTGTGTGTGTAATTTTCTAGGAAGGTTCATATTTCTATTTCGCAATTTTACCATCGAAGAGGCCTGACCAAAGTACAAAGAACACCTACCGGTCCCATGGCGAAAATGTTCGACCTTCTTCCCCACGACATATTGGTCAAGGCAGAGGCATCGTGGAATGCAGACTCACCAGGCTCGGAATAGCCAAGGTTCTACGGGCGATTGATGAGCACCTGGCTATACACAGGAATATGGAAACCCTTACGAAGCTCGACACGGTCACTGACATGATGATACCCATGTACGAGTTCGATACGAAATACAACGTACGACTAGCAAGAAGACATCAGTTTCGGCCTCCTAATGGTATCAATATCTACACTGATGGATCGAGAAATCTGTAGGGCCATTTTCTGGCGGTTGGGGGGGGGGGACGATTGGTCCTTTAATCAGTATAACTACAGTTCCATCGATTTTGCTCATACCTTTGTTTTGGCGCTCCATGTTGACCTCAGGCACGTATCGTAGTTATCATAGTGATCGTAACACTACATTTTTTGTCTAACCACCTTACTAAATCAGCTCAAACTTGATATCTAGCCCGCACGTTACCATGGGACGCCAAAATAAGGGTATGAACAAAATCCACCGAAAGTTAACTATAGTTATCATAGTGATCAACTATTTATATTTTTCATATATAAATCAACTATATATATTTTTACATATATCACCAAATATATTTTTTCCCAAAAACGGCTCTAACGATTTTGATTAATTTTTTTATATTAATAACTCTCAATAAGGCAACTATCCCATGAATTTCCCATTTGTGGAAAAATGACGAGAGCAGCACAATAAATTACCAAACTTTTCGACATAATCGATTTTAGAGTGGTTTTTAGAGAAAACCACGGTACTAAATCAGCTGAAACTTGATATCTAGCCCGCAGGTTACCATGGGACGCCAAAATAAGGGTATGAGCAAAATCCACCGGAAGTTAACTATAGTTATCATAGTGATGAAAACGCCATTTTTTTCTCAAACGACTTTCTTTTTTTTGTTCTCTTCAGATCTCGTTGAGTCGCCGGAGCCTCGAAAACGTCGTGGGGGGGGGGGAATGCGCTCCTGCAAACGGCCGAACCAAATGAGGTATTTCGGCGAGACGCGAAAAATTTAGAGCAAAATCGGTTTGAAACTGAACGTAATTATCATATCGATCGACAAACGTTAAGTTCTTCTACGGACGGACGTTTTTTTACTTTCCTTGGCTCCACAAAGTAGAAAGGAAAGTTACCTAATCGGCTGAAAAAGAAATTCTGACCTTTTTTCAGATCTTTACGTTTCAGACCCTACCGAGTCCGAAAAAAACCTATTTGGGAAAATGGTCTGTGTATGTCTGTGAACCAAATGAGCTCAAACTTGATGTCTAGCCCGCTGGTTACCATGGGATGCCAAAATAAACGTATGAGACAAATCAACCGAATGTTAACTATAGTTATCATAGTGATCAAAACACCAACATTTTTTTTCTTTAAAACGGCTCTAACGATTTTTATTAAATTTTTTATATTGATAGCTCTCAATAAGGCAATTATACCATAAAATTCCTATTCGTGGGAAAATGACGAGAGCAGCTCAATAAATTATCTAAATTATCTACTAAAATCGTTTTTTTTTTAAATTTCCTTATAAACTCCTCTGAAATGTTATTAGAATGTTTAAATATATATCTGGTGCGTTGCAACACACAACTTTCTTTAGTTCTACGTCAATTTACTCGTGTACGTGGCTTTTTCATTCCCGAACGAGTACGAGCAGCACAATAAATTCCGGAACTGTAAGCGCCACCGCTTCCTGCTGCCGTAAAGCGTTATTTGAACAAGTTCAAATTAACTGAGTGATAAATGAATTGAGTAAGTAGAAAAAGATCCATGTACATGAGTGAATTGACGTAGAGCTAAGGAAAGGCTATGAATAGCAAAAGCGCGTATTTAGGCACAGTTCGGGTTTATCTCCGTTCGGGGGACTCTCAGAGGAAGGATATATAGATATCGACTGGTTGGAGACACTCTGAGAGTTTGATCTGAATAGTGAAAGGGGGTCTTTCTATTTTTATTAGAACTATACCTCCGTTTTTTGTGTGTCCTGAGAGAACCAAAATTGGGTTTTTTAATGTTTACTAAGAAACAAGAGTTATTGTCTAGTGTAAGAAAAAATTTCATCAAACTCGTTGTAGCAGTTTTTGGGGACGCGGTAAAAAAAATGTATTTTCCTTTACATATTGATCGAATAATTAATTATCATTCGATTAATCTCAAATTACATCGAAAAATGATATTCGCCGAACGTTACGTCGTCTATTTTCCGATTGTTAGCAAACGCGGCTCTAACAAATTCGATCAAACTTACCGCATTAACTGAATTCGTTCATCCTGACAGAGCGCCTTCTAGAAACCGCGTTGTTATCCATAAACGCATCCGTAGAATGAAGGTACGCCGTCCGTATGTTTGTCAGGTAGTCGGCGGAAAGACCAGCGTTAGGTTTCGATCAGTAAATGATAGTTAGAACGTCGTAACAGCCGGTTTTCAGCGAAATGAGACACACTTTCCGTCTCTGGTACTTATCCGTCCCTCGCTCATCGACGTGAATCCCTCGTAACCTCATTTTCGCGACTAGGAAAAAATCGATCCAGCCGTTCCCCCGAAAAACAAACAGAAGACACACACGGACCACTAAGTATCCGTTTTTCCGTTCAAGTGGGCAATTTCACAAAATTTGATTAGTGAAAGCTTCTCCGGTTAGGTTGATCAAATTCATCCCGAAAACGTTTAAAAAAACACGACTTTTGCCCCGTTTTTGGTTGTTATCTTCATTCAGCGAACTCTCTGAGGAACACGAGCGGAGACAGTGTTTCCAAAAGGTTAAAAACCTCATATGGGCCTATTTCCGCTGAGCGAACTTTCCGACAGGTGAGAAAAACGAAAGTTAATTAGTGATTTTAGAAGATGTGTTGTACGTACGACCGAAATCTCATCGGGGAAGAATGCGAAAATGGTTAATTTTGTTAATTATAGACCTCTCGTAACACATCCCAAGCCTAAGACGTAAGTTGCGCTACTAGTAACGAATCCGTATGATGTTTAACAAACCTTCAAACGTGGCGTGTTCAAATTTGAGCTTTGATTTCACGAATTATTATGATTTAAGTGACGCTACTTTCGTAATTTGCGAAAATCTGGAGAGTAGGAATTTTGGGTTATAATAATCCATAGCTTTCTGATGGGGAAAAATACTGTTCAAGCGAAGCGATGGCTTGACAAATGTTATTCCGATACTGCTCCATACCACCTAAACGCAGTCGTGCAGACTCTGAACCAAATTCGGCGGTTGTTCCGGAAAACGTGAAAAAACTACACAAAATCGTTTTGCAAATGGTAAAGCGAAGTTGAGTGAGGTAGCGAACGAGTTAATGACGTTAGAAGGCAGCGTATTTACCATCGGGCATGAATCTGTGTGAAAGCTTCGTTCAAAGTGGGTGCCGCGTTTGCTCACAGTCGAATAAAAAAGACAACGCGTCGACAGTTCCGAGAAGTGTTTGCAATTGCTCAAGCACAATAAACGTGAGTCAAGACCACCAGTCCACTCCGGAGTCCGTCCAAAGCGCCCAAAGGCAAGGTTTTGGCTTCCGTATTTTGGGATTCTCAATGTATTTTGTTTATGGATTATCTTGAGAAAGGAAGAACCACCAATTGCGAATATTACGTCGAGTTATTGGCGCGTTTAAAAGAAGAAATAGCTTTTTTTTAAACACACACACACACACACACACGAAAAATAAAAAGTGTTCTTTCACCAAGACAGTGCACCGTGTCACAAATCGAATTGAGTTATGAATTCCTTCCCCATTCACCGTATTCTCCAGGGCTATTTATTTATAGGCTATTTACTACTCTATTCTGTGTTCAGACCTCGCAAGAGGTTTAGATCAAACGAGTTATTTGCGGAAACTGAGGCCTATTTTACGGCATCGAATCGTTAGAGAAACGTTGGCCTCCGCGTATCGCCCAATTATTCCCTTCCTGTCGACGGTGTTTGCTCAAAAATTGCGTGAAAATCACAAACAAACCTAAAAAAGACTCAGCTCAGTTCAGCCGTTTTCCGCGAATCGAATGTCGCACGCTCGGACCACGCCCCGAAATTAGATTCATCGCTGGCTAATCAGATCACTACTTACTGAGGCTTACTGGGTCCGAAATATCAGGTGCTCCGCATCTCACAAATTTCTTGAGCTCGACGTAAATTCTCTGGTTTGTCTTTCGGAGATTGGCTGAACTTCACTTCACGGTGGTATAAAGTGATAGCGCCCCCAGTTCAGGAATTTATTGTCGTGCTCCTACTCATGAACCGACCATTATTGGGTGATTGGTACAAAGAAAATTGATGAGACTGCGAACACGATTTTTTTTTTATAACGATAATAATCACCGTTGCATAATTATATTGCGGCCCTTACTGGAATTTATTGGGGCATTATTCAGCAATCAGTCTATAGAGCATTATGGAGACTGTAACGACGATCTTTTTAGAATAATTATAATCACTGTTCCAATATTAACGGGTAAGTTGGGGGATGTGACTACGGAATTTAAGGAGTAGCTCCTATATATCATATGCTCATTGTGTACATACTTTATTGGACTACCACGTCAACGATTCTAGTTACATTTGAGCGGGATTTGGGAGGAAAAACACTGCGCGAAAGTCGCCAAAAAGGTAATTTTTTGTGCAGCTCTCGCCATTTTTCCACCGATGAGAATTTTACTGTTTTATCTTATCATTTGGAGCTATCTACATAAAAAAATTAATTAAAATATTTGTCGTTTCGATCGCAATGATAACTATAGTTAAGTAGTTGGCGTTTCGTGCTAACCTGCGGACTAGATATCAAGTTGTATCTCATTTGATTCAGCCGTTTTCTATGAATCGCGTTTCCATACAACACACAAGCAGGCCACTCTTAAATAGTGTTTTTCACACTTAGTAATCAAACTTTTTTTTTTCGGACGGTTACACAACTTTCCTTTCTACTTCGAAAAGTAAAAACCTAATTTCGGCGCGTTCCGTGCGTGGCTGCAGTTTGCGGGAGAGCAACCGAAACCGAGTGAGCTTGTTTTATTTATTAACGACGCGGAAATAAGATTACGACCGGTGTCTATCGATGGTAAAGTGCGGAAGGGAATAGAAATGTACCAAAAGACAGGTTTTTCGCATTTTTCTCGAACAGCTAACGATTTTGATAGAACTTCGGTAGAATTATCTTCTACTAGCTAACAGTCAATTTTTTGCTCTCATATCGCTATCTTAACATCTCTTCGGTGCACGGATAGACAGGACTATGAAGCAAAAATGTTTTTCTTTCAATTTTTGGCTGAACGGCATCAATGATTTTCACCAAACTCGCAGGATGTTTTCAACTAGTAAATACTTATATTTTGCTCCGAATAAATGTCCCTCTGAAAGTCCGTCGAACGAAGATAATAACCAAAACGAGTCGAAAATTGCGTGTTTTTTTTTAAATTTTCGTAAATACTAGAATAAGCGCGTCGGTGGATTTGATCAATCCAGCAACCTATACTCATATTTTGTTCAGCGTTGATCCGTTGAACGGAAACGTAAAGCAATGGTAGCTCGGATAACGATATTTTTCGAACATTGTCGTTTTTACAATTTTCTCAAAAACGGCTCTAACCATTTCGATCAAACTTACCGCGCACAGCGCCTGTACCAGTTATTTTTTAAGCGCGATCAACGTATCTTAATTCTCAGGTAGCGCAGTAAACTTTCGCGTCCTATTCTCTCGCCTCGAACGGAAATTTCGATTCATTTCACGTTTCAAAGTGTTCGTTTTGTAAATCAGTAGCAAAAACCACGTAAAACCAGTCAATTTATGAAGAGCTAATGAAACTTGCGTGATGTGCCGCACCTGATTTTCTTATAAACTCCGCTCATATGTTACTAGAATTTTCACCAAAATTGATGTGGTTCTGTCTATATAATTAGATGTATGCGGGTCACTCAAGAAATTCCGGAATTTCAACTACCGCTGTTTCGCTTACTACCAGTTTTAAAAGTTTTTGCCCAATAACTCTGCAAAAGTGATTAGCATCCAATTCAAAAAAATCGTGTGTACAGCCTCATTAATTCTCTGTCCACCAATTGCTCAATAATGGTCCAAGAATGAGTATGAGCAGCACAATAAATTCCGGAACTGTAAGCGCTACCGCTTTTTCCTGCCGTGAAGTGTTGTTTGACCAAGTTCAAATGAACTGAGTAAGTAGAAAAAACCATGTATCCTAGTGAATTGACGTAGAACTAAGGAAGTTGTGTGTTGCAACGCACAAGATATTTTAACATTTTCAGTGGAGTTTATAAGAAAATAAGAAAAAAATCGCGCTAAAACCGAAAATTTTGATAATTTATTGTGCTGCTCTCGTCATTTTCCCACAAATGGGAATTTTATCGTATAGTTGACTTATTGGGAGCTATCAAGATAAAAAGTTTAATCAAAATCGTTAGAGCCGTTTTAAAGAAAAAAAATGTTGGTGTTTTGATCACTATGATAACTATAGTTAACATTCGGTTGATTTGTCTCATACGTTTATTTTGGCATCCCATGGTAACCAGCGGGCTAGACATCAAGTTTGAGCTCATTTGGTTCACAGACATACACAGACCATTTTCCCAAATAGGTTTTTTTCGGACTCGGTAGGGTCTGAAACGTAAAGATCTGAAAAAAGGTCAGAATTTCTTTTTCAGCCGATTAGGTAACTTTCCTTTCTACTTTGTGGAGCCAAGGAAAGTAAAAAAACGTCCGTCCGTAGAAGAACTTAACGTTTGTCGATCGATATGATAATTACGTTCAGTTTCAAACCGATTTTGCTCTAAATTTTTCGCGTCTCGCCGAAATACCTCATTTGGTTCGGCCGTTTGCAGGAGCGCATTCCCCCCCCCCCACGACGTTTTCGAGGCTCCGGCGACTCAACGAGATCTGAAGAGAACAAAAAAAAGAAAGTCGTCCAGTGATTAGTCTTTTCGCTATTTATAGAAATAAGAAATAATACGTTTCCCCCAATTTTCCCTGAATTTACATTTTATCGATAATAGAGCTTATTGTTGGGCACATTGAATTGTCCCTCTTGAATTGAATCGACAACCACCGTAACGATACGTTCGCATGTTATTTTTCAAAATATTCGGCACCGACGGAGGCGATGAAAGTCAGAAACGAAGAAAGTTGCGTGATAACGCCATACTACGTTACATATCCAAGGGGTGGAGAAAAGTGTGATACTATACAACGGCTACGAAGGATGAGATCTTTTTTCTTTTTTTTTTCTTTTTTTCCACTCGGGATGACACTACGAGGGTTACTAGCGGATACGTGTACAGAAATTTACAATTCACACAGAAAGGTAACACTTACTGGTGCAAAATGAAATTATTTCACAAAGGAAACATCGACACGATGACACACGTGATTTATAATGAACACAATCGTGCTGCAAACCAACTACAACAGATAAATGAAGGAAATAATTATGAGACGGAAAAGTTGATGACACAAGTGAGAAGAAGAGCCAAAAAAGGAAACGAAAAAAAAAAGAAAATAAAAAAAAGCCCTTTGTCGCGCCTGTTGTGTATTCAAATACACGAAGAAGCGGATGTAAATCGAAAGCCTGTTTTGGAAGTACATTCGTGATGACATGTTTGAACTCAAAACGTGAAAAACGAATTTCGAAACGAAAAGGAGTGTGACGAAGTGGTGACGAAAAGTTTGGCTAGTGGTAGGGTTTTCAGTGGGCTATGGAGGGGAAAAAAAAAGTTCAAAACGAAGGTACTTACAATTTTTAAAATTGTTAATTCGCTACGTTTACACGTCGACAAAGGGAGTTTTATCCCCCATAACCCCCCCCCCATTCTAAAATTGAAATTTCATGTTTCATACCCCACCCCCACCCACACCAACCCTCCACCCCTGCACACTGAATATATTAAAATTGTCCCCCGACGATCACCGCCAAATTTTGGGTCTCGAAGAGGTCGTCGTGCCAACTACAGCTGGTTGAAGGGGACCAAATGCATTTTCAAATCATTATTTGACCCTTATTCAACCAGCTGAGCCTGACACCACACTTCTACAGAGTCTCGCGCCGGACGAATGTCAACGATATATATGCACAGTCACTTTGTCCCGCGAATAAATCACCACTCGATACAACCGGATAACTTGTGCGTTTTGTCACTTTGGTGCAGCGTCCTCTTTTTAAAAAGAAAAAGAAAAAACAAACCGTCGTTTACTTCCATACACGACGCATCTCGTTGGAATTAGGGTTTGGTGCAGAACCGGCCGGGCGATGTGGAAGGTTAAGGGGATGGGGTAGGTGGTGGGGTGGAGGGTGGTTTAGGGCGTTCGCAGGGGAGGAACAACAACAAAAAACTACGCGATACAACCCGTCACGGAGTCTACTTTACATTCGGAAGGTATAAATAAGAGCGAGGTTTCCTTGACAACGGTTCGGGGTAGTTTGCTCGCAACGTCCCCCCCCCCCACCCGCCCATCGACAGCCCCACCGCACCTCCGCCGCCAAACTCCACGCGCGAGTCGGCGACGCGTTATTTTGAGATCGGGGATCCCGACGAGTTGGGCTATTTACGGTCTGCGCCGGCTCTTGTTTTGGTTTTTTCGCTACTTGGGTTACAATCTGTAGAGAGAGCGCGCGGGCTTGGAAAGAGCCGGGAAAACGGAATCTTCGCGGAGGATGAGGAGGAGTCGGCGGCAATGGCGGGGGGCCGTGGGGCGGCAACTCGCGCGAAGGGAGTTAATATTTTTCAAAAATTCGCGAAATGTGCGGTAGTGTTTTTGATATGGTAATGAGGGTGGGGTGGTTGTATGGGGTGAAGAGGGTGAAGAAGGAGCGGTGGTTTTGTTTGAACTGGTTTTTGAGAAAGCGAAAATCATGTATGGAAGTAGACGGAAAACTGGTGCGGCGGCGGCGCTCAGTGGCGTTTATATTGCGCCGCACCCCTCCAGCGCTTGGGAATTGAACGGCGCCCCCTTTTCGTAGGGGCGGCGAAATTCCGAAAGGGGTGGGGGCGGCATGAACGAGCGAGGGGTGGTGGTGTGGCGGGGTGGGGGAGGTGGTGCAGAAGTGAAGAGGGCTGGTTGCAGAGACGGGAAGAGGAATGAAGGGGGCGCTTTTCTCTCCCGGGGACTAAACTACCCCTTTTCCAACTCAAACCCTCCCCCCCACGACCCCTTCGCCAGCCGGTAACGCTCTGCCGCGGCGACTCCCCCGTCGACCCGCTCCTTCACAACCGCCCCCTCCAGCCGCCCCCGGCACCATCATCCCCTCGCCGGTCCTTCAACACTCCGCCGACCCCCTTTTTCCCAACTCTCCTTTGCCCAGAACTCTAACGCCAACCCCTTTACACGTCCTTTCGCCCCCTCACTCCCCCACACTACAGTCCCATCGCTCCTTCAAACCCCCTACCGCTACCGACACAGTACATCCTCCCCCTACTCCTACTGAACCCCACCCTACCGTAGCACCTCCGCCCCCACCACCTCGCAGCACCATCACTACCATTGAAACCAGTCTTTCTCACCACCTCTCCTTCCACTACCGCCGCCCCGCGCCCGTGATCCCTCGTCCTTCTCCGGATTTCTCCCAATTAGGTATTGACATCCATTCATCTGGCCCCCACCCATCCGCAGCGCCGTCCTTCTCCACCCAAAACCGACACCCACTACCTTTGCAACCCTTTTTACCTAAACACTCCCTTCAACCCCTCTCATTCTCTATTTAATGCCCCCATGTCTTATCAATCTCGCCCCAACCATTATAGGTGCAGAATATGGTACGTACTCATACCCCGTGCACCCAGAAGGAAGCCTAAGGAAGGGGGCCTAAGCTGTAGTTGACTTCCTCATGGTATGAAATCCTAATCAGATGGATCAGTACAAGCTCGCTGAGGAGTGGGATGAACATTCCTCTGGATCCCACTCTAACGGTTGCTCAAGCACAGATCTATGCCATAATCACAACGTATGAAAACGGGCATAGAAATAAAACGATCAAAATAATGGCGCAGAGGTGGGCGGGCTGGTGGCGACACAATCGGTCTGCTCACGTCAGAGAATATGCCGGAAGAATGCATCAGATTGTCTGGAACGCCGGAAGAAGGTACTCCAATCGCTTTATCCAAAGGTCAACACTCATGATAAGACGAACCGTTCTGATGATGGAGAGGCAGGACTTGCACATAGTAAGAATCGCCGTGGAACAGTGCATAATGAACAAACATGATTCTACGGGCACAGTCGACACAGCTCAGTGCAGGTGGTGTGGTACGGGTGAGGTAACTCCCTATAATCTCCCGGCCCTGTGGCAGAGACTTGGATGGATATGGTTTTTGGTCTTTGGTACAACTTTTCCAACGATGGATAGGCTGGAAGGTAGGCATTAGGACATCAGTCAGAGCTATATGTTTTGTTTTTTTTAACCGTGCACATTACATTCGATTTTCGTTTTACTAGCATCAGAAAATCAAACAGTGCTTGAAAATAGCAAAAGTATATGAGTGTGCTCCCACGGTTCTGGTCATGGTCAGGATGCCTAATGCTTGGGAAAATACCTCCATTGTCCACCATCGATCAGAAAAAGGCGTTTGACTCCATTGATCGGTCCGTTCTCCTTGATCGTCTAGTGGAATATTATCTTGCCTGGTTCGGCAGCTACATGTTTGTTCTGACGCAGTTTGTGGCGTTTGAGAATACAGTGACTCCTTCCTTTTTGCCGACGTCACTCCTGCCCTGGTAACGGGGCCCCCTTGGGAGGAGCTGCAAACCAATATGCACGGTCCCCTCCATAGTTTGAGGTAGCTGTTGGTTAGTTAAAGCAGAGACACTGGGCGCAGGGGCTGACACAGTGAGGAGTGAGTCTGACAAGAGAATAGGGTTACAGGAAAACCCACAGAACTATTGAGAAAGCTTGAATCTGTTAATACTTATCCGTGTATTTTGTCATCGTCTTTGGTATCATTTTCCGCAAAGCCTTGCAGTCTCATTTCGACCACTCTACAGTTCGACGCCATTCAAATTGCCCATTGTCACGTGGAAAACGTCAATTTTTGTTGGTCCATTACAGTCAGGTCATGTTTTGTACTGTTCACTGGTATTTTTCGATGCAGCGGGGATAACTCAGCGATATCGCACTAACTCAGTCGGGACCCACTAGTATTTCCGAATTAACTTCGGACAAGTTTAACCACCACAAACAGGGAACTAGGTGGAAGCGAACGTGAGCGCAGCCAATGAGACAACCGCTCGTTTACGACTAACAACAACGAAGTTTCGAGACATTTGAGGTGCCCAGACAGCACAAATGCCCCGGAAGAGGCTCTGCTGAATGGAAGAGTTCGGTTCATCTCGGTACACAGCATCAAACGGGAAGGGTATTGGAGATGTAGAACTGCCAAGTGGAAAACAGTGAAATCATGCTATATATAGTGAGGCAAATTCTACTACTCGACGGAACCCATGGAAAAATAAAGCATAAACAATAGTTCCCCCCAGCCTGAGCTTATTCCCCACACTGCCACCAGTTTCACTCCAACCACTCGTCAGTTGGGCTCGCCATGTCATGATAATTGCCTAGCATTGACAAGGAATTGTAAATTTTCGTTGTTCCGTTGTAGTCAGGTCATGTTGGGTATCGTTTACTAGTATTTTTCGATGCTGAATTTAATGGGATGGGTCTCAGAAGTGTGATACAGCGTTAAGCTGATAACCAGGGAATCAGCTGAAGTATTGATTGAAACGTCAGGTGCTTATAGGCGACTAGATTATTGAAAACAAGTGGTGACGAATAGCATAGGTCCCAATCATGCTGTAAAAGAGAGCAATTAACCATTGTGCAATAAAGTAGGGGGGGGAGGGGAAGCGTCTCTCCTGTTCCTCACAAAATAAATGTTTTATATTAAACGCAAAATAAAGAATACCTTTTCATCACCGATCTCAAAACGCCGCTCTCTTTTTTTCTTGCGGCGCTGCTCATCGCCTCAAAACAGCTGACGACACAAAACAGATGTTATTAAATATAATAATTCGCTGAACGTGAAATTTTTCTCGCCCAGTTGGCGACACTCCAGGGCCAGGAAGTTCAAGAAAACTGAGGGAAATGGT
Source organism: Pachypeltis micranthus (assembly GCA_020466155.1). Taxonomy (NCBI): domain Eukaryota; kingdom Metazoa; phylum Arthropoda; class Insecta; order Hemiptera; family Miridae; genus Pachypeltis; species Pachypeltis micranthus. The sequence goes on along the minus strand of CM035771.1, from coordinate 27,369,052 downwards.
GTGTAGTTTCTTCTAGCCGATTGTTCTGCACAGACTGTTTTTAGCCAATTCCGAGTGAAGCTGGAAGCAGCAAATTCTTTCAAAGTTTGAGGGGTCAATCCATCCATGCTGTTGTAGAAAATGAGAAGGGATCAGAACACTTGAATTAATATCCTCAAAAACGTAGGTTAGGGAGCTTCTGTTGAGAATCGATTCAATTTCTACGACAATCGCTAGCTCCAGATGTAAAGTTCGTGTGACCAAGCAAGTGAAGACGCAGACGAAGATTGTCACATCAGAAACGCCATGTGTTCGGATGTACTCGTATGATCCAAGGTAATCAAGCCTAGTATGCTGGAAGAGCAACGTCTTTGACGTTCGAAAAACTTGCAGTGGGAGCACATCAGGTAGCCGGTATAGCCCTCCCCCCCCCCCCCCAACACCAACTAATTCCGCATTTCGATGTTTTCCTCACTTGTGATCTTCCTTTAATTTTCCAATATTTTTTCCGAATCCTTGCTTCAGGAAGCATCAATTTTGACCTAAATTGATTTACTTTATATCGGGCATAAACGACAGCAGAATAAGCTTTCTGAGATGCGTCAGCAAAACAGTGAAGCTCCATTATATTGTTGGTCGGACTTTCCACACATCTCAGGATTTTTACGTGTTGTATCTTTTCTAAACGTAATTGTATATTTTGCCAAAGATTTCTGTTTTCTTCAGTTTCAACTTTCCGCTACCCGAAGGGAAGGAAAGTATAGTAATCGGCCCAAAAAAAAAATTTGGGTTTTCTTCAGATCTTTACGTTTCAGACCCTACTGAGTCTAAAAAACCTAATTTCAGCGCGTGGTCCGTGTGTATGTGTGTGTGTGCGCGTGCGTGCGTGTGCAAAATGCACTCAAGAAACGCTGCAGTGTCCTCGCCATACAGGAACCGTACATAGGATCCAAAACTCTTGGTCTCGGATCGCAGGCACGAGTGGTGGCTGGAGCAAGAACGGGAGCCAAGGCAGCAGTAGCCTGCATCGACCCGTCCATTGACATGCTCGCACTCACTCACCTGAACAGCCAGCACTTGGCCGCTGTGCTCATCCGAGCCGGTGGCTTTGAGCTGGTTGTAATATCATTTTACAGGCAATTTGGCGCACCAGTTGCCAACAGCCTTGAACCACTCGAGCGGGCTCTAGCAGGCCTATCAGGACGACCCTGCGTAGTCTGTGCTGATGCAAACGCCAGATCACCATTGTGGGGATCCCCAACCCTGGATGGGGCGGGCGAGGCGTATATAGAGCTGCTCACCAGGTACAACTTGGTTGTTGCCAACGACCCCATGACTGAGGCGACCTATGATGGCCCGGGAGGAAGGTCGTGTATAGACGTCACAGCCGTGTCCCACACCCTGCTACTCAAATTGAAGGGTTGGCGAGTCGTGCCAGGTGCAACGCAGAGCGATCACATGGTTATTGACTTTGCCATTACGGATGATAACATCCTCTGCAAAGCGGACAATCTCCAGCGGTCTCCTTAATTTATTTAATGACTGTCTGCAGGTCGGACAGTTCCCCACTCAGTGGAAGTCTGCGCGCGTTGTCACTCTTCAAAAGGGAGGCGACCGCAATCAGTCGGACCCGCGATCATGGAGACCACTCAGCCTTCTTTCCATATTAGGCAAAACACTAGAAATCTTGATGTTGCAGTCCCTCGAAGGAGTCTTTGGCCGCAACCTCACAGGCAGGCAATACGGGTGTACCAAAGGAAGGTCTACGCAGGATGTCATTGTCGAGATTCGGCGTGTTTCCCTGCTGGCACCGGCTAAGTACGTCGTAGCAGTTCTGATTGACATCAGAGGAGCGTTTGACAACCTTTGGTGGCCAGCGCTCCTTAATGAACTCAAAGGTAGGGGAATCCCCCGCAACCTGTACTCGCTCATCAGAAGTCACCTGACAGACAGAACTGCTACGATCGAAAGTAGGCATGTTTCCGTCCGGAGAAAGATTGAGAAGGGGTGCCCACAGGGCTCGGTCCTAGGACCAGCACTCTGGAATGCCTTCTTCGAAGGTCTTCTCAGGAAACTCATGGAGACTGACTGCGAGCCGTACGCCTATGTGGATGACTTGACTGTGCTGATCTTTGCAGAGTCAGTCCGCCAAATTGAAGAAAAAAACTCCACCACCGTGCTCCGCACTGTCAACCAATGGTGCGAGCACGTCAAGATGCAGGTGGCTGAGGAAAAAACCCAGCTAATCCTCTTGAAGGGAAAGTGAATAATCCACCCACAATACGCTTTGGCGGCCACAGGCTCCTTCTTGAAAAGCACGTCAAGTATTTAGGAGTGAATATAGGTGAGAGGTGGGGTTTCAACCAACACCTCCAGTCCCTTAAAGGCACTACCATTGCAAGGTTTGCCTCACTGCGTGCCATTACTAAGGCCACTTGGGGTGTGTGTTACCACGACACCATCCTCATGTATAAGGCCATCTATTTAGGTGTGATTGGCTACTGCCCTGTTGTCTGGGGTAGCAAACTAACAGTCAATCAAAAGAGAGTATTGGCCCAATCCCAGAGAGAGCCGCGCTCCTGTGGATCACCAAGGCCTACAAGACTGTATCAACAGAAGCACTCCAGGTGATCACTGGTCAGTTACCAGTTGATTTGGCTGTTGAGTGCATGGTTGACGAGTGGAGAGGGAAACGAGCTTCCCCGCTTTGGGCTGAACTCCGTGCGGATCTCACCACAGAACAGAAACTTGCCGCCATCGATGAATGGGCTCTAGAGAAATGGCAAGCGAGATGGGAATCCTCGTCAAAGGGACGTGATACGTATGAGTTCTTCCCCAACATCCGTGAACGTCTTTCTAGAAAATGGGTTGAGCCAGACCACTGGACGAGCCAGTTCCTCACGGGACATGGTGACTTCAATGCGCGGCTCCACTTCTTTTCTCTGAAAGACTCTCCATTATGCACGTCTTGTGCCTCCAGTGCGGAGGAAACAAGAAACCATGTGCTGCTCCACTGTAGTTTCTACAACAGTGAGCGACGGTTGTTGAGAGGGCAAACGAACTTAGTAGCTTTGACTGCTACAAAGGAAGCCTATAACCATTTTGCAAAGTTCGCAAAGAAGGTAATGGCTAAGAAACGTGGTTATAGTTGATCAGTCCTTTTGAAACTTGCCACCCAAGTAAACAGTAAGATCAGGTAGGGAACCAGATTAAGAACTACTCCCAGATGGTACGGGATTCCTCAGGTGGTCACCTCCGCGCGGTAACACACGGGCAACAGCTCTCTACGGTGAGACTGGCTAACGACCACATACCTGCCGTACCTCCACAGGTCTGAGTTCGGTGGATGCTGCAGGGGCCGGCCTCTTGCATATTAGCGAAACCGCAACTTCTATGACTGATATAACCCTCGTCGAGGGTTTAGGTACAGTCATGAAATAAAGAAACAGATCTGTCTGTAGTTCGTGACTGATATAACCCTCGTCGAGGGTTTAGGTACAGTCATCAAATAAAGAAACAGACCTGTGTCTGTAGTTCGATTTGCGGGAGAACGGCTGATCCGATTGAGCTGGTTCTTTTTTTGTTTTGTTCGTTATTTTTTGTAGACACCAAAATAAGGTTATGGACGATTTCGGCCGACGGGAAGGGGGGAGGGATGAAAATGTACCAAAAAATAGGGTTTTTCGCATTTTTCTCGAAAACGGCTCTAACGATTTTGATTAAACTTTCAAATTATCTTTTCCTAATTAATACCTAACTTTTTTTCTCCATACGTATCTCCATGAAAATACGGTGAACGGAGATATGGGCCCCTGAAGCAAAAATAGGTTTTTTACGCTTTTTGGCAAAACGGCTTCAGCGATTTTCACCAAACTCACAGGATGTTTTCAAATAGTTAATATCTACATATTCTTTTCAATAAATGTTCCTGTGACGGTCCATTGAACAGAGATAAAAATCAAAATGTGTCAAAAATAACGTTTTTTCTAACATTTCCGTAAATTCCAGGGTAAATTTTTCACCAGATGTGATAAATCCTAATGGTGTGTCTTTTAGTCACCCATACCAACATTTCGTTCTGTATAATTTTTTCTGTATATATATGTTGAACGGAGATATAAGCCAAGTTAACTCAGAACATAGGGTTATTATTCAGAATGAATAATAAACCAAAAGGAGATTTGTCGAATATTAATTTATTGGTTTTCCAATTTTCTCAAAAACGGCTCTAACGATTTCGATCAAACTTACGGAGTACTCTCAGCTAACTAGTCCCTACATTTTGTTCTTTATAAATGTTCCTGTAGAAATGCGTTGAACGAAGATATAGCGCCCGCCAATGTAGGTGGTGTTCGAAATTACGGGGGTGGCGGAAATTTGTGTGTTGCTACGCACCAGATACTTTGAATTGAACTGTCGAATGACTGTACAGCTAAGTCATCGTCATTTTCAGAACAGTTTTTTCGAACCCCTATTGTGTCTAACTCCCCGAGAGACTTCAAACAATCATTTTCCATGTTATTATAACAGGCTCTTTTGTCAGACTCTACCCAAGCTAATAGATTGTTGTTAATTTCTTGTTGAACTGAGCACGAAATGTTGACAAACTTATGGTATGTTTGTTTGAGTTGTTTGCCAATTTCTTTCTTCCACTCAAAACTCATCCAAATTTAGTATTCACTAGGTAAAGATTAGGCATCAAGGAAGTTTTCTCTCCTAGCACGAAGTCGTAATTGTAATCATTCCCAATCAAAATTTGGATTTCTTTATTTCTATCTAAATCCACCAATTCTATGTTTTCTGGTATCGTCATACCTTCCAAATCAATATTATTTTTGAAATTTCCTATGATGTTGGGAACCACATTGGCTGTTATTCTCATGACTGAAACATCTTTCAGTACCATGTCAAATTCAACAACTGATGTCGTGATCTGACGTGATTGTACGCTGCCAAATACACAAACAGATGAAACTTCCTTACTTAATCGATCCAACTTGAGTCGTTTACATAAATTCTCCGAAATATAGAAATATAGGTTCTCTGACTTCCTGAATCCAGCATTCCTCTTACTTCCACCTCTACTGTTGCTATAGAATGTCTGATTTTTGTATTAAAAGTCTGCATGAAAACTTTGTTGGTTGCAACCATCAGACTAGCTTCAGTATTTTCCTCTGCTAGAATTGCTGGAACATCAAAAAGATTTGGACAAAGACTGCGGTGATGTTTCTTTATTTCCTTGCAGTGTGCACAGGCTCTCACTCTTTTACAATTAGCTACCTTACGAGTTCCCCTTAGGCAATTGTAACATCTTCCCTTAGCCATTTCTTTCCTAGCCTGCAAAGTGATCATTTTAGGGCATTCATCACTCCAATGCTTCTCTTCACAGTAAAAACACTTCAAATAGCTCGTATTATTTTCTTTTACAGTTAGACATTCCGTTGTGTATGTTTTTCTGTATTCTGATTTGTTAGGGATCGGTGACCCCGACCTCTGTCCACTTTTCTCGTAAAAGTAGACCCTTTCTTGAGCACTGACTATTCACTTAATTCTATCGAGAAGGGCTTCAGTACTCAAGACGTCATCAATGGCGAATAAAATGGTAGGAGGGAATTTTGATCTAATAATGGTTGAAAATAGGCGTTGGTTGATATTTTCTCCGCAATTTTGTAAACATTTCAAATTCTTTTCAATTGAATCTCAAGTATTTCTCAAACCAGCTGTGTAGTTCTTGGCTGTTGGAAGACTGGTTAGTTGTTTGTAATGATGATCAATCAAAACTTGAAGATTTCCAAAACGTTCTTCTAATTTTTCTACTGCAGTAAGGTAGTTGTCTCCGGTGATTGGTATACCGGCAATACAATTTTTTGCGTTGCCCGTCAAATACGTTACTAAATAATTAAATTTATCAGTGTTTGAGAAGGTTCGATTTCAATGTATGTTCGCAACAAACATTTGCCAAAACTCTTGGTACATGAAAATATCTCCGTCAAACTTTTCAATTGTCAATTTTGGTAATTTAGAAGAAAATGTACGAGTTTCTACTAATTCATTGCTGCCTTCTTCTCGCCGTCTTTATTTTTCTTTCTTGATGTAAGTACTGATTTTAAGCATATATTTTCGCGCTCGATTTTCAACAATTCTTATTTCTAATCCACCAATTACGTCCCTTTTTTTTGCGCTTTGTCGGAGTTGTTGTAAGGCGTCGACATTAATTTCAAGCATTCCAATAGCTTCTTCGGCCGAACGGTTTTCTTCGATGGCGTTCGTAGCAGCTGCAATCAACGCGTCTATTTCTTCCGTCACGTAATCGAATTCACGTCGGCTCATTTTTATTCCGTATCAAGAACAACATTCTAACCACGCTCTGCTACCATTTATTTTGTGGGGGAAAGCGTCTCTCCTGTTCCTCACAAAATAAATGGTTTATATTAAACGTAAAATAAAGAATACCTTTTAATCACCGATCTCAAAACGCCTCTCTTTTTTTCTCGCGGCGCTGCTCATCGCCTCGAAACAGCTGATGACACAAAACAAATGGTATTAAATATAATAATTCGCTGAACGTGAAATTTTTCTCGCTTAGTTTGGTGACAGGAGGGGGGGGGCGTTCTCATTAAACTACATCGCATTTGACTTGAAAGTGTCTTTAGTTCTGCATGATGGGCCTATTGTGCATGAGCCAGCTCATTTCCTCCCAGCTCCACGGAACTGGTGTTCTTCAGTGCAACGTCCCATTCCTTCCATTCTTGTACGAAGCACAACACAACCTTGAGATCAATCCCTGCAACCGCAGCTGAGGAACCCTAAGCACCCGAGGCGTCCTGCAGCCAGTCCCTCCCAAGTACAAAGCATATGCTCCACTGACTTGACTCGACTGAAATACCAATCTTGGCCGGATGGAACCTGAGTGGACTTAAGAGTAGACCACGTGCCATCCATATACTTCAGACTGAGGATCTCTCTTGTTCCTTCTCTGGGAAGATTAGAGAACAATCTACGCTGCCTTTAGCCTGGCACTTAGGCAGCCCTGCACTTCTCCTCCCATTCCCATTCCAACCCCCTTGATCAAGTTGTTCTTGGTGGTATCTAAGAAGGGCTCACGGCCCACAGGGACAGGCGCAGATCCTTCTCTCGCCAGTTTGTTGGACTCCTCTTTCCCATGTCTCCCTGTATGACCTTTCTGCGTATATTACTGGAAGCATTCTATTGTTGGGCCTCACTTCGTCATATCATTTCTTGTCAAATGCTTGCTTTACATCGATGAAAACGGCATAGCGTACTTTTCGTTCTTCCAGTCCCTTTTCGATCACGTTAGTCATTCTTTGCGCTTAGTCGGCGATTGAGTCCTTTTGTCGGGATCTTAACTTTTGAGTTTTTCACGACTTCAATCGCCCAATTAGTCTACAAGAAAAGTTCAGGGCTCCGCCTGAACAGTTAAAACCGCATTGTGCGAATTTCAGAGACGCAGCTTTAAAAACGGTTAACGAGATTATGCGCTTGTTCCAAGTTGACGGTGCGGCTCTTCAAAACCCCATGAATCCGCGTATTGGCAACTGACCTGGCTTATCGTGTAGCAAAAGACTAAGAGTGCACCTCGTGGAAATGCGAGAAAAGAATAAATGCCGGGACTTTTATATTGGCGAAAAGCGGAAAAGTTACCGTAAAATGAAAGAAAATAATGGCCGAGTCGGATTTATAGAAAAGAATATGACAATGGTGGTACGTTATGGCGAGGGGCATGGTTTGATGGGGGGAGGGGGGAAGGGCACGTTGAACAGAGAGCTCTGGGATGAGAGGCCTGGGCTGGCCGGGCAGAGCGGGGAAGCCCTTCCGAACGGAACTTCGCTTCTTATTCTGCTTGTAATAACTTTTACGCTTTTGAACGGGAAAAACCTCTAAAGAGGAGAATCGCAGCGGATTTTATTGTAATGCTAACAAAAGGAGTAGGAGACGAGGGCAAAGGACCGGGTTGAGAGCGGATAGTGGGTTTAAGATTTCTTTCTCTCTCACACACTCTCACGGGATCGTGGAGCCCAACGAAAATATAAACCTTTTTCATTCGCGGCTTCTGGACATTTTTCGTTGAACGTTCCGGCCTCTCATTCTCGAATGGAAGAGAAACGATGATAAAGGCAAACAGTCAATAAGAGACTAAATAATTATTCCAGCTCAAGTTTATAGCTCCCGGAGTAGTCCGTGTTCAACAAACAAGCTTAAAAACGACATCACAATGCAACTTCGGCGATCAAATTAAAATGCAGTAACTTGAGTACCCGTTTTCAAAAGAGCGAATTATGCGAAACGTTTTTACGGCGGGAACGTTAATTTTGAAGCACTCGGAGGGCGAGAAGTGAAATTCCTGGCTCGCGTGATTTTATGGTGGTTACGAAGAATGAAATTGATTAGTTATCAAAGTGGATGAGACATTCGCTGATTGCCGACGTGTTTGTGTTATTCATGTTACCGAATAGGTCGATATTCGACGATCCTTTGAGGAAAATCTATCATCGTATTTAAGTAACCTGAGCCAACAATGAATAACAAAAACTCCTCTGATACCCATCCCGTTCGGTGGAGCATCGAAAAATACTGGTGAACAATACGACACATGGCCTGTCTACAACAGAACAACTAAAATTGACAGCTTCCAGTCGACGCCAGTCAAGGGGGGTTATCAAACACTCCAGAAAGCGCTCAAGAGAGATGCTCAGTCTGGAGAGAGTGAGTATACATACTGTATGTGGCACAGGCTGGTATTCACAGGCCATTGTTCACTAAGCTACCACCTTGCAAAGATTGGAAAGACAAAGATATAGAGTTGCCGATTCTTTGAGGCGGAGCAGGAGTCGGCGGAGTGTGTACTGTTTTTACGTGTGAGGGCCCTGGTATACTAAACTGATGGCTCGGTGCAGGGTGGCCTTGCAGGGGCCGAGAATCAGAGCGGCGATCCCATTGGAGTCGCTGGCCGTGGTGTTCCAGGCAGAGGTGGCTGCGGTGATGGTCTGTGTGCAGCGGCTGCTGCAGAGGGGACTGAAGTGGCAGAGAATCTACATCATGGTGGACAGTCAGGCCACTCTCAACGCCTTAGCCTTATACTGTCTTACATCACGACAGGTGTGGGAGTGTCTGACTGAACTGAAGGCCCTGGCCGAGGGCAACAGTGTAACACTGTGTTGGGTGCCAGGGCATCAGGGTATAGAGGGAAACGAATGGGCTGATAGGTTGGGTAAGAAGGGATTGGTGCAGATCCCTATTGGCGCTGAGCCCTTTGTTGTGACTACTAGGAGCCACCAACGTTGAGAGGTTGACGAATGGGAGGATAGGTGTAGGGGTGCTCATTGGCAGGGGTTGCCCGGCCCTGTAGTTAAAACTCTTCATCCAGAGAGAGGTCCAAGGAGGTGCTTGCACTGGGGAGGAAAAACATGAGGATCATATGTGGCCTGTTCACAGGTCACTGTCCAATGAGGTACCACCTTGCAAATATTGGCAAGTGCGAGGTACAGGTATGCTGGTTCTGCGAGGTAGGGCTAGAGACGGCAGAGCATGTGCTGTGCGTATGTGATGGACTCACGGCATCGCGCCGTTGTGTGTTTGGGAGGCCGTTTCTTCAGCCCGAAGAGGTGGCAAATGCAGAACTTGCGGATATCCTCCCGCTTTGTGCAGGGGTGGGGGGCGCACAGGTGACGTCACACCATGTGAGACCAGTTCTTGGGGTCTTTGGCTGCAGAGGGCGGCGGAGGTCGCAGAGATGGACCTCAAGGTCGTCTTGCGTTTTGCACGAGAATGGTAGGGACGTTTCATCAGAGTACACCTCAGCCTCATTTGAACTGGTGATGGAACGGGGAGGACATGAGGTGGCTCACGAACGCCCACACAATAGGCCTATTTGAGGCCGTTTTGATGGTTTGTGCTGGGGGGGATTAGCAATTGGCTCGACGTGACAAGTTGACACCTTTCATCGCATTTAAGCAACCGGAGCCAATGTAAGCCATACCTCGAGAAATTCAAACCAAAGAAACACGAACAATACTTAACAGTGGCGTGATACAAATTCAAAATTCTTGATCAAATTTAACTCACGAGACGCAAACTAAAATGACTTTGACTACACGTGATGAAAACTACAAACTTAATCAAATATCTGGTGCGAAACATCACACAACTTTCCTCGACTCCAGAAACTAATCAAATCGGTTTTTCATTACGTTCATAACAACTCGTACGACAGTGGGAGGCGCATATGGTTCTCGAACTTATTGTGCTGCTCCTACTTGTGCCGTGACCGTTATTGAGCAATCAGTTCACGGGTAATTTAAGAGACTGTGTACGTGATTTTTAAGAGGAGGATAACATTCACTGTTTTGGAATAATCGGGTAAAATCTGTGAGAAATGGTACGAGATGAAACGATTGGGGTTAAAATCGCGAAATTTCTGGAAAAACCCCTTTATATCTTATGAACTTTATTAAACGTTCATTGTACAGGTACCAGATCAATTTTCTTTAACATCCTATTAACATTGGAGCGGAGTTTATGAGGAAATAAGTCGAAAAGTTTGGTGATTTATTTATTTTTACGAACTTTACTGTAAACATTGTGTCCTCTAGAGTGGTTCATACGAGAAATTTAATCAAATTCTGTTCAGCAGGCCGAATTAGGAGGCGGGGGGTAATGACCTCCGGAATATCCGTGCCTGCCACCTAACAGTACTTTCAATTCTTTTGTTACCTATGGAAAGCCCAGGTCCTCGGTTATTTCCAACGACAACGGATTACGCCTTTTGTATTTTCCAGAACGTCCTTCCCTCCCTCGATTTACCTCCATTTCCAACAGACACTGCTCTTCCCAGATACACACGTCTTCCAGTTCTCACACAGACACATTCGTCCATCCTGTCTCGCCCCAGCTACAGCTCACACTATCCTCCCCGGGGATGTAGTCCCATGCCAGTTCACGCGTATTCCGAGTCATACCCTTGTTTCCCCCTTTTATACTCACACTCAAATCGATACTCATAGCACATATAATACAGCCCTCCGCATGCTCACTGAGTCTCTTTATTCCATGTTCGACCAACAAAATCGTCAGAGACATTTATGAGAAAAAAATGGTTGATCGCTATGATAGTTATGATTACTTTTAAACGGATATGCTAATAACCTGCGTGCTAGGTGTCGAGAATAAAATTAAAATAAAATAGAATAAACAGACTAACAGGCAGTGACAAAAATAGAAGGATTTGTATCGGGATGGAAAGAACAATATGAGGATGTTCCACGATTGATCGACCTGTAGATTAGGTAGGGCCCAAGCAACATGCAGATGGTGATACCTCTGCTGACACACCCTGGTGACGCATCTCAACACTTAACTTGCACCACACGCCCCACCAGGACACGGTCAATGCTGCCACCCTGCCAGAATAACTTGTAGGAGGGGGGGGGAGCGAGAGAGAAAGCTCAATTGCTGCTACCACTGCATCTGGAAGTTCTAGATTGGAGGAAGGGGTAGTGGAGACGATCCCACGATCCTTGAAGAGCTACGCTGCAAACATTCGCTGAGCAATGCAGGGGGTAGCAGAGCTGCTCTGTTACCTTTGAAAGCCCTGGTTTTGGCGAGCCCGAACTGGGTGCGGCTAGTTGTGACCGAGTTATCTGCTGAGCAATCGCCTTTTTCAGTTCCTCCCTCACGACTGCCACCGCAGTTTCCTCCAATGTTATTAGGGCCTATGTTCCTCCTATGTTATTAGGGCCTATTATCTATGGCCACTGTTGCTTGGTCAAACATAGCTTTGAACGCCAGTCTGGTTATATGGGTCAAATGATTGGTAACCAGATCCTTCATTCAACCTGTGGCGTTACCTCACGTGTGTGCCAGTCGACAGTGGGCCAGCTGAAATTAACCACAGAGCTGTTCCATTGCATTTTGACTGGGGGGACCCTTCTCATGAATCACGAGTACTTGTACCTGTAGTAGCCGGATTCCCTGGATATCTAGAGGGGGATAGGGAAGTAGCAGCACTTTCGCCTTTGCTTGTTCAGACGACGGGGAACATGATCGCCAATGGGAAGGAGAGGGGTCAGGCTTGGCGAACTCAGTAATGGGGCCTATGTGGCGTTTTTATCACCAACATGTATTTCTTGGTACATTTTTATTTATATTTAAATGATTGAGATGAAAAATGGAATAACCTTGTGAGTTTGACGGTTGTAATGGTTAGCGGTATGACTGAGAGCTGCTCGAATCAATGTCCTGGGAACTACCCCTCAAGCGCCTGGATTTTAGCCTCCTTTCCTGGTTCATTAAGCGTCGAGGGGAGGCCACACAAAAGTCACACCTCATCTTATTCTTCATTAAAGTTTTTGTCTGTTGGCCTTCTCAAGCCCCGTGAGAACATTTGGACCAACCGTTAAACGACAACTCTTGGAATGCTTCCGAGCGCTCAATTTTGTTTTTCACGCAACATTGTGTGCAGATTCTTTAGTCCATTTTTTTGAATGAACAAGGACCAAAGACAAGCCAAAACATGTCCAACAAAAGTAGCTTTAAAAATTGGACTAAACATTCAAATATAATATAAGTATAATTACACCTTTTTTCTGTTCATAATCAATTTTCAACATTAAATTTGAGTTTAGTGACCTAAATACCAAAGAAATTGAATATTAAAAATTTGGATTTTTTTTTTAAATTTAATAACAGTTCTAACAGAAATACGTAAAAATACGAGTTTTCATAATTTTACTATAAATTCATTTTTTTGACGATTTTGAAATTCCAAACTATCAAAAGCTGTTGTTGTCGACTTGTTTTGACTGCATTTTCGAGTTCAGCGACCCCAATAACGTAAGTATACGAAGTTTGTAAAATTCATATTCAAAAGTCTGATATTGGCAAAAAAAAAGTATTTCAAAAACGAAAACCGAGCTACCAGCGTTGGTTTTTGTTATGCGAAAAAACTGAAAAAATTCAGGAGTCATTTTTTTGACATTTTAAACAAAATTTCGAGCGGAGGTCTTCAAAATGTCACCTAATGACTACCAACATAACGACACAAAATAATCAACTGGACGGAGACCGTGGAATTTCGCAGTACTGTTTGAGCACGCCTCGTTTGCACTGAGTGAACCAGTTGCTAGAAAGAAGCGTTTTTCCTTACCAATAATTTAGTAACATTCGCCTCGTAGAAACTCCAACAAATCGTAGGTATACGTTTTATCTTTCTTATACACACGATATTTCAAACTCAACGCGGTTGTACATCCGCCACAACAGTTTGCGATAGTTATTCGTCCGCAGGTTTTAACCCTCGAAACCAGGACGGTCTACTCCAGACTTGAAGGTGGCAAGTTTTAATGTTCAGCTGGGGGTGCGAGAGATAGGTAGGTGCCTTTGTTTAGTTTAAAGTTTAAAGTAAAGCAGAAACGAGAGTTGGCCCGAGTGAGAGAAGGTCGAGTCAAGTCATTAGGAGAGACGTTGCTTTAAGCTCAATGAATCACAAGTTTACCTCAACAATGAATCGCTAATATACTCCTTCCGAACTTTCCCGCAAAACACCGCTAGCTCTCCCACTCTGACTCCCTCTCAACTCTATTTCTCTTCTCTCTGTCTACCAACATTTCAAGAGGCGAAAACTCCAGTTTCATAGAGTAATAGCAGATAAATTAAAAACTCTTGCTTAATTTCGCCAAAGCGGACGGTTCCATAGCAGCCCACCTTAAATGTTTTCTTGGAGGAAGCGTGAGTTGAAAACACCGGCGCACGATGGGGAAGTTCTCTCACAGCATCTTCTTCGTGAAACGTGGGCACATAATCGTAGGTTGTAACATATAATTTGACAAAAGTTGTGTTAAGTCCATTCGACCTATTCCCTCGGTGGTATCGGGTCTCGTGATCGACTTATCGATTATATGAGCTCTCTGTACTACGGGGTTGTGACGTAGGGCAACTAAATGAACAAGGAGTGGAGTACCTGTTAATTCGCCAATGATGAAACCCGTACCTATGACTTCACGCTGTAACCTTGATAGGACAGCGCCAAGAAGACCAAGCCACACTTCTCAGGATTCACCCGCGATCCACGCATACTACCTTGCCAATGTCATAATCGATAAGGCGATCAGACGCCCAAACAACACAGTGCCAATCGGCCAAGGTCTTACTCTTACTCTGTCAAAAGCCTTAGAAACTTCCAGGGCTATCATACATAATTGCTTCTTTCTCTTCTGGGCTAAGGGCAGCACTGTCTGTAGAATTGTGGAACTCTTGGCAGTACCAGAACGAACACTCTTGACGTCGCCCTAATACAATAAGTTGGGTGAAGGCAACGGCACTTATGTGTCGAGGAACTCATAACACCGGCTAAGGCCTCACTGAAGGGAGCACGAGGCACCACATTCTCCTCAGGTATGTAGCTAGGAGCACAAACTAAACAAACTCCTGAAGAGTAACATTGCAAAGCCCTCCAGCTGCCTTAGCCGCAACTCTATCCAGAATATCTCCTCCTCAACTTCATGGACACTCTGGTACTCCACTCCTTGTTCATTTAGCTGCCCTACGTCACAACCCCGTACTATAGAGAGCTCATATCATCGATAAGTCGATCAGGAGACCCGATACCACCGTGGGAATTGGCCAAGTCCTGGTGTCTTACAGCTCTCAAAAGCTTTAGCTCTCACAACGAATTAAGTTTTTTGAAAGTAAGTACGCCTGAAGGAAGCGCCGCTTCAGTGGAGCCTTGGCAACTATCCAAAATCACCAAGGTCCACAAAGCTTTCAGCCGAGAAGATCGCACCGAGAGACTCGATCCCAAGGTACTGCTGCATTTCGAAGATTCTTCTAGCCGGTACCTTGAATTCAACAGCCACCTGAAGTCGAGATGCCAGCACTTTGTGGAAGTGCAGGAAGATCACAAACCCCTTAACACTATTCATGTAGAGGAAGACAGTTCAGGTACGTGACAAACCAGCTGAAGGTTTCCCCGTGTAGAGTAGTAGAATGATAACATGCGTTAGAGTTTCCCAAAACGCCACAAACTTCTGAAGAGCAGGACTCAACTTTACGAAGACCTGCACCCTCCTCCATAACAACAGAACACACAGGTACTCCACTCGCCTTATTCTTTTCGCTGCCCTGCGGCCACTTGTCTGGACCTCAACTCTTGGGAATATGCTGTACAGATAATCTGCAACCTCGTCCACAAAACCGCCAAGTTACAGACACACCGATCACTCCTACGTTCTGAGAAACTGTTAAAACCTAAAGATCTGTGAAGAGAAATCAAATTTTGTTTCCTGGCGATTACGTAGCTTTCCTTTCTACTTCATAAGGTTTTTTGCTTTTATCAATAAATTAGAATTTTTTGTTGTTGTTAAGATTTTAACTGAGGCCCGACAACGAATTGGTTAACTCACGTTAGCCAACTAACTGATAACGCTAACGGAGGTTGTTAGCACGGCAAATTCACGAACAGCCTGTGACGTCACGTTGAACGTTGAATGAAATTGTAACAAGGCCCTAAACACATTTAATTTGTCACACAGGTTCGGCAATTCTGGTTATCGGGAATGCAGAATAATTTCCCGGTAGCTAAAAACCTCAAATGAAGCTCCTGAACAATTATTTCAAGGGTAGGTGGAGAAAAAGCAGTCGGTTGTAGTTGGATGGAGCGAGTTTTTTAACGTCAGGGCAGCAAATCACGGCGACGACGCTACATACCTTGGACACCCAGCTAAGGGACCGTTAACTTGTAATAAGAGGCTCCCAGCGGAACTATGGGACCACTCTTTCTCTCCCAAGAGCTTCTTTCCTCTTATTAATATATAATGCTCCGTCCCTCGGCCTCTTGTCTCTCTCCGAGCAGAGCTACGTCGTTGAGACCCTTTAGCAGCGGATAACTAAAAGGTTAGCTGGTTCAGAACTTCAGACCTTTTTAAAAATTCAGCGTTTCCGAATTAGCTCCGCGTAATTTCAGTATTCGAATTCCGTAAAGTAATTGCGCGGGGCGCATTTTTATTTCCCTCGACTCAAAAGGTAAGAAAAGCGGTAATCGATACAAGAGAACATCGTCAGATTTTTACTTTTCTCAGCTCCACAAAGCTGAAACCAAAGTTATGTGCTCAGGGGAAAACGCACTTTTGACTTGTCGTCAAGTCTTTACCCTAAGAAGTGTCTGAATCCCGAAAACTGCATTTGAAAAAACGGCAAATTAATTCACAACTAGTCGAACTGATGGGTAGTAGGATTGGGATGGGAGGGATTGAGCGCAGGCTGGAGAGAAACGATAACTTTTGCTATATCGTTCCATGAGGCCTTCAGTCACTTCTCTGTTTGTCATCTAGACGAGTCTCACACCTCTGAAACTAGTTCTATTCGACTTGTCACCGAAAACCAAGGAAACCATTACACGACGTAATTGCAATAATCGGTTCGTTGGCCAAACACATGGCTACGTACTCGTATTTCCAGATTCAAGCTTTATCGATAGTTCCGTGGGTTTTACTAAACCCTTGCCCCTTGCCACACTTCTCCACCGTCTTTTTGTCAGCTCCTTTGGCTTGTTGTTCTCTCCCCCACGTTTTATCTCCCATTTTGTTCTTTAGCCTGAGAAATGCTCCGCGACCGCTGCCACCAATGTGATGCACCGACGCGGCCGAAACTGAGGGGTCGGAGGATTAACGATAATAAATAGAAAATTAGGAAAGTAACGAAGAGATAGGTAATAGAGAAGGAAGAACTGTGGAAACTAGAAAAATATATTGCGGAGTTAACGAAGGGCAACCAGCTTCCTCGGGGACGGAAATGGAGAGATACCTCGGGTTTTGGTGGTTCGCCCTCTGCTGAGCAAGCACTCTCGTTTGGCTAACTCCGTATTTGGGCCACTCGCCACCTCGAAACCGGTCCTCGAGCCGGTACCTTATCTATCACTCCTCGTGCCGGTGATATGGTTAACGGCAAGGAGGAGAAATGATGGCGAAGCCTTCTCTCTAGGGGGAGGCTGCTGTTGCTCAGGAACGGTACTTGCTCTCAATAGCACCGTTGCTTGTGTTCAATTTCACCCTCCGCACTCTTGTGCCCTACGATTTCTTCGGGTTGTATCTGCTGGTCACTCAAATCAGACCCTACTGTTTATTATATTTTCTCCTTATTGAGAAATCAAGTTTCAGTTCAAATTAGGGTTCGGTTCTGTGGTAATATATTTTATCATTCTGTTCTGTCTCGTCAACGTCCCTCTGTTTACGTTTTCACTATGATCATCGCAAAGATGAGAAATCAACAGTCCCACGCTTGCCTGATCCGTTCTGTTCCACTCAGCATCAAAAAGTACCTGAGGAACGGTACCAAATACGACGTAATTGACCCAAAAGAACAGATTTTTTGGACCATGTTAAAGGCAAAATATGGCCTGAATGGCAGGCGAATGGTGCGGAGTTGGAATCGAAATGTCTAGAAACGTAAAGTATCTCATTTTGAGGCGGAGTTGTTAGTCATGTTCCTGACCGAAAACGGGTTTAATATTCGGAATTAATCATAAACAAAATATTACACAATGGTTTATTATTCTCATGAACAGCTTGACCTAGTATTACTGCTCCGAGACCCATTCCATTCGATTCAGCATCGAAAAATACTAGTAAATCATACGAAACATGACCTGACTAGAATGGAACTACGGAAGCTAAATATTCCCCCGGCGCCAGGCGCCCGTGAACGTCTGTAGGCATTTATGATCCGATGTAGGGGTGTGCGGAGGAAGTGGCCCCAACCTTCTTCTGCCCCATCAGGCAAAAAGAGTCGGGGAAATTGGGACGTGAACTTCCAGTGAACCCTCGGCAATTGACACGACGTTGCGAGGCGAGCGGGCGGGTGGTTTTAATGAGACGGGAGGGAGGGAGTACAAACGAAAAAACGTTGACTTTTGCTGTAGTTCCCGCGAGTTCTTGCAATTAGTTGACTCTAATAATTACTGTAACTTCCCTATACGCATTTGTACACGTCTGATACTCATTCCATCCGACCCAGGATGCAAAAATACCTTGAAAATGATACGAAACACGGCTTATTTGCGATTATACTGTGTTTCGTTAATTTTTTTAAGCATTTTTTGTCCATAACAACCACAGGCTTCGTCCGATCGGAAGGCCAAGATGGCAGGCACAACTAGATACCAAATGGGGTTTTTGTGCAAAAGAACGAATTTTTTAGACCACGTTAAAGGCACAAAACGGCCCGGGCGGGGGTCGGCGGATGGGGGACGAGGGACGGCGGACCAGGACGGGGGACGGACATTGCAGATTTGGAATCCACATGTCTTGAAACGTAAAGTATCAAAAATTTTGAGGGGGATTGTAAAAAATTTTTCGTGACAGAAAACATAAGGTTATTATTTAGAATGAATAATAAACCAAAAAACCGCCTGTGAGTGTTCATTGACACGATTCTGGAAAAGTGGCCGAACCGAACCTGCTCAGATTTAATACGTACTCAGCAAAATGCCGAAATGAGCTTATGCGCAAAATCGGTCCAACACTACCTATACTTAACTGTCATACTGATAAAAATGTAAGACAGTATGAGGCTAAGGCCATGAGAGTGGCCTGACTGTCCACCATGGTGTAGATTCTCTGCCGCTTCAGTCCCCTCTGCAGCAGCTGCTGCACACAGACCGTCACCGCAGCCACCTCTGCCTGGAACATTGTGGCCAGCGACCCCAATGGAATCGCCGCTCTGATTCTCGGCCCAAAGATGCCTGCCCCTGCAAGGCCACCCTGCACTGAGCCATCAATGTAGTACACCACACTACTGGCTTGGTTGATAAATAACACAATAATGAATCTCGTATTAATTGTTGTAACGGAACGATAGCAACTCGCCAAATGAGTTCCTACGCAGCAAATCATAAACATAGTAACTACATAACATCAAATTTTTAAGTCATCCACAGTCGATGATCCCAAAACTTCTTCTGACAGGGTTACTGCACTTCATTTTGATAGGGAGCCAATTTATTGGCATGAACGTCGGCGGTTCAGAGTCGCGAGACGAAATATGAAGTCAGAACTCACTACTAACCACCAGGGCCAATGATACCACAGCCTGTCATCAATCTGATAACGTTAACCCCTATATGGGCATAGTATCGGCGTTTGGTTCCTTCAAATGATTTGAGTAATTAAAGTTAAACGTACCTGTTATGTGAGTCTGTCTCCTCTGGCTGGTGAGATTCTGTGGGCGAGCGCTAAAGACATCATCTGTCAGTACTGACTCAACGGCCAGACGATGGTGTCTTCAGCTCGCCCACAGTATCTGACCAGCCAGAGGAGACGGACTCACCCAACAGGTACGTTAACTCTAGTAATTTGCCTATTGGCGGATCTAACCCAACTGCTTTAATACCTGATTTGAATAATTATAGTCGCGCTGCTTCATGCGCTTCATCCAGTTGCTGTTGTAGGTTCTGACAATATTGAGTTGTTGTGCGAGTAGCATCTGGAGGAGTCCCCGTTTGCAAGTGCGTGGGAAGAATAACGTTCCGTGCCGAAACCAGGCTAGCAGGAGAGAAACCAGTGGCAGAATGTTCTGATGCATGGTATGATAACAGAACTCAAGGCAGGTGCTCATCCCAGTCATCTTGTCTTGAGTTCACCATCGTTGCCAGCATTTCAAATAACATTTGGTTTAATCATCGTTGCTTTGTGGATGCACTCCTCGTTTTGTGCATGTTGAGCAGCGTGCACATTTCCTGGAAAACTGCTGACTCAATTGCCGTTCCCTGACCGGATGCAGTTCTCGAGGCACGCCATCGGGAGACTATTGTATCCACTAGACCTTCAGCAACAGTATCAGCCTGGAGATTTGGAGTTGGAAATGCCTCAGGCCATTTTGTAAAAGTCAGCTACAACAATGTACTGGTTCCCCCGTTTTGTTTGATGCAGCCGCCCTACAACGTCAATAAACAACCGTTCAAAGGGAACATCAGAATTATAAGACTGTAAAGGAGCTTTCGTCGTGGCGATATGTGATTTTCGTCGTTTAACACAAGTATCGCATGAGGCACAAGCAAGTTTCACATCCTTCGACATCCTAAGCCAATAGTATCTTTGACGAACAAGGTTCTGGTTGTGAGCATGAACCACCATTTGATCCTGAAAGCATTTTGGTACAAGAACTTGATCGAAGTACTGGAGGCTTTTCTTGTCATCCCAACGTGGAACCAACATTATCGTTATCGAAGAATGGCTTGAGAGCGGTGAAGGCTTCATTGGCTTTGCCTCAGATCGCTTGGATTTGTTTGTGCCAATTGAGCTTTCTGTCGAATGTGACTCCGAGTTACTTGGCCTGGTTGTTCCGCGGTACAGAACGATTTCCGACGTGGACGTTGGGAGAAAAAGATTGCCTCAGATTGAATTCATTGAAGCTAAATCCTCATTGGTCGGGTGGGTATGAAATTATTCGTGGCTGTGCGCTAGATGCCTCAGATTCGGATTTAGACCAGTTGATGCCATATGTAGACAGTTGCTGTCATGCATCATCCTTCTTGGATTTTCGGCAACTTGCAATCATGTGACGGGGTTGGTTGGCTTCATCTAGTAGGATACTGTCCAACGTCGAAAAATAGCAATTACATACCCCCCACTATTTAGACAGTTGTGTTCGGCACAAAACGCCAAAATTGTATGGGCTTTTCTTGACCTCGGAATTCCCACACCTGCTCTAATGGGACTCCCTTGACGGATTTCCCTTTTGTCTGGACATTCCAAAATATCATTTCCTCCTCTCTTTTCACATTCCTCTCCACAACAGACCGCTCCTCCCGAACTCATTATCCTACGAAGTCTCGTGAAAGTCGGTTGTCTTCAGTTCTCCTGATGGACACTTGTTTCACTAGTCATCGACATCCAATTCGGACTTCTCCTTCCTTCTCCGTGCAACCACGCAGTTACACGCCTTCAGAGCCCCCTTGTTTGCAACTTGTTTGCTTGTTTGGTTACATCTAAGTCTTCAAATCTTGTGATATACCAACTTTTTAATTACGATTTCGTGCTCAACTATAACCCATATCCAAAATTCATTCAAGTCTATCATGGTCGAACCAAGTTGCTTTCATGCATCATCCTTAATTTGAGTTATGGGCTACTTTTAACTACGCGATATGGTTGGTTAGCCTCATTTAGCGAGATATTGTCCAACATCCAAAACTAGCGATCCTTCCCATATGGCATTCCACTTTACGTTTCAAGGCATGGGGATTGCAAATCTGTCATGTCGGCCCACCGTGCAGGCCATTTTTCGCGTTTAACGTGGTCTAAAAAACCCGTTCTTTCACACAATAATTCCATTTCGTATCTAGTTGTGTCAGAGACGATCGGACGAAACGTATTTGATATCGTTCCCTTCGTCCTGAGTCGAATAGGATGAGTCTCAGGGATTCACACCTGCGTATAGATGGACAAGAGTTAAATCACAGCAAATATAGTGAGGCGAATTTTACTAGGTGAAGGAACTCGCGGGACAATCAACTGAATGTTATCTTTTCTCCCTGGCCTTCTCTCATTTCCTCTCAGTGGCCTCACATTGTCGTTTCCAGATTGTTGATGTAGCCGTGTTATGTTATCAATATTTTTCGACGTTGGTTCCCAATAATGCTGCGCAAGATAAAAATCTACCGTTGTGTAATAATTTCCAGCGTTTTCCTCATGTGCTAGTTGTCCTCAAAGTTGCCAAAACTATCGACGTGGTTAGCCACCAATGTCTTGGATCGTTGCTTCCATGGCATGAGGGCTCAACTTGACTATTAAGTGAGCTCCCTGTGTTGCATGAGGTTGTATTACAAACTTGAGGTATATTTTTAATGCGTTGGCCAATGAACAGTAAGCAATGTTCTACAGTATTTGGGTCTATTGGGTGAAAACGGCGTTAACTGTAATGAACAAGACCTGTCTTGAGGAAGAAAGGAAACGAGATAAACGCACAGCCTTCTGCGTTTGAGAAGATGTGGTTTCATCTCTGACGAAGACCCCAACGGAGGGCGCTATTGTGTATTTGAAGGGTAAAGGTTCGCGTTGTGAAGAGCGTCAGGAAAGTGAAGATGAGGAGGGTAGGAGAAGTAAATTGCATCGGTGTGAGGTGCTGTAAGTTTACCCAGGTGAATGAAGTACGTAGAGATGAAGAGATGCAACACTCCGTCTAGGGAAAATAATAATAAACCCGTTGCTAAGTTCAGGTCCCTCTCCCCGTTCACGATCTGCAGTAATCAGCCCACATTCTATCTCTCTCGTCTTGCTGATTAACGCAACTTCTCTCTCGTACAACACTCCTTCCTCTCCTTTTGATTAACAACCATCAACTTTAATTTTCTCTTCGCTCCTCAAACTCCGCTTCTACCGGCTCATCGTTGCCGATCATTTGCCTCTGCTTCCCTCGACTTACTCGCTTTCCTCTACACAATTCCCTTCACTTCCTCCAGCGCATCGCCTGCAATGAAAATCAGGATTATTGATTTCGGGCTCCACTCTTCTCTAACTTCCTCTTACCTTCTCTCACATTTAAACACTCAGAACGCGAGCTGTGACTGCACCCGTCTACTCGTTGATTAATAGGTTTTGCACATACGAAGACAAACTACGGGGGACGCAGAAACGTTTTAACCGGACGAGTAAACTAGTGCAAAACTTGAAAATAGAAAAGAAACGAACTAACTTGAACTAACTAGATTATAGCTGAACGTGACTTCGAGTTCAGGGTGGATACAACAGATCAGAAGCAGATGTACTTTGCAGTTGAACCATCAATTCAATTACGTTTTTCAAGCTGATACAAGGCTACCCCAAGGGAGTCGTCTTGCGTGGGACCAGAACTGCGCTCCCCTTTAGCGAGGTAATTGTGTCCAATGGGTAGGCCTTCACGGTGAGTATCATCTCTCGTCACCCCTAGGAGGCCTGCGACGAGAAAAGCGAGACTTACATGAAACTACTCTCGCGACGCCTGCAGCAGGCGCCTCGTGGAGGTGAGGTTGACCTTGATCAGTCGAGTAGGCTTCCCTTCTCATCTTTGCTTATCAATAATGTGTGTTAAAACTAGACTAGACTAGACTAGGCTAGATGGACCCGAGCTGGAGATAGGCTGGGAGGGAGCATTTTCGCATTCGCATATCTGTTCATTCTCCCGCCTGAAGTGGGAAGCAGTGAGAGGAAATTAGCAGAAGCCAGAGAGAAGAGATCATTTTTGCCACGTTGAACGCAGTTTATCATCCGCGAGGCTCGTCTTATTCAACTCAGCATCGAAAAATACCTAGGAAATGACACCATAACACAACTTAACTGCGATAAAACTGCCAAAATTTAGTTTTTTTTCACTTTTTAAACCATTTTTTGTCCATAACAACCATGGCTTTCGTACCATCTGATTATTGAGCTGTCGGGCACAACTAGATAGCAATTGGTATTTATGCGAAAGAACGGATTTTTTACAACACGTTAAAAGCAAAATACAGTCCCGACGGCGGATCGACATTGTAGAGTTGGAACCTCCATGGCCTTGGAAATGGAGGGGGTAAAAATGTTTCTGACCTAAAACATAGGTGTGTTATTCAGAAGGACCAATAAACCAAAATGAGTCAACGACATTCATTTACCCCTTTCATTTTCAAGAGTAGGAACACAACAAACCCGAGAAGATTTCTGTGGAACGCTGCAGGTTGAAAAGGGTCGTGGATCGGTAGAGATATTGTCACGAATGAGAAATCGGAATGTTTACGGTGAATCGCCTGGAAGGGTAGAAAAATACTGAGGGAAATAGGGCATTGGTGAGGAGCAGGGCAGCGGTGGGCGGGAACGAGGCGTGGGCGCATATTATACCGAAAGACAAGTATAAACTTCTCTTGGTGGATATCCAGGGGCCGTCTAGAGGGATAGTATCCGTAGTGGTAGTAGCGAAGAAAAAAACGAGAAAACTGGGAATGAGGAGGAAAAATCGATTTGTCTGTCTGTTTGGAGACAGCAAGTCTCAACCGGACATCTTCCCTCCCCAGTACGGCCACCACAACCCGTTATTTTCGTACGAATCACGGAACCTCAATAAACCACTCCAATTAAAGATTTTCTGCGTGTTTTCGCGAGCGTCCATCTCTTCCGTTTACTACTGCCTCCTAACATGTTATCAGTATTCTGTCCTCTTTTACGCGTTTCCATAGAACCGCTGAATATTCGGATTATTATTATTATTATTGAACTCTGATGGGCCGTTAGGGGTTAAGCTTCGCGGCCTGAGCGAGTGATATTACAACTGTGCGAGTCGTTATATCTGGGCTAGCTGAGAAAATCAGGCTATCCTGCAAGGATCGTCTTTGTTCTTTACTGTTGGAGACGTTGTGCGAAAGAACAAGTATTGCTCTACAAGCACATGGTAGGGAGCCTTCTCGTCTATCCCACACCACCTAACATTTAGGGTATCACTTATACCCATGACATACACGTGGTTGTTCGCTTCGTATTGTCCCATGATGATTGGTGAGGATATTCTTGGGTTGAGGGAGCTCTTTCCATCCCCGACTTAGTCACTACCGGTCAAGACAACCTTAACTTGACGCGGTCCCTGGTGGATGTAATAGCTAAGCATAACAAGCCAACTTTGGTCACCCCACAGATAGAGATTCAGAATTTCTCTGTCGTTTTATAACTCTATCGACATCACCAACATATTCCAGACACTGCCCAGGATCCTGTGTCGATTCGAACACGTTGATTCGAATACACTCATAAAGAAAATAATAAGGTTCTGGGGGTAGCTCACTAACAACTACGAGCTATCCCTTATACAGGTGCAGCGTTTGGAATAAGAAGGGGAGAAGAATGCCACATACTGTGTGCTGCACATACTGACCTAATTGTGCAAGCTGCCTCACCCGAAAAAGTGGTCATCATCACCAGGACTGCACTCTGCTGGGCTTCTACTACATGGCCCACTGAAGCACAGGGCGTTCAAAGTCCCCAGGTGAACTGACGACCCTAATCTCTAAAGCTAACGTAGAGCAGGTTTTGGCGGCAATGGAATGTGCTTCAGGCTGGTTTTGCAGCCTTGAAGGTTCGCTGGAAACCCTCCTTTCAAAGGAGTTCCCCAGCGACGCTATGGCACTATACCGATGCCCAGAGAGTGGCCAGAGAGCTGATAATTGACTCTCCGAATGGGTCAGACATTGTAAACACACTGCAGGATTTGACAATGATGTCCTCTGATGACAATAAGAACTGCTACAACGTAGTTAGCTTGTGCCTTCAGGGAAACATTGTTCTCGTGCATGTACTTCCCTTTGGTACACCTATATTGTTTGCCTGAGAGGTTACGGCCGAAGACTTTCTAGTCAAGGTCACTGCCGTTTTGCATAAATCGAAATGAAGCTGATGTTTTCATCTAGCCCAGGAGGTTTATTGGGCTTCAAGGTTCCAAGGGCCCTGCTGAGATCGCATCAGCTTCATTGCCACTCTCTGGACAGCAGTATAGTGCTATAGCGTCGCTGGGGAACGCCTTTGAAAGGAGGGTTACCAGCGATTAAAGTTAACGTACCTGTTTGGTGGGTCGGTCTTGTCTGGCTAGTGAGATGCTTAGGGTGAGCGCTTTCGATGAAAAGACATCATCGTCTGGCCAGTACTGAAGTCACTTAGTTAGTCGTGGTGGTTGAGGCAGATGAGAAAGGTAAACGGGATGGCGTTGCGGTAGGTGGGGGGCGGGGGGAGTGAAGAGAAAGGCGTCTGGTCATCAACTCAATCACTTTAATACCTTTCCAGTTAACCTTCGGTGCTGCACGACCACCCTGAGCCACATTACATCACATCTAAAGCCATTTATAATATTGTAGTTGCCCAACAAAACCAAGCTGCAACCAGAATGGGCTGAAATAGTAGCGTCGTCGTTCATTATGGGTTGTATATCTTGTGTTGATGTTGAAATAAAACATTTGTAAAGCCTCACTCCTGCAGGGTTTGAAACAGTTTGATGCCTCCTCCAGGCATTTCCTCTCGCAAGTTTGTTGTATTGATGACGCCTCTCTCATTTCCAGTGATCCCTTTATGCCCAGGAACCCAGTAAGCGTTAACTCACTTGAAGCTGGCTGAACAGTTGACTGCACTCCCTCACTAGTTTTGAAGTTGTCTTGCAGCGCCTTTCAGAACGCCAAGCAGTCATCACTTGGATATTTTTGTTACTGCATCCTTTTTCGATCATCGCGAAAATGCAGCACAAATCTCTGCATTAGGACCCGGGGTGCGTTAAATTGCTGATTGAGCCATTTACTCGCCCCCAGAGCCTGTGCCCTCCTGTAGTGCCCTGTATATAGATGTTATTAGCAACAATATTCTGATGCTTCACTAGGGTTTAGTTAGTTGTAAAAATCGATTCGAATACATGCGTAGCCTCTTCTGCATTAGATGAGTAGGAGCCCTATTTAGTTTCAATCCTCGAGTTCCTTCTTTCCTTACCTTCTCTTGGGCCTTACTTCTTCTTCGTATCCACGGTCCAAACCACCTAACCTCTAAACTAACAGAATTCTCTACAGACTTCGTTATACGTATTGGTAATTCGATTTGGCAAAGTTAGGACTTCAGTGACTCTTCTTAAAGAAGAAGAAAGACAAGTTGGCTCATAATTTGTTGGGTTGCGGTTGGTTCTGAAGAGGGGGGAAAAAAAAGTTGGGAGGAAATTAGATCAGACCTACTGAGCTCCCTGTTTCGCCCTGGTTTTGGAAGCAAAGCCTGGTAAATTAATTTGCCAATCATTCGGCTAGCATCGCGCCTCCATCCCCGTTGCGTTGCCGTAACGTATTGAGGCAATTTCCCCAGCTTTCCTGCAAAACCGAAACCAGACTTTAATAAATGTAACAGAGAACGTTTCGGCTCAAGTTTCGGTTCGCTTCTACGAACATTTATTATTCTGGAGGGTTTTGTGCGTCGAACAATGCAGCAATGATTGTAGTCCTTCCTTTTGCGTTGACTGTTTATCGTTTATATTTTACGTTACTCTGTATGAAACTGTTCTTTCTATTTTTCTTTTTCTGCAAAAATGCGGCCGTTTCAAAATAATTCTGTATATTCTATGAAACTAGTTTACATATGACATTTAAAGAACACATGGATTTGCCCCTTAAACCGTTTGGTTACACTTTGTAATTTCCTTAACCCTACGTACATAAGAGCTTCTAAAATGGAAAAACGCCATTTGGAAAATTGTTTGTGTTCCTGTGCACTGCGACGGTTCAATTGTTATATTCATCCAATCACCATGAGGGTATAAGCAATATGGGTCAAAAGTATCTATAGTCGTGTGAACAAAGCATCAAATATTTTTCACTCCTTGGGTGTATTAATACGATTTTTTCAATGCCTATCGCATTAGAGTATCGCGCATTTTGAGCGACAAAAATCAAAAGTGAGGTGTGTTTGTTGGTGGAACTGTTCCTCTTTACTGGCAACTTGTGACCCGTTAAGAGAAAAAACGCTGCAAATTATTACGTAACAGTTTATTATTCTCTTGCACAGCTTGACGTGGTTTCACACCTCCGAGATACATCACATTTGATTTAGCATCGAAAAATGCAGGTAAACGATTCGAAATATGACCTGACTACTACAGAACGTCGAAAATTACATATTATAGGTGACTGTAGGCGATTGGCATGACGCGTCGAGTGGGGATGAAAGGTGGTTGGAACCCCCACAGGCTTTCGCTGTATTGTTCCGCGAGTGCTTTCAATTCGCAGACTTTGGCTCGCTATAGTTACTGTTTTTTGGTCAATGATTTGGTCGAGACGCAGTAGTAAGCCTCTGGTACTCATTCCGCTTAATCCAGCCTGTAAAAATACCTAGAAAATGATAACAAACTCGGCGGGATTGCGATAATGGCGTTTTGTTCATTTGTTTAACCTTAACAACGATTTGCTTCCTCCTATCGGATATCAAATATGGTTTTTGTGCGACAGAACGAATTTTTTAGTCGACATTGAGGGCATATGGCCCGGTGGAATACGGTGGAGGGACATAGGGACATTGCAGTTTCGAAACCCCAATGCCATGAATTGTAATGTATCAAATATCGAACGGAGGAGGAGCTGTGAACAAATTTCCCTGACTGAAAACATAGGTGTTTAACAAGCCAATTAGGAGATGACGAGCATATCGCCAATATATCGCGATACTTAACATGGCTGAGGCTTACTAGTACATAAAAACAGGGGAAAAGATGAGAGACAGAAACATACATAAACTCTTCAGCTACACGCATACATCGCAATACGCATAAATACATAAACGTACCTCTCATTACATTAATTACCGATAGAAATCAAGGGTATTCCGAACCAATGAACTGGTTAATAGCCTAGCAAATCTTCCATATCATTTCTACGAACCGAATAATCGAATATTTTCACAGAAAAGAATTTCCGCAATAAATTTCTCAAACTTATCTCTCTCTTTTTTGTAATATTTCCTCCCGTTTTTCCCTGTCTTGACTTCTTATATTATTAGGAAGGCGGACTTTCTGGAGAAAAGGAACTAATTGGCCACCCTCCTAGAGCGAGAGGGTGTATGGATGAGGGGAAGAGCGGGAGAGGAAATGGAATCCTCCTTGGCCGATTTTCCCCTTCTTTCCTCAACCCGAACGCTTTCTTTGGGTCCCATTTATTTACGATGCGCATAAATTAAACGAGTTAATGAGGAGTGTGGTGATATTTCACTCCTTGATATTCCCTCCGCTATCTCTTTTCTTCTCAAACCTTATTGGGGTCGACCACACGAAATTACTAACTACCCCTTGAGAACAATGCAAAAACATTTCCAGCTCATACCAACCACCGTCGAGCTCCTTCTTCAACTCCTGACCTTGTTACGAGTACAACTAGGCGAGTATCTGCCCAGTAATTCACGTGACCCATTCGGTCGCTCCGCTTTACAACAATCGAGGGACGCGGCCGCGTCGTTAAAAACTTCTTGTCCGCTAATGAACAAGTCCTCAAACCGTTCTGCCTGTCCGTCATCCAACTCTCTGGCTATGAAGGGGCGCTATTAACATTGTGGGAGAGAATAACAACTAAATTCGTTATCGATCGAGCGTGAGTGAGTTCATCTCGACTGTAGCGATTGGGCCAGTAAAGTGCGCCAAGTTGTGCTTCAAGTTGGTGCATATTCAACGGACAAGTTGCTTCTTTGCTCTCACGTACGAGGATAAAAACTATAAGGTGTCTGTGCATAGGTTGTGCATTGGGATGTAGAAGCGGGGGCCTGGCTAGACGATCTTAGTCATCGGTCATCGTCAATCTTCCCATGGTGGCTTATCATAACGCTTTACCGTGCTGCTATAAATAGATCAACAAACAGGTGGTCAATGATTTCTTGAAAGGCCAAGCCTAGCTCTCAAAACCCATTAGGCTGAGAGGCCCATGCTACGGATGAATCACACTCAGCTTCAGTCCATAGATGCCCGTTAGAAACAAGGTTTTTCAGGGATGCACTTAGTCGTCCAGGTCCCTTTCTTCTTCCTGCTTCCCTGGGGTACGAAAGTTCAGGATTGTGAATCCTCAAAGTTCTGGAGGCCTAACTGTGGCAGAAGCACTTTACCAAGATAAATTACAAAATGATCTCTGAAAACCCAGTACGAAGGTTCACTTCTGAAGAAAATCAGGTATTATCTACTAGTACTATCTAAACGAGACTTTCTAACAGTGGAGAGACATTCGACTAAAGCCAGTTGAATCAATTAATGCGTTGGGCATGTAATCTCAGGTTTAAATCCCTAAGGTTATAATCCACGTCGAACGATTCGCAAAACGACACATCTGTAAAGGTGGAAATCGTGAGTGGCAGCTCGGGTTTGACGATTTGCCAATTCATTCACGAACATATTCTAGTAACACAAGTTTTTTGGGGTGTGTGGCATCGTACTCTTAATCCAGTTTGGAATGAGGAGGGTAATTCATAAATCCCTTGAAATGAATGTGACCTGAAAGAAGAAATATTTAAGACGCATTTTTATAAATCGATTTCTCGATATTTCTTTGTAATTTTAGAACCCTGATTCAACAATCAGGCAAGTTACATCTTCATAATCGCGGTTTCTGTTTTTGCAGTACGTTTAAAGAAGGTCTTCTGTATTCCAATTCCACCGTCGACGACTAAGAACCTCTCCAAAAACCCCTAAACCGATAGTTGCTCCTTCACAGTTCAGAATTAAAATACTGAAAAATTATTTTTCCGTTTCATCTCTTTTTCTTTCAGTTGGCCTTTTGTGCTTCTTCCGAAAGTAGAGTAGAGTTATCTGTGTCCCTCTGAAGGTTTCGATCAAAACAGCTACAATAAAGGTTAAGTGCCAAAAAGGAAATACGGTGAGGGTGAATTGGTCTCGGTGAAATGAAATCTATTTAATTTAATTGAACATCCCTGAAAGGGCGGATGTTGGTTGAGAAATGAGAAGGGGTTCATTTAATAATCTTTAGAATCAAAAGAGAGAGAAAAAACATCGTCGTTTCTCTCGTTTTACTAGGCCAATGCACACTTCTGTGGTTAATTTCTACTCGGGATTTCAGATTGCGAAGAATATAGAAGCAAGCATTCATCAGAAACATCGACAAAGAGCGAAAAACGCGATAGATATTCAATTCAGATTTGATTATAGATGATGCCACTACTGATCGAACCCCTTTCTTGACTTGCATAATTCCGATGAGCCCCAGCATTTTTATGTTTCAATTACTTTGGCGTAATCTCATTTCACTGGATATGTCGAAGGTCTCTTAATCACCTTCTAGCAGCAGCATTGTCTCTTCACCCATCTTCTCGCTTAATCTACGCACTCCATGGGCCATGGGCCTGAAAACGATCTGAGAAATCCTGTCGCACATAGTCGGTTATTGCTCCTGTCTCCTAGATATCCCGATAAGGCATTAAGAGACTGGAAAATAATGATAGATGACATCGTTTCTGCCCATTGCCTTCGGTTGGACAAAATGTCAAGTCAAAATGTTCAAAAAAATGGGTATAATGATTTAATTTAAACTTATAACGTGCACTGCGAATAAACGTTTCGTTGAAAAAACTAAATCGCTTGCTACAAATTTGCGAAAACCCATGTCAATAATAAAACCCTGCATTATTACACAATGGTTTATTATTCTCATAAACAGTTTGACCTAGTATTACTGCTCCGAGACCCATCCCATTTGATTCAGCATCGAATACTAGTAAACCATACGAAACATTACTTGACTACAATGGAACTACGGAAACTAAATATTCCCCAGGCGCCCGTAAACGTCTGTTCCCCCGTCGGGCAAAAAGAGTCGGGGAAGGAAATTGGGACTAGGGAGGGGGGCTTCCAGCGAACCCTTGCTCGGCAATTGGCAGGGCGTTGCGAGCCCAAAGGGCGTTCCGAGTCGAGTGGGGCTTGAAAACGATACGAAACACGGCTTATTTGCGATTATACTGCGTTTCGTTAATTTTTAAACCATTTTCTGCCCATAACAACCATGGGCTTTGTCCGATCGGATTGCCGAGATGGCGGGCACAACTAGATACCAAATGAGATTTTTGTGCGAAAGAACGAATTTTTTAGACCACGTTAAAGGCACAAAACGACCCGGACGGCGGTGGGGGATGGCGGACGGACATTGCAAATTTGGAATCCCCATGTCTTGAAACTTAAAGTATCAAATTTTGAGGGGGGTTGTAAAAAATGTTTCATGACCGAAAACATAGGGTTATTATTCAGAATGAAACGGACTTAGGATGGAATTACTTCTTTAAGAATTAAGTTCTTGTTACTTTTGTTCTTGTAACCCTCGAAACTCGATCAAACACTGTAACAAAAATTAAGCCGAAATAGACAATTGCCCTAACTCCGTTTTACTAGTGTCGCCGTGAAAATAAAGTGTACGACGATATCGACCTAACAAGCCAATTAAGGTTTTCTTACGTTTTCGACAAAAAACGCCTTTGACACTGGTACGATTGGAATCTGTGGTGATTCCAGAATGGAGATCGTGGGC
Source organism: Pachypeltis micranthus (assembly GCA_020466155.1). Taxonomy (NCBI): domain Eukaryota; kingdom Metazoa; phylum Arthropoda; class Insecta; order Hemiptera; family Miridae; genus Pachypeltis; species Pachypeltis micranthus. Next base: position 27,337,044 of record CM035771.1, on the reverse strand, counting down.
TCCGCTCACTGGAAAAGTCGAAGATGTTACAAATGAGAGCGCCATGGTGGAAAATGACCCCCAGGGACACGCGACGAGGCAGTTCTTTGAAATCTTGTACAGCACGTTGAATGGAGCAAAGCTTTTTGTATAGTACGTCACGATTATTCAAGGAAGGATGCCTCATGATGATTGCTGACCCGGTGCCGTACCGTTACACCTTCAACGACTGAACAGAGATAACAACCAAAATGTGTCAAAATTCGTGTTTCTTAAAAGATTTTCGAAATATCCAAGAAGCACAGCTGACATCGTCAATCTTACGGAGTGTCTTATATACTTACACCCACATTTTGCATTTCACAACTATTTCTATAACTATTCGTTGAACGAAGATATAAGCCATGACAGCTCGGAAAATGAGGCTTGTCTAACGTTAAATTATCGTTTTCATCAAACTTTCAGGGAACTCTAATTTATCCAGTACCTTCATGTTGTCCTGCATGCATGTTTTTAAAGACACACATTGAACGACGGTAGAGCTTGTGTATACAGCAGTTCGTCGAAATGTAAGGTGTTTTGGAAAGTTCTGTATTCCTACTCAACAGATCTTATTTCAATTGCCCAAATTAATGCGATCGACCAAACAGAGATCTACCAGCCACATCTTCTTCCTCACAACCTGTTGAACGAAGATTTGGCCAAACAAGTTGTGCATTGGGTGTACGAGAGTGGGAGCTCGTAGTGGAGTTTAAAGAATAGATGAACGCTGGACTGTATTTATACACTTCGATATAAAGTAGTGAAAAAGAGATTTGAGTGTGAGCGAGTACAGACTTTATGTAACACAAGGGAATCAGTCTCTGAATAGGTGGTAAATTGAGTTGTTGGGACGAAAGCCGAGAGCGAGTGAGTTCACGAGAACTGAGTGACGAGTGAGCGTTTTTGGGCCGGATCTCGGAACAGCAGAGAGTTGGAATCTAAGGAGAGGTGGGAAGTGAGAATATTTTGGTAATTCCAAGAAGGGGAAATCCGTTGTCGACTTCAGAAATAAACCTTAAGCCCTTTGTTGACAGGAGAAGCCGATTAAAGGTGTAGTTCCTCCCCCCACTCACCAGAGGGCATGTGGGACATGGTCCTTTTGTCACTGTGGCCACACGTGGGCCTATTGTGACACAAGCCCTTCCTTAGTAGAAGGCGTCGTACATACCCGCCCCCTTTATGAAGCCTAGTATGTTCTTCACCGCAGATTCCACTATGATATGGGGCTCAACTAATGCAACCGCACCATAAAATTCTCATTAGAGGGAAAATGATGGGAGCAGCACAATAAATTACGAAACATTTAGTCAAAAATCTATTTTAGTGCAGTTTTTTTCTTATAATCGCCGCTCAAATGGCACTAGAAAGTACAGAAAAATTGAAGTGGTAGCCCAATCAAGCATCCATTCCATACGCGTTTAATAATGCTCATAAGGTATGTAGTAGCTACTCCAGAAATTCCGGAATTGCACACTTTCATTTTTATAATTTTTTACACGATTATACCAAACCGGAGCACTGATTTCTCAATAATTTTTATTACACAAGTAAGAGCAGCACGATAAATTCCGGAACCTTAAACGCCGCCTGTTTGAGTAGTTATAAACAGAATGAAAAACAGATTTGATTAGTTGCCAGAGTCGAGAAAATCGTCAAATGCACGTGGGGCCGATCAAGGTTGTGTGGGGTGTCGCACATTTTCAGTATTTTTATCCGTGATTCATGAACAGTAAACATGAACCTTCTTAACACTCAATAAATTCCGGGAAGTTGAAAAGTATCAAGTTCAAACAAACTGAGTTCAAATTAGTGAAAAATCGCTGAATGCACGTGGGACTAAGGAATGTTGCGCGATAGGTCTCGGCCGGATACTTATACAATATTGTACTCAACGACCGATGTGCCCGTTGAAACACAACAGGTAAAGCTGTCAACATATAACACGGCATCAATTCCTCTCCGATTCTCGGGTTCCAAGAGGATTAAACATTTCAGAAATAAATCGCCAAACTACCGCCTTTCTCGTTTACTGTGCTATCACGGTCGCTTGTATACGAGGTCTTGATAAATATGTATTAGTCTTGTGCTCCCTCGTTCAAGCCACAGATTGGTAGTCAGTGATATTGATGCTACTCTGCAGGGGTATGGGTATGGTTACATTGCACATTCCCGCCACCTGACGCCAAATTAAACAACCCGTGAGCGCTATTCCCGCTTCTGTATTGCCAATGCTGCCGCACTAATGCAATATGTATTTGTTTCCAAAGCGGTCTGCCTACGTCGAGGGCTCTCCTCGCCATTTTCGTTACACCTGCTGCCTGTTTCCGCCTTCCACTCAACAACTGTCGACTCACGTTCTAATGCACTCATCTTTTCTTTTTTTTTGTCGCGAACGTGTGTCATTCGATTCGACTACGGAAAAATACATGCCCCAGTTGTTGGTGGCGTATATTGCGTGTGTTACACGTTTGTCGCAATATCTATGAAAAGAACAGTGGTCGTGGTGCAACACGTCATTCACTTTCTACCTTGCGTTGTTTAAAGCAAATGAAGCGTTAAATACAGCAACGTACTGGACGCTTATTTAGGCGGAATAGTAAACTCAGTTCATGCGTAGATAATTATGAATGATGAACCTGTAAGATTATAACTCCTGTGGAAAAATTGCGGAAACCCAGTCATGGGTAACTTTAGTGAATTTTCACGGGAATAACTCGCATGATGAAGCTGAGTTCTTCACTTCTCAAGAGCTTGTGAGTTCAAAAAACACCGTTTGAGGAAGAAGTCAGTGTGTATATGTCGGTGAATGTGCTTGGAGAGAACAACTGTATTAAACACTCACAAATTTGATACATAGCCTGCAGACACCACAATGAGGGTTTAAACCAAATCGGTTCAAAACTAACTATAGTTGTCATAATGATCGAAACGTCAAATATTTGTTTATTCCAAAGCGGATCGAATAACTTGTTTAGTGACTGTCGGGAAACCGTATAAACCTCCGCCTTAACGTGGGACACCTTATATAACCTTATATAAACCTCCTTGCTAACGTAGAAGAAAAATACACCAAAAGTACTTGCACAGTGTTCCTATTTCAATTTCACCTTCTACCAGAATGAGATTACCTTTATTGTGCTCTATCGTGTAACGCACTCCGACGCAGATGTAATTTTGAAGCATTTTCCATAAGGTAGTTTTATCTTCTTTAACATTCGTGGATCTTTGATTGGTACTTGAGGGACGGTTGTTTGAGATTGAAGACCCCTGGCTATTAGTCAGCAAGCCTAGGGAGGTCATGTGACTCCGCATTGTTTGCAACTGTCAGGAAACCTTAGGGGCCTTTTTGGACATTGAGGAGGCCTTTGGCAATACCTTGGCGTTGAAATGGTATTTACGAAACTCGCTACAAAGCTGATCGCTGAGGGCCCTTAGGGACTGGTCCTACCTCCGCTACTATGGTACCTGGTGATAGACTTTCTTCTTGAGAGATTGAATGCGGCGGGGTTCTACGCCCATGGATTTGCTGAAGATGTTGCTGTACTTCCTCGGGGCAGGGCGCAAAATGTACTACCTCACCTAATGAGCAGCTCTGTAGATGGTGTGCGTATGATGCTGGGAGATTGGACTGCCTATCAACCTAGCAAAAAAGGGTTATAGACATCGGTCATTCACAATACAAAGACTACTATCGGGACTGAGACCACAGGAAGAAATGAGTGCAGTAGTTCAGCTCCCTGAGCAGGTCAAATATCTGCATGTGATTTAGGTTTTTAAAGTAACCTGTAAAGAGCACATCAGATATTCTACCAAGAAGGCGACAATGGTCCTGTGTACGTTTCAAATAATGTGCGGGAGAACAGGGGGCTTAACGCCTGCTGGTTTTGTGTGGTCGTTGTGAAACCTATCATCTCACATAGATCGATTGTATCTTGGACCAGAGCTGCCACCCGAGAGAACTGTAGCAGCCTGACTAAAGTACCAAGCTGGCGTGCTTACTATTAGTGGTGAAATGAAAACCACACCTACCAGCCCTTCGGAGAAAATGTTTGGCCGTTTTTCTTTTGGCATACGTTCTTTGTTAAGGCAGAGGGAATGAAGGTGGCTTACACACTGACTAGGCTTGAAATAGCTTAGGTGCCGCTAATGGGCACCTGGGTATATTCTGGAACTTAGAAGCCTTTACATGATAGTGCCAAGGCACGAGTTCTACAAGAAATACAATGTGCAACCAAAAGGAAGCCTATGGAACAGCGAAAGTTGCCAATTTTGGCCTCCAAAAAGAATAAACATCTACACATATGGATCTAAAACAGTGAAGGGTGCAGACTCTGGAGTGTGAATAAGTAGCTCTTTGAGGAGTGGGATCCACATTGCCCTGTGTTCCATTCCAACTGTTTTTCAAGCGGAGATGTAGCAATAAAACTATCAACTTGGAAGTAAGAGATCATCTGGCCAAACTAGGTTCGAATGCTGAACCTATAGTGGCCAACTTTCCACTGCAGGGACATCTAGTCTCTAGTCAAAAGTCGCAAGGCACCAAAAAAGACGCAGCCTGCTGATGATGGGGAGGAAGGATCTAGGTCACGTAGCGGGACACTGCAAAATGAACAGAAGGCGACTTTGAGGTCCATCCCTACAACCCCCTCCGGCCGCAGCTGAGGTACCCCAAGCACTCTGAGGCGCACCGCAGCCAGCCGCTCACACATAGACTGTACGTGCTCCACTGTCCCCAGCTCCGCCTCGCAGAATCTTTAAATCTGTACCGCTGACTTAACCAATCTTGGCCAGGTGGCCAGGATCTTACAGGACAGCGGCCTGCAAACAGGCGGCATACCATCTGAATACTAGAATACTATCTCTCTCCAAACTGAGGATCTCTCTTGTTCGCTCACTGGAGAGTTTAATAAACAACCTTTACTGCCTTTGGCCTGGCACATCCTACCAATAGGCAGCCCTGTACTTCTCATCACACTTGCCAACCTCCCCGATCAAATGGCAATGAACAAATACATGTACGTTTCGCGTATAATCGACACCTCTTGGCGCAGGTGGTGAGCAACAAATGAGGAAACTCCCTACCATGTCCTGGCCAGGTGCTAGAGACTTGAAAGGTCGATTTTGGGCCTTCATATAACTTCTAAAAGAGGTCACAGAAGCGACCTGGAGTTCCTAAGGAAGGTAGACATGGACCTAAGAGGCATTACGACTGGCACTGGGACTTAAGATGGTCATGCCAATTAAGCGACAGCCTGAGTAATAAAACAAATATATCTTCCCCCTCCCGCTTCTTTTTATTTCTTCTCTCCCCCCATCTCTAAGGTTTATGTGTTGAGCCATCCAGACTATTCTAGTGAATAGTGATCAGCTCAACAGTGCACTGTAGTTGTGCAAACTCGTACCACTACTAGGAAACGTCCCTTCACTCGATCGTTTTCCCACTAAACTTGATATCATTACTTAGAATTTGAAAACGGAAAAAAGTAGTAGACGCATCAACGGTAGTGGGAACAGAATGCACGTCATCGATTACATTGTGTTTCGACACGGCGAAGGAAATTGTGGCCGCTTGGGGTGCTGGTGTGTCTACTACTTTGATTCATTGAATATATTGTTAGCAGCAGAGTTTGACAGTCTGGGCGTTTTTTAGACTTCAGAATTGATGGAGCTGAGTGGAAAGGTCCAGGTGTTTTTTAGACTTCCTAACCATTCGGCCCACGTCTTGCTGAGCGGAGCGACCACTTCCCTCGTTCCCGATATTTTCTGTATTTCCGTTACGTCTCTTGCCCACCTGTTTCCACGTATTTTCCACGCCGTGGCGCTTGTTTCTCCTGTATTTCGTTACCATTCATTGAAAGCTGTTCCATTGATTCATTAATAGCTTTTTTTTCTGTTTCTACTCGCATGGCACTTCAGTTCCGATTATTCGGCGGCAGAGTGAAAGAAATGCGCTGACGCAGTCATTGGACCAATCGATCGCGGAACGATTTTGTCTCATTCCTAGCGTACAACAATTTTCATCAAAAACCATTCATCTGTGTACCTTAAATCTACTACGCTCATTTCTCGCTTTTTCAGAGATTCCTCCGATTCCAGCGCACTGCGTTGGCTATATATGTATTTGGGCCGTTGGCTGCGTGAAGGTTTTTTGTTAAAGTCACAACCCACCTAATTGACCAGGCCAATACTGGCCTACCAGCTCATTAATGACCGAGGGGGGGGGGGGGAGGAATCCCTGGCTGTGCGCTGGCGCCAGTGCCATACTCCTATCCTATAACGTCCGTAATTTGTTGTGTCGGTCAGAGCTCTCATGCTCCCAACCGTTTGCGACGATTCCCCCATGCTTGGGCGAAAAAGGTCGAGCGCTGTATGGTGGACCTGTTGGACCCGAGGGACTCAGCTGCATCCCCCCCAAGGCGAGCCCTCCACCATGGCCTCACAGCACGAGCAATCGTCGCAGGGGCGGCGTCCGAAAAATTTCAGCCTTGCATTGAATCCACAAAGCCCATAAAAGAGTTGAGGTGCCACCAATGCATACTAAGGCGTATAATGATGGAAGGTATGATGGCATGCAGGTGGCACTGTCCCACGGTGCCTGCCAGATGTTCACCACCCAAATGCATGCTGCCAACAGCTTGCTTTCTGTTGTGATCTGATTGTGTAGCTGGGGAATAACCACGCACTTCCATAGTACGCGTGTGAGTCGCTCACGATGTGCAACTGCAGGACGTGCCAGACCATCCTTACCACCCATCACACAACCATCAGTGTGGCTAAACAGGTGGCTCACCTCAATCGGGAACGAGGGACCATTCAAGGTCGTGAAGAACATGTCTTGCATTATATACTGACGAGAACCAATCGGACTGGTAGGACCGAGGGATGGTGAGCTGTAACCAATTTCAAAGAGCGCGAGAGAATGCTCAGGTTTTCATGAGGTAAACTTTTTTTCTTATTCTCATTCAGGCTGGTACATCAAAGTATATGCTGTAAATACAGTGAGGCAAATTATACTGCTTGTCGGAAATCATAGGACAATACAACAAATGTTATCTTTACTCCCCAGCCTGAGCTCGTTACTTTCACTGCCTCCGTTCGTTGTAATAATTTGCAGGGTTTTTTGTTTTTTACTCACAGAAAACCAAAACGTGGTTGTTCAATACCGGCTTGGTGGGGCGTTCGAAGGGCTCATCCCGTCCTTGCGCGGGAGTTTTCCTCATTGGGTGCTGTCATCTGTCCTCCTATGGAAAACCCCTTGTAGTACGTGACATTGTTCTTAACGAGGCAATTAGTTTAACAAAAAGTGGAATTGTGGCTGGTTCACAAGAAACTGACTTGCAAGAAAAGCGAGGGACACGAAATGATGGGACAACGAGCTCGTCGGTCCTAAGGGGAGGGGGATGGCTGTTGGTTGGGCTAATCAAGTTTTGAGGTCAACTCCCTTTAACCTTCTCATTCGCTCTTTTGATGGGCGCATTTTCTCCCCTTTTGCAGAAGCTAGTAATCTTCGAGTGCGTTCATTTCGGGTTTATCATTCATTCAGAACAATACACCTAGGTTTTCGGCCTGGACAATTTATTTACGCCTCCTCCTTAACACTTTGAGTTTTGTGAATTGGGACTTCCAAATCTGCCACGTCCATTCGCTGTCCACCACCCAGGGCACAATTTACAAAACTGGTTCTTCAGCAAAAGAATTCCATTGGTATCTAGTTGTGCCTACTCGGCAACCAGATCGGACGAAATACATAGTTGTTATGCGCGGAAAATGGTCCAAAAAGGACATTTTGACTGTTTCATTGCACTCACGTTGTGCTTGGTATCATTTCGCAAGTATTTTTTGAATGGTCTCTCTTTTGTATAAGAATGGTCTCAGAGTTGTGGGACTTCGGCCATGTGGACAATAGTGAAATCGTACCAACTTTACTCAGGCAAATTATACTTCTTGAAGTAGCTCGCGGAGTCTCTCTCCTCCTGGGGTGCTAGCGTCCAGCGGGCATGCTATCGCCTTGGCATCCACGGCCTCCCCTGAGTGTACCCATCTCCTGCCTACCCGAGGCCACCGCCAACAGGCTTCCCGCTCCCTCTATTCATTATTTCTTTCTTATTTTTCTTTGTTTTCTCATTTTCCTCTTCTTTAGTCTCCCCCTTGGGCTGCAGACTGAACTGCCATGGGGTTTTCGACAAAATTTTTTTTCACACCAATAACGTTTTGTCTAGAGGGGGGGAGTGTAATGGTTTGCAGCGGGCTGCCGATGGTGGCAACACTGTTGCCGCCACCTGTTCAGTTCGCAGCTGTTTATATTAGCGGAGGAGCCACGCTTCCGTAAAAGAATTCCCCACGTCACAGGCGAAATTTCTCTACTCTTGTATCGTTCGATTCAAATGAGAGTCAAATCGAGTAGCGAATCTCAAAAATGTTGGATTTCATTTTGATGCACTCCCATTTGCTTGTCCATGAACTTTGTGGTTGGGGATATTCGTATGTTACAGAGTGATCTGTGTGCCATAACTTATTACTGTATATCAATATAGTCACAAGAGTTGAACGTGAATTTCTAGCCGAGGGCTTTAACACGAGAATACAAAGGGCGTTAAGACTCTCCTAGAAAGAAATTTCTTGCCACCATTTGGAAAGTGAAGTATGCGCTGGCCCTGGCGTGGATGGGGGATGTAAGCCAACTAAAGAGCGATGCTCATAAATTAAAGGGTCTCAAATTATTTTACTTTTGGTTCAAGATTTTGAGCTAAGCGGAGTGAAAGTGTTGTGGGTGGGGTCATTATCATTAGGGGATCTTGCGGTGTTTCAAAAGGGGTACTATACGGTTGAGCGGGGAGGGGCATAAAGTTTGATCGTCGTTGAGAGATGCGGTCTTCACTGGCCCGAAAGTCGTGGAGAAAGCGCCAGCGAGCAAGTTTTCAAGCAAAGTTTCATTTGAGCGGGTTGGCAAAAAAGGGAAGGGAAGTGGGGAGGTATTAAATGAAGCTGTGGCGAAGGAGGAAAACCCTGTGGTCGCGCCAAACTGTGCTATCTTAAGGTTATCTTGAACACCCATAGCCAACTGTTGTTCCCAAGGATGGCAGCCAGGGGCGGAAAGGGCTTTTCGAGGGCAATTTCGCGGGATTATCCGCAGCTCAGTTGCTTCCCCCCTTTTCTCCAAGCCGTCGTTGTAATCTCCTTAAAAACTTCCTTCCCAGTTGGAACCCGGCCCATCGCTTGATCCCTGGGATATGAAGGGAAAGTCAGGAACAAAGGGATGTACACTACTCTTTGACAACGGCAAGGTCTTCGGAAGCATCGCTCTTCTACTCCTTCTTCCTCGTGGGTTCTGCTTTATGAGCCATCAAACTGTAATCGAGCAAGGTCGAGATTTATTCTTAGCAATGTACCCGGAACGGCCTCCTCATGGCTTTTATTACTTTGAGATGCCTGGCCCTCAGCGAGCCTCTTCCTTCTACTAATTTTACAGGACATTAGCTCCACTTTAATCTCACCCAATCGAAAAAGGACACCTTTTATTCAAATCCTTGCAGCATTCTCAACTCAGCGTTTTTTAATTCCCTTACCCCTACGAAGTAGCGAGGCACGTAATGTAATCGGCAGAAAAAATGTTTGTTCAGTTTTACAAGAAGCAGAAACCCCTTTTGAGAAAATGGTACGTAGGGGTGTGTATGTGTGTGTGTGAACACGATTTCAAGAGAATGACTCAACCAAATCAGCTCAAATTTGATCTTTAGCCTGCAGACTAATATGGGGCGCTAAAATAAGGTTTTGAGCCAAATTGATCAAAAACTATCGGTACTTATAGTTATTAGTCATTCACTGAGTATAGAATAAGTGGAGTAACCCAATAAATTTCAGAATGTTAAGCACAACCAGTTTGTTTGTGCAACGATAAGTTCTCCAGCTTGAGAGAATGAGAAAAATCGAATGATCATGGGGCTGAGGAATGTTGTTCAAAAGAGAAGTGCAGATGTAATTGTAGTGCTCCCCACTCTAGCCGGTAGAATCAATTCGTTAAGCCTTCGCTTTTACTTCCGTCGATGAGGGGCTGGCGTAAAATGAATACCTTCCGTCTACGACTAGCGAAGCAAGTGAAAAGCTGCCTCATCTGCGGACTACCTGATACTGTCGGAGGGGGGAGTCAAATTAAACCCTCATCCTGCGCGCATGCGATGGAACACTGCGCTATGTGTTCCGGTCGCCGGCTTGTCAAATTAAAGTGGACCTGTGTAGGCGCTGGCCGCTGGAAATTATTTGCTGACGCGTTCTCAGATTTATAGCTGGAATTTGCTTGTATTGTAGCGAATTTGTGGACAGGAGGCATCTGTGGATATTGTTCCTTCATTTGTCTCTGGGAGAGCGATATACTTTAGCCATCTGAAGCGGTTGAATTCAAGCGAATTTATTTCAACGAGTATCGTTCCCTTACGGACTTTCCTTAACCTGAAGGAAAAATAAATTGGTCCGAAGTTGAGTTTTCGACAGATTTTTACGTTTTTGGAACCTCTTGTTTGAGCCTCGGAAGAACAACATTTCAGCGCGCGGCCTGGGTGTGACTGCGTCTAGCAAGGTTCACACGAATGAACAATCTGCAGATTGGTCATTCTATGAACGACGCGATGACTGAGGCCACGTCAATAAAAATGCGGAATATTCGCCGCCATCGGTTTCGTGTTCATGTTTATGGGAGAGAAATATCTTGCACGTTCCTCGTCAAAGTTGTCCTGGGTGATAATGACCGTTATGATCTAATTGCTGAAGATTCTTCAATAACGCGATCACTACTCATGAGGAATCATGTCACAACTTGATCTGTATGGAGAATTTCCGCATTGACTATCGAGAATACTATTCGAGCCTCGTGTATATTTTAACTTTTCCACTCTTCCGATCAACGTGGTTCATCACCTCCGGCGGATCTATAACGCTGCATTAAACGAACGCCCCCCCCCCCCCATGTTATTCAACGAGGCATGGTCACTCCTGTTTCCCCAATTATCGTATTTTATGTCCGTATATATTAGCGTGCAGCCACAAGTAAACCCCACTTTGGAAGTGTGGCGAGCCAACGCTTTGCTGCTAAGACCCAGAAACATGTTCTCAAGGCTCTTGCCCCCCTCATAGTGCTTGGTTGAGGGGTGAGGGCCCTCAGATGTTGTTTGCACACTTACATGCATATAATTTGAACGTACATCACTCTTACAATTTTCCCGCTCGTATTTTCTGCCTTCTCCTGAGCAGCTCCACGCCTACAATGAAGGAGTTAGGAGAGAATATGAATGGCTGCATACTACGATAATCGATTGAAAATAGCGGCCAAGTCTTGATAGCATTCGACATATTTCACATCAACCAGGAATTCAAAGCAAGCTCGCTGCCTGCTAAGTGATCGAAATTACCAGTGCCATATCGACAGTAGTAACTATAAGGACAGGCAAAACGGGAATCGATCGAAAAGCCAGATGATAAAATGTGCAGCTATTAGGGCTGTCAAACGTCGCCTGAACTTTCGACTAAGTCACTTACCGTTAAAAACACTTCATAATTGTAAGCCCTTCAACTAGGGAAACTGTCAAAGTGTAGAAGCTTGAACCTTATTTATTTCTTCCTCAAATTTCTTACACGGTCTCGACAACCGGTTTTCTTGTCAATGCAACACCGGTCTTTGCAAGTTGATTAGAAAGCAAATTAAAACTTAACAGCCATCTACAGGCGCCTTTCTTTCATTCCAGTTCAACCTACGCATGTTCAATCTGCGCGGTGCAATGGGAAACAGGAGTTAGTCGTAGCAATTTGAAAATATCTGGTGCGACGCCCAATCTTCCTAAGCCTCACGTACAGTCAGAAATTTTCACTGTGTTACTCACTAATCCAATATATTCATCACTCATTTCACACAACAACGTTTTACGTACAAAGTCTCGGAACTAGACAATTTCGAATATTTTAAACTTGGGTGGGAAGGTTAATGCTGTGCATGATGACATTCAGAAAACGTATAACCCGGTAAAGCTGCATTGGGTTGTTGTAAGTCAGTGTTGTTGCCTACCTCCGAAACACATGCTAAAAGTGACAACCAACTGATTGCCTTTATCATGCAAAGCAATCCCAATGACCTCAACCTCTCTCTCTCTCTCCCGCTCTCTCTCTCTCTCTCTCTCTCTCTCTCTCTCTCTCTCTCTCTCTCTCTCTCTCCCTCCCCCACCCCACCCCATACATAATATTTCAGATTAAAAATAGCCTGCATGTGTTAAACGATAAAGGTAGGATATAAAGGTGACCCGCAGTATCAAGCATTAATTATTTTGAAACGTAAACCAAATATTATAAAAGTAAGAACTCTGGAGCCTTTGTGGTCTTAATTCACTCAAGTATTGAAGTATTAGATTGGCCTAACGACAACCTGTTGACAACTACTGGTGAGAGCTTCAAAATTACAGTCGTGTTTCAGAAAGAGCACAATAATGGTGGGACGTGTAGTGGAGTTCACATTCCGGTTGAAAGTGAAATTGAAATAATACGGACATTCTGGTATCACGCACGCGCCAGGATAAGTTGGTGGTTGGTGTGGTTCATTGACGAAACCAAAACATTTTACGCTCCCTGAACAATCTATTCGATAATGTTGAGATGAAATCGACTTCTTCCACGAAAAAACAAAGCAAAGGAACACATCATGAAAAAAGTATGCTCTAAATGAGGAGAATGCAGGAAAAAGACTAACCTTTTTGCTGTGGCGTGTACACCGCAGTTCTCTAATGGTTAATCCCGTCACAGAAGTTTCTTGGCCTTTTCATAGCAAAATTCAACACGTTAATTTTTGATAAGAATAAAGAATAGGCTCTTTTGTTTGCTTACTAATGTTTGTACTTGAGAAATTATACTCTTTTTGTGAATTTGGTGAACGCGAACATTTTTTGGCCGTAGCGTTAGAAGGCCGAAACATGGTGCAGGTAAATATATCCGTTCGTGAACCCCAGAGCGATAAATTCCGTTAAAATCTGAATGAGCACTGAGCGTTCCCAACGTAAAATTATTTGCTGTTTTGTGGCACAGAGAAGGGTCTCTCAAGGGTTTAATTGTTGAGTCCGAACCAAATGGAATCCCCACCAGGTGAAATATTTGGAGTATCCATGTCAAAGGTGCTTGGATCGAAACTGGGGAATTGTAATGAATAAGCCCTTCAGAGGCGCTTTATTAGTAAAGAAAGAGCTTTAACGGGAAACGAAAAAAAGGCGGTGGCCTTTGCAAAGTAGAGAGAGGGATTCTTTCATTTAATTAATCAAAGTACAATTCAGGCCGTGAGGCGAGCACGTGCATTGTCCCTAAAGTGGATTCGGCAATACCTAAATTTAATCAATAGTGCGAATACTTGAGGATGAGAATAAAAAACACACCGTTCCCAGATATTCTATTTTCCGCAAATGTGTAACTAAAGTAAATAAGCTTATTTCAAGAAATATTGTTTGAAATTGCCAGAGGTGGATTTTCAAAATATGAACATAAGCTGACATAAACTATATTTAAGTACAAAAGGAATGAGTTGGATGAATTTAAAAACAATTAAAAATAGAAGCAAAATAGTAAAAACTAATGTCCTCTTCAATGGAATTAAGTTAAGCTTTGGCTTTGAAAATACCGTTAACCGTATTAACGGCGATTAATACCGTTTTAACGTGGAAACTTCATGCAGGGTACGTTGCGTTGATCATGTTCCTTAGTGTCGAAGGAAGGCGAATTCTTGTTGAGAAGTTTATTTCCTCTGGATGCTGATGACCGTGAGAAGCAATTGAAATGAACGTTAAATAAAACCGGTAATCTTAACCGGATGTAATATTAAAGTAACAAGCCCTCCTCTTTTTCACTGATTACAAATTTAGGAGTCCAGATGGATATTGTTCCCCCATGGTTTCAGCATCGTTGGAAAACCCCCAACCCTCAACACAATGCACCTCTCATGATCTTTTAGTTGGCCTCCCTTGCCCAAAATAAAACAAATCAAACCAGTTTTGGGGGGATTTCCGTTTCACACTTTGGAATAAACGCCCCTTCCCTAAGTATCTCCTCTGATCGTTTCAAGCTCATCATACGTGCCACTGTTTTCACTATTGATTGGGGTTGCACCAATGCATTGTTTATAGTGAGTTAATAAGGATATAAGTGTCAGGGAAAGGGGATTGGCTACGAAAACTGTAAGTCTAAGCTGTTTTGTCAATTTATTACCTGCAAGTAGTTTTCTCATAATTAGTAGCAGTTTTAGCTTAGGATGTGACGTGCAGCCACTGAGCACTGAAGGCCATTAAAATACCTATGTGTCCTTCAAGCTCTAACCTAAGCGGAATGAAATTATAACGGTCACGCATTCTACAACTACGTATATGCCAGAAACTTCACTCTTGTCACTGACGATCAACCAACGGCACGCATTTTCTATCCACATCGCGCGTTACCGCAAATAACATCAGCCCACCCTATACGCTACGCCCGCTTTCTAAGTGGATTTGACGTTGCAAAAAGGGAAAACACAACGGGAATTTGGATTCTCACTCCCGGGAGCCAATTCCTCAACCAGTAAGGACTCTTCTATCAGTCGCAGGTTTGTATATTGCAGGGCATGCTTGTGAGGGAGAATTAACCTCGAAACGTCGCTGCTGAATATGTGTCATTATTGACTGAACGCCAACAAACATATCCATTTATAATACAATATTTATTCACGATTCATACTCTCATAGTTACCAGCCAGAGACCAACTCCCGGCTTATACCAACATTCCTGATTCATCTGACTCCTCCAAGATCCCCAAGTCCAACATCTGTAATGTGAATGTGTGTGATAGCTTTATCTTCGTTCACCGCTTCGGTACAGAAACATTTATGAAGAACTGTAGGGAACCTTTTCTTGACATCACTGGAGATGAAAGAAACCTTATTTCTATCTGAAGGGCCGTTTGATCCGGCTTGGTGCACGCTTAAGATTTGGCTGAAGGTCGGATGAAGGCCTGATAAAGGTTTAATTACAGGGTTGGATCCGTAGCCTCTGTCAAGCGTCTCATCTCAATAATCCCACTTGAAGCCTGGAGAGGTAGAATTTACGGGACAAAGAATAGACCTTTGTCTCATTTTACTTTCCTCAACCCAAGGAGTAACGAACGAAACGTAATCAGTCAAAAAGAAGTTGAGTTTTCATCGCATCTTTCGTTTCCTTTCCGTAAGCAATTCTATTAAAATACGTTGTACGAACATCCACTACCCGTGTATTTAGTCTATCATCAAAATTTCGCGCATTAGGGAAAATTATGGGGTGTGCTGTGGCTTCGCACCATTATCTTTAATACGACATTAATATTTGACTAAAGTTAACGTACCTGTTTGGTGAGCCCATCTTTTCTGGCTGGTAAGATACTGTGAGCGAGCGCTTTCGATGTAAAGACATCATCGTCTGGCCGTTAAGTCAGTATAATAATATTTCCGAAGTAGATTTCGTTCAGCAAATCCTCCAACAAATCAATAAATTTTTTAAAAGTGATTGTGAAACTATCTGGTGTGTTAGGGGCTCGACTGGAACATGTGAGGACGACGGAATGGAACTAGGCGATCAGCCGTGGCTTCAACCTTCTTTTCTTCGTAGTTCCCCTTCTGTAAGGCCATTGGTTGATGGATCACCAGGCGCAATAAACTTCTGGAAGAGCCTTCTTTCTTTATAATGCCCCTGGAACTCTTTACTTCTGAAGATGACAGTGTTATCAGAAACCACGACAGGTGGATAGCCGTGAACAGAGAATACGTTTTCCAGGTGTGCGATGGTTGATGTTGATGATGGAGCGTCTCTTAGTAGTGGTACTTCCTCACTTGCACCCTCTCCCAGTTGTCATTCGGCTGATTCCAAAGGTGGACTGCTGCTAACTGTGGGTTGAGCACAGGATTCACAGCGTTTAACTCTTTATAACCTCTATCAATAGACATATCTTCTGGAGAGCTGCTTCATCCAGGTAATTTCCAAGGGTGAGCGGGTTCTTCCAGAGTTGAGCGTTGTAGTGACTTTGGAATGAACAAGGGATCCATCCTGAAGAAGAAGCCATTGAAATGGTCAATGGTTCATCATGGATGGCTTTGCATGGTCCAGAAAGCCATCTTGAAAATTATGGCTCGTATGACGCTGATATCTTCAGAGAGAACCTTGCCTTCTCTCTCAAGCAGCCCTTCACGAGGAACTTTTTCATTAGCATGCAACTCTGCTTGAGACTACTGCAAGGTAAGCTCAAGGCCAGTACCCTACAATATTGGTACATCAGGGTCACATATTCAATCCCAAACCTCGACTGGTTCTGTCGGACCACTAAAAGCCCTTTGTATATATTGCACATGCATCTGAATAACGAGTTAAGGTCTCCGGGCCGCTACGATAGAAGCAAATATAAAAAGCTAATTTTGTCACGGGTTATAATGAGAGGGCATAATTGTTTTCAAACGAACTTGAGGAGTGTATACTCCCAGTAAGTTTCACACGGGTTTTTCCTTTTATTGTCTCTGCAGGAATTTGGCTATTAGTAAGATTGTTTTTATTTTGACTCCGTGAACTGTACATAGTTTTTTTTCTTTTAAATTGTCTCAGTATCGTATGTTTAACAAGTCGTTCCCAAAACCACAGGCCTAGCCTACAGTTGGGATCTATTATTCAATAACCTATAAGAAGTTTTCTTTTTCTTTTAATGTCTATTATTTTGAATTATTAATAAATCTCTCTCTCTCTCCTTCTCTCTCTCTCTCTCTCTCTCTCTCTCTCTCTCTCTCTCTCTCTCTCTCTCTCTCTCTCTCTCTCTCTCTCTCTCTCTCTCTCTCTCTTTCTCTCTCTCTCTCTCTCTCCCTCTCTCTCTCTCTCTCTCACTCTCTCACTCTCTCTCTCTCTCTATCTCTTCAACTATTTATAAAGCTGGCCATGAGGGTTTGAAGGTCTTTGGCTGTATCCTCCGCAACGGTTTCCGTAGTTATGGCTGTGCAGTTAAGTTGACGCAACATTGACTTCATTCGTTGATGTTTCAGGTGCCCTTACCAGCTGTGGAATAGGCGCGCGAGAGAGACAATCCACATTCTCGTTGTGTTTTCCCTTTATGTTCCTCACTCAGAAAGGAGACACAGCGTAAAGGGCGGGCAGATACCATCTGCATTTACACACGTTGTGGAATGCGTGCCAGTGGTACATTGTCATTGAGAAGAGTAAAGTTTCTGGCATAGACTGAGCTACAGAAGTGCGTGGCTATAGGTTTTCATGGATTCCACTTCATGACTGAGTACAGTAGCAATACCTGCAGAGCTGCCGTCTGTTGTAAGGATCAGGGGTCTAGTTGAATCAAACGGTGTTAATACCCATCTACTACACAAATTTGACTTCAGTGGAGGCAAATCGAAAGAATTTCTCACATTTTATGAGTAACTGCTGATTTTGTGGAGGAACCTGGAATGACGTTTGCATAATATGTCACCATGCCCATGAAACCCATCAAATCTTCTACTTTTCAAGAACGAGGCATATCGAAGATGTTTTGAACTTTCTCCGGTGATTTTTGTACTTCATTGAATGAGACTGTGACTGAGATAGTTGATACTTGCCTTGAAGAAGGAATTAGTTTTTTTTTTAGATGAAGATAATTTTCCTCGAGGTGTTCTAAACAAGCAACCAGGTTTCTTTTTCATTATTCCATTCATGAGCAGTGGCAAATAATATAATCAAAATAAGCTTTAACTATGAGTCCATTGAGAATCAGTGAGAATATTCTGTTGAATTCAAATGGTGCTGTTTGTATACCAAAGCTGAGACGGTTCATTTGAAAAGTGCCTTTGCGTGTGGTGATTCTTTAGATTTTTGCGTCCTTCCTCATCCACTCTGAGATGCAAATAGGCATTACGCAGATCTAGCTCACTGAAGTATTTCGTGACTTTGAAGTACTTCATG
Source organism: Pachypeltis micranthus (assembly GCA_020466155.1). Lineage (NCBI taxonomy): Eukaryota > Metazoa > Arthropoda > Insecta > Hemiptera > Miridae > Pachypeltis > Pachypeltis micranthus. Next base: position 27,319,068 of record CM035771.1, on the reverse strand, counting down.
GGACGAATTGGATGATTGGCTAAGACCAATTTTGCGTTGACCCCGCATTTGTAGTCAACGCACACTCGAACCCCTCCCCACGGTTTGGGTATTACGAGTAGTTGGCGCAGGGCAAACGGAACACCGGGTTCACTGATGGAAACTGGTTTTACCACTTCTCTCAGTTGGAGTTTGACTCCTAGATTGAGCACACAGCCCATGCGTTCTTCGAAAATTGAAGAGTGTTGTTTGATTATGTCTTCCACAGGCGTGACTGCGTTGATTGAAACTGTTTAATTTGATGCGAGACGGTCTCTACCAATTTCGTTGAGATCGAACAAGCCCACACTCGTACGCTCGAGTACGAGCGAAGTGATACCGATGTTCGTTACAGTAGAATATTCTTAGCAAGACGTTTGAAGTCTGTTTCTGAGAGCGAAAATTTGGCTCCATAGTCCTTTTCAAATGTTTGTGTTATTGAAAGAAACTCTGATGAAGTATTTGTCACAACTTGGTCTGACCTTGTACAAATCTTTGATGCAGTGGATATGACCAATACCATATTCTGAGTCCATATTGTGAGTTTCGTACAACTGGGTTGAGATGACATTTGTCTTTGGTTTGGCCTTTGAAGAGTATCTGTCGATTCCGCATTCCTTTGACTACTCTCCTGCCATCACCACTACTCATGTTATCTCTACTACTCTCTTTTGGTTTGTATTGTATTATTCATTCTGAATAATAACCATATGTTTTCGGTCGGGAAAAATTTGTTACAACCCCCCTCAAAATTTGATACTTTACGTTTCGAGACATGGGGATCCCAAATCTGCAATGTCCGTTCGTTTTGTGCCTTTAAGGTGGTCTAAAAACTCCGTTCTTCCGCACAAAAATCCCATTTGGTGTCTAGTTGTGCTCGCCATCTCGGCAATCCGATCGAACGAAGCCCATGGTTGTATGGGCAAAAAATGGTTTAATAAATTCACAAAACGGAGTCTTATCGCAAATGCGCCGTGTTTCGTATCGTTTTCAAGGTATTTTTACATCCTGGGTCGAATGGAGTGAGTGTACATACACATATAGTGTTTTACAACTGCGTATAGTGAAATTACAGTAATTATAGTGAGCCAAAGTCAACTAATTGAAAGAACTCGCGGGAACTACAGCAGAAGTCAACGTTTCGTCGTTAGTACTCCCTCCCTCCCGTCGCATCAAAACCACCCATCCGCTCGACTCGCAACGTCTTGCCAATTGCCTACAGGCGCTTACGGGCGCCTGGCGCCAGGGGAATATTTAGTTACCGTAGTTCCATCGTAGTCAGACCATGTTTCGTATGGTTTACTAGTATTTTTCGATGCTGAGTCGAATGGGATGGGTCTCGGAGCAGTAATACTAGGTCAAGCTGTTCATGAGAATAATAAACCGTTGTGTAATAATTTGCAGGGTTTTATCCGTCAGTTGTCATATTTTTATCTGTCACCTCGGGACACATCCGTTTCTGAGCTGCCTGTGCTAACGCCTCTTGTTTCCAAACCGTACAACTGCCACTATCCAATCGCTCTGTGCCACGTTACCACCAGTGTCATCTTCTCACTTAGGAGTGCAGCTCCTGGACAACTTCCCACATTCTCCAAAGAAACCACCTCGTGAAAATGCGCAGCCCCCTCGAAGCCTCGTGATCGTGAGGACATGATGTGTCTACAAGGTGGAGTGGTGTCACATGCACGGTGGGGACCTGTGAGGACTACGAAACGGACGAAGATGGAAGATAGGACAGGAGAAGGAAGTACCAAGGGCACCGATGTCCAGGGGATCAATTTCGTACAGGCTACCGAACGGAGCAAACCATACTATGGAATTGTGATGTGGGGTCGTTATTGACTGTAGTAGTTTACTCGGGTGTGATTCTTATCAGAGCCTACTATGGAATATATCTATTATTCAAGGAAGGAGCCTTTTCTTATATTCAGCCTAGGAACTGTTCTGTTAGTGATGCCATGCATCAAACATTTCTTTAACTAGTAAACTGTGTTTTTCGTTCATTTTATGACGTGTTTACTGCTTCAGGGTTATCAAGAAAAAACTGAAAAATGGTAGTACTGAAATGGTGGTGGAACAGTCCGGAATTTCGCAGTGCCCTCCCAAGTATCTCATATTTTAAACTATCATCGTATAGGCAGTTCTGAGAAGCTAAAATCGGTTTTCTGCGAAGTTTTTGACAATTTATTGTGCTGCTCTCGTCAGGGATGAGAACTTCACAGTAGTGTTGTGTTATTTGAAGCTGCCTGAAGTGGAATATAACCAAAATCGTTAAAGCCGTTTTTGATAAAATACGTATTTGGTGTAATCTTAATGGTAACCATTGTTAGTTTTGAACCAATTTAGCTCATATCCTTACTTTGGCGTCTTGTAACGTGGAGATCTGGAGAAACTGTTTAAAACATTTGCCCAACTACACAACTTTCTATCTAGTTACAGCTGGGGATAGGAAAAGTGGATTCCAGAGCCAATTCTGCAATTCTATCTTTCCTGACTGGTGGTATACCGTGGGTATGGCGTACTATCTCCTTCAGCACACTACCAGACAAGATAACTCGCCCAACTCGTAGTATAATGCAAGAACAAGCCCAATAAAGCTCAAGTTAACGTTGACAATATTCTCGTAAAGTTTGGCCTCTCGTACTCACTAAGCGACGAACGTATAATTCGTAATGGAGGATTCTCCGTCATTTCCAATTCCGCTCATCGAAACCATTCGCTGAAAGTCGAGATGACGCGAGAAGAGAGCACTTGGGCTTATTGGAAAAGTTTAGCGCATCTCCTCAGCAAACGCCTCCTTTCGTCAGCTTCCCAATTTCTCCAGACTCTTTCCCAGTTCTCTACTTGGGGAACAAAATGTTTCTGAAGACTTCTGCGGTCCAGCTGTTTTACTACGTTCTCGCAATCGACCCAACTAGATGGAAGTTGGAAACTTCCGAAACGTCACTGAACTGACTCCGAACATTGAACACTGCTGGTTGAGATGGCACTGCTAGTAAGAACGTGTACATAGACCCTACACGTGGTACGAGCCGATTCCACCTAGCTGATCCAAAAAAATCTGGAGTAACTCACCACACATCTGAACTTTCCTCTGCTCCTCATACTTTGTCACTCGGTTATATGCGTCCAGTAGAACTTAACCTCGCTCTCTATATCTGCCTCTCTCTGGGAAAACCTCCAGTTTTACCGTGGCCTGTGGTGAGATGGAGATTGATGAGGCAGTCAAAACACTCAACAGTGATCTCGTACGAGTTGGAGAGTCGTGGAGGTCGCGTTTTGTGATATCAACCTGGGGACAACCGAGGCGATGGTGTTGGGGTAGGCGAAAGTTCTAAGTAAGACGAAAGACTTAGGTATCCCAATAAGTAACCTACAATGATATCTCTCTTGAATGAGTCGAGACAGCCACCATCTTGCGAATCTCAATAGATAACACACTAACATGGGATTTCCAAACAATGACGATTTGCAACTGGGCCTTCAGTAGCGTCTACCGAGCACTACGGCCTCAAGGATGTCACTTCCCATAACCGATGCCTCGGTTGATTAAATATTGTAGAGAGAAAACTGCACCAAATAGCTGCAACAGTGTTCTAAGAGCTAAACAAAGAAACCTCGTGAAAAAACGTGATGATAACCGCGCATCGTTTTAAGGTCCTTCCTAGAACAGGCACCGAAAGTGTGTAATAAACACGTTGATATGTTTACCTCACCAAAACAGTGGAATACTTCAAAGAAAAAAAAAATTAACAAATTCAAGCAGATTTGTAAGTAAATAGTGATGGTGTGTGCAAAAGTGTTCTGCGGCAGTAGAAGAGTTTGTTTGTACCTGATTGTTCAACAAACGATGTCAATCACCCTCTCTCCCTCTCCAGCACTATTTCTCGTTCTTTCTCCCACAGCAATCTCTAGCATTCTCTCTCGCTCTCTCCCTCCCCAGCTCTCTCTCCATCAGCACCATAATGTAAGACGTTTTTGTTATTTTCTTCTTTGTTATATTTTTTTATTCTTTGAACTTTTTTTGTATTTGTAGTTTTCATAAGTGTTAAGTATTTAAATGTTTAGTGAGTAAAGTTCATAGGCAAAGAAGGGAAGGAATATAGAGTACTCACCCTTCTGATCACCTAAGACTATGTTTCTATGTGTCTCAGTACACAATATGAAAGGATGCGTGAATGACAGCAAGTTCATGGGTGGCCCCAGCCAGTTCGAAGAGGCAGTGATAGGATTAGGCTGAGGTTCAGCGATTTTATTTTTTAAGTTGTTTCCGAATCGGCTTCTCCTTTTTTTTATTGATTTACACGTTACTATAAGTTGTTTTGCTTTTATGTTAATTTTTAGGGGCCGTCTCAGAACCTCCACTGTAAGAACGCTCTGCATGAGGAGTCCGTTGGAGAGTGGGCTCGAGGCTGGCGGTTTTCACCCACCTCAACCAGCTGGTGCGAATGGTGTGTGACTATGTAGTAATTTATCTGGTATGGATGTGAGTAATTAGTAATTATTTCGCATGTTGTTAGTGAGTACATTATGATTATGACGGTGTTTATATTTGAACATTGTTAAAAGTTATTTACGTGCCGATAAAAAAGGTGTCAATAAGGAAACTTTGTACTGCTTGTTCTCCAGGAAGAACAGAAGCCCTAATTTTCCCTGGTCGATAAGTAAATCGTTCATTCATTCTCTCTCTCTCTCTCTCTCTCTCTCTCTCTCTCTCTCTCTCTCTCTCTCTCTCTCTCTCTCTCTCCCTCTCTCCCTCTAGTACTAAACAGTTAGAATGTTGCTATTTGTTTTAATTATTGTTTGAAATTCAAAAAAACGTGAAATGGGCAGTCCCACGTGGGCTTACAATCAATTGAACAACTTTCATTACACGGCCAAGATTTATCTGGAGGTAAAATGCGAACGCGCCGAGATCTTTTTTTTTCGAAAATAGCTCTTGGGAAAAATGGTCCTCAGAATAAGGTCCGGGTGCCAGATGTAAGAGTTTGAGGGGGAAGGCAGGAAATGATGCTGTTAGAAAGCATTGAAGCTTGTCGTGGCCGTACGTTGTGTAGCTGGAAAGAGAAGGAGCAGGGCCAAAGTGATGTTCTCAATCACTTGAGAGGTTGATCAATCAATGCCTCGCCATCGCCACTCGCACAATACTTTCGCGAGGGTGCCAACATTGAAGCAAGATCGTGCTGGAAAAATGTTAGCCGTTTTTGTCGAGGTCGTCGGACCTTTTCCTGTCTACCTCTAAACTCGACGGATATAAATCAAAGTTCTCTCCCGATTTTCCTCCGTCTTTTCTTCCGCGGGCGCTCGGCGTGAAAACTGCGTAAACGTCAGACGGTTGTCGGCTCCAACGTGCTGAAATACTCAACGTGAATATGCGTCACGTATCAATCATTTGAAAAAAAAAAAACTCAACGCGGACCAATGAAGCCGAACATGGCGGCTCTCTGAGAGCTTCATTTTTCGGGCATCCCAACAATGTTCAGTGTAGCGAATGGTGATTTGAAGAGGAAATGGAAGTACCCCCCTGGAGTTCAATTCAGCTTGTGCGCTTTCCCGCTGAGTCTGCACTCCCATAAAGACTTCGATTCGTTGTTCAAATGTTGACAAGCTATTCTCGATCCATTTCCCTGTTATTTTATGAGCGTACGTTTATATTTTAAACACATTGATAAGTAATTGCACATTACAGAGATTTCCCAATACCCGGCATTCAGGTCAGCTCATAATGTATTCCACGATCCACGCCGAGCTCCCAAATCATTCGCTAATTCTGTTCTGTTCACTTCCATACTCATCACAACAGCCCCTCCACATCTTTTAATATTGTTAAGTACATACGTATCGCTATGCTTCATGGTGGGACAAAAGAAGAATCATCAAAGTGAGCAGCAATTAGCGAAAATACCGTACTTTAATGAACCCAGGCGTTTACGTTTTGAGGTCTACCAACCCCAAAAATATATGGTAAAAACGATCAGAGATTTTCGTGGCTTTTGCTACTAGCTATTTTTCACACAGTTCTTATTAAGTACGAGCATTACTTCACGTTTATGTACAAACTGGAAGTGTTGAATGTTCCAGAATTTGGGGGGCTACAACCATGGGGAGTAATCAACGTATACATTTTTGGTGTGACTGATAACATAATTGTTTCAAAAAGGTCCAGGTTTAGAGTTCTAGAATTATACGCAAAACACTGCGAAAAAATGTCGTTAGTTTAAATTACGAGGTTTCTGGGGTTACTCTCGACTATTTTATGACCGTTGATAAATTGTCTATCTAGGCGTGATTGGCTACTGCCCCGCTGTCTGGGGTAGAAAACTCACAGCCAATGACAGGGGAGTACTGGCCCAATCCCAGAAAGTTGAGCCCCTTTGGATCACCAAGGCCTATAACACAGTTTCCACTGAAGCGTTCCAGGTTATCACTGGTCAGTTACCAGTTGACTTGGCCGTTGAGTGCATGGACAAGCGGAGAGTGAAATGGGAGCTTCCTCCACTCTGGGCTGAGCTCCGCGTAGACCTCCCAGTTGAACGAAAAAGATGAGTTGGCATTAGATAAGTATCAAGCGAGATGGGAATCCTCGTCAAAGGGACGTGATAAGTATGAGTTTTTCCCCAGCATCCATGAACGTCTAAGGAGAAAGTGAGTTGAGGCAGTTGCTGACAGCGCTCCAATTCTTTCCCCTCAAGCGTTCCGCCTCCAGTGCGGATGAAACAAGGAACCTAGTGCTGATCCACTGTAGCTCGTACAAAAGTGAGCTGCCAAACCTACCAGCATTGACTGCTACTAAGCAAGCCTTTAACCACGTCGCAAAGAAGGTCATAGCAAAGAAACGTGGTCATAGTTGAAACTTGCCACCCAAGTAAATAGTTAGATCAAGTTAGAAGCCAGATTAAGAACTCCTCCCAGATGGTACAGAACTCCCCAGGGGTTCCAATCGACAAAGCACTGACTATAGCACTCCACCAAGAGACTGGCAGAATTACCAAACCTGCCGTACCTCCACAGGTCCGGAGTTCAGTGGATGCTGAGCGAATGGCTCTTGGGTGATAGCGAAACAGCCACCTCCATGAGCACCGACTGATATAACTCTCTCTGAGGGTTCAGGAACAGTAATATTAATAAGGAAACAGACTTGATGTAAGCGAGATGAGAATCTTCGTCAAAGGGCCGTGACAGAGAAGACGGCTGACCAAATCTGCTGAAACTTGATATCTAGCGAAACGCCAAAAATAATTGTACGAACAAAATCCACCCAACATTAACTATAGATATCATAGTGGTCAGGACACTAAATAGTTTTTCTCTAAAATGGCTCTAACGATGTTGGCTAAATTTCCAGTATAGACAGCTTCAGATGACAGGACAATACTACCTAATAATTCTCATCCGTGGCAAAATGACGAGAGCAACATAATACATTACCAAACATTTCGATGAAATCGACTTGGGCGCCGTTTTTCGTTGTTAACTCCGCTCAAATAACACTGGGATCTTCAAATATTTACGTAGTACTCCAACGAAGTGCGTATACGATAATCATATAATGTTACTCATAAGATAAATAGACGCTAATCCAGAAATTCCTGAATTATAACCCCTCCGTTTCACTCACTACCATTTCTCACCATTTTGACACATTAATTCTGGAACAGTGATAATTGTCGTTGTCAAAAAATCCGTGTTCGCACTCACATTAATTTTCTGCGTACTGATTGCAGAATAACGGTTGTGGCACAACTACGAGCACCTCAATAAGTTCCGGAACTAAAAGTGCTCTCACTTTCATCCACCGTGAAGTTTTTTTGACACAGTTAAAGTGATCTGAGTGAAAAATGAATTGAATCAGTAGCAAAAGCCATGAAAGCCAGAGAATTTCGGAGAGCTAAGGAAAGTTGGGTGATGCATTGCACCCGATGTATTTTTCACATTTTTTTCCATTTTTAACGTGTCGATTTCCTGATCAATATGAACTGTTATATCAGCCAACACACATACGTACATATACATACATATTCTTCTGAAAAATTCACCCACCAACCAACAACTTTGCGTAATTTATCAAAAATTCGAACCGAATTTCTCAAAGTATTTTGGTCATTGACAATCAATTGATTTGAGTCCATTCTTCTCGGACATTTCAGTCAATGGTCCATTTTCAACTGGGGATTTTATACGTTTTACCTTCGATTTGTTGCGTCAAGTGAGACTTCTGGGCAACCACCACATCAGTGGTGCGTGGCAGGTTCGTAGTGACTTACAATTAAGGCGCCTTAAGTTCCAAGCGGCATCTCAAACTACTCTCCACGTATTATAACATCTCAACACCCTGTTTCTCTCAACTCCGCATTTAGATGCCTTTAGGAATTACGTCGGATAGCGACAAACTTCCCAATGCACGACAGGCAATAATTAATCCTGCGTCTTCTCCTCTCAATTTTGAACTACGTTATTACTGCGATATGTGACTTAGAGTGACGAATCAGCTGTGACAGCCGCGGAAAACACAACGTCATATTTCGTAATGTTTTTAAAATAAAAGCGGTAGAGGACACAAATATTTGCTACATCACACAACTTTCCTCAGCTCCACGTACATTCGGCGATTCTAATTCCCCAGGCAACTATTCAAACTAGTTTTTCGTTCAGTGTGCATGAACGATCTTCCGAGTGTGCTTGGAGTTCTTAAAGAAAATGTCAGCGATTAATTTTCCAGAATTTATTGAGTTACTCATGCTTCTGCCAGAATGATCAACGCGTAGTAGATTCATGCGACTATAACAGGAGTTTTTTGAGAATGTTTCTCTAGGAATTGTTGGGTAAAAATTGAGAGAAATGTCTTTAAAACGGCAACGATTCGAATTTCGGAAGTTGCTCCTAATTATCTAATGAATGTTAGTAAACGTCCAATCGTACACGTAGTTTACTTTACTGCCACTCTAATTCTTCTGAAAACGTTGATCTCATCGCGTTGGGTTGTTTCCCTCCTCCCTTCCGTTGATAAATTTGATAAAGGCTCTAATAAACGAAGTCTTGCCAATGTGTTTAGCTTTAGGGTGCTAAAAAAACGCCGGAAGTATATGAAGTTTACGAAGCCTGTGGGACGGTGTCGTAGGCCGTACCAGTTACGTTCAAATCGCTAATAAAATCTTGTTATTAATTTACAACGCCTTCAAACTGCTTAGTTGGTTTTCTCCCTTTTCCATTCGCCTCCAGCTGCCCAGCACAACCGTCCATTTCATTGTGGCCGACCTTCTTACGATCAGATACAGACTTTTCACACCAAAACCCTCATTTTTCTTAGGTATCTTTTTTGTCGGAGGAGCAGAATTCGGTTCGTTTCTTTTTTCTCCGTTTGCAGCCATTCACCGTAAAAGCTATATCATCCGCCACGCCCGTTTTCCATTGTGGCCGAACACTGAGTCTTTTACCCTCTTTTTCGACTCCCTTGGCCCAACAAGTTTAAGGCATGTACAGAACAAAACACCAGAGTGGCGATACCATCAATGGAAGTGGTTATTTCTCCACCCAACTCAATCAAAAGCACGGCTTTTTTACTTCTCTGATCCCTAAGGTAGAGAGAAATGTTATCTAATCTGGTGGAAAATATGTTTTTCCAGCAAATTTGTAAGTCTGCTGAATTCAAATACATAATTTGGAAAAATAGCGAGTTTTTCATGCGTGTGACCTGTGTAAACTGTAAATGCTCTCATACATTCATGAAGGGGTTTTATCAGTCTTTGGACGCAGATACACAAACAAAAATTGTTTTTTCGGCGATTATATAGCATTTGTTTCTACTTCGTAGGGCTGACGAAATGGAAAATGGTTAGATCCCTTCAGGTTTTCAGAGATCAGCGAAAACTCTATCGGAAATATATGTGCGTGTTGGCATGTAGCTGGGATGTTCATCTCCGAGGGTTCATATTTTAACGTCGTCGGCATTATCCCCCACGAAGTATTCAGAGTTCACGGCTGCTCAGCATGATTCTAGCGATGCAAGGGAACTAGAGCTGTGTCTCAGCTCACCCTACCGTTCGATGTGACCGGAGTGGGCTTCTGAGGGTATCCATTGAGGCTACTCCTCAAGTCGTTCACGTCCTAATGAGATGAGGTGTACAAGAGGCTGGATAGTAACATTATGTAGGTGTCGTGAGCTCATTAAACCCGTGTCAAACATCCTAATGCGAACTGCAAAGAGTTCGCTAGTGCCTCAGCACCCTAAGGAAAGAGAGTGGCACCACTGCACTGGGTTGACCCCGGAGAAGTACTGTAGACTCCCACCAGTCTGCAGCAACCGTGAACGTCCAGGTGGCCCCTGAAAACCAGAATCTTGCACTTATGAGACGATCCCGAATAAGACGAGATCTGTCTTTGAATGATGCTGTCGGAAGCTCATAGTTTGGTGGCAAATAACAGCATAAGTCGTGTCTGCTTGCCATTTCGATCACTTTAAGAGCACCCGGAGAACTAACTGCGAAAATAATTTAAATGGTTGGCTTAATATTTGTTGAATCCAAATTGAAAAATCTCTTGCAATTCAACTGTCGTGCACTGTTCGTGAGGACGGCATCAGGTAATTGTAAGGGTAATCTCAGCGTGATGATCTCTAATCGGCTTCAGTTGAACTATTTGAGTTCAAACCCCAGTTCTGCTCATGGAAATATTTCAGGAGGTCCTTCTTCCATCGGTAGGCGGAATCGATGTGCAAAAAGGATCATCGAGGCAAAAATTATACCTTCTTGGTTCGTATGCAACATAATTTCGATTTAGAAATACTCATAATTTGTAGTTGTAAGAAGTTACCTCCTCTGAACCAAAATTAGAGTGCAACCTATGCTGTTAATAAATGTAAAATAAATAAGCGGGTACATTTGAATAATTAGCTCTCTTAGAATAATAAAATACGGAGATAAAATCAACCATAAGGTTGTTATCAACCTGAAAGGAATACATTGCGTGCAGCGGAACAAGGAACGGCTTCCTTTCGGAGGCATGATCGATTCAGGCTGCCTTGAGCTTCGTGCAATAGTAGTTCTTGGAGTAAAGCCGTAAATTAAGAGAAACCAAGGAGAGTACGATGAAATTTTCGACGGTCTGATTCGTGACGTCAATGAGGAAGAAGGAGATAGTGCACATTTGAGATTTCATTCCACGATGCGCTACGATTGAAGACCGCTTTCAATTTCTCCGCTCCTTTTTTCCACCGCTACTTCAATTTCTCTGTCGAATGAAGACTGTCTACTGCTTGGGCTAATTGCAGACTTAGAGTCTGCAGGATTTCAATTTCAACTAAATTGAAAAGGGGGGAACTTAAGTTACTCTCAATGTACGTTAGATGGTTTTCTAATGAAACGGCATTCAAGTCATGGTGTGCTGCGGCGCTTTTTTGAGCCTCTCAAGAACCGTATTACTTGAAGAGTTGCCCTCAGATTTTTATTACAAGAAATGAGGACCACTGGGAACGATCTCTTGGTGAGTTGGTTCTTCCATTGCTCCAATCCGAGAATTTGCCTCCAGTGGAATGCATGATAGGGTGAAGTGGGTCACTCAACAAACCTCGGAGCATAAGCACGAGCGACTGAATGAAATTGTTAATTCAGCCTCTATAGTGATCTACGTACCAAAATGGTTTTGGCTCGAATCAAATTATTAAATGCTTCAGCAAAAACCGATTTTGGATCACTTTTTACTTTTTAAAGTATAAGGAATTATTGTGATTGTACAAAAACAGTTATTATCAGATTATAAAAGTAATTGATTATACCAGATATTTTGTACTGATCCATTTAGAGGCTTTTCGAATACCTCCCTTCAAATTCGTACGCGCCATTTCGTAGGTTATGCCTGGAGAGATTCGCGAGTTTTGTGATTTGAAAGCAGGTCATTGAATTTCGTTCACCGCGAGTCATCTTTCTTTGACGAAGGTAAAGTGGTTTATGAAGCCTGTAACACAAATATTTTATATCAGATTATGTCACAGTTGGCGTTAATAAAATGTCAAATTTTAACGCGAAATAAGATAACAAAAGTGGGCGATCAAACCGCGTCTTCTGAGCTACAGCCGGGAGCATCTCGTCACCATCGTTACGTTTCACCTCAACGACCTAAAAATCAATAATTCCTGACCCCATCTCCGCCCTTTTTAATGAACGTACGAGGGGATTAACGAGACCTCCCCACCACCTCATTTAGTGGGGTTGGAAATAAGTTGTTTGTCATCAATGACTTTTTATAATATTGACTGCGAGTTCTTTAATTGTTTAAAATTAGTTAAGTTGGTTGGGAACTAGCGTTGCGGACAGTGTTTTTGTGTTCATTGTTCGCTTTGCTCACCGAAGAGCAAATATCAGATCCGCGATTTTTACTCCAGCAACTACGTTTTTCATTCCGTTTATATGAACCTGGTAGAAAGCTAAACATAAAAAGTGGTAGCGCTCAAGATTCCGGATTTTATTGAGTTGCACATACTTACGCCACGTCACTTGTTGAGTATTGAGTGGATAGGTGGTCTTAGAGTGTCAACACAATTCTTCCGAGAACGCTCGTGTTGACTGTTTTGGAATTATGAAGCGTGGTGAAAGCCAGAAGTGAATGGATTCCGGAATTTCGGGTTCCTTCTCATTATCTTATTAGCTATCACTGTGTTGGTGGCTTCTCGCATTACCAACCTGATTTTTATCAGAACACTACAGTAGGATCAAACGCAAAGCCCTCAAGCTAAATCCGTGTAGAAAAACCTCCGGTAAGATTGGGTGGGGAGCAGTTTTTGAAAAGTAGCGAATTGTGCTTATTGTGCAGTCAGTTCAATAAACTTTTTTTTCGTTTTTAAACCTCTACTGTTTTCCATATATTCTCTACACTAGTATCATATGAACGTGATTTATTAGGAAAAATCTGCGCAAAACGAGATTTTCTTCAAAAGTCTAAATAATTTACCCTTGCCCTTTCGTCGATTCTTTGGTAACGAAACTATTGTTACAGTCGTGCTCTTTGAGCCAACTCAGACAACAAATTGAATTAAAATTGTACTTAGTACGGTTACCCCGTCTGAAGCTACCTATATAAACACACAATCAAAATTCTGAAGGGGGGCCCAGACTACAAAAAGGATGTAAGGATCAGGTCGGGGAGGACAGAAGAAGAAATGGACGTTCCACGATAGAACGACTACTAGTTACGACGCGAGGATCATTGGAAATGAGAGGGCGGACCATCTGGCCAGACGTGGTTCGTCCACAGTACCTATTGGGCCACTGCCCCATTGCGGGATTTCTCTGTCACTAGTTAAAAGGACTGTGAAAGAACATGCCAGAAGACTGCATCAGACAATCTGGAACGCTGCAGGAGTAAGACACTCCAAACGATTTGTCTCAGAGCAAACAGGTGAGACAAGAGACACCCTTCTGAGGATGGAGAGGAAGGACTTAAGGCAGGTTGTTGAGATCATAACAGGGCACTGCAGAATGAACAAACACATGTATGTCATGGGTATAGCCGAATCCCCTCTATGCAGGTGGTGTGGCACGGATGAAGAAACTCCCTACCATGTTCTGGCCCAGTGCCGGAGACTTGAGAGGGAGCGATTTTTGGTCTTTGGCACCACTTCTCCCAGGATGGATACCAACGAGGACTCCTTCAGGAACTACCTGGCTTTCCATAGGAAGCTAGGCATAGACCTGTAAGACACTAGGACTGGCACAATAGGTCATATGGCCGCGGTGCACACCCCATTACTGGGAGTACAGTCAGAAGATTATATATATACGACGCGAGCAACACGAGGGTGGTAATACCTCGAAGAACGCCTGTTCATGTTACCTGCCTCCCTCCACTAGAGTGAGATTCTGACACTGCCATACGAAGATCCTTCTGGTCATATTCGCAGCTCTTGGTTTGCTGAGTTAGTGGATGATCCCAGCTGCCAGATACTACCTGAACATCCAGGGTTCTGCGCAATGTCAGGCCTCAGTCCCTCGCATGACAATGCACTAACAACCTGTTTGTACCACTTCGTGACAATCCCGGCCTCGATGAATACGCAGACACCTGCAGCACGTGATTCAGTGACTCCAACTTGTTACTGTAGGCACAAAGCCAAGCATCCAAACGTTCTGATCCCGGTCTCTTGTACCCCTCATTGATGTAGGCAGTGACGTCATAAAAACAGTATGAAAGTACCAGTAATCCCTTCCATGGATGCCTTCTGAAGCCCACTTCAACCACACTGAGTTTCCCTTCATCAACTGAACCATGCAGAGCAGCCACGCTGAAGGCTCATTAGGCTTAAGGGCAGATGGAGTCACCTTGTCACACCCCTGCAGCTGATCCTGAACGAATCCAAGATCAGCAGCAGTGAGTCCAACACCCCTTCCAGATGCTCGCAATAGTGGTAGAGAGACATGGAACACTAAGTGTCGGAGGCATACCCAAGCACGCAGATGATCGCACCATTCTCCTAAGACTTACTAGCCTATGCACACACACACAGACCATTTCAACAATTTTTTTAGACTCAGTAGTTCCTACGACAAAAAAATCTGAAGAAAATTCTCAATTTTTTAGCCGATTACGTAGCTTTATTTTCTACTTTGTGGGGCAGGTAAAACGTGAACATGCACAAAGGTAAATAACTAATATAATATGTACTAGTACATGTACCAATAATAGCATGTAGTTTAGAAGTAACGTTAGCGCTATTTGAGTTAAATTGAATAAGTATTGAATGAGTTTATTGTCCTCATGTGCGCTAATACTTTTACCGATGTACCGGTATAATCAAATTCCGACTGAGCTTTGACACATTAATGATTACGCTGCTCATAGAAGCAAATCAAAAAAGTGAACTAATCTTTAACTGTTATCAACTGTATTATAGTAGCTAACATCTACTGATTTGCCCTTCATTTTTATTTTCAATCCAAATTTTAAAAAGAAAAATTATAAAAATATTTAATAAATAATTGAAAAAGTAGAAGTAAAATGAGGTACCATTTTCGGGTTTTGTTTAAGTGCTTTACAATCATTCCAGATATTATGAGTAAAAATTCATTTTGCTCTCTCTCTCTCTCTTTCTCTCTCTGGCTACATATATAGGAATTTCGTATTCATGTCTGCAAGCATCTTAAGGATACTACGACGTTGAAAATTCCTGCGCATCGCACTCCATCATTGGAAGAGTCCTTTCCAGAGCAGGCGACGAAGCTACAACCAGAGTCACAACGTTCTCATCAATATGTTCTTCAGACCAATTACAAGACAAAAGTTCCATTTTTTGTTATCTCCAAGAGCAGCTCTTGTTGTTAGAGCTTCTACATAAGATTTGGTTAATTAATCCTCAACGTCACGTGTACACAGCGTACGAGCTAAGGTGAAGGCATGGTAAGTTGTGGGATGCACATCGCCAAGTATTCTGTATCTGGTTGATTCTATCATCACAATTAATAAGCCAGAAATACGTCGAAAAAAAGAAAATTGGGTAGAACGGATATGTCCACCCTCTTCAGTTGAGAATACAAAAAGTGCGATCCTAGTTGAGAATACGACCCTTAAGTCATCACGTCTGAATGGAGAAGGGAAAGTTGGAAGATGAAGAGTAGGCTTGCGGTTATGAGGAAACTCTGGAACCCCTCCACTGTAATGAGAACGGTCGTAAGGAAGATAATGGAGTCAGGACCAGCCTACTGCACCGCATGATAAATCCCAAACTACCCCGTTCGTAATGGGCTTCAGAGTAAACTATGAGAATGAAGTGGGAGCGGAAGGGAGGGAGTCTGCACGAGGGAGCCGATGGGCTGTGCTGCGGGAAGTTACCGGATTGGTAGGGAGAGAAAAAAAAGAAGCGAAAACGTTTAGGTTCCGAATTAGAATAAACCTTTCAGTCAAAAAGTCAGGAGAACAATAGGCAAGCAGTAGGTTATGCGCGGGGAACTATTGCCGAAGCAGCACTTGCTAAATCAAGCATAATTACGTAATATCAAAAATTCAGGGTTTTTGCCCGAGTCACATATCTCGTTCTCCGATTGATGAAATTAAAAATGAATCGATTGCACTTGCTTTAAAGAGTGTTGATAAGTAACGCACGTATACTATTTATTCGTTACGGAGGAAACATCCACTTTTCAAAGCTGTGACGAAAAAATAAAGCATTCAACATGTTTCTCAATCAGCTTAATAATTTTTTGGTCACGTATGGAATGTAGTAGCAGGAATGTAGTCCTCAGGTGTGAGTAGTGAGAGCCAAAAATAAATACACCCATTACAAATCGCAAATCGTGCGAGGAGTGAAGATCCCACAGGTCTTATGTGTAGCCAGCTATATTGTTAAAAATGCTTATGGCATCAATCTTCATTATTTTAGTTGACTGATAACTCTAATCATGCCATAGGGCAGATAGTCTCACCCAGCGAAGCACATGGCTGAAGTTGCAGGTCTTAGTAACCGGATAAGCATTGTAATAGAATGATTCCTGGGTCAATAGTCGTGTTCCTTGAATGATATGCGTATTTCCACAGAGAAAGGTCCACTTGGCTCGATAGTTTGTACTTGATAGAATGAATCGACTGATCGTGTTTCGTGGCCATTTTTTCTCAATAAATTGATATCAGATATCCAGAAGTCGGTATCACGTTCGCATACTAATACTGATCTTCACACGCTGACTGCAAAATCTTTACCAGAATGCTGTTTGGTGCAAATCGAAACCAAAGGCTTTCGTTCATCATTTTCCTCAAAGTCCAACCTTCGAGCCACCAAAACCTTCTACATGTCATTTCAATCGCTCTAATTCTCTTCTCTATCCTTCAAGGGCTGTTTAAGTGTTCAATCGCATTGGAAGCCCCTTATATCCGTCACTTGTCTCTCCAAACGTCTTGCCCCTGTCTGGTTCGTTCAAATAGTAGCTCGCTTTTCTCAAACCGATTCGCATCAAATCTAGAGACAACTTCAATGGGTGTCATTCTGAACTCTCATTCTCACGTTAGAGGGTCCACATCGATTTTATCAACTCTTTCATCCAATTGATAGACCAAACCAAAGCCGTCTGTGAAGCCCAGTTTCATGAGTAAAGTTGTTTCAGAGTGATACTGAACGGTGAGGTGAGCCGAACGTTCTTGACAAACACACGTTCCAACAATTTTGTGAAGCTTTAAAACCCGGGAATGAATAGCGGAAGTAAGCGGTAGCTAATTCCTCATCACTTTCAATGAGGGACCGTGGAAAACAACGCTGTTTGCTTACTTGCTTGAGGCCGTGTTTGAACAGCTTTCACCGTTCGTGTTGAGGAAACTTCACGTGGTATCGAATTATTTGTGTACTGCAGCGATACCTAATTTACTGCTTTACATCAAAGCTTCTCTACGGGGGTCTCGATATTTACGAGATTGCTAATATTTGATCAACAAACTGCGGACCAACTTTGTCGGAAGTTGTGGTGTACCAGTTCAAGCGCTCGTTAGGTTGATTAGATTCAAGGCCTTCTTCACTCGTTGAGCTCCGATCAAGCGGTCCCGTTAATTCTCTTGCACATGAGCACAGATTTCTTCAATGGTCGACAGCTGGAAGGTCGGATCAAAAGTCGAATCCTTCAGGGCGAGAATCAATTAACTTAGAGATCAAATCTGTTTTTCGTTCAGAGCGAACTTTGGAATTGGTAGCGCTAAAGATTCCACAATTTATTGAGTTGCTCCTACTTATCTCATCACCTTTATTGAGCAACCATAAGTGGTTCTAATGCCGTTTTGAAGTCCATCCAATGTGCACTACCAAACATACACCGACGCCAGTACTGCGATTTTCCGTGATTCACTACGGTCTATAATTGCATGTACGGAGTAATCTCAATCGAGAATAGCATGTGCTGAATGTTGCAGTACTGTCCGTGTCTGTTCTGCAATATCTTTGCTGTGGGGCACAGGTGGGGGGGGGGGTCTATCCAATTGGCGTTCTTCCCTGATAGGACCCACGGAAGAAGTTCAGGCTGCAGTGATGGTGTTGACCGCCAGGCATTTTATGCAACACTGGCCTGAAATGATTCCGTTTGAGACTATTGCTAAAGAGCTTCTGTATCATGTGTGTAGATTTCTCTAGACACGATCAATGTTCGAAGTTAACAGTCAATCTTCCTTCCTTTTTTCCGCTTTCGGGAGAGAGTTCCGTGTCATTAGCTTTTAATATATTAGAACCACCTGTTTTCCACGTTCAAACTTGACCTTACTTACGTTCGATGAGCCATCAAATCCCTTAGGATCTTCCCCGGCCTTTTTCCGAAATTCTCGGGGCGTCTTCTCATCATAGCGTCACACTTCTGCTAAAAGAAACTTTGCTTTCTTAAAAACCGCAGCATTTGCCCTCAATACCCCCAGTCATTCCGCCCCTACAGCTTTCGTTCACTTCTCAAAGAATCAAATAATGGTGGGGAGAATCTTTCTAGCGACTGTCCAATACACAATATATCAGAGCCTGAGTAATGCTAGCCAGTGTATTAGGCCCATGCCTGAGCTGCCTTTTATGCCATGCTAGTAAGGAGCGAACGCCTTTCCTTTCCCACGTACTTTCCTGCCACCCGATTCCTTAACGTTTCTTCCTACTACGCAGGGCTAAGGAAAGTAAAAAATATAAATCCGTTTCAGACTACTGAGAGAAACATAACACACTTAGAACTAAAAGTCCATTAGTATCAAGTTGTGCTCACCTTCCCGGCAATCTCACGATCCGACAACACCATGGTTGTTGTTGGCAGAAAATGGTTTGAAAAATTCGCGAAAAAAACGAAATTTGGGCAGTTTTACGGCATTTACGTCGTGTTTTGTATCGTTTCCCAGGTATTTTTTGATGCTGAGTCAAATAGGACGGGTTCGGCACGACTGCGTCTAGATGGGCAACAGTAAAATTAAAGCAAATATAGTGAGGCGAAATTTACGACTTGAAGGAAGAAACTCACGGGACCTATAGTAAAAGCTACTGTTTCCACCCAGCCTACGCTCGATCTTCACGCTGCGTCCAACTACCCCTCAGTTCGACTCGTCGCGTCGTGGCAATTGCCTTGCATCGCCTAAAAAAATTTCGTTGTTGTGGTCATTTTTTGTATCGTTTACTAGTATTTTCGGCTGCTGAACCGAATAGGTTGGATCTCTGAAGTGCTCCACAATCATTGTCGTTCGCATGTGAATTGTCATTGTCCAGATTGTTCACAAAGCCATTATTATATTTTGTATTATACAAAAGCAACTCAATTATGCTGTTGTTTTATGTGCTCAATAAACCGTTGTGTAGTAACTTGCAGCGGCTTTTTCGATACTGTCAACCGATTTTGGTGATCGGGGGGGATGTGTACCGTATAACACTGCGTGGGACATTTAATGGCATGTGAAGTCGAAACCTAATTATACTCGTAGTCATACAACCGATAAAAACCCCAAAGATACATATTTTTAATCGAAAACTACAGCGATTTAGATGCATCTCTCCCAAAGCATCTATATCTTCGTGAAAATTGTTATAAAAACGCAGAAAGGCGATGGAATAGTTGAAATAAATCAAAAGTCAGCGGAATCAGAGACTGAGTGGCAGTGTTCCTGAATGGAGGTGAAACGCTCGTTCTCCCGACGAGGAAAGCTCTGCAGGGAAAACGCGGTTTTGTAGCATTCATCAATATTCAGGGATAGCGAACTAGAAGCTCCGCTGTACATGAAACAAATCGGAGGAATGCACATAAGGATAAACTGCAGAGGCGGAACTAGCCAATGCGGAAAAATTTCTCAGGCCCTAAAAAAGGCCGATAGGAGAACGGATTTATGCCAAATACAATGACGGAAACCAGTTTTTACAGTATCGCAATCTGCTTTATTGTAACTGCCAGGCTCGCCCATTGCCGACGTGAGTCAGAAGCGTTACGCGTCGAACTCGTGCCGATGGCAGGGTACCGTACCACACCATTGTACTCCTTCAAGTATAAATGGTCAGCTCTACAGGAGCCACCTCACTTTAAACAACTCCGCAACGCAATGGCATCTCCTTCGACGTTTTAAATTCACGCAAAACGTTATTAACTCTCTTTAAAAAGTGCGCACTCTTATAAAAGTGCGTCCTCTTCCAGAACTAAAAGACGATCACGTTATACCATTAACAATCTTATATTATGTATTATGTTAAGATGAGAGCGGATAGACTGGGTTCGGCTTGAGTGGTTCGGCTCAACTGCGCGCTTTGCTCACTTCGCTATTGCTGCACTTTTCACCGATTGATGCTGAATGGCCGGCAATAACCCTGGGTGTGATCACGTTCCGTCAACCTTCTTACGAGTCAATGCCGTTTATTTGGCAATTGAGCTACCACGCTACTGCTTTCTAAATACAGTACGTATTGATGTAAACGACTAGACTGACTGAGCAGGTGAACACAACGTTTCCCGCGTTACAACATAAAGTTAATGTTTCAAGTACAGAGAGAGGGAATAAATACTCATATATTTAGAAATAAATCTTGCAAATGCCGGTAGTGTGCCAGTATACTTACCGTTAATAAAAAAGCACGAGCCATTCCATTTTAAATGTTGGAACGCAAGAAATGATGAAAATTCCTGAATGTGCGTGGGGCCGAAGGAAATTGAGTGATCCTCCAGATATTTCTGGGCGGGTTTATCAAATCTGTGGTTAAAATTACAACTAACCGCAACTATACGCAATCAGTGACTTAATCAGTTGGAGTTTTGGTTGCGTTTATACGCAGATAGCAGGTCGTTAGCCGGTCAGCATTTTATAGGGGGGAAATGCGCTACCATTTCACTCACACAGTCACATGAGAATCCCTTCGGACAAAGGAGGAACAGCGCGTTTTCGTCATTGCATTACATGCCATCGGCCAGACCTTATTTTAATTCAATGTAATATTAACTGGTTTATAACTCACGTTTTTAGTTAGTGTTTGTCAATTCTATGTCGAGAATACTACATTTTTCTTTCGTAGATATTCGTTTTTGGTAGAGCCATCTCTGCACATTTCTTCGTCTGAAAATCGAAACGTAACACGCAAGAACTGAACCAAATACAATATTCATGTACTTACGCCTAATATCACTAGCTAAGAAATTCACATCACTACTGGAGCTTCAGATTGCTGGTCAAAGATGATCAGATGTGATTTGAAAAACAATACATAGGGAGTTGGTTGAGGATTCGACTTCGCCAAACTTTATCCTGGCTTGTAAAATTACATTCGTAATTACCTGGGATAAAGTTGATCTTTTGTACTGTTTTCAGGGTACATGATGAACTAGCAATTACGAAGAAATAAAACGATAGCACTCACATTGCGTGCGCTAACTAGTTCATTAACGTACAACAATAGTGACACATTGTGCGTTTATATGCCAGCTGAAAGAATGTTTAAAGTCTAATGACGTTTCTTCAACCGAGCTATCACTATCTTCGTTTCGTAAGTGTTTATTATTATTTTCTCGTCTGTCTGTCCAATATGTTGATGTATTTCGTTCGAGGCCAGCAGTTAAATTTAAGAAACTTCCAAAACGTTAAATCACCTTGAAAGAGTACGATCAATAGAAGCAACTGTCATGATTACGTAAGAATACGAAAGCGACCCCACGAATTCCGCTACAGAATGTTCAGGTGTAATGTTTCGCTTTTCAGAAAACGGACGGTGACATTGTGAACTGCACACTCAGACACTGAGGCAATCATCAAGTGCCCTTTTGTAGCAAGTTGGAAAACTCGACCCGACTGCCGAAGTTATAATGACGAAGTCTGATCTGACCCTCGGCATTCATCACATCGCAGTAAAGTTAGTTCAGTGAAATGCGAACCTGAAGAGCAATTATTTCATCTGCACGGCCGTCTCTTGGTCGAAGTGAGTGGTTTTCCTTCCGCTTGGATATTTCCACTCGGTGTCACATGGTTGTCCTCACAACGACGTCACTCTGAACATGACAGCTTTAAGGGATTTCAAGCTGTTACAATCGTTGAAATTAAACAACACAACTTTCAAGCGTATGAAGTGCTAAGGTTATCATGTGATGTGAAATTAATTTAACGCGTTCCTAATCTACGACCTGCTCGTCCCGGTTGAGTGAAGCCGCTCATTCGGAGCCCAAGTCGAATAAGGAAGAGCGGAAAGTTCAAACCAATGCGAGTTTCACAGTGCACAGGTACACTTGCCGTTTAATTGTACGTAAAGAGCAGAATCGTAAATCAATTTTTCCAACAGTTGCAATTTCTCGAAGTTGCCACCATCGTAGATCGAAAGAAACCGCTCATCCGAAAATCTAACCGTATGATTCATTTCCGCATCCTTAAACGGCAACGTTGTAGTCGCCAACTCGTCTTTACTGAAAACGATTCGGATTTTACACCTTGTGCTCTGTCCGTTCTGGCTCCCAAGCTCCTTCACCGTCAAAAGTTAGAAGGCTTTGTCCCATACGACGCCACCAGTGATTTTGAAGAGAATACACTAACATGGGATCTTAATAAAAAATCGATCTGCAACAGGGGCTTCCGTAGTGTCTACTAGCTACGACGGCTATTGATTTCCCCACACGTTCGTACGCAATCAGAAAAAAGTTTGATTGTGCCACACTTTTATTGCGCTTATTAACGCATTTAAGAAATCCGGGGACATAAATCCTAAGAAACTCTAAACTGCGGTATTTCAAATCCAAATTCCACTCCAACAGGAACTTTGGAGAAGGTTGGAATATTATTAGAGGGTTAACCTTCGGTAAAGGCACTTTTACTATCTTTCCACTTTCAATATCAATCGTTGCTTTGTTGTATTAACTTGACGATCTAAGAACAACACGCGTATACCTAATACAGCATGTCAGAATTTACAGGTGTTGAGGAAAGCTGTGTGAGGTATTTTTTTCTAAAAATTGGCACGCATGGAGGTAGCGTTTATAATCTGTGAAACTGTTTGAAACCTGGAATAGAGTACGTGAGATGATTGGTTATAAAGTATGTCGAAATGGCGTCGAAGACCTAATTACGAATTAAATCACACCCGACGAAGTTGTGAAAACCCATTTCAATTTTTTTAAAAACGGACGTTGCGTTCTTGTTACAGATAATGACTTGACCGTCGAAATCGATCTAACATTGTAACTCAAATGTAGTGGAAATCGACAATCGTTCTTTCTCAGATTTATTATTGAAGACCTAATTAATTGGGGAATGCGTTTTTCCCTTTTAAAACTTCTAAATGTACAACTTAATTGAGTCAAAATTGAAGCGAAACGTTTAGGTCACTGGTCGCTATAGTGATCGACAAATGAGAAAGCCCTAAAACACTAGTTGGCGGAAGGGCGAGAATCGACATGCGGGGTATTCGGTGGTTGACAGCATCTATCATCCTGGCAAGCTGGAATCGTCCCAGCGGCACACTCCCTCAGGATCGATATTCCTCTTCATCCTCTAAAGCAGGCAAGTTGAGTGTTCCAACATCGATGACCAAACGCTTGGGCGTGAGCCCTGGGAGCAGGCAGGCGGTTTACTCAGATGTTAATTGCTTCGTCCTCGTCTTCGGTCTCAAATGACGTCACCGCTCATTAGCCCCGTTGAGAGCGTACTGAAGATCTAACTGGAACGGCAATAATTGTCACAGATCAAAACGACGCCCCCCCACCCACCCTCACCAACCCACCACCCGGAATCATCCAATCCACCTATAACGACCGTTGGAACGTAAGAAAGAACGACGAGAAAAAAGTTTGTTTTCGCTTAAAATATATTTCACCGATGAAATTACTAACTGCTGTGAACATCAGCGTTTTTTAATGCAATGACTGGAAAGCTCTCTGCCTCGTAAAGATTGAAGCCTGACCATTGGCTCGCTTTCCTGTTGGAGAAAAATCTCTTGTTAGTTTTTCATTAAAGCGTTCAACTTTCCCGTAAATTGAAAGGAACCCCCATTGAATTGTTAAACGACCACCACTGCGCCATACTGGCAAATAATCGTCTAAGATATTTCTCTTATAACTGTTGTAAATATTTCCATCATTCTAAAACAGAATTCGCGAAAAACCCCCCCTATTTGTGAGTCTGTCCTTTTCTTCTTATTTTCCATCGCACAGTAACCGGAATTGTAGGACGGAATTTATGTCAAATCCGCCCCATTTACCCGTTTTGCTAACAATAGCATATAACACCAATGAAACAGCCGAACCGGAGAGATCAACGAATATGAAACACGTAAATCGTTACAGGTGTACACGATGTCAACCAATTTGTATGTTACCAACGTATTATTGTACAAAGTGTGGGATGGTACCACGTTATTAACTGTTCTGATAAAAAGGAATTGCGAGGTGTTAGCAACTGGGACTTAGTTCCACGAGGTGGTCGTTCAAAAGTTAATATGCTGTAGAAGGTAGCTATCACAACCCCTGAGAAAGAAATTTATCCCCACTTGAGGAAATGAAGCGGTTAGAGGCTTTTGCGGGTTGTGGCTGAAGCGTTCGCCCACTGTCGAGATTCAACGGGGAAAAAACAGGACCCTCGCAGGTGGGAAACCCTTGTCTGCAAACGCGAAAAGCTGCTGGGAGTGGGAAATATTTACGGTTCCCAAATCACCAAAAGCTACTTTCTTTAGGTGTTCAGCCGAGGCTGTCACGCACAGTGTTAAGTTAACCCTTAAGGGCCATCGAGCGAATGTCACCTCTGAGGTAGTGGCGAATAAAACGTTCCACTCGATTACGGGCTGCTTCAGTTTTTCTCTTTGGGTCCCGTGAGAAAGAAACCATTTAGATATTTCTACTGCGAGGTTTTCCTGGAGATATTCAGCCATTAAATAAAAACTCATAAGTTATGATGCACGAAAATAGCAATTGGCTGGTCGGTACTTATTTGTTTTATCGTGACACTCTCACGCACTGAATACATCTGAATCTAAGGTGGAATATACTTATTTCCATAATAATTAGTGTGTCATCTTCAAACGACGAAAGTTGCTTGATAACTTGCGATTTATTATGTTTGGAACACATGATAAAATTGAGGAAGTTGTCCATCAGTGGTTGAAAAAGTATCGTTTTGTACGATGTCGACAAAGTTTACACATTTCCAAAACATTTTTGTGGCAAAAAACCCATTTCGAGATATTTCTTAACTGATTCTGGACTTCAATGTTTTAGGATACCATGATTAACAACCCAATTCGGAGACAAAGTTAGGGGAATTGGCCCTGAGGCTGCGATGTGTGGCCAAGTAGAGCCCTTGGCTGTGTGAAGTCGGACGAGTCTGCCTTTTTTGGTAAATGGCTCTTGAAATAACAGTTCTTTTTGGGAACCAATGTCTCGGCAAACTTCGGTGTACGTTGCGTCTGAAGTCCGAGAGTTTGATTGACAGTGAAATGTTCTGAGTTGTCTTAGGTCTGACGACTGGAAGAAATGTGAGCGTTGTTACGCGGCTCTTGTCTTGCGTAGGCTCCTCCAACGAGTTTGAATAATCTCTGAGTAGGAAGGAAACCATAACACCACGAGTTGAGAAAGTCATGAAAGCCAATACAAAGCGTTATTTTTTTAAGTCGATTGTGTATTGACTACTACCACAAGTTTGGACGTGTTTTTGAACCTCTAATCGAAAATTCTCTTACTTCGAACACATTAGGTTCCATTTGGTGGGGTTGACCGCAGCGTTCATGTTTTGCAGTACACGCCCGGGAACTGCAATTTTCATTGGAACTTGAGAAAACTCAAATCATTGAGGATTTACCGTGACGAACCAAACTCCCTGGTTTAGGGATCGGTCGTTCGGAACGTTTCCGCTGACTTGACACTTCTAAATCCGCGAAAGTAGTCGGAACTAGGGTATGTCTCGAGGTTTCCGCTCCTATTCTGTTCCCTGTGAAATCTACTCCGTACTGTGACTGCGAATAAAACTTCGCCAAAAAAGAGCTTTTACCTATCAAGTTTAGCGCAACTGTACATTTAATATATCCCTAGTTTGACAAAAGCATTTAAACCCCTGTTGCCGACTTTGAAGGAGCGAAAGCAGCTTCATCGTACTACCGTTGACGTTGATTGTTTAGTATCTTAATAAGTAACGATTCAAACCAAAACTTCAGGAGGAATGTCTTCTGAAGCGGTATGGGCTCCGTTAAATTGGCCACGCAACTTCTCTGTGCAGTGCCGAAATAGCCTACTTAAATAAATAATAACGCTGATTAGTTCGTTAGTTACTCCCCCCCCCCCCCTGCCACATTGCACGGAGACGACAGTGATAATTCAGCTTGTGAAGGAATTTGTTCACATCAAAGCCTCTCACTAGAACCTCCATTGCTATGTATGGTTCAGCAGAAACCGTTTTGCGTCGAAGTAAATGAATGTTGAAATGCAATTTGCACTCATTTTGATGGCAAGGTCATCATCAGTAACAAAGGATAACCGAGTAATTTGTGAACGCTAAACTACAAAACGTGTAGTTCGTTATTGACGTTGGCGTAACACTTTGAACCCGATATAAATAATACGCAATACAAAGATATGCGTACAACACCTGTGTAACTCGATGAGCGGCCAATATTTTGATAAATCCGTGTTAAGTAATCTTCGTAGAAAATGAAGCTGTTGCAATCATATCAGGAAGTTTTAGTGAAAAACCTTAGAACCCTAGTTCGTTTCATGGCGTTCCTTGAATATTTATATGAATCTTAAGAGACATCACGTAACTCTCGTCAACCCTACTTACGTTCAGCGATTTTCGACTCTTATCCAACGACTCAGTTTTCCGCTCAGTTTACATCAACCTGGTTAAGGTTCCGGAGTTCAAAACGCTTCATTTGGTTCAACAACTGTAATTCAGAATACCAACAATAGACGTACATCCAGGGATTCTTGTCGCTCCAGTAACTGAATCCAATCTTTTACAATCTGATTTTCTATGTAAAAGGTTCTACATCTCACCTCTCCATATACATATTCGAAGGACTGCTTACCTGGGAGCAGTAAGGCTTTTGTAGACGGGGAACATCTCCACTAGGTTTAAGGCAAGCCTCCAAAGAACAGCTAGACAGTTCAAACTGGAAGAGACAGTAGTCCTTGCTACTGACGTCATGTCAGAGCGAAAGAACTTTCGGCTGCCATTCAGGGTCAGTATCCACTCGCGGGAGCGATGGGAGCAGGATACGTTCTGGACCGAGGTTGGCGCCCTGCGGTGGTACACCGATGGTTCAGTCATGGGAGGCAGAGTTGGACTGGGCATTGTTGGGCCCAACTACAGTCTGCCTAAGCCGCTGGGAGAGTACGCCACGACATTCCAAGCTGAAATCCTAGCTATAAAGATCTGCTCGGAAGAGATCCTGTCTAAAGGACTCAAGGGCAAGCGGATCTACATATTCTCGGACAGCCAGACCGCATTAAAGGCTATTGCAGCCTGTAGTCCAGGCTGGCATGGGAATGCCTTCATCAACTCAAGCAGCTCGGCGCCCACAATAGGCTGACCACCTTGCGAAGAAGGGCACAGAAGGCCTACCCATTGGGCCTGAACCTCACGTAGGTATGACTAAAAGTCACCTGAACCGTTTGGTGGCCCAATGGGAGACACAGGAAAATAGCGCCCATTGGCATCGCCAGCCACGACTTAGACAATCGAAAAGGCTTGTTACGCCTTCTGGTCCAAGGGCTAAGGCGATGCTGACACTCTCCAGGAGGGATCTGAGGGTCTTGATTAGCTTCCTCACTGGACACTACCCACTCACGTATCACCTCAACAAGATGGGCATCTCAGAGGCGGTGGAATGCAGACTCTGTGGTGAGGAGGACAAGACGGCGGAGCACTTCCTATGAGAGTGCCCTGCCTTAGCAGTCAAATGCTTTGAATATTTTGCCCAGGGGATTATTGAGCCCTATATCATAGCGGAATCTGCGATGAAGGACATACTTGGCTTCATAAAGGGGGTGGGTATGTACGACGCCTTTTACTAAGGAAGGGTTAGTGTCACCATAGGCCCCACGTGGCCGCAGTGACAAAGGGACTTGTCGGGGGGGGGGGACGTTCTATGTAGAAATTAGTATTATTGAATTGCCCCTCCTTATGTCACCTTTATTGAAGAACCAGAGAGAGAGAGAGAGAGAGTTAATCAATTTGTGTTTTTAAACGTTATAAAATGACGTTACGTGCAATATGATGTTAGATAGACAGCACATTAAGATTAGTAGTGTGATGACAATTTCAAACTTATATTTAGAGAATAACTATTTACCACTCAATACGAGGTGTGACAGTGTTCTGGCTTTAGAACTTCCTGGATTCAGTACGCCGTTCGATATTACAGAGCGAGTTGAGTAAAACAGTACCGGAGAAGGCTCACAAAAAAGTCGTTATTGATGGAAATGCCCTAACAATATTCCACATTCCTCACCCCTACGGAGTAGGAAGAGTTAATTAGTAGAACGAAAAAAGTTTTAATTTCCTTCAGATCAGTAGGAAAATGGTCGGCTTCGCAATGGCTTAACCAATATATAGCTCTGTGAATGTCCCAAAATTGGAATGAGCATTACTGCCTAAATACCTTTTGTGCCCACAGATCCACGCCTAATCTCATAAGGATAAGGGGTGCTAGTCTTCTTTGATGTTCACCCGTAGAGAAGAAGCACCAATGGTCAGGTGAATCGCTCCCTCTCAAGTTTCCAGCACTGGGCCAGGGCGTGGTTGGTAGTCTCCTTATCTGTGTCACACTCCATAACATACATCTGTTTGTTCATGTTGCAATGCCTATTGATGATCCCCACAATCTGCCTTAGGTCCTTCCTCTTCATCCTCAGAAGGCTCGAATTTCCTCAAATTGTATATATACAGCCTGCATAGCGTCATGTAACTAAAAAATACTCTAAAATGAGGGTATCAGGAAGATTAGTCTAAAACGAATTACAGTTATGCAGAGTACCTAATTGACAAGTCGGAAGTCAACTCGATACTAACCACATGTTTCTTTATCCAAAACCACTGCAAACAATTTTTTTTCAATGTTGTTTTATGGAGAGACCCAGATGATAAAACAGCACCAACACATTATCATGGGTGGGAAGATGACGAATGCAGCACAAGAGATTATCAACTATTTGAATTTTATTGCACTTTTCACTTATCAATTCCGCTGTATGACAGCCGCGCCTTCAGGCAAATATGGTGAGAGTTTAATAACGTTCGTAAGATAAACAGAATTAATCTCCAGAAATCAAACTGTCTTTGTTTTTTTTTACTAACATTTTTCCGCTGTATTACCCTTATAATTTTAGAACTCTGACCACTAACCCTCTGGGAGAAAATGGTGTTGACAGTCCCATCAACTGCCTGTGCGTTATATTTTAAATGAAGGTCGTGGCATTAGTGGCAACAGCCCAATATTCGTTGACTTCAAGAGCACCCTGTTTTTACGTAGAACTGAATGAAAAATAGATTGGATTAGTAGCTAGAGTGTGCGGTGTGGTGAGTAACGTTATGTGACACGAGCTTGGATCACACCGGAGATACCACAAGTCACATTTTTCATTTCGTATTCCGCTCAACGTTCAAATTGCCGTGTGAGTTTTGTGTGTTACGAAATTGATTGCGTAATGATCCGTGAGATTTTAGGATTTTAGTACCCATTTTCATATTCCCAGCTAAACATCGCCCGTTGACGATCACACCAAAATAAATGAGACGGATTTGGGAGCGACGAAAAGGCGACTAAAGTAAAAAAAGAAAGGTAAGAAGGTCTATTGAGTGCACTGGTCCATAAAAGGCTACAAATAGGGTCGAGCGCTTGAGTTCTATATATAGCTGATCCAGCGTGAAAGAAATCTCATTTCGAGTTTATCAGTGAACAACAATTGTGATAGAACGTAACTTGGACGGTACTGGTTGCTCAATCAGTGTTCCCTGAACGCCAAACCATTTACAGCAACAATAACACAAAGTACAAATTTCGAAGAGGTGAATGGGTTGTATTGAAAATTGCAGACTATTCCCCTATAAAGTGGAACTCGAACTAAGTTGAGTTTGATGTTGTGAAAGTCTAAAGTATACGCTAAATCTTGAGTTAATGCTACTGCAATTAATAATTCACAGTTTATTTAAGGAAATATGTTTAAGAGAGCTCACGAAGTACAAATTGCGCCGAAATTTGTATTATTTTATGCATAAAAAGTTGTACAAAATTTATTGACAGCTCAACGACCGCCGTGGGGTTGACGAACTACGATAATAAATAACTCTTCCTGTTCTACCGAAATTCGGATGGAGCCGAACCAGTCGCCAACCGTGACAAATGTGAGAAACTGTCGGAGCGTATACCATCAGCACGTTGCGTATTGTGGATTGACTTATTCGCGCTACACACCCAAAAAATATTGCAGTGCGGCACCTTAAATGTTTGATATCAGATTAATCTATCAGCTTTGTAAAACTAGCGTTGCGCGGGTGGTCTACTTGGAATCGAAGAAAGAATGGACATTGCACATATAGTAAAATACCATATTTCCAAAAAAGGCTCAGCAAAACGTACTTGGTTGTGCATTTTCGCCCCTACCTTCTTTAATTTAGACGAATCAAACGCGGATCTCATTTGACTACAAACAATTACATTTGAACGTGTACAAGGTTATTAATTCCTGAAGATAACGTTTCGGCGTCAGCTCAGAAGTAATATATCTAGTGCGGCGCATCTCATAACTTTCCGCAACCGCCCTAAATTCGACGATCTGCTCAAAAACGGCTCTAAGCGATCTTCATTAGCCGCACAAATCATCAATTATCTTCTAACAATCAGTACTTTTCTTCCTTGTAAATATCTCTGTGAAAATTCTGCTAAAAATTTTGCCTATGAGAAAAAAAAATTTGTCTCACTATTTGGCAAAATGGCTTTAACCGTTTTCAACAAACTCCTAGGATGTCATAAACTAGCCAGTGCCTATATAACATATCATTCTCCATGAAAATTCCTCTGACTGTCCACTGAACAGAGATAACAAATGTTAAACTAATTTCTAACCCCCCCCCCAACCACCAACCACCGTCCAAATGGAACTCCTGGTTTGGTATCGTTTTCTACTTATTTTTTAATGCTGGGTCGAAGGGAACGAGCCTCAGAGGTGTGCGACTGCGTCTAAACTGAAAACAGTGAAGTCACAGGAATTATAATGAACCACAGTCTCTTAATTGCAAGAACTCGCCTAGAATAATTAATTTTGTCATTACGTTACAGTCAGGTCACGTTGCGTTTCGTTTACTGGTATTTACCGATGTTAAATAGAATGGAATAAATGTCGGAGGTGTGAGACTTCGTCAAGCTGTTCAAGGGCATAGTAAACCTTTGTGCAATAATTTGCAGTATTTTTTTAACGTTATAAAATGACGTTACGTGCAGCCCCCGCGTTAACAACGGGATTGTGGAAAGTTTTGTGTTGCTACGCACCTGATATTTTTTGTGGTACGATCGCAATACTTTATTTACGCTTTGGGTAGCGTAAAGTAAAAACGAGTTCTTCCAGTGATGTCCAAGTTACTCTCTTATGAATTCTATCAGTCCATAATTGCATGTTCCCGGGAGTGAGAATCTCGTTCAGATTGAAAGGCTTTGAGATGACTGCCTGTTCTTTCTCGTTGAGAACTGCTGGCGGGGCACACTACTGCGAGGGGTTTCCACGTGTGAGGTTCATCCAGATCTGAACACGTGTCTATTGGGTTCTTGCTTAGGAGTTTACGTTTGACGAACTATGAGGAACGAGAACACGAGTAGACTTCACTTACTCACTCCTACCAAAACAGAACGAGTGGGGATTTTATCCTCATCTGCAGAAACAAAGGCCTTGTTTATTTGTCTTTCATCTTCCGGAAAGAGGAAGTGAGGTGGTAGAAACCAGTCGCATTCTAAATCTCATTTGATTTGTTGAGTTTTGGTTGTGTGGTGGAACGTGTTATATACGTATAAGCACTCACACACGGTATACATAATTACTTTTAGAGTGCATAAAACAGACAAGTCTGTCAGCTGGATCAGTGACACTATACATTCGAACCTTTAGTACTTCTTCTATATTTCGCAGTAGTTTCACTTCCGACTTTCGTAGATACAAGAGTTCGGAAGAATAACGAAATAAAATTTTCAATTCTTTTTACGATGACCTGCGATTGCCATTACAGTAAATGTGTCAAAACTGCTTATCATAGCTATTGATGGATTCGAATTCCTCAAACAGGATCGGCATTTCACACCTTTCTAGAAGAAGGTAGCGTGCTGGAGAGCTCACCCCCTTTCTGCCCGCGTTTCTCTTTCAAATATATACCCTTCTCAATTTCCTGTGCAATCAATTCTGGAGAGGATTAGCTCAGGAGTCGCCATTAATATCCACGTTCGGGGTGCAGCTTATTACGCGAATGACTCTAGCCAGCCTCTGCTCTCTACTTTTATTTTATCTCTCTACTTTTGATTATATCAGTATGTTTTGCGTACACGAAGCATATACCTCCACTTACCTCGCCTAACCTACCTGTTTTATCCGTTGACTGCTCAGATCTTAATTGTTACAGTTACCAGTTCACAGAGAGGACATGATCTGTCGCTAGTGGGAATGTTCTGTGCTGGAGTCTACCCTTCTTCCATCCTTTGACGCAAATATTCACTTCTTTGATACATCTTACTATAATTGAACGTATCTAATAATCTCTGAATGTTCCATAACCCTACCGAGTAGGGAGGAAAGTTATGCAATCAGCTTAAAACAATTGTTACCTTAGCGAATAACAGCATTTGACAGCAAGAGCTGAAGCCAGTCGGCCCAAACTTTATATTTATCTTGCAGATTAACATATGATGCCAAAATAAGTGTATAAATCATCGATAGCTATCATGGTGTTCAAAACATTAATTTTTTTATTTCTCTCTAACAAGTTTGATTAAATTTGTTGTATGAACAGCTTCAAATAATATAAGAATATCATCAAATTTTCATCCGTGGAAAAATGAATAGAACAGCGCAATGAATTTTCGAAAATCTCGTCAAAAAGCGATTTCAGGACAAGTATTTCTTTGAAGATATCAGATTGTTATTCCAATAAATTGCCCGTTCTATGAAAGTTTGACAGTGATCGTAAGATAATCGAAAGCAGCCTCAGATAGTCTTGAATGCGGGTAGCATCGTTTGTAAATGGCTGAAAAAAATGGTGAGCTCTCTTCAGATCTTTACGTTTTAAGACCTACTGAGACATAGAGAAAAACACTATTTGGGGAAATGGTCTGTGTGCGTGAACGCGATTGAAGGAAAACGGCTGAACCACATCAGCTCGAACTTGATATTTAGCTCGCAGGATACCATCGGACGCCAAAATAAATGAAAAAATTGATTATAGTGATCATAGTGGTTAAAACTCTAAATTATTTTTACTTTAAAAAATGTCTCTAACTACTTTGGTTAAGTTTTTTGTATAAACAGCTAATACAAACAATAACTCGCCAATACCTTAAAATGGTCATTGGGGGGGAAATGACGAGAGCAGCACAATAAATTAAGAAATATTGCGACGATTTTAACGCAGTTTTTTCCTTATAAACTCCGCTTAAATCTTACTAGAATCTTCAGAAAAACTGACGTGTTAGTCCAATCAAGTACATGATACGATGATGGTTTCATAACACTAATAAAATATATAGGAGCTGTTCTAGAAATTTCAAAATTTCAAGCTCCGCCGTTGCACTTACTTCCGTTTCTCACAGTTTATACCTGATAACTCTGGAAATCTCATTAGTATCCTTCTAAACTATTGTGTTTACAGCCTCATTAGTTGTCTATGTAGTGATCGCTCATTAAGAGTCGTGGTACAACTACGAGCACCACAATAAATTCCGGAACTATAAGTGCCGTCACTTTCTACTACCGTGAAGTTATGTAAGACCAATTCCAAATTAACTGAGTGAAGAATAAAGAGAATTAGTAGCGAAAACCATTAATTTTACTTTCGTAGAGCTAAGTAAGGCTGCATGATGCGTCACACCTGATGTTTTTGACTAACTTTTCAGTGATTCTCTTATAATTCCTGAACACCTTTCCTGACAAACCTTTCCAAAAACCTCATATTGGCAGTAATTTATTTTAACTATACGTTGATGGGTTTAATGAAGGCGAATGTAAGTATCAGCAGCACGATAAATTCTGGAGCGCTACCAGTTTCTGCGTGAAGTTATGCTTGGCCGAGTTCCTATGAACTGAATGAAAAATAGATTGCATTAGTACTTAGGGCTGAGGATATTTGTGTGATGCTTCGCACCTCATTTTTTTTAAAGAACTGTAATAATGTCGGTGCCATTAAATGTTCACTGGTGTCGAGTTTTTAGCGCCGTGTTACTTTTTAATAAATCCCGTTCATACGAACTAGTGCTCTCACTAAAAATTGTGTTGGTAGTCCAATCAATTGCCTGCGAAAATGCAGTTGAATAATGTTTATGGGAGAATTAAGGAAATCTGAGGAAACTCTGCTGTCAAACTGATGTCGTTTCGTTGATGAACTTTTGCCACAACGTTTTCCCTGTAATTCCAGAACAATAAGCATAAACGTTTCGAAAGAATCATATTCTACACTAAGTTTTACAGGCCAATTTCCCCACATAACGAAGACAAATTTTCTGAAGAGTTGGTGTTTTTCAATTTTTACCAATAAAATATTAGCCAAGATTCAAAGGTTTGATCGTAGTTAAACGAATGTGAAATATAGAGGAGAAGAAGAGTAACAGGCGGTGGAGCAGCACTCGTGCACTAGTCCGGTCTATTTCAATGATCCCCACTGCAGATGCTTGTAACTCGATGCCAGTCCTAAACCTGGACGAAGACGTAGGAGCTTCGCCTGATAGGGGAAAAGCGAGCCATTTATAAACCGTCGCGTCTTATTATTGGAAACAGGCTGAACAAAGAGAAACGCGGTCGGATATTCGTACAGGGTTTCCTGTTTAATTCATCCCGTTCTTCGCACTGCTCGTGAACTTGACGCGATCGTACGCTCTGCAGCCTGTGCTCGTAAAGCGTAACAGGGCAATTACTGATAATAAGGTTGGGGATTGAAGAGCCGCGAGAGAGGCGTTCTAGTTAGGCGGTTTACCGTGTTGGGGAGTGTGCGGCACCGCGTTAAATCGCGTACAGGCAACGCGCGAGGGTAAAATTGAACTGCGCGTGCTGTGAATCCGTCGCATTACGTCGCACGTGGATAAATATCGCCCGATTTTAAAAAGTTGGTTATTTCAGAACACCGACGAACGAAGAAGCTTGATAAGACTTTGAAAACCCCGTAAAACCAGCAAGCTTTGAGTAGAATCGTGTTTTGTCTTTAAAACTATGAAACACCCTATTGGTCATATGTCGAGCAATTACTGTTCGAATTACTTTATAGATTTTATAACTAAGCACTTCAATTTTTGGGGATTGCCGTATGAAATATACCACCTTCACCAAAAAATGTCGTTTATTTTAAACAAATTAAAGTGTACTCATTCACATTTCAATATTCACGTTTGCCACGTACAATTAACTATCATTATACATTTTTTTTTTAATCGAGAATTGCGGTGTTTAGAGTGTGACTGTTTTTTATTGTAAAACGAGCTCCAAGTCTCCGGAAAACAGCAGTGCATACCACACGGTTTGCAAATCGAATTGTAATGAAAAGCCTTTATAGCCAAGCTTAGAAAATTGCGATATTTTCTCGTATTTACAAACCTGAAAGTCCCATTTTTTGTCCTAAAGTGGCTGTTGCGTTTAGCGTCGAATTAGAACGTTAAAAAGGAAAAGTTTGAACAAACCTAATTAAATGCAAAATTGTAGAACATTATTTGAAAACGGATCAGAATATTTTCCTAACAAGTACTGAGGGTTGAGAAATTTTCTTAAAATGTTTTCAGTTTATTTTCAAACTTTTCTGGATTTTTTCGAAGCCCTGCAGACCACGATATATTTTCCGTGAGTTAAAAATGATGGATTATCAAACGAAGTTAATAGTCAACATTTCTGGGAGCTAAAGGAGTTTTGGACCGAAACTAAAATCTGGGTGTGGTCAAAGCGTGTTTAACGGAATGTAGAACTCATTTTGTGTGACTAACGACCCCAGTGGTTTAATTTCATGGATTCGGGTAGTTTTGTGAGTTAGTTGCCACCGATCGTACAAAGTATGGAACCAACTTTACTGTGAACTAAAGAAGGTCAATTGTCGAATTAAATTTTACTGCGCGAGTTACCTTTAAAGAGGAAAAATCCGCTTTTTCCATCACTTACACTGACACCTTGAAATAGCGATAAAACTGTTTGGCGACGGTGAACAAAAAACACTGGCGTCGTTGAAGGTTCGGTTGAGTAGTTCACAATTGCCGACAATCGTTCGACGAAAGGGCTCCTGAAGCTCCATACTTCTTTACATTCCATAGCTACAAACAAATTCAGTATGGGAAGTACAGAAGCATGGAACCTGCAGGCGAGCCCGGTTGAGATGCGATGGAAAGGTCCCAGCAGCAGTCAAGAACGTCTCGTCTCCAACTGAAAAGGCAGGAGCCCCATTTCTCAGCAGCCTGGGGGTTCTAAAAACAGCACCCCTTGTGCCCGGGGTTCGCCACATCTGGTTTCCTACACATCTTTTCCCCTTTCTTCGGTCTTCGTGTGGTTCTGACGAAGCGTTGCGCTTCGTAGTGGGGGCAGAACCTTCCAAATTTGTCCTCCGCATGCAGTGCACAGATACGACGAGTCCCTTAACGCTCTTCCTCACCTTCCCCTGATTCGTCTTGGTCTTTTTTTTCTTCTTCTTTCTTTCCTAGTTCGCTCGTCTCTGAGTGGAAGTGGCTCGTGTAAAATACCAACAACAGTTTTAGGCCACGAGACTCAGCCATGACAGCCATGATCGCTCTCTTCCCATCTGTAAAACACGCGAGGGTCTTTCAATTAAAACACTGATTTGAGGCATGTGAACAAGTACACTGTTAAACTATTATAAATATTAAGTGCGACGCATCACACATCTTTTCTCAACGCCTCTTGCACTCAACGATTTTGATCTTAATTTTGTATAATGTATTCATAGTGTTCGCTAAGTTTCTACGACCCTGGTGGAACTTAACATTCTATATAGTAACAGGCTGTGCTAATCAAAATGCTACAGTCTGCTTATTTGGAACTGCCCACAGAAAAGAAAAGTTAATCAAGATCTTTTCGGCAATTTTTAGAAAAAAAAAGCTCTTTTCATTCTATGACGCTGACTATAGTTGGGTTTTGGACAATTTAATTTATAACTTGACATCGGCTTCCACATAGATTTCCAGGCTGAATACCAAATTTGAGGTGATTTGCGTTGGACCTGGCACTCTTTCTCAAATGTCGTTTTCCGTCGCTGGTGCTTTTGAAGCGTAAAAATTTGAAGAGATCTCTAAAAAAAATTTCAGCCGATTATGTAAGTTTCCATTTTACTTCGTATGCCTAAGAAAAGTAAAAAGACTCATGAAAAACAAACTATTTACATTTGTACTTACTTGAATTAAATTTTAAAGCCAAGAAATCAAGAGCTATGTAAATTATGGATGTGTTGATGAGATCACCTTTCATTTCTCGGATGTAAAAATGAAATGACGCGTCACCTTTTCGTATGTTGTGACGAGGCTTATCCGTCTACTAGGCCTCACAGTCCACCACTCCTTTGCTGGCATAATAATCAGTAGAAAGAAAGAGAGAGGCAGTAGTAACAGGTGATATCTTCTAAAGAAACATCTCATCCCATTCACGTAACTGCTTCAGTTTGATTAGCGCCCCTTCGCTGTTGACCATTCTGTTCCAATCTCTGGGAAAAAACTCTGAAGTGGTCGTCTCAAGATCCCATCCAACTCGAAGCAAAGTCGGTTTAAAAATTGTCCTTTGAAACTCAAACCCCCTTTTGATCCTTCGAACTCAAGTTCTCGCACAATCGATCAGTACTCCCAGCTGGAGCTTCACTTAATTGCACTTCGTACTCGTGATTAGTCGATTTTCAATTCTAGCGCGTACCACGTGACAATATTCCTGTTCTCATTGTTCTTTTACGGGTGTACTATTACAGTATTTTGGCAATCGTCTAAACAACTCGTTTGTCGATTTCTTTCCTTTTTCATGCTCTGACCTGTACTCCAATAATCACGCCAAGTTGACAAAGATGAGGTAGATTCCTACATTCATCTTATAATTAGTTGTTTAATTTACCTTCAAAAAATGCTTAGAACTGATTAATTTAGTGTTCCTGCCTTTAGTAGTCATTTTACTTACGAAGTAGAAAGAAAAGTTCCAGGACTCCAAAAAATTTTCCTATTTGGGAAAATGGTCCCAGTGTCTACCGATATATCAATGGCCCCCTTGTCTGGGATAGCAAATGCACAGTCAATCACAGGAGGTTGATGGCCCAATCTCAGAGAGCTGCACTCCTGTGTATCACCAAGGCCTATAAGACAGTATCCACTGAAGCGTTCCAAGTGATCACTTGTCAGATGCCAGTTGACTTGGCCGTTGGGGGAGCTGGGAAGCTTCCTCTGCTCTGGGCTGAACTCTGTATAGACCTCTCCTCTGAACGAATGAGCATTAGATAAATAAATTTCTCTCAGTATAGGATTCCTCGTCATAGTTTTTCCCGATATCCATGAACGTCTTTAGAGAAGGTGGGTTGAGCCAGTTCCTTACGAGCGCTGGTGACTTGCGTGGCTCTACTTCCTTTTCTCTTAAAAACTCATCATCCTGCAAGAAGAAAACAAGAAACCACGAGCTTCTCTTCACTGCAGTTCCTGCTACACGGTAATACACGAGCAACAGCTCTCCAAACCACCAAACCTGCTGTACCTCCGCAGGTCCGAAGTTCAGTGGATGCTGGGTGAGTGGCCGGGCTCTTGTACGATAATGAAACCACAACCCCCATGACTGGCGACTAATACGACACTCTCATTTTGGTAAGGAAATGACTTTTTTACATTCGTGAGCGTCTTAGGAGAAAGTGGGTTGACCCAGACCACTGGATGAGCCAGTTCCTTACGGTGCATGGCACCTTCAATGCTCATCTTCACTTCGTCTCTCTCAGAAACTCTTCATCCTACAGGTCTAGGCGCCTCTAGTGCGGAGGAAAACAGAAATCAAGTGCTGCTCCACTGCAGTTCGTACAACAGTGAGCGATAGTTATTGAAAGAATTCGCCAATTCTACCGATCTTGACTACTACTAAGCAAGCATATAACCATTTCGCTTAGTTTATGAAGAAGGTTATGACTAAGAAACACTGTTGATCTCTCTCTTTGAAACTTGCCACTCAAGTAAATAGTTATATCAGGTTAGAAAGCAGATTATGAACTCCTCCCAAATGGTATGGGTTCCCCAGGGAGACTCCACTGGGAGACTGGTTATCCTCCACAGGATGCTGA
Source organism: Pachypeltis micranthus (assembly GCA_020466155.1). Taxonomy (NCBI): domain Eukaryota; kingdom Metazoa; phylum Arthropoda; class Insecta; order Hemiptera; family Miridae; genus Pachypeltis; species Pachypeltis micranthus. The sequence goes on along the minus strand of CM035771.1, from coordinate 27,279,666 downwards.
GCGAACCCCAGAGGTCTTGCATGATAGTGAAATCGCAGCATCCATGACATTCAACAGAAATGACTTTCTCAACAGTCATTTAGATACAGAAACAGACTTGTAAAGACTTGAGAGTGAATGGCCGATCCGAAACGACTCAAATTTAACAGTAAACCTGCACAACAAAGGTGTTAGAAAAACCGGCTTAAAACTTGGTGTTTCGCAGTTTTCCAGACCTGCAGACCAGAAGTATTCCATAAAAATCATGTGGACACTCCAATCTTTTTGTCAGTTTTGTTCATGTTGTGTTTAAAAAATGTTTTTTTTTTACAAAATTCACATAGAGTAAATGAAAATGTGATTAGATTGGTAGCTAGAGCGATCAAAATCGCCGACCTCATGTGAAGCTGAGGAAGGTTATGTAGTGCGTCGCACCAAATATTTTGAAAAGAATCGTGTTTACCATCTTAGAAATATCGGGTGAACATTGTGAGAAATGCTAGTAAACTGCACTGGTTTGAGTTCTGGACCTTTCATGATACCAAACTTATCTCACCGTGTAGATAGATCATGTTCATTCAAAAAATGTTTGCAAAGTCGTCGCCTTTCTTGACAAGAAAATATTTTGTGTTTTTATCCTTATGATCACTATAGGCCGATTTTGTTCGTACCCTTATTACAGCTGAGGTAGTGGCTGCAAAGGTTTACGCTGAACTAACAAACATCTTGCTGAACGATTTCCGTCCCATATTACAGCATGGGCAACTTGTGCGAACAGCAAGCAGGCTTCTCCACCAGGCGACCTGGCATACCTACGATGAGTCTAGAGGCCTGCAGCGTTATTGTTTTTTCCAATTGAAGTGTTAGATTATAAGACTTGCTCCGCACGTGAGTCAAGTGTATGACTGTAGGAATCCTTACTAGCAGGGTGAGAACTGTTTTAAGTGCAGTGCCTGAAGGTTTCTATATCACCCCACATCCTTCCACTTGCCTAGTGGCCATAAAGCTGCTAAAACAATTAATTAAACCGTATTCGAATACTGTCGGGGTCTCCCGGACGAGTTTCAGCCGGGTTGCTAGAGGGTGAGGAGTTAGAAGAGTTAAAGAAGAAATTAGTGCTTCCAGCTACATCTCTGAACATAGCGCAGCACACTCTACGTCAGGGCTGCACGTAGATGCCCTGTTAACAACTTCACTTCCACTGGCCTTGGCAGTGTTTCACCCCACACGCTCACTTGTAACCGAGTAGTTCAGGGTGCCGAGGGTGTCATAACCTCCGAGCTTCAGTGCTAATACTGCTGAGTCCAAGGGTCTTGATCACTTCGTACTAAATCCACAGTAGGGCTCTTACAAAAGGTATTTCAAAGCTTCGCAACCAAACAAATCCCTCCCCACGTAATTGCTTCAATTCTTCAAGCGACACCTGTGAGTTTCCTATTTAATCCCAGAAATTATGGTATAGGTACAGAGTGAATTCAGCTTGGAATCCGAAAGTAATAAACCCTACCTCAAATTTCAATTTTCTTCTCATTTCAAACGTCAGCGAAGGCACCAAATTCTTGACGCGCACTTTCACCAGTAGTTGCGTTTACTGCAAAAACAAATCACTTCAAACTCATATATTTCTCTACGGAAAAGGTGGGGAATAATAAAGTGTTCACATCATAGTCAACCAAGCATTGCACCGTCGGATGGTGGACTGGAACGGCCGCGGGCGTCTCAATTGAAGTGACTCACTCAGTTGCCCATGCTAACAGTTCAACTCCCTCTACTCTCCTTTGCTCATCCATTCGAGGCTGCTCTCTTCCTGCTTATCTATATCGCTCCTCCCTTATCATATTGCTATAACTATTCCTTCCTAGCTGACGGCTCGAAATGCCTCATTTCAGGTCACAGAGTTCAACTTTGTGACGTTATCTCTCAACTCTTCAATTTTCAAAAGTTCTGAATGAACTGCCGGCGTCGCATATTTTCTGCCCGATTACTCGTGGAATATTTCACAATGAATTTCTTATATTTGCGAGACGTAAATTTATCGATATAATTTGCGTTGGCTACAGTTTCAAGAAAAAGGCTGAAACCAAGCATGGGAAAGCGAGTTACCACACAATCAGTGACTCTAACTTAATCTAACGCATACTAGCTCTCTGAAAGTACTCTGTTCCATCGAAACAGTGAAGCTGTTTTTACGAAAATGTGAAAAACTATAATTTAATGTTCGGCAAGTTTCATTATTTGATGAGTCGTGGCTAATATGTTCGCCAACGAATGATTTAGTATTATTGAGCATTGACTGTCCCTTTCAGGGTAAGCACCATAGTATGAAATCCTATTGCGCCAGTCTTTATGTCTCACTGTGTCGTACCTACCTTCCTAAGGAAAGCCAGGTGTCTTCTGCAAGGACTTTCCTTGATGTCGACCCTTAGAGACTATGTACTAAACACCCCAACAACCGCTCTCTATCAAGTATCGAAGGAGCGGGGGGTCATTTGCACCCATTATTATTCCCCATACTGGCTCCCCGTACCTGGCTTAAGCCCTTTCTTGGCCTCATCACTTTCATTTCTCCGTCCTGCACTCAGAGCAGAGTAGTCAGAGAGCTGTAATATTTTCAGTAGGTATATCAAGCATACTATTCTCACCCCCGAACTCCGGGAACCACTCAAGGGAAGAGGGGTTAACTGAATCGGAGTCGACTGCGAATTTGTGTGAAACTTGATAGGAAATCGAAAAGAAGTCAGAAAAATTTGTTTGGGGAACCTGAGCACCAAGTGTAGTAAAGTGTCCAAATTTCGGAGAAAACGCAGTATAAATCATTCCCGAATTGGAAATTGATATTAGCACCACTGTGTGTTTGTAAAAGAATAATGTACTTGAGAAGTGTATAGTGCAAAGCTTCAAACAAGAGGTTGTATGTCCTCTTCCTCAATGATGATGTGTGTGGCTAATGAAAGCAGTTTAAAGTTAAATCTACTGACTGGGAAATTTTAAACGAGTCAACGCAAGTTGAGAAATTGTGTGAACATAATTGGAAATTTCAAGGTCCCTCTCTTCATAATTTGATCCAGAAACTTCTGCGCAAATAGCTACACGATCTCCGGAGAGCACAAGTCGAGAAAGTGAACAGCCAGTGGTTGTGAGTTTGACGGAGGAGAAAAAGAATTGCTGAGAGGGATGTAAACCAATCGAGTGAACCGACAAAATTACTTTCAAGGTGCAGTTCCTCCGCTCTATCGACCCATTTGATGGTTGACGATCGCTACGAAGCTCCATGTTCAGAATTTCAAATTCGATGTCTTGGAGTTTGGGCTGTAAAACTGCAAGTTGAGTGAACTAAACGACGGGACCTTTACGACGATGTAAAGAGAAACTACTGATTTACAATAAACCAAATCCTGGCGGAGTACCAGAGTTTTAAAAACCCTTGGAGCGTATAACCTCTGTGGAGTACAGAGAGCAGGGGGACGTACATTACAGGAGATCCCAAACAGTCAAGATCTATGATTGCTCCTCAGACAGTCAGTTTTCTAAACTTCCACAATAACCGCTTAGTTGATTTTGATGACAGCCTTTATAATCAGATTTACTCCACTACCAATGATTTTCCTGAAACCACGTGGACGTTGGTTTGTATAAATTCAATACCGTTCGATTTTGACGGTTCTTATTATTCAATTCAGTTTAGTGCACATAAAACCCCTGGGAATGTCAAATATCATCCCTGAATGGGTGGAATGGGGGGTCAATTGCGTGAAAGTGTGCTTTTACATTTCTGCTTCCAATCTACTGTGACGAATATGTAGTTCATTGGAATAGGAATAGCGAATGAAAAGTTATTTGATTGTGATACAATTCAAAAAGAACAGCAAGGCAGTGAAATACCAGACTGTTAATTAATAAAAATCAATTGAACAAAAGTTCGTCTCCAAACTCGGTGATTGGACCGGGGGTCAGTGCATCATCTAATGGGACTTCAATCGGAATAAAATAACTGTACGGCTGACTTACTTGTAAATCCTCGTGTTTTGTGGTTTACATCCATTCCCTTTCGTTGAACGCTATCAAATACGAAGCGATACCTCAGCGAGCCATTTCTTTGCACGTTTGTAACCAACACTGGACAACACTTCAAAAGACTTTTGTGAGAAAAATGAGAGACGAAAAGTTATTTCCGCTGAGGCTAACCTTTCAGGGAGGTCAAAGTTCCATCAATATTAATGGAGACCTATGCAAATTTGTTCCCGAGGAGCGATGATTAGCATTTGTGAATCAAAAAGGTAGCCAACTACATACCATTTGATAGGTTTGGGTTGAGGCTGGTTTGACCGACTTTGACTGTACTCCCAGTTCCGAGTAAGTGAAGCGTGAACTGTATGATGTTTCATTACTCAGTTCATCGAGGCAATATGAATAATCGCTCCTGTCATTGCTTACATTACCGACTACCAGCTGCCGGCATTCTCTTAGCAGGCTGACGAGTTAGATTGGTTGAGCTCCGTAATATTAAGCCGTTGTTGGTCACATGGGAGCTTGTTATTTGTCACAGGGGGATGACCTGTCGCAACCACCGCAGAACTTCATTTAAGACGCAGTACAACAGTTGAAAGAGCTAATACAAACTTCATCCGAAACACGCCTCGCATCGCTGCTTTTCCGTTGGCTAAATTCTCACTTTACACTTGTTTTGATAATTATATTATAACTACTATAATAAAGCGAAGTGAGAATCTAGTAACGCGTAGTAACTTGTAACATCTTGTAACTTCAACTTTCACACTATTTCCAACATCTTTTTACGCCAACTAAACTCGTCTGCCAAACACGCAGACACATCTACCAACAATCAGTCAGAAAACCTGGAACCAGAAAGATTGTAATGATTAAATTCAGCCCCACGTACACCCGGTGATCTTCATAGCTCTAGCTACTAATCCAAACAATTTTTCTTTCAGTTCCTATGTACTTCGTAGAACATAATTCGACGTTATACGTAGAACTGGTAGCGTGTCATGCTCCAGAATTTGTTGGGCTGCCGCTACTTATGCCACGACCGTCATTGAAGAACCAACGTATAAGTGACTGATGGTGCTGTCAACACATCCGCTCGTACAGTTCTGGAATAATAGAGGAAACTCTGCGAAGTAAGAATGAAGTCGGAATGTGTGAGGTTGCTCTCATTATCTAATGAACATAAAACTTTCATCGTATAGCCAGCTCATTGGACTACGATCCCTGCTTTCTTGAGAAAACTGATGTCATTTATAATGATAAAACTGCACTAAAATCGGTTTCGTTTGAAGTTTTGACAATTTATAGTGCTTCTCTCATCATTTTCCCCAGCGAAAGAGAAAAGGTGTACTACGAGCCAATAATCTATTTTAGTTTATTATTCATTCTGTATTCACGCCTATTTTTTCGCTCAGGCAAATGTTTGTACAACTCCCCTCAAAATTGGACTCTTCATTTGAAGGCATGAGGATTCCAAATCATTAATGTTCGTGCGCCGCCCAGGCCATATTTTGCGTTTAACGTCGTCTAAAAATCTGTTCTTTCGCACAATAATTTCATGTAGGATGTAGTTGTGTCATCTTACTCGCTAGCAGATCGCGCGAAACCCGTGGTTGTTATGAGCGTTGATTGATTTTTTTAAATAAACCAAAACCCAAGTTTTGGCATTTTTATTGCGTGTTTCGTATTTTTCGATACTGAGTCGAATACGACGGGTCTCAGTGGTTTATGACTGAGTCTAAATAAAAAGCGTATATGTTTTCATTGCGGCTCGAAATAACTTGAATTCTAGATAGAGCGGTAGTTAAATTGGCGCAATAATCGCCGTAAGCGCGGAATTTTTCTCTCTCCTGGCTTCGCTCAAAGGGAAACCACTTCCGGAAGTTACAGATTTAACCTGCTGACTGTAAAACCCAACGTGTATTTCGTAATGCTGCCGTCGTGACAACGAATAAAATCGTTAACAAACCGTCGTGTGCATTTATCTAAATATTAAACGAAATTTCTGTCGTAGATGGATGAGGACTGGAAAGCCCTCCGCCAGTTTTGGTGCTCAGCCACATCCTTCACTTGCTAGCGCCCTTCGCCAGTCATCCTTTAGCTACCAAGGGATTGAATTATTGGAGAGCCACTGAAGTACTAGAGCATTGTTTCCTCAGCTCATCCTACACAGTCAATGAAGGCGTTTTAAGGGGATTTTGTCAATACAGACATCTCTTGTTCTCTCTCTCTCTCTCTCTCTCTCTCTCTCTCTCTCTCTCTCTCCCGCTCTCTCACTCTCTCTCTCTCTCTCCCTCTCTCTCTCTCTCTCTCTCTCTCTCTCTCTCTCTTTCTCTCTCTCTCTCTCTCTCTCTCTCTCTCTCTCTCTCTCTCTCTCTTTCTCGGGAGTTTACCCCAAAATTTTGAAGAGAGCTCTAGTTACGCCCCTCAAAAAAGTCGATAAGCCATCCTCGGATGCTGATTTCAGAGCAAAATAAGAAACAAGATCGTCTACTCAGATCTAAACGACTTTGGGTATGATACAGGGCCAACCACAACACAGAAACGGCCCTCACAGGAGTAATGGACGATATGCGAAGGGCTATGAATAGACAAGTCACCATACTTGTAACAATCGATTTCCCTCCTGTGTATGAGTAGCGTAGATATGCGTTGCCAGCCATACTCCATTCCAAACTCATCTTCCGACAAATGGGTTCGTGGTTCGAATCGTGCCTGTTCAATCGGCAGCAAGCTGTAAAGGGCGCCGAAAACACTATTTCTATGTATATTGGAACGCCTCAAAGGTCAATATTATCGAGCCTCATTTTTTCACTTTATCTGAGCTTTCCGCCGTCTCTTCTCGCTTTAACTTATTACATTTTCTATCCGCACGATCTGCAGGTCTATGGAATTAATTAATGAACATCTGAGAGGAATAGACTGGTGCGGTAAGGGGCACGGGATCGTGTTTCGTATTTTTCGATGCTGAGTCGAATAGGATGGGTCTCAGGGGTGTATGACTGGATCTAGATGGAAATCTGTGAAATCGCAGTGAATATGATGAGACAAATAATACTACTCGACGGAGCTCGCGGCTCTATAGCGAAAGTAATAGTTTCTCCTCGGCATGCACTCTTTTACCACTCTGCCTTCCGCCTCACTCCAACCACTCGTCAGTTCGGCTCGTCACAACGTGCCAATTGCTTTGCGCCGTTAGAAAGTGTCAATGATGGTTGTTCTGTTGCAGTCAGGCCATATTACGTATCGTTTACTAGTATTTTTCGAAGCAAAATCGAATGAGAAGGGCCTAGGAGGTGTGAAACTCTGGTGTGAAATTATCGGAAGCATTTATTTGAACATCGAGTTTCATATGAGTTACACATATGATCGTTTTCCCGGATTGTTGATACAATGTCTTAATATGTTTCGACGTTGGATTGAATATAATAGGCGCTGATAAACCATTGTGTAATCAATTTTTTAAACGTAAAAACGCTGTGAAACTTAGTAATACAAGCGACAGCAATTCCGTATTTTCCTTGGATGCACTTAACTATTGAATAACCGTCGTTAAACTACCATTGTGTAGGTAGCCTATTGTACTGCCAACGTGAAACCTTTACTACAAATTACTAGTGTCGTACTCGTCATCTTTTCAGGAACAAAAATTGTATGATATTGCTCAGTTGTTTGGGGCTGTCCGTGCGAAACATTTAATCGAAACCATTGTCACATATGAGAAAAACAAATTTGGTGTTTTTCACTATGGCTGAATATAACATTTGAGTAGATTAGATTAAGCGATCACCGACACACACGCTCAATTTTCTCAAATTTCTGATGAAAACCAAAAAACTCATCTGATTTCATAATTTTAATAATTCGCTTGACTCAGGCATGTGAACGGTTAGTCAAGGAAACGACAATTGTTTGAATACGAAATTTCGGTGGTTGTCACAGATTACTTTATAGCTGTCCGTTGAACCGTTTTTGTAGTTAATTTAAGTTTTTTATTATGAGACTTTCTGAAAGGGGAAACATTTTCCTTCGCGATGCAGCTGACAGATCTTATTCAGACGACGGAACTAACGTATTCAGACGGAAGTATGGTAGCTGGGCGCCTCCGGGTCAGTTTCTTGAGGTGATCGCCCGACCGTTTAACGCTCACGCCGGAATCGTTCAACATTCTCACCAAAAATAAAAACTAAGTCTGATTGAGCATTAAACATGACCAGACTGCCACTACGTTAACATCTTTATTGCTTAGCTTTCTGTGTATTTTTTCTGTTCTGTTAGACGTCGAACTTGAAAAGCGTATCATTCTCAAACTTGACAACATTTCAATCTTTCGAGAACTGCAATGTGACATTCATCAGATGCATTCACCAATTCGGAAACTTAAGTCATATTTTGAAGTAGGGGTGATAGTGTGGCCACCATTTCCTACTTCAATTTTCGAAATCATGATCTTGGGGATGTGTACAATGAAAATATCAGGTGCGACGCTAGCTCTACATAAATTCACAGGTTTTCGCTACTAATGCAATTTATTATTAACTCGATGCATTTGAACTTGGTACAACAGCACTTCACGGTGCCAGAAAGCGGTTGCGCTTACAGTTCTGGAATTTGTTGTGCTGCTTCCACTCAAGCCTTGACCATTATTGAGAAACTGGTAGGCAATTGATGATGCAGTAGACACGACCTTTTTGAGAAGGAATCTTTTGAAGTTTCAAGGAACATTTGAGCGAAGTTTATAAGGAAAAAACTCCTCTAAAAACATTTTCGTCGACATTTTTGGTAATTTATTGTGCTGCTCCCGCCATTTTTCCACAGATGAGAATTGTATGGTATTGTTGCGTTTGACAGACACGGGCTATATTCTCAAATAGTGGAGGTTCTGAAACGTAAAGATCTGAAGAGAACTCAAAATTGTTTTTTCGTCCGATTACACGACTTTCCTTTTTACTTCGTAGAGCCAAGGAAAGTAAAAAATACTCTAACATTTCTTTTCGACGAATGATTTATTGTGCTACTCTCGTCATTTTCCCAAAGGTGATAATTTTGTTTCGCTATTCTCCATTTAAAAAAATATAATTAAATAATAAATCATTTTCATCAACGGCCAATAACTCTCTATAGCACCATGGAAAGTAAAAGTCGTTTTTGTAACGTTATCGTATTTTCCGTAGTTGGTGCCCTCCTCCCCCCTGAATTTGATCCACCTAACCCAGCGCCTGTACATTTGGTTCTGTGCAACCAATTATTCAATGCCCCGTTGAACGAAAATGTAAGCTGTAATACATCAGAAAAAGAGATTCTCCGAATGAATAGCGCATCGTCGAATTTCACAGCATTGAGGAAAGTTGTGTGCTGCTATTGGTAAACAAATATCACTTTTCTTCAACAGAAGGTGTTGTAACTGCTACTAAAGTACACTTCGGCACTTCTGAAAACGTTTTGATTTAAGATAGCAAGCGTTCGCCTTTTAGACGATGAAATGCTGCTTGAATCTTTTGACACGTTGTCTTATCCATTTGAGGTTTAAGGTAAGATGGGAAGCGCACTAAGGCAATAAGTCAGCGAAATGTATGAAACACGAGTTGACGGCAATACTACTTGGTTTCAGTGACCTCTTTGTGAATGTGTAACCTCGATGTCGTACGTCTCAGCAGGGGACAACTCTGCATGGGGAAGAGCTCTTTTGAATATGAAGAGAGGATAAGAAAAGCGGAGGATAAGAGGTAAGAGGACGAAAATGACAAATGCTTTTATATCACATGTGTTGAACATGTGCTTCTCGTCCTCCTCTCCAGGGTTCTTCATAACTTGTCGGGGATAATGCTTAATGTATGAGACGTGAAGAAGACAAAACTCAAGGAGGGGGGAAGGAGGATCTTCAATATTATACTGGATGCATCTTGTTTCTTCTATGAATCGAAAAGAATCTCATAACCGATCTTACATAGACGCCAAGTAGCTAGTTAACTAAGTGTTGCTTTTTGGACACTTAGTCCCCCTTCATTTTACTTTCCTTGGCTCTATGTAATTAAGAGGGAAGTTACGTAATCGGCTGAAAAAAATGATGATCCGGGTTTCTTCGGATATTTGCGTTTCAAGGGCTTCTGAGTTCAAAAAGCACCATTTGAAGCGATGGTGCTGTGCTTACTTGGCGTGGCCTCTCACATAGCGTCCCATCTGAAGGAGTCGGTGTTACATCTCTCTCTACCACTATTCCTATGCTTTGCAGGTATCTGGCTGGGGTGTCACGCGCTGTTGCTGGTCATGGATTCGTTGAGGCCCAGCTGCAGTGTTGTAGTAAGGCGACTCCATCTCCTCCTACGCCCAGTAAGCCTTCGGAGTTTGTTGCTGATCTGCATGGTTCGTTTTATGGACGGTAGCTTAGGCAATATCGCGACTCCCCCAATTCTCTGGCATGAGTGGAAAGAGTTTCAGAGAGTATTCATGGAAAAGGTTGCCGGCACTTTAACAATGTTCGTACCTTCAGCAATGAAGTGTACAAAAGGCTGGGATCATAACATTATGGATGCTACGGAGGTTAGGGATTGGAAAAATTGACCTAGTCGTCCACTTATGAGTCTTTAACAATGCTCATAAGATATACAAGAGGTAGAAGTGGCCCCTTACCAACCGAATTATCCAGAGTTGCCACTAACTCCTAAGGCTTACTGGGCTTCCTGAGTGAATCCAAGACCAGCTGCGAATGGAGTCGCCATTTCAATTCACTGCAGCTGATCCTGAACGACATGTCACTAGACCAGCCAGATGCCTGTATAGGAAGCAGGAGCTTACAGCGCAAAAATGGATTAGTGGTAGGGAGAGATGGAATACCGAGCCCACCAGATCGAACCGGAGCGTGAACGTGTACTCATAAGACACGTGTGTGGGAGGCTTAGCCAATTACCCACAGCAGAACGCACCATTCTATCCAGACTTAGTAGCCTTTGGACGGCCAACCTTCCAAAAACCAGCCAGTAGGTGAGCTTTGGGAGCAAGTACGTCAACCAAGGTTCGAGTGGCTTCCGACCGAGGAGGTCGCACCGAGAAACTCGAACCTCGAAAACCAGTGAATTGGCGGAGAGTTGAGGAAGGTGTTACCGTTGAAGTTGAACCATTACACACAAAAAACTACTCCCATAACATATTCGCGATGAGATATGTATGAGCAACCCAATAAATTACGAAACCTTAAGCGCAACTACTTTCTTTGTAAAAGGTACTGCCAGGTTCACTTAACTGAGTGAAAAACAAATTGAATTAGTTGGCAGAGCGATGGCCTAAAGCTGGCGATCCTGGCGATGGCCGAGGAATGTTGTGCGATGCGCCACACCAGATATTTATGATAGCGTTTGCAACACTTTAAAACGTGGTTGAGCTTATCCTCCTCGCCCATCACTGTCTGTCTTTCTCTTTCGGTCTCTCTTTACCATATAACCACCGTATTTGTAGCATGACGCTACTTCAGTGGGGTGACAACCGTACTTCTTCGAAATGTGCCTTTATTATATTGAACCGATAACGTGATTATTGCGACGCCCGGTTTATTGTCTGTAGAAAAAGCAATTTCAAAAAATATCTTCGCTCGCGCTATGGGGTAGCTGTAACTTTCTACGACATAGTAAATTGAGACGAGTCACTACGACAAGATAACGGGTTGGCTTCTGACTGTTATCCAAACAGACAAAAATGAGAGTTATAAAGATTTGACCCGTCACCCGCAGGAGGGCGTCCAGGGGAGACCAGCTATTTCTGAACTACGCCTCTTCATAGCCTTATTTAGCAGGCAGCAGTCCTCTCTAACTTCCAACTGATCTAAGTTTAGAATTCCAACTCTCCCCTCCACACGTTCGTTCCATCGTGAACGCTCCAAAACTCAATTACCTGTCCTCCAGGATTATTTGGTTACTTTGAGAAACGTTATTAAATAATTAACCCTCTCGTGTAAAGTTAGCGGTGATGAAGTCCTATAAACCCAACGTTCCAACAGTTGTAAAAGTATCTTTCTGCCTTGGTTTCGCTTTACTATCTCTACAGGCCCCATCTGCTTTATCGAATCGTTATTCTCGTCGTGTAAAATGAGCGTCTCCTTCAAGTTGAGGCCACTACCACGCGCTCGTCCTACCGAGACGATTCATAAAGTTGGCGTGCAACGGGAATCCGTGACGATGAAACCTTACTTTTTATTCTAATTTTCAGTAATAGACTGTTGCGATTGTCTAAAATTATATAAGATTGGCCACTCCTGTCAAAAATATTGCCTCTTAGGGTGCCGCTAATGAGAATATCTGACGTGACGGTTCGCACCAACTTTCTTCAGCCTCACGGACGTTCAACGATTGTTATCTCTCTCCTACTTAATCGAATCTGATTTTCACTCAGTTTACAACCTGTTACAAATTACGGTTCTTTATGGAAACTTGATGTGCGCTAACTGATTGGGTAGGCAATGCTTATTTATAGTTAATGTATGGGTCAGCGTATCTTTTTAATGTTTTTGAAAAGTTCACGTTTACCGTTCTCTGATTGTGGAGAAAACACAAGGAAAAATCGGGTTCGACGCATCACACAACTTTTCCTCCGCACCACCTACATTCTAGCTACTAGTTTAGTTGTTTTTTTAAGCAAGTTCGTATGAATTGGTAAAAAGTAAGAAACTGGTAGCTCGTAAAGTTCCGGAATTTGTTGCACTGCTGCTACTTACGCCACGACCTTCGTTTAAAAACCAATGTATATGTAATCGAGAAGTCTGTAGATACAATATTTTCCGTTTTGGAACTATAGGGGAAACACTGCGAAAAAAGTTGATCAACAATCAATGAAGCTAGCTTTAACTCCAGAATGTTTGAGGTTGCTCCATCAGTATGTTATGAGCATTACTAAAACTCTACTGCTCGAGGACCATATTGGAAGGCGATCCTGATTTTTGTAATCGTGATCTTCGTAAGAGCGAGACTTATGAGGACTCCATTGAAATCGCTTTTTGTTGAAACGTTTTCTAATTTATTGTACTGCTTTCCTCCTTGTGCAAACTGTAAATTATTACTCGTAGGGTTTCTCAAAGGATTTTCTACAATTACCCAATATCACATTAATATTCACATGGGAAACTTTGACGAATACGCTTCCATTTCGTATTAATTTTTAATTTTATTTCATCCTTTTTTTCTAATTCGGTTATAGATTTATCATTGAACACGGAATAATTACTGTGTATGCTTTACACACGGTCCGCTTTGTTTATATTGGTCAATTCTATCTGAATTTTCGTGTACAGATTTATTTTAACGTTTTAACTCAAAGAGACACCAAGAGGAAGATGTTTGAGATTGACATCCCTAGCTGATAGTCAGCATACCTATCCCTCCGGGAGATCATGCAACTTCGCTTTGCATGCAAGTTTAGAATACAAACCTATGAAGTCAATAGGAAGTAAGAAGATGGCCATTTTGGATATTGAGGTTACACCATGCACAGCAGACCTAGATCTAGTATCAACATTGAAGCAATAAGATGGATCGCTGAGTACAAGAACTGTGAGGGCACATCGTCAGGGAGTGGTCCTATTTCCGCTCCTAAAGAACCTGGGGACAGACTTTTTTCTTAGAAGATCTCCCAAGAATATGTACATGATGTTGCTGAACTTGTTCAGAGCAGAGTGCGAAGTGAGCTATCTGACCTAATGAGGGCAGCTCTGTAAGTATCGTGTTCGTGGAGCAGGGAGATGGGACTGTTCATCAACCCAGCTATAATGGTCATAGTGCCCTCACAAGACTAAGACAACTGTCAAATCCAGCAAGTCAAGTATCTGGTTGTAGGTAACTGACCCGGAAAAGCCTAGAATGGCCTGCTGCTTTCATGAGACTGTTGTCGTATGGTGGCATGGAGCTGCTATCAGAGAGAACTATAGCAGCCCAGCCAAATTACAATGTCTGGGGTGCTTACTGAAAACCACAGCTACCCTTACTATGAATAAAATCTCGACCTTCTTTCTCTTGACATATTTATCAAGACGGAGAGTATGAAGGTGGCTTCCTGGTTCTGGGTTATCTTCCCAGGAGCATGCGCATGCTACCAGGCGCGACCACGGGTTGCGGATAGTGGAACGGCCACTGCATTGTCCCCAGGGGCATGTCTGCAGCCAGCTGTGAATAAGGCCAGCATGCTGACTGAATAAGCAGCCGCGAACAATGGGCAAAACCCAAGAGATCGCAGAAGAGATTCTGAACAAAGGACTCAAGGGCAAGTGGATCTACATTTTCTCAGACAGCCCCGGTCTCTGGGCCGCCTTAAAGGCCATCGCAGCCTATAGTTTTAGGTCTAAGCTGGCATGGGAATGCCTCCATGCGCTCAAGCAGCTCGGCGCCCGTAACAGGCTCTCCCTCATTTGGTTGTTGGCTCACAGGGGGCATGAGGGCGATGAAAAGGCTGACCGCCTCGCGAAAAGGGGTACAGAATCCCTACCCATCGGGCCTGAACCACACGTGGGTCTGATGAAAAGTCACCTGAACTGTCTGGTTGCTCGATGGGAGATACAGGAAAATGGCGCCCATTGGCATCGCCAGCCACGACTAAGACAGGCGAAAAGGCTTGTCACGCCTTCCTGTCAAAGGGCGAAGGCGATGCTGACACTCTCTAGACAAGATCTGAGAGTACTGATAAGCTTCCTCACCGGGCACTGCCCACTCAGATACCACCTCAGCAAAATGGGCATCTCAGAGGCAGTGGAGTGCAGACTGTGTGGCGAGGAGGATGAGACAGCAGAGCATATCCTATGTGAATTCCCTGCCTTGGCAGCAAACCGCTTTGAATACTTAGGTCAGGGGACCACTGGACCCCAAACTGTAGCGGACTCTGCAGTGAAGGACGTACTCGGCTTCCTAAGGGGGGCGGGTATGTACGACGCCTTCTACTAAGAAAGGGCCGTCACAATAGGCCCATATGCGGCCGAAGTGACAAAGGGACTTGTCCCACACGCCCTCGGGTCAAAAAAAAAAATGAAGGTAGCTTACATACTGACTAGGCTTGAAGTAGCTAAAGCTGGTAAGCACCTGGCTATGTTCAAGAACAGTGAGACCTTTACCAACATGATTGGGGCCTAATACGGCTTCAACTGGAAATACAAAGTCCATTCAGAAAGAAGGGTTTGGAACAGTGAAAACGCTGGTGACATGCAACAAGCTGAACAAATAAACTGCATCGAGCTATTGATTATTTAGACAGTAATTTCTCCCAATTCAAAACTCAGATTAATGTACACCCTTCGGCATTTGGTCTTTGATGAAAAGTCGAGTATTTCAGCTAATTATCACCAATTAAATCACATAGAATTAAAAAAAGTAATAAATAGTTTAATGAAAACGAATATGTGGAAGTTCCTTTATTAACAAAATCAATAAATTGACAGTCATATCCGTACGACTACGTTATTACTTAGTTGTAACAATTAATCTGACCGACTGTACCATTCCATCTAAATTGTCTTCAGTGCTTATTTATCTACTGTCATTATTTTGTGCTGCGCTGTACAAAACACAAACTTGATGAAGCCTGGCAGATATGACACAAAGTGAATGTGATAACAGACTAAAACCACATTCTACACTGTGCCACAGCTCTTGGGGTTTAAGCATGGTTATTATGGGATTTATTCAAGTTTGTTGGCAACTCTGCAGCAAATCTGGTTTCTACGAAAAGTAAATTGATATATTTTCTTTAGACCTGTTAGATTTTTGCAGTTCTATCTTTGTTCGGTATGTTAGTTGTTTCCAAGAATATCGTGTTTGTCGATAGATAATGTTTTTTTTTTTCTTCGTATTTTTTTTAAGGAATTCCTTGGTGGCTAGCTTGGTAAAACAAAAAAGTGGTCATTTGTGCAACCAGTCACACATTTCAGTATTTGTTTTATTTCTTAAGTGAATAGGGAACAGTTTTTTTTGTACCAAACTTGCTATCTTAAGCAAGCTGTTATGATATGAACTTAAAGGAGCTGTTGTAGGAACTACACTGTAGTAGCGCATGGTTTCTAGTTTCCTCTACACTGGAGAAGCCCGACTATAAGAGAAATTAAATAGATTGGCGCATCGTAGTTGCAATGTCCTGTAAGGAACTGGCTTGTCCAGGGCTCTGGCTCAAACCATTTTCTTCTAAGATTTTCAAGAATGTAGGGAAAAAACACATACATTTCTGACAATGATGCCCATCTCCATTATCTGAAGCCCACTCTTGTAGCACTGCAGGTTTTCATTTAGTGGGGAGATCAGTAGAGTTTGGCCTGTCTTCATATACAGCATAAGTAGTATGTATGTTCCATTTAATGTGAATACAGATGGTATTATGCAGTTGGATGTAAAATTACGCCAATCGAATAAACGTCTTAATTAAACCATATGTCGTTTTATTCATTTTTTAAAGCTTCCATTCTGTTGAAAATAACTCAAAATTGCTTTATAACGGCTCGTTTTATTTTTACCTTCAAGCCAATTGTAGTGATTAGGAGTTCAGTTAAAAGTTCAAGAAGGAGATGAAAACTTGGGTGTTGAAACGACGCTGATTGATGACGAAGCATTTATATTGTTGTTAACTAACGTGAGTTTAAATCTTATTGGTGAAACTGGCAAAATGTTGGGTTACGTTGAAGGACTGGAAAGATGAAGGATACGAGTGACACGATGTTTGAAGTATCGTTTTGGTGAAAGCGCTACGCAGCAGTAAGAATTCTGTGATAATAGTTCTTCCCTTTCATATTCTCTTGTGATCTGAGCGTGTAAATATTGGTGGTTTGAATTGACTGCTGAACAATTGTAAATCGAGATAGTTCTATTTCAATTTATTGTTATTTTTAATAAAACTTCGAAAGCGTAACACTCCATGCAGAGGAAATGGATTTAGAGAGTTAGTATACATTATTCTACACATGCGCGCGTCCTTTCTGACGAGTGCATAATTTTGCCGCCAAATGTGCATGGAATGATTGTTTTGAAATCTTATCGGCGTAAAGTACTGTATGAATTGAGCTATTAATTTGATCTCTCGTTATTGCTGCATGTTCTAATCTTATTTTTCTTCACCTTAGAGGTTCTGCAGTTAACCGTGTTATTCCAAGTAGTCGTCCTAATTTTGGTTTGCGTTTTTGACAATCGCCATCTGTTTCTCTCCATCACCGGAAACTCGATTTATTTCTTTTAACGTGATAGTACTGTTGATTTTATCGAGGTACTGCATTTAAGCCCTCGATGTTACTGCTCTCGTTATGTGCTACTTCATCCCAACTTTTGTGTTAATTGTAGGATGGAGAAGGAAGAAAGCGAAAGCCCTGAAAGATGGCGACTTATCCCAGCTAATAGTTTGTTGCAAGGAATTGGCTGATAATCTCGTCTTCAATGAGAAGTACGATGAGGCGCTTGAACAGTACCAGGTGACAGATACGAACAATTTTCTATGTAAATGTACAGTATGGGAAGCCAGAATTCATATGAGAAATTCTGTTAGATATTGAATGTGAAGCTAAGTTAAATTGGTAAAAAGTAGTGTGATTTTTGGCAAATTAGCGCTGTTAAGAGAACATTTCGATGGTACGAGCTAATAACAAGGGAAGGTATGTTGACTATAACTGGGGTGGGCGCCAATGCAGTCGCCAAAAGAATGTATTGGTAGTACACAGTAACCTCATCAGAGGGTTCACGATAACAGTTGAAGCTGTTCGACCTAGTGTAAACAGAAATGTTAAATTTAAAATAGCACTCACCTCTGTCTCTAGGAGTTCGAAATTTAAAGGGGTAGGCCTTTTTGATGGCTTCCTTTTTGGAAGTCACAATATTTGGCGACGACATGTGTTGCTGGCAGCAAATTTATTCAAATAAGTTCGGTTGAATGTCTCCTTGCCACTACATGTCTGTGATAACATTGAATGCTTTTAGGACATACATATTTGCCTGGGATCAATCTATCATAACACACTTAATGGGAACATCAGCAATCACCAATCGACAATGAGAAAGAGGTGACACTTACTGTGAAGTGACATTGATGCTACAAGAGTAGATGGAACCTGTAGTGGCAGGACGAAGAGAGCGAAACCCTGATTACAGTCTTCCAGGTTGGGGTTTCGGTGAGGGGCAACAAAACCTTGTCAAAACAACTCCACGTAATTATTTTACATAATTTCCCCGTCAACTATTTTTTTCGCCCAGTACTGCATTCGTGACAGCGTTAGGATGTAGGAAGCAGGTGGTAGATCAATTCATTGACTACCCGTTAAAGTAAAAAATGTTAAGCACTAGTTGGGACTTGGAGTATTATCTACAGCAGTGTCCGCTGACAACCCCCACAGGGAGAGGGGGCCTGGCAATTGTGGGAGTTTATGAGCCCGGGATCTGGCCAGTGATACCACTAGGTGCACTGGCAACTACTACTCCACATGGGGCTGAAATGGAAAATGATATTCGTTGTGTCATTGAATGCTTGTGCTTCTTATACTATTTCGTCGGTGCTGGTTTGGGAATATCTGAATGGTCTGAAGATTTTGGCAAAGGAGAAAACCTTAACACTGTGTTGGGAATGAGAAGGCCATCAAAGGCGAGAGATCTGCACTTCGCCCAACGGGACCTGAGCCCTACGTAGGGACTAACAAGAGCTAGTTGAATAAGGAGGTTGGCTAGTGAGAGGAGAAGTGTAAGGCTGCCTATCAGATGCATCTGGCCAAAGACAAAATTATTTATTATACTCTCCAGGGAGTGAACAAGAGCATTCCACAGTCTGGAGAGAGAAAGTGTACAGATGGCCTGTTTACAAGACACTGTCCATTAAGGCACTACCTGACTAGATTGATGAGTTAGAGATACAGAGTTGCAGATTCTGAGAGGCAGAGCTGGAGTCACTGAAGCATGTACTGTGTACTTGTAAAGGGCACGATGTGCCTCAGAGTTCTTATTTTCCCTCGGCAGTGGCTGGATGAAGTTGCAGCGATGGATCACAAGGCTGTCTTGCATTTTGTACGAGAATGGTGGTGAACACCTGCCCCATGAAACCCGGGGTAGAACTGAGAGGACATGAGGCAGCTCATGTATGTCTACATAATAGGTCAATTTTAGGCCGCCGTGGGGGTTTTCTCAGTTGCCACCAGTGCGAGCATAAATTGGGGGGGATCTACCATAAGGCCATTTCCTGAGTGGAGAGAAAAAGGATGTTCAGCCTGAGGTTAGTCCAATTGGGATTTAGACACCCAGCTATGAAATTAATCATGGGACAAGAAAAATTCCTCAATGCACATAAACGTAAGGAAAGTTGATGGTAGTTTTATTATTTTTAACGTAAGCTTCTCCGTGTGGGCTATGGAGTCGTCAATTGGTGGTGTACCTTAACTTTTCTGTTTCTCTTCTTAGGAAATGGAGAGAGCTGCTGAAGCAACAAACAGCGAACTTGATGTCGCTCGAGCCAACCGCATGATAGGAGAAATTTTGTGCGAGATGGGCGAGTTTGACAGAGCAATAATGCACCAACGAAAACATTTAGGTAGGTACATTTACTTTCTCCGTTCTTTCTTTTGTAGAATGCTAATTTTTCTGTACACCGTGTCATGCCAGGCATTTGCTGTTCATAATACAGATTCTTCTTCATAACCTAGTTATTGCTACTTATTTCATTCGATTTATTCCTTTTTTTATTTGTACAGATATAGCTAGAAAACAAGGAGACAGAGTTGAAGAACAGAGAGCTCTTGCTACTTTAGGACGGACGTATTTTATGTTTTCTGAATTCATCTCCGAAGAGAGTGTGTCACCGAGAAAAAACACTCTCGAAGAAGCTAAACAGTTTTTCTTAGACAGCCTGTCAGTTTGTGATCAGTAAGTTTCCTCCCTGACTCGCGTCTATTCTACTTTCTTACAAGAATTTGATGTAGCTTGAACAATTTGAATCAAGTAACGTGTGAAATGGCTTCTTTTATGTGAAGAACTTAAAAAAGCGTTCTAACAGAATAAAACTTCCTTAATTCGGAAATAATTAAACATTTCGAAGATAATTGTGTAACTGGCCTGTTTCCATTGCAATATGATTGTTCGTCAACACTCATCAGTTGAATGTTTTCGCTATCATGCAATTGCGTAGGTACTTGCTCTGCATCCACTGAACCCAGACCTGAGGGCGTACGGCAAGTTATAATTTAGCTAGTCTCCCGGTGGAGTGCTGTTGTCTGAGTGTTACAGAGTAGAGGTATGACTCTGGGGAATCCCACACCATCTGGAAGTTCTTAATCTGGTTTCCCATCTGATATATTTACTTGGGTAGCAACTTTCAAAGGGACAGTTCTACTGTGACCATGCTCCTCCAACAACAGTCGCTCACTTCTGTAGTAACTACTGTGGTGCAGCATATTTTTTCTCGTTTCCCCCCACACTAGGGGTACAAGACGTGCGGGATGGACAATTATTGACAGAAAAGAAGTGGAGCCACGCATTGAAGTTACCATGTCTCACGAGGAACTCATTCGTCTAGTGAGCTGGCCCTGGAAAAAATTATAAAACATTATATTGTCTAATAATGTAAGCGTAGATAGAGATGCAAAGGCATTATTTAGATGAATGTAAAACCAGAACAGCGAACAATCTGAGATTGACTTTCTTCAGGCAGGTGAACAGCGGGAGAAGCGTCCAATGAAGGACATAGTCGTTTTTGGATCAACTTTGTTGTAACGTCTAGAAAATCTGAAGAAAACGTCATTTCGGCAGGGATATTACAGTACAATGTACGCACACATTATCAAAGTGATAGGCAAAAATCTTGCCAACATATTCAAGATTTCAAGATGTAGAGCTCATCTAGCTGTGGACATAGATGCCTTGCTTGTCACGATTGTCCATCATGGCCTAGAAAAAGAAATGTGGGAATACTAGCAAATACTCAAAAAGTGGGTAAATACAAAAGGGAATGAAGGGGGGTGGAGGAGGGAAGAAATTAACGTCATTTGAAAATGATAGAAAATTACATGCACATCGGCAAAAGCTCAAAATCTCAACCTGACATTCGTCGAGATGTGTGATTACCACTACAAAAACGCGGCAAAGTATTACATAAACGGTTTATTATTCTCTTGAGCAGCATAATTGGGATTTATCTTATTTTATCAAATTTCAAAAAATATTTATAGTGTCACATGACTATTTCAACAATCGAGGAAACGACACCTCATATGAGAAGAGCATTGTAAACATCAGAGACCCATTTAATTCAGCATCGAAAAATACTAGTAAACCATATAAAACATGACCACTACAGTGGAACAACGAAAATTGACATTTTCTAGGTGATGCTATGTAATTGGCATGGAGCAACTAGTTGAACTGATGGGTGGTTGTAGTGAGATGGGAGGTAGTGTGGGAAATGAGTGCAGGAGGGGGAGAAACCATAACTATCACTGTACTCTACTGTGAGTTCCTTCAAGTAGTAGAAATTGCCTCACTATATTTACTGTAATTTCACTGTTTTCAATCTAGAAGCAATCCTGCTCTTCTGAGACCCATCCTATTTGACTCAGCGTTGATGAGTGCGTAGGAAATGATACCATACACGATAAATGCAATACAACTGCAAAAAATTCATTCGTTTGCGGCTGATCATTTAAACCATTTCTTGCTCATAACCATGGGATGAGATGGGGATACCAAAGGGAATTTTTGTGCAAAAGAACGGATATTTAAGACCATGTTGAAGACAAAATATGACCTGGACGGTGGATGGATGGTGACTTTATATCATCCCTCCTCGAAAGTGAATGAAGATCAACATCTGTATATAGAGTGTATTCTCAAATTTATGTTCATGAATCATGACGATTAAGAATAATAAAATGAAGGCCACATTTGTCACAGTTTGCATTCATTGCTGATTTGTTTTAGGCTCCCTGATAGTATGGTAGGCTCAAAGCAGCGAGCAGAAATGAGAGCAAGACTGTACCTCAATCTTGGTTTGGTTCACGATGAAGAAGGAAACGTGGATTCTGCTATTAGTTACATTAATCAGGTAAAGTTCAAGGTTTCAGGATCACTCGTTCGTTGTATTAAACTATTGTTATTGGCCAAGTGTTTTCATTGTTAACCAATGAGTAATTTCAGTTCTTAAGAATAATCTCCATCAGGCTCTTCTTTTAGAGGTTGTAGCACTGCATGAGTTAGAGAAATGTCTCCGTGCTGAAATAATTAATCACACCGTCCTTCCTGATTGCTCAAAGATACTATGGTTCTGACTGCAGGAGTGTTTCGAATTGATGTATTGTGTTGCAGGCTGTTCTCATCTGTAAAAAAGTGGATCTGTGGGAGGATCTATTTAAAGTCTACATCGGGTTGGGCTGCACTTACAATAAAAACGGATTGAAGAAAGAAGCCATTTCAATTTTCGATAAAGCGATAAGTGTTGCTGAGCGGCTGAGCACTAAAATAGTTTCTCTGTGCGAAGGGCTAATTCAAAAGGCAGAGGTACTCATTTATTGTTTATTTTTGAAACATTACGATGGTTAACGTTCATTTCCGTCCAAATAAAAACTTCCTCTGTCCTTGTGTACTGACTGACTCCTATTAAAGGGACCGGGCGATCGTGGTCTAGTGGTTAAGACATTGGTTCATAATTCTCAACGAAAGTATCCAAACTACCTCAGTAAACTTGCACTGTGTAGGCTCGATTTTCCAAAATATTGGAGAGCGTTCAGAAAACTGACACAATTTTAATGCCATTCGTTTTTAATTTCCTTCACTCTACGAAATAGAAAGGAAAGTTATGTTATCGGTTGAAGAAAAAAAAGTAAGTTCTCTTCAGATCTTTACGTTTTAAGGCCAACTGAGTGTGAAAACACCATTTGGGGTAATTGTGTGATCAGCTCCAACGTGATATTTAGCCCCCAGGTTACCATGGGACGCTCAAAACTAACTATAGTAACCATTATGTTCAAAACACTACATTTTTTCTCACAAATACGGCTCTAACGATTTTGAATGAACAGCTTCAAATGGCACAATACCTTAAAATTTTGATTCATAGGAAAAATGACGAGAGCAGCACAATAAATTACAAACATTTCAAAGAAAATCGATTTTAGCAGTTTTTCCTCATAAACTCCACTCAAATCTTACTATACCTTCACAAAATTTACGTGTTAGTCCAATCAAATACCTATACGATGAGCATTTACGGTCTCATTGATTCTGTGTGGTACAAATTGCTCAATAATGGTCAAGTAAGAGTACTACAATGAATTCCAGGACAAATTAGCGTCCGCTTAGTAACTTTCTTCCACCATGAAGTTATGTTTGACCAAGTTGAACTGAGTAAAAAATTAATTGAATTAATAGCAACAGCCACGAAAACTATTGAATTTACGTAAAGGTAAGGAAAGGTGTGTGATGCGTCACGATGTTTTTATTTGTATTCGAGATGCAATGTGCCTGCATTTAAAATAGCATTCTGCTCACTAACTACGATTTGACTACTACGTTTTGAGTGACTTGCCGTATTCCCGTCTCTTGTTTAGGCGCTACTGGATCTTCCAGACTTTCGAGGAGCACGGCAAACTCTGCTTCGTGCTTATAAACTTCGGTGTCCCAGTGCTGCTATGAAAAGGGAAATAGAAAGAAAATTGCGTATTGGTAAGTATTGTATTCATGTTTGATAAGGTTATGTGTAGTGAGTTTGATGAAATGATTGTTCTTTACGAATGTTGTTTAATTATGTTCATCTACCTACCCCTCAAATCATTGAGTAGATGCGTTTGTCCCCCTTTTTGAGGCTACAAACTGCTCAAGTTTTATTTTATTTTTAGGCAACAAACGAATTCCTGCATTTTCAACGACACAATCTGAATTATAAAATTATGCTAGACTAGTGAATTTGGCGTCTATTTTTATTGTAATGGGACAGGAGCTTTTTAGTGATGTGTTAACGCTGTCGTGTGAATCGCAATTTTACTGAGTAATTGGAGATGTATTTACTACGCTAGTCGTCTACTTGTGACTCAACCGTGGAAATGAAAGTGTGCACAATCATAAAAAAACCTATTACTTCCAAATTCACATCATTCAACCGGACCAATGTATTGATACAAAAGGAAAATGATAACAACTCAGTTTATATGACTTTTGGTTTATAGATGCAAAAAGCTCTTGGTTGTTTGAGTTGCAGTTATCAAAACCAATCTGTCAACTTGTAGGAGACTGAAATTAGTCACTAGATTCGTTGACAGACATGATACCGAAGTTCCAATCACAGCTCCAAGAAACTTCCAACAATTGCTCCAGCTGCGTCAGACTGTGTATCATTGTCACTGTAAAGAACGTGTAATACCCCATCAGGGCACTACTGAATCCGCTCGTCGATGAGCAATGCTGGAGTAGACTTGAAGGGTCAAAAGATACAAAATAATGTTTAGGAAAACTAATCCCGAGGCCGTTGGCAAGCTTTTTCTTCTTGGTGTCTCCCAATCATTTTGGTTATTTACTGACCCGTCGCTCGTTCCTGCGTCAGGTACGTTTTTCTCAAAACGACCCCCAGGCCTGATGCACATTTCTCCGTTGTAGCACAGTTCTTTACTTAACTGTTCCATCGCGATAGAGTTACGTCTGTGAACTGTCGTGAAGGTTTGCGATCATGCACTCAAGCAGTTTGGCAAGCTTGGAAACTCAGCCATCATCCACCAGACCTGTAGAGGTACGGCACATTGTCATTTTGCCAGTCTCCCAGTGAAGGGCTATTGCCCGTGTGTAACCCACTTTTCCACCATGCACTCATCAGCAAGTCAACTGGTAACTGAGAGCACTGGTTAGAGTGCTTCAGTGAATGCTGTCTTATAGGCCTTGGTTATCTACAAAAGCGCAGCTTTCTGAGATTGGGCCAGTACTTCCCTGATGCAGACACACCTGCACTATCTGGCTTCAGCGATTCAAACTAGTACCACTGGAACAGCAGCGAGTATTCACAACATTACGATCTCGAGCTCCACACAGACCATGCACGGAATTTTTCGGATTAAGTAAAGATCTGAAGAAAACCCAACACTTTTTTTTTGACGCGATCGCAATACTTTCCTTATCCTTTAGGTAGCGGAAAGTACAAATTGCTGGGTAGTTTGAAGTTATCCATACCAATCTGTTAACTTATAAGATATTTAAATTACTCTCCAGATTCGTGATTCGGAGACAAAAGTGACAATCTCAATTAGATCAATTTTTTGTAATATTACAAGTAAACCCTTCCAATTTTTACTTTTTCAGTTGCCAATATGTGTAAAACGGAGTATTTACTCACTGAGCTACCACCTGAGGGAGCAATAGAAGAAAGAAAATCATTTTATGAACAATTAGGTGACATGGCAGCGGAAATGAAGCACTTTTCTGTTGCTTTGACTTATTACACTTTGATGCTGGAAGTAAGTATAATATACAATGCAGCATATTGTTGTAAATTAGTAATTATTTATTGTTGTATTAAAAGGGACAGTGGAGATTTGGTAGTGAGTTGGTCAACCGCTTCTCATTTCCTAAACATTTTGTGATCCATCACCGACAACCTACCCTTTACAGCCCTCTGCCTGCGTATTCACAAAGGGCTGAAACTGACATCATGGAGCCATTTCCGCAAATAGAAGGAGCTACAGGGTTAGTCCTTAAAGTAGTTCACACTTCAGAAACTTTCAAAACATTCTTCCTGCATCCACTCCACTCATTGGCTCCAGCAGGTCTTCCATGTATCACACGTCGCGCGATACTGTTCTTGGAATTGCCTTCAAAGCGCGCAAGTCTTCCGAATGTTGTTTGTCGACCCAAAATGCCGTCCCTTCAATGAGTTCTTATGGGTAGTAATGGGAAAAAATCTGGGGAGGCCACGGGGTGGTATGTAGGGGAGGCTGGGGAACAACAGCAATGCCTGCTTTGACAAGGTTATCAGCCAATGAGGGGTGTGCGAAGGTGCATTGTCATGGTACCAGGGTTTTGCGATGCCTGGGCCAACGCAATTTGCCCTGTGTTTCAAACACTTCAGCTCCTTCACGGAAAACTTCCCTTGGAACGAACCCATGATGGATTAATTTCAGCAATCAAAAAAGACAGCCAGCAACATTGACTTGGTCATTATGGCTTTCGCGCGGCGAGGAGAATTTGACGTGCGCCACTTCATACTTTGCCTCTTTGTCTCAGGATCGTACAATGACGTCATCGAGGAAAGTGAGGTTCTCGTTGCAGGCGTCCAAAAGTTCTAGGCAAGTTTCGCTCCAGCAGGTTATCTACATCCTGTTAGCTCCTGTGGGACGAACATACCTTCCTCATTCCTGAAGACTGACACAATTTGTTGAAAAATGGTTATAATGCCTAATGTTTCGAAAATTGAACAGACACTTGGACAAGAGCCAGTTTTGAATAAGTCACACACACGTTTCACAGTGTCGATGGAAGTGGATGACCAGGAAGCTCAACTTCTCTAGGCCAGTGGAGAAGTTGCCTGTCTGAAAGGCTTCATCATTCAACATTCGAATGGCTTCTGCAGCACAACCCCTTTCCACCCCAAAACTTGATCGCCATCTGTTGCTCAAACGATCAGTGCTTTTTTTCCTTCATCAGTCATTGTACTCGGTGGTGAAAAAGGCGCTTGCCCACAGAAAATTGTTGTGCCCAGCTTTTGAGAATTACCTGCTTTCTCATTCTAGACATACAATCATGTATCTACTCAAACCTGGTAATTTTTAAGCATTTGGGGCAAATACCACATACGATTATTAAGTCATTTATTCTGTTCCAGTGCGTCGAAAAGTGTGGCGGAGACACGAAAGCGCTGATAGAATGCTACGTTTCTCTCGCCGAAACTTATAAAGATGACAAAAATTTCAAAAAGGCTGTTGAGTTTTTCAAGAAAGAAGTAATGTTAGAAAAAGATAGTTACGAAGAAGTGAGTGAAACAAAATGGAATTATTGTACATATTTTTATTTATTAGGTAATTAACGATATAAATAATTGGCGCAATTTAATTACGCCTAACCATAAGTAGTAATCGTGCCAGTAAGTAATGTTGGACTAACTAGACCTTGCGTATGGCAGGTTTTATCATTTTATTTATTTATTATTTTATCATATTAGTTTTATCACCACCAGCGGTGACCGGAAGAGATGTCGTATAGCAACTGCGCTTGTTTATTTTAACTCGCTCCAAACGGACTCTGCGCCGCTCTTTTCTTATCGGTGAATGCGATGGCCCGATATCCTCGTGATTGGCACGATAGTGTCATAGGTTCAGTTGTTACGTGTTGCAATGTCTCTGGAATTCATTCAGTCTCAGTGCGGAAATCCCCTTTTAGTTCTCGACGGGTATACATTTCGCAAAAGTGATTATGTTAAGATACTCGACGCGGTTAAGTGGAGGTGTTGTAAGCGGTCTTGCTGCGCGAAATTGTACGTTCACAACAACAAAAACATTGTGAAAAAGGAGGAAATCCACAACCACGAGCCCATTGGTGAACAACAGTTATTGTTAGAAAGAATTTCCAATTCAGTGAAAAGGAAAGCGACCGACGACCTCAACGATGCACCGATGAAAAGTATGACGGCGCACTTGCTATTGTCTCTACCTCCGGCGCAGTTGTGCTAGGTTTCGGCGCAGTTGCAAGATCCCCGATAGAGAGAATGCTTCATAACAGTTCTATCATGGGGAACCAAGTTTTTATTTATGTATGCCCACACTACTGCACTGAAAGCAGAAGAACCTGGATTTATTCGGAGAACCATACTACTTTACATGTTTGTGTCAAGTCACGTGGAAATATAGCATTGACCACATGGGCAGTGTCAGTGCATCGTAGTGGGGGATGTCTCCCTATGTAAACTCTCTCACGTCCCTTTAGATCCTAATCAGCCCCTATTTCAAGAGTTATTTTGTGGTGAACTAGTGGACAGACTTGACTCTACTGCCGAACAAAATTAAGAAAAACTAATGACTTCAGTCGTTCGCCCACAAAGTTGAAAGAATCATCGACGAGCTGAAATTTGACATCTGGCTCGGGAGATCCCAGAAGGTTTCATGAAATCCTCCCTATCTTTCAGTGGCAATACTTCTTTTTTTTCTTACTTTTCATGCTTTTGTGTTGAAAAAAAAAAAAACGGAACTCAAGTTCTCTCGTTTATTTCAGTCCTGCAAGACGTATCTCAACATTGCAGAGTGTTACCACTTGATGAAGAAGAACTCAAACGCGATGGAAGCCTATAAAACTGCCCGACATTGCGCTGAAGCTTCCAAGAATACAAAGCTCTTGAAAACCGTTCTCTCTAATTTGCGGCAACACTACATAGAAGTTGGAGACGAACAAGAAGCTGGTTGGTCATGTTAACGTTAAAAAGTCAATCAACTAAATTATTTGAAATGCTGGAAAGCTTAATCTGTGTCTAGTAAGCGAAGTGTGTTAACTTTGACGAAATGAAAGGAAGATTTGTTTCTATGACAAAAGGAAAGGAATATGTCTTTCTACGTTGAAACTATTGGATGCAGGAGAGAGAGAGTTAACTCCTATTGGCCTCGTGAATCTACATGTGGTAACCTCCCTTTCCTCACCTTCCTTTCTATACTGCCCTTTCTAGGCTGCGTCACAGTCTTCTTGCCACCTGTCCAAAATATCCTTCCATCGCCTCAAGTTGAACGTCGTTTTTTATCCTGGTTGGCCGGCAATCCCACTCTATAAGAAGGGTGGCTGGTTAATCCGTAATATTTTCATAAATGCGTATAGCATTGCTACGATTGTGGGGTTGATTATGGAGCACTGTCGCCCATGTGTTACCACTTTTCTACCGTGCACTCGAGTAACTGGCCAATGATGACTTGAATAGCTTCAGCGGATGCTGTCTCGTTGGGCTCATTGATCCATACTAGCCCAACTCTCTGTGATTGGGTCATTACTT
This sequence comes from Pachypeltis micranthus, assembly GCA_020466155.1. Taxonomy (NCBI): domain Eukaryota; kingdom Metazoa; phylum Arthropoda; class Insecta; order Hemiptera; family Miridae; genus Pachypeltis; species Pachypeltis micranthus. The sequence continues at coordinate 27,250,761 of CM035771.1, read as the reverse complement.
TTCTGTTATTGACTGAGTTTGCTACCCCAAACAATGGCGCAGTAACTAAACACGCCTAAGTATGGCTTTGTACATGAGGATCGTGTCACAAAACCCACACCCCATCTGGCCTTGCTCATTGCTTGTAATGAGGCCCTGTGAGGGTTGTGATTCAGAGACTGGAGGTATGAGCTGAATCCCTATATCTTATCTATATTGACTCTTAAGTACTTAACTTGCTTCTCTAGAGGAAGCCTGTGGCTCCCAGAATTACAGTATTGACAGTTGGCTATTTTACGAGGATGAGCCAGGTTTTTTCACATCCACCTGCCGCTTGATGTGCTCAGACCATTGGGTACTGATTCAGAGCACTTGAAGGCTTTTGCCTCGATTTGTTGGGCCATTTGTCCACATAGACGTGTCTCTCACAGGCAGTCTCAATAAGGTCCCTGAGAAGACCTTGGAAGGCGTTCCAATGACCTGGGCCAAGGACTGAGCCCTGTGGACACCCGACTGAGATGATCAACAGCAGTTCTATTTGTCAGGTAGCTTCTTACGAGCAAGTATAGATTACAAGGAATTCTCTACCGTTGTGCTCATTGAGCCAATGTGCCGACAGCTCACATCCTCTTCGGCGCATGGAACGAATACTAGCATGGCCCTTTTCCAATACTGTTGAAAAGGCCGTCTAGGTGACACCCATTCACGTCCTGAGTACAAGCTCCAAACAGATCCTTGACTGCAGCCCCTGGACCTCCCGTGGAACACCATCTGAACAAAGCGCCTTCCAGCATCTACTGAAAGATACAATATTCTTCTCAGTCTACCTCAGCCAAACACGCGATGCCGAGTGAGAGCTTCGAGATGCCCATGCGTGTCAAGCTGGAGAAAGTGCCTGGGAAACATGGACCCCCAAAATAATCGTTCTACTGTAGCTATTCTTCTGTGGGGACGGGAAACTTGATATTTTGTAATCCACCCCCCACTGTTCCTCAGTCTCTTTCTTTTTCATCCTTCTACAGCAGGCACGTGCTCTGGTTTATTGTACAGTTAAGGCTCTTCGATCTGCTATGACGTTATTTTAAAAAATTAAACGCAAAATATACTCGATGTTGTGTTAATATTCAGTAGATATATATTGATTTTTGGCTCTTATTTGTAGATAATGTTAACGCAGAAATCAGTAGTATGAATCTGGAAGACTCAAGTGATGAGGACGATGGCAACTCTGCTTCAGATAAAGCAATTGATAGCTTTGGTGCAGACATAAACCTTGACGAGCTTTCTGGTAAATGTGTTACCATTTAATTTCCTATCGTTTTTAGTGTGTTTTTATTTGACTGCGTTTACATCAACTTTGGTGTTTTTCAATTGATCCACCCAGAAAAAGATAATTGCTGTGACAATTGTGGTGAGGCTTAGACGCGTAATTAAACGGTAACTGCTTTTCGGAAAAGGTTGTTAGGTACCTCGAAGGTGATTAAGTCACAAATCGCTTCTGTGTTAAATGCTGGCGAGTGAAATGTTAAGGAGAGTCAAGCACTAGTTTGTGACTGTCAAAGGAGCCCCATGACATCCCATTCGTGACAAGCTTTATGTTCAAATCCTTATCAATGCATTTTCATGAAAACGTTTACAACGAATAATATGCTGGCGAACAAGTTTAATCAAAATTTAATCAAGTCAAGTTCAGTCAAAATCGTCCGTGCCGTTTTTTACAAAAATAAAAAACACCTAAAACGCACTAAACTATCGCATTTTGTGATGTGTGTTCAGTTTATTTCTCTGTTAGTTTAGAGAAAAAATCAATGATTGACGTTTTCTGTGAACACTTAGAAAACCTTCGAAATATTTGTCTTTTCTTGTATCTGCTTTTTCGAGTTGTCTCGGAAGTATTCAAGGAAAATAACACTCAGGATTGTCGAACCATATTACAATCCTTTGTCAGCTTCAGAAATAACCTTTAATCCATTTGTCGGCTGTAAAAGTCGATTGAACGAGTACTTCAGATTTTCCTTTGGCAACCGTTTCAATGGCATCAGTTCAGAATGAGCTGGACTTGAATCCTGAGGGAAAGGCGCGAGCTGAGGATTTCTGGTTAGGGATTAATTTTGCTTGAGCCAAGTCGAACAATCAAACTAATGTCCGCTCCTACCTCTTGCTCGTTTTCCCCATTATTTTGGCATTTTATTCCATTCAGATTCTGACGTCGAGATCGAAGAGGGAGACGGTAAAAAGATGCACCGAACGAGGACTAGGCAAAAGAGCAACATTCACAAGAAGAATGAATTGGGAGAAACTCCACTACACCGCGCTGCAATAACGGGGAACCTCACTTTGGCAACTAAGTTATTGGACCAAGTAAACAATTTTATTTCATTTTTTGTTATCGGGTTTACATTTTGTGGTGCTGAATTGAAAAATAACTGTTTAATCTACCTCTAACAATTTCCACGTAGAAAAGAATTTCTCGATGTTTACTTGACTGCTGTAAAGTAGTTACAATTGTTTTCTAATGTTAGTGATTATCTAACCAAGCGCGAAAAACGTAATTTCCCATGGTAGTCAACTGTACCTTTCCAAGCCAAGATTATAATCATCTGTTATTTTATTTACTCAGTTTTTACGCATGCGAGCCAAATGGATAAAAAACGGGTCGACACTTCACGTTTTGGGGACTCCAGTTTCCAAACATCACACAACTTTCCGTAGCTCTACGTCAGTACGCTTGTGTTATTGTTTAATTTGGTGCTGTCTACACAAAAAACTTGATCAAAATCGTTAGAGCCGTTTTTGAAGAAAAAAAATTGTTGTTAGACCACTATGGTTGATGTGGTGTATGGAATGAGAAGGGGTTCAAGGGATATAAATTGAGCGTTGTTTCTCAATCCAAACAAAATCATAGATATAATAAAGAAAAAAGAAAGATATGGTCTCTAAAAATTAATAGGTTCTTCGCAATAAAACTAAACTGAAAGTCTGACCAGGATTTAGCGAATGCAGGTCCAACGAAGAAGCAGTCGAACGACATGTGTCCCTGAGTACACAGCAATGGCAGAATGGGTTCAAATCTGGGCTATGACGTAGTACAGTCGATTAAGATGTCCCGAATTTGCAGCCTTTTATTCCCCTCTTCTGCTCTCTCTCCCTCAAGGGCGAGGAACTGATGGCTATCCAGAGAGCGCAAAATGCCTTAGTACGATTTGTTTACAGGCTAAAGTTCGACGAACACGTTACACCGTACTATAAAAGCTTAGGCTGGCTGAAGATCAACAAAAAATCAAATACGCTGTTGCTCTGCTCCTATTTAAGAGCTTAAAATTCCAGAACCCTCCCTATATCGCCGAAAAATTTGCATTTCTCCACACAATTCACCAACATGAGACACGACATGGCCTAATTCAAATCCCTCACCATCGAACCACCATCTTCAATAAATCGTTCACTGCCACAGCTGTACGAATTTTTAATAAGAACCCAGACTTATTTAACGCCTCAGTGAGTGTTGCTTTCAAAAAAATTTACAAAAATGCGCTTTCAGAGAAACATGAAGAGTAGAAAAGCGTGGAATAGCACTCAGAAGTCGTGGAAAAGAACAATCCAGAAGTGATTTATTTATGTTTTTTTTTTTTTTCTTATTTTTTTCTCTGTACACCGCACTTGTAACCAATATTGTTTGCCAGGGATGATGTAAGAGAGGGCCTTATGGCCCTAATCTTTCCTGGTTGGTAAATAAAAACATCAATCAATCTCTTTTTTTTTCTTTTTTTTTTGCGTTAACGTCATTTTGGCGAAGGTAACCTGTGGTTCTATTAATTTTGAACAGATTTGGTACAGGTTTCCGTTCACAGACACACATACACTGAATTTTCTGAAATGGTGTTTTCTAACTCATTGGGGTCTGAAACGTAAATATCTGAAGAGAGCACTTTTTTCAGCTGGTTACGTAACTATCCTTTCTACTTTGTACAGCCAAAGAAATTGAAACTGACGGTTTTCTTGCTTTATCAACAAACCCTGTGACTATTTTAATTAAATTTGCCACAACGTTCCTCAGCCTCACGTACATTTGCCCCTTTTAATCGCTCTTTCAACAAATCCAAACAGTTTTTCACTCAGATCGTGATGAGAAATATTCATAAAAACGTGGATTGAAATGAGGCACGTGGGGCAGCAAATCGTTTCATCCTGAAAATAGTTGGCGAGTCGACCTCCTCGTTTTCTACTGAACAAATTTGTTGTAGTTTCTCAGTTATATTTAATTGCAGGGCCACAGCGTCAGCGTGAGAGACTACAGCGGCTGGACGCCTCTTCATGAAGCTGCAAATCACGGGCATGTTGAAATCGTAGAGCTTCTACTGAAGAAGGGCGCTGCTGTTAATGATCGAGGAGGTGGCGAATGCAATGGAGTCACGCCACTACTCGACGCAGCTTCCTGCGGTCATTTCGATGTTATGGAACTATTGTTGCAGTACAAAGCTTCTCCTCTGATGAAAAACAATGACGTTAGTTTCCTTTCCGTTCATCACTGCAAAAATATTTTGTCTGTTTTTTCTGACCCAAAATTCTTCAAAAGCGATTCCACGACCTTCACCATTTATCATTTACAATACACTTCGCTCCCAGGGGGCTCAGTTGCCTGTTAGTGGTTGTAAATTTCCAAACTAACTGCGAATACAGAAAACCACATTTCCTATTGTTTTTTATGGCGATTCGTTTTCTCTTTAAAGTTTTTTAAAGCAAGGTTACAAATTTCAAACTAACAATTTTTCAACAAAATACATTTTTTAACAAAATTGGAGTACATCCCCATCCGTCACTTCATTTCTCTCTCGCTCTCGATTAAATCTAGAAAATGAAACTATGGTCAAAAATCTTCAAAGCAGGCTTCTTCTTATCACTCAATGAGTAGCCCGTGTGAATTTTTGTTGATCCTGTCTCGTTTCTACAGGGAATGACCGTCTTGGATCTTATGTTGGAATGGAAAAATTATGCTCTTAAGGAAAACGGAGGTTCTCTTGACCCCAACACCCTCGCTGAGTTTGACCAAATGTTTTCAAAACTACGATTGATTTTGGAAAGAGGTACAGTATTCTGTTCCTATCTAATTGTCAATTTGTTAGTATCATGATCTCCTTCGTTCTATTCAAGATAGTTCTTCATTGGAGATCAGCTGAGTTGATGAATACTACAGTAGATGCTCAAGGTTCATTGATTTTTGTAAACTATTCAAGGTAGTGTTAATTGTGATTATTTCATTATTGTTTAATCAATTAAATTTAGTATCAATTATCATTAGTTAGCTGTATAATTTTTAATGTTTATTTCATGCCAAAAATCATTGTGTCTTTGTTTTTGTAGCTGGTTATCAAACATCTCAAAAACTTGGGGCTCAATCTACGAGTACCCTGGATGTGATGAATTTAAGAGCAAGAAAAATAATTTGCGATGTTAACGATGACATTAACGTCAAAGTGCCAGGTTAGTAAGTTTTGAATCCTTCGGTACATATTTTAGCTGTGTGACTGTTCCTTCCGTGAATAGCATTTAGATGGTAACACGTTTCTCTTCTTACTTGTTATAAAAAAATATTACGGTAATTCCTTGGATAGATTGATTACAGGTCGCAGCTCTCGCATTTACAGTGTACTGAACTAATTGTAAAGAAAAAACTGAAATCCATGCGTATCATGTTAGTGTTACGAGGGGTTAAAAAATGTTTGGAGAGCTGCCGACTCAGACAAAAATTATAGCAATCACGAGCTCTGATTCGTTGGATTGTGAATCTTCGTCTATAACCGCTAGGCTACGATCACTGGAGTGCCTCCAATGGAAGTCTGGCAGTACATTAGTATGTAGGCAACATTGGCCACAGAGACTTTCCATCCAGGCTTTGGTTTGAAAGGTTACTGTGTGCAGATTAATGAGCAGAATGAACATTGTCTATGGAGTGCCTAACAACCAGTAATAAACGTTTTTTGGCTTCTACTTCCGATACATTTTTTAAAATCTAAACGGCTTGCGTTCATTTGGTCGGGTCTGACGAACATTATGAGTTGGACAATGTTTTTTAGTGTTCCGTGTACTCTATTTGGTATTTTCAGGTGTTTATTAATGCTTCCTTGGCACTGACCCGTTGATTGTTTTCATTAAAAACGACCTAGGTTTGAAATGTTTTAATCAGGATGTTACGGGACGGTGTTCAGTGGTGATACTCCAAATGGGGGTTTGCTAACGGATTCATTTTAACAAAATTATGTACAGCTGCTTGAAAATATAAGTTCGCATTCCTGTTTGTTTTATTGTTCCAAGTGTTGGAGAGTAATCATGTCGGTTGTCTCATTCTCTTGAAAATAACTGAAGTTGCTATGGTGATCGTACCATTGTTTTATTTTATGTTGTCATATAGAAACTCAAAAGGATAATGGGGACAGCAGTTCATCTCTCACTCGTTGTAGTAAGCAGGGTGCTGCTAATGAATATCAATCAACCATGCGAGCCATTCGTTTTCGAAACAAAGACCAGGTAAATTAGCATTGTCTACATTTATTGCATGCAGTTCGCATCTGATTTTGTGAAGAATTCGAGGAATGGGAAGACCTTTGTTACCTACTTTCGACCGATAATGCCTGCTTTCGATTTGTATAGTATATGAAGCTGTTGAGGTAGGGCCAATTCTACGGGTTTCTTTGACGAATGCTAGGAAGCGACGAGCTTCGTTTCCCGTTCTAAACAGGAATAAATTATATACTAAAATAAATTACAATATATTACTCAAGCGTTGTTAACAATTTATTTGAGGATTTCTTCTGATTTGGAGACATCGAATGCATGATAAAATTAAAAGGTTCAAAATTATACTCCAAATATAATCGGACCAATATGTTAATAAAATGGTCCCGCTTAGAGTCTTTGATGTCTAGAAGTGCAACATTTTTTAGCAAAATCTTAGACGCTTGTTGTACTTATTGTGATCGGAATGTTTTCATATTCATTCCTTCCAAACTACTCATTGGGTAAAGCGCATGAGCAGCTTTTTAAATTCGTTATCGAGTTAACACCAGTAGGTCGTTGATATGTTGTATTCAACTGCAGAATAGCCTGCCTATTATGAACATGTTCATATTTTGTTTTCAGGAGCGACTATCACCACGAGAAAGCAAGCAACCAGCTCTAATACCTGCTAGTGACATCATCACTGACAACTGGCTGGAGGAAGATATTATTAGGCCTAACAAGAAGCGCAAAACCAACGAATTTTTTAACGAACCGTTACGAAGGAGAAAGAGCCCCAGTCCTGATTCCAACAGCACTAAGGGTTCTACTGTAAGTGCCGAATCATTTCAATTAGTCACAATTAAAATTTAAAGCATGAATGGAATTAGAAATGAAAAAAGACTACTTAGGAGCGGGCCTGACGAATTAGAAAGTGTGAGATCTGTACAGACTAACATCCAAAATCAGTTGAAAGAGAATTGCGATAAACGAAAGTTTAAGCTTCAGAAATGGTGCACATGGCTATATAATATGGTAAAAAAAAAAAATTAGGACTGAATCAAATCTATGTAGAGATGTTACGAGGGGTTTGGAAATGTTTGGAGAGCCACTGACTTGGGCAAAAATTATGGTGATCCTGAGCTCCGATCCAATCAATGCCCGTATTTCCACGGAATATGAATCTTTGTCTTTAACCACCAGACTATGATCGCTGGAGTGCCTACAATGGGAGTCAGGCGGTAGAGAGATGTCATTCAACACACCACACTAAAAACTCTACATATTGTTGGACGACAGTTTGTTATTATCTTGTACAGTATGATTGTGACCTATCCTATTCAATCAACGTTGAAAAATATTAATTATATAACATGGCTATTAACAATCACGGAAATGACAACAGATATTGTGTTGAACACCTCCGAGACCCGTCCTATTCGATTCAGCACCGAAAAATAAATGTGAATGATATGAAACATGACCTGAATACAATGAACAACAACAATTGACATTTTCTAGGTAAGGCTAGGCAATTGGCGCGATGTGATGAGTCGAATTGATTGGGTGGTTGGAATTAGATGGGAAGCGGTGTGGGAAATGAGCGCTGGCTGAGGAGAAATTATAACTGTTGCTACATTGTCCAGCGAGTACTTTTCACTAGTAGAAATTGCAGTAAAAGCAGAGAATATAGACCGCTCCCTCTGATAAGGCAATATAACGATATATCACGACCGAGGTCAGGTTATTGATATGCCCGACATCGTAGGCTTGACTCGCTCGCCATGTTTGAAATTAGAAATAACGACAGCTGTACGATTATGCCAATTACTTAATGTTCATTATGTAATACTCTGTTATATAATTATTTTAAATGTACAAAGACTATGAAAAGAAGTTAGTTCAATGAAATTAAGAATGGGTATATGAAATAAATATGAGGTAACTAACGGATTGATATCGATACATGCAGTCGTAGCGTTATCAAGCGGTCGGTCCATATTCTTTGTTTCACCCGAAATTGCCTCTCTATGTATATAGTGTAATTTCACTGTTTTAGATTTAGACGCAGTCCTACACCTCTGAGATCTGTCGCATTCGACTCAGGCATCAATTTTTTAAAATACCTAAGAAACAATAACAAAACTGCCAAAATTTCGTTTATTAATTTTTTTAACCAGTTTTTACCTCTAACAAATATGTTGCCAATAAGGTTGCCGTGTAGACGAGCACAACTAGATACCATATGGAATTTTTGTGTGAAAGAATGAGTTTTTTAGGTCGCGTTAAAGGCAAAATGTGGTGCAGATGGTGGACGGACATTACATTGCACATTTGGAATATCCTATGTTGCCGGGGGGGGGGATACAAAACATAATTGTATTGTTCAGAGTGAATGATAAGCCGAAACGTGATACAGGGTGAGCCATAACAAATGGTGCAGTTTCAAAGGGCGATTTAAAAAAAAACGGTGCAACTTAGAAGATTACGGTTTGTTTTATTGAACGCCATACATCACCCCGTTTCGGTAGATTAAGTCCTGAAAATTACATCAGGAAGGTGGGCGCCCTCAGCAGCGACGCACTGATGTAGGCGATTCCTGAATTTTCAGCCGCTCTCTGGCACATTTCGATGGGAATCGCGGCGATTTCTTCCCTGATTCGAATCTTGAGGTCTTCCAGAGTGTGAGGTCGATGTTTGAACACCTTTTCCTTCAAGTAGCCCCACAGGAAAAAATCACATGCACTCAAATGTGGCGATCTTGCCGGCCACCCCAAGTCACCCCTGAGAGAGACGAGGCTGTTGTTACGCAGTTGGAAGGCCCGCTGGGTGGCGATGAACGAACGGCCACTTTCAAAAAACGTGCGAATGACGAAACCTCGTTGCTCTCCGCTCCAAACCATTGTAACGACTGAAAACGGGACCACTGCCCGGGCACAATGAGACCCCTCCCAGGTCGTTAACCCCGCTACAAGGCATGCAGCATCCCTTCGAAACTGCACCATTTGTTATGGCTCACCCTATATATCAGTGCCGAAAATAAGGGGAAAAGTGTGTAATGGCTCAGTGAATCTGGTTGTAGTTCTTAACCTGGTTTCCCACCTGATCTAATAATTTACTTAGGTGGCAAGTTTCAAAGGGACAATGTCTTTGTGAAATGGTTTTAAGCTTGCTTAGTAGCAGTGAAAGCTGGTCGGTTTGTTGCTCTTCCAACAACCGTCGCTCACTGTTGTAGGAACTGCAGTGGAACAGTACGTGGTTTCTTGTTTTCTCCACAGTGGAGGCGGGAAATGTGCAGTATGGAGATTCTTTGAGAGAAAAGAAGTGGACCCACGCGTTGAAGTCTCCATAACTGGCTAGGTCCACTTTCTTCCAAGACGTTCATGAACGTTTGAGAAAACTCGTACTTGTTACATCCCTTTGATATATAATGACCATTCATGTGAAAACACTAATCTCAAATCACGTAATCGTTGAATCTGTTATTTGTAACGTGGTATGTAGTTCAAGGTAGGTAGGTTCAAAAGATCATAGCTAACGCTCGAACAACTCATTAAACCTTTAGTAAGGAATTTTTATATCAAGTTACGGGAAATTTCCAATAGAGTTGTCATTGTTGCTGTCAATTAGTGTATTTGGGTGCTCGTCTTTAGTGAAAGAGACGGAGATGCAATGAGGATGGGTATGGCAGGAGAGTTGTCTATGCTTGAGGGGCCAGGCTCGTGGTTGCGGACAATATTGCTCAACACCACAAATGGTGCAAGTTGGTTGCTCCTACCACTCAAGCTACCCATTTTCATGCTTGGCTCGTCAGGCATCATGTATAAGGGGCTAATGGAATAAAATACGAACTCTTCAGTAATGCTAACCATTTGTTTCTTAAAGGTTCAATTATCTCCCTCTTTCGAAGAGGAAATATGTACAAATGAGACCTCAGATCATGAGCTTGGCGCTGAACAGCATTCTGTAGGAGCTCAGATGGACATCAGTTCACCATCAACTTCAGGAACTTGCAGTAACAGGTCAGCTCCCGACTTGATGATTTTTACTATCAATAAGTCGAAAATGTCAACTGTCAACGTGTCTTTCTGCCTTCTATTTTTAGGCTCAAAGTTATGAATTTGTCGAGAAGGAATGAAATACCGCAAGTCTTCACTGGAGTCAGCAAAGAGAAAGTTGGCAGAGTGGACTCTGATGTTTGCCTTGGAACAAATCCTGTTTCAACTCAACTGGTACAACCTCAACCGCCCCCTTCTACATCTATGGTAAGCTCTTATTAGACCTTATTTCACTTCTCGTCACCACAGTTAGAACGCTGCACCATCCGTTTCTGGCATGAGCCTCATGAACCTTAGACTTAAACACTGGATGATATGTTCGTAAATGCGCTTGTTCTTACTGTTGCTTGACAGGTTTGCATCAGGATTCTTGTTGAAGGTAAACTCTTGCTAGTACCAGTGCCATCAAATTACGAACACCTCAATATCGAATGGCTCGCTGCAGAAACTGCTAAGCGTTACAAGTGGTATGTAACACTTTCAAAAATTTACGATTTAATTGCGTAACGTAGTACGTACAACTTGTCAATAGCTCCTTAGATTCCCCACCCTCCCAAGTAATCTCCAGCGTTATTTTGTTTGTAGTACGCATTTATTCGACGACAGCTATTTCTCTTTTCCAGCCTGGAAAGCGTCGAACCGAAATTGAGGTTGCTTACATCGGATGGTGCCTTCTTGGTAGATTCTGATCCAGTTTCACTTGTGCTTTCCATGGGAGAGTTACACGGGCAAGTTGTGTCGTGGAATCTTCCATCTCTTGTGTCCTCTTACGAAGAGCAGTGCCGCAGAAACAGTCTAGGTTAGTTAGCCCTAATGTTTCTTCTAAATGAAAACTTATCCATTTAATTTTGCGATTACGGTGATGAAATTAGATACGAGCTACGTCCCAAAAGTAAGTTCTGAAGTGCTGGGAAAAATCGAAAACTCAACCAATTTGAAGAAAAAAAAATTATTCTTAAAGGTACGGATCTAGTTTATTTTTCGACGTAGTCGCCATTCCGATCGATGCATTTTTGGTACCGTGGTGCCAGTTTACGTAACCCCTTGTCGTACCATTCTGCGTCATTTTGTTTGAAGAATTCCAAGACCGCGGCTTCGAGTTTGGCGTTCGTACGGAACTTTCTTCTGCCCAGGTGGACTTTGAGGAGGGGGAAAAGGAAAAAGTCACTCGGTGCAAGGTCTGGAGCTTGCGAACTGCAGAAACTGCGTCCTCTCCACGAGAAGTGGAAGGGCGCCCACTTCGCTGTTCATCGTGCACACTTTCTCGCTCTTCCAGGAAACTTCTCTTCCACTTACGGACCATTTCGATGCTCATGACCCCTTCTCCATACGCTAAAGAGAGTCTGCAGTGAATTTCGGGCACAGAAACATTCTCAAAAACTAAAAAACCCTGCAAATTATTACACAACGGTTTATTATTCGGATAATGAGCTTGACCTAGCATTAATGCTCCGAGACCCATCCTGTTCGATTCAGCATCGAAAAATATCATAATGAAACCCAAAAAAAGGTCGAAAAGAACTGAATCGTAATATTAAAATAAACAAAAAAAACGAAAGTATCTAGAAAAAACTGAATTTTAATATGGAAACATGCACGCTAAATACTAATATCAAAATTTAACCAAAAATCTATGAAAAAAACCAAAATGAGAATGAAACGAAAGAATCTAAAAAAATTGAATCGTGTTAAAACCAAAACGTCGGGGAAATTGGAACGGGGGCGCTCGAAGCGAAAGGCGAAAGGAGAGTCGAGTGGCGGCGTCGTTGGGAGGCGAAAAGGGGAGTTTAGCCGCCCACCCGCGAGGCGAGGACGCCCCCGCCACCGGTTGTTTTTTATTCAGACGGGAGGGAGGGAGGGACGCTGTAGCTCCCTCATTGTACTGCGTTTCGTTAATTTTTTTAACCGTTTTTTGCCCATTACAACCACGGGCTTTGTCCGATCGGATTGCCGAGATGGCGGGCACAACTAGATGCCAAATCGGATTTTCGGGCGAAAGAATGAATTTTTTAGACCACGTTAAAGGCACAAAACGGCCCGGACGGCGGACGGACATTGCAAATTTGAAATCTCCATGTCTTGAAACGTAAAGTATCAAATTTTGAGGGGAGGTTGTAAAAAATTTTTCATGACGGACATAGGGTTATTATTCAGAATGAATAATAAACCAAAATGGATCACCGAACAGATTTCACAGTTTGACAGGTTTTTCAATGTAGCAGCCATGTTTACACTGGTGCTGATAAAGCCGCAACAAGTGATAGCAACATAAGAAAAATTCAGTGTTGCCACCAGATGTAACACGAAGTATCCCTGTTGGAATTTTTTCACAACGGCATTTTCCCACAGATTTACAAATGATCGGAACTTACTTTTGGGACATCCCTCGTATTTATTGGGTTAGCTTAGTATCTAAATTGCTCAGTATGCAGTTCAGATTAGTAACCAAATTATCAATGAACTTAGTATTAAAATGAAATGTTTTTATTTTGACAAAAGTATTCGTTTCGTCAAGTTCAATATTATCCAAAGTCCCTCTTGGTAAGTAACCCACTCCCTCGCCCGTCATTATGCTTGAATGTTGTCCATCCTTGATAAACACACACTAACACACAGCTTTGTGCTCAATTGACAGTTGCTTTGAGGAAAGCAGGGCAGAGGTTGAGAAGCTTCTCGTCTGCCAGCATTTCATTCATATCTATGTATTTGAGGTCAATGCTTTTCTTGCATCGAAGTAGTGTATTTGGAACCCTCCTGTATCATATCTGTGACAAACTTCGTAGGGTAAGAATGAGCCCACACTTCTTTAAATCTAGCCAGGATGCTAGCAGAACCTACCTGGAAATGCATAATCCATGTACAAAATGCCTAACAACTTCATACACTCTCGAAAAATGCCACGCAATGCACGCATGTTTCTAGATCACCTCAGTGCAGGTGTCCTTTGAGTGGAAGGGAAGGATTGACTTCCCGTACTGAAAAAATTGTCTTTTGCCAAGAGATGAACAGATTCTCTGAACCCTGGGCTGCAGGTGTGTGGAACAAAGACGTATGATCCACAGTCAAAGTGTACGCCATTGCGAATTGTGTATATAATTTTTCAATCAATTTTATATTTGATAAAGTCAATACTAATTCTTCCACCACAAACATGGGCTCTTTTTGGAACTTAAATCAAAATTCTCTTGGTCTCTCCCAGCTCCAAATTAGGTTCCATTTTGTTGAATTGGGAGCGCTCTGACTGCAGTACACAGTAGGAAACTACAATCTAGGTACATCGTTCCGCCCTTTATGAAGTGCCTATCCTCAGGAACTCATGAACACGCAGTTTCCTATTGTGTTCTGCAATGTTCATGAGTTCTTGAGGACAGGCACTTCATAGAGGGCAGAGTGATGTACTGAAGCGAACCAAACTCTTCAATTTAGTGAAGGCTTCTTCCATGGCATGTGAGCTGACTAGGCACCTCAAATGTCCCGATTCTCTCGAAACTTCAGTGTTGGCAGTTTGAACGGAGCCGTTGTCTCATCAAGGTGTCATCCTGTACCCTACCCTCATGTATGCCCCTACCCAGTTCCATGTTAGTGGCGATGAATCTTCTCTGGCTGTAATTGAGAATAAATCTCCATGTTCCAATTACATTCTATCATTATCGTACATACTCCCCTCTCACACTTATGGCCATTTTCACCAAAATAGCCATAAGTAAAGAAAGGCTAACCTATTTTGTTCCCACCACGCTAATTGAGATAACTGTCGAATGCGGTTGGTTATCTTATCATATCATCGTAATTAAAAAGCAACTGCAATAACTGTGCACGTGTATACAGCATCTTTGTTTCTTATTATTCAAAAACATACGTAAATTATTCGCAGTAATAATGAAGATAATAATAGAAAAGAATACTCGACGGAACACTGTAAAAAGAACAGATATGACAAGGAAAGATACGAGCTGACTGGAGCTAACTGCCCACTTTTTTGTGGTTAATGCTTTATCAGGGCTAGATCTTAACCAAACCTGGTGAAAGCAGTTAGGGAGTGTTAACTGAGTCTACAGGATTTACACAGTTCAGTTGATGAAAATTGCCCTTTGTATTATATCGTAACACTAGTGCGAACGCTTCAGTGCGAAGGTTAATTTCAATTTTATATTTCTAATTTACGTGTTTACCTGTATAAAGCTACCAAAGAATTCGATTCAGATTATTCACGTAGAAATTGTGGACAGTCGTTATCAAGAGAATTGTATCCCAATGACGTAAAATCTTTAAATGGCATGTAATGTGTTACAGTTCAGGACAGCTCTGTCAACGCTATATTGGAGAGTTGTCTCTCAACTAGCACAGCGGATTTCAGTGAAACATTTCTGGACCACAAACATTTGAGTTGCGCACTGCGTATATTAACTCTTCACAATTCGCTTTTATGTTTGGATTTGTCAGGAGCCTCCATACCCGACTCTTACATGCAGGTTTGCTATAACATTTCATGTACTTTTAATTTGTTGATTGACATTTGACGTGTTCGTGAAATCAGACTGAGTCGAGACAATTCGGTGAGAAAGGAAATTTAATTTGAGAACGCATAAACATTTGCCAATATCAAAAACTCTAATGAAAAATAAAATAAACATTCCATAACCATGCCTAGGTTACGGGTTGAACATATGGTTGACTTCGATTGCTACAGACACAAGTTCGATAACTGCATCTCAGAGCGTTGCGCATAATATTCATTTTGCTCTGATATCAGTAATGTCTGATGATGTTCATACTAAAACTTGATTAAAACAAAATTTAGCACATTTCTTGGCATACATTGCCGTCGTTTCGTATTACCGCAAAAAAACCTGTAATACTCTATGTGTAAGGCTACCAGGGAGATTATAAGTCTGCCACAGGTGCGAGTGATCGTGTCTTCAATCGTTTCTAAAGAATGCCAATTCAGAGCTTGTAATTGTGAACATGCTTTAAACCACTTATCGCCCAACAACCTTCCCAAGAGATTCCAGTGGTTAAAGCATGTTCCTTGTTTTCGAATGTTAACCGTAAGCTTTTCTCTCTTTTTTTCTGGCCCTTTATTTGGTTAATTAATGCTCTTGAAAGGCCGCATTTCTTTTTCAGGAGTTGGCAGAGAATCTCTCGAAGTTTCCACGTTTACAGTCGCTAAATCTAAGCAGCACGAACATGAATTGTGATGGATTAACTGTACTGTCCCAAGGAGTCATTCAACACCGAGGCCTTCAGGTCAGTAACTATCTTAGAATGGTTTTTTTCTGAGTTTTGTATGTGCAATTTCGGATCTTGCCACCATGGTGCAACAACATAGTAAACGAAAATAAGTGACAGTAACTCTGCGACGTTTCACCCTATTATTTATTCGAGTTATTTTCGAATTTACAGCAGGAAAGGAAGTTATATTATTGGCTGGAAAAAGTTGCTTTTCAAACAACCCGTCACGTTTTAGCGTCCCATGAGGACATAACACAAATGTTCGAATTTTAAACAGCCGTTTGCGTTATGGGTTTGATTTGGGTTGATGAAGGTCGTAGAAAGGACCCACCAAACCAAAAGTGATGATACGAATATGGAACCTCTCGTGCAACGGGAAATGTCAACTTGTATCAACGTAAATATGCAATGTGCAAATTAAACGAATAAGTTATCGTTTAGGAGAAACATCACGGTTTACTAATCTAGATTGTTTCTACTGCACTGCTTTCCACAAGGAATGAAAGGCCCCACGATATAACTTTCCATCGAAAGCACAAGCGAAACGATCACTGTCTATCAAGATGGCACCATCCGATGTAAGCAACCTCAGTTTTGGTGTCAGATGATTTTGGAAACCAAAAACATCTCAAATACTGTATAATATAAATGAACAGGTGGTACGTCAAGATGGTTATTGGCAGTATACTATACTGTGCAGACGCAAAAAGAGAACCCAGCAACATATTTGCTCAGGAGCTCCTCCACAGCTCGAACAAATTACAGATCTCTGTGCTATTAGGTCGATGGTTTCAACTGATTCCATTGAACCTCCGCATAGTCATGTATTTGTGGTGCATAAATCCATAAAGACCATCTGTTTGGATTCTTGGCCAAGGAGGGAGTGTTTAGCTTCGTGCTGTAAAGTTTCGAAGAGTAGAGCGTACTCCAAACTAGTAAAGCGTCCACACTGCTTGAGTGGACCTGCAAACTGGTTTCCGGTTCCATTATAATTATTAGTGCCTCCCCTACTACCCTGTTCATGGTTTCCCGTTTTTCCCCAATTGCTACAAGCTCACTAATTGCTTATTTATTGTTGATTAACGTCTTTTTTCAGGCGTTGAAAGTCTTAGATATTGGCTTCAATCCTCTTGGCGATTGCTTAACGCCTCTTGCGGATCTCATCAATCACCTTCCAGCACTAACATCCCTCATTCTTCCATCTAACGATCTTGCCATTGAATCGTTTCCCGCTCATTTGGACTTCAAATTGGGTACGTTCGTAAAATATCTTTACCCACTGTGTTTTTGTGAATCTTACGGTGATATGTATAGACAAACAAGAAAAGTACTGTAATGATTAGTAGAAGACATTTGGATGAAAAATGAACCAGCTCTATTCGTTCTGCCATTCACCAGCCAATCTGACTACAGAAACACACGCCTTCCAACCATTATCGTCAAATGCCATCTCTCTCCCACTTTTCGGATGACGAAGATGTTCTGGTAGAACAGGGCAATGTGCCATCCTCTAGAAGTACGTTGATAATCTCTGCCAGTGGAACGTCCTTGCAAATGTCTGCCCCAAATCGAACTACAGACCTTTATTGCGGCAAAGTTTTTTCGATTCAGCGGGCCTCAAATGTAAAGATCTGAAGAAAACTCATTGGCAATGGTGATTCGATCTGACTGTATGTTAGATATTTGACCCAGAGACAACGCACGAAGAGCCTGCAAGAGCCCGAGGAATCTTTAGCAAGAGCCAAAAAAGTTCGATTGAGCAAATCAAAACAAATGTTTTGGTTTATTGTTCATTCTGAATAATACACATAATGTTTTCGCCGTTCCTTAAGTAGGTATGTGTAGTCAAAACACATCAAAAAATATGATTCTTCAGACAGCGCACTTTTAGAATTTTAACAAAAAGGGCTCACAGGTGTTTCTCTTCTCACCGAACGAATACTTTTATTTACTTACTACACACCCCCCTGTAGAATAGATAACCTGGAATCGCTGTGTGTAACGTACCATACAATAGCAGAGGGTGAGTAGAGTTGTGTGATACACTCACATATTTATCGGAAGATTTGGTTTATTAAGCTTGTTTCCAGTCACGGAAAGCGTTACGTAGATTAAAATATGCATTCATTCGCTCCAAAACTGGGACTCTACCCGTTGAAACGATGAAATCGCAGTATAAATCATAGTAAATATAGTTGTGCCAATTGCTTAGCGTCGCCTAGAAAACGTCAATTTTCGTTGTTCGGTTTTAGTCAGGTCTGGTTTGTATCGTTTACAAGTATTTTTCGATGCTGAATCAGATGGGATAGGTCTTTAAAGTATTCAGCAAACATTGTCGTTTTCCAGATTGTTTATTTGCCCATTTTATATTTTTAGACGTTGGATTAAATAGGATAGGTCACTATCATTCTGTGGAAGAGAACAACAAACCGTTTTGTAATAATGTGCAGCGTTTCTGGCTGTAATCTGTGAAAGCATAAGCAAAAACGACCGTAATTGTGATTGGAAGTCATGGGGTTCTTCTAGAAGACAATCTGTGGCCCATTCGTCATTGTCTGTCAATAGATTTCGTGCCATGTTCAGCGTCCTAGTGTTGGACCTAACTACTATTTTCTTAGAGGAACAAGATTCAAGCCAGTAAAGCCGTGAAAAAGAAGTTGGAGAAAACTCAGTTTCAAGCAAAGGAAGATTCGCCTGGGGTGTGAGGTGTGTGAGTTGAAACAGAATGTTTTAGTCTCGTTATTCATTAGGATTCGTTAGAAAATCCCATAATGCGCTAATTTTTCTCGCTCCAATAACTTTATCGACACAGTTGCTTCATATTCTACGACAAACGACGGAAGGAAGTCTCATGGCCTAGCTTTGAGTTCAGTTTTTGAGAATTATCAGCCCCTACTGTTTTTTTTACCACAAGGTGCCATCCATGGGGTGGCTTTGTCCCTGCTGCATGCATACATACCAGTCGCTCTTAAGAAGCCGAGTATGTCTTTTGCAGCAGACTCCACTATGGTTGGGGGTTGAATGAACCCTAGAGAAAAATGTTTGAATCGCCTGGCTGCTAGGGAAGGGCTCTCGATGTGTTCTGCCGTTTCTTCCTCCTCGCTGCACTGTCTACATTCGACTGCCTCTGATTTGCCCATCTTGTTGAGGTGATATCTAAGTGGGCGGTGCCTAATGAGAAAATTAGGAAGGACACAGTTCGTCTGGTGTGTGTAAGCATTGTCTTGGCCCTTGAATAGGAAGGCACAATGAGCGCAGACTAGAATTTCTGCTTGATATATCATGGCTTATTCTCTCAGCTGAAGTTGGATCCTACAATGAACAGAACAGCCTTCTCCTCCCCCCTCAACGCTATCACAGAATCGCACCCACCTCAGTCAGGAATGGCCCTCTCTCCGACTTCTCCCGTGAGTGGATACAGACACTGAATGGCAGCTGGAAAATCTTCCACTCTGGCGTAACATCAGTAGCAAGGACTGCCACCTCTTCTACTCGGACTTATAACTGTATTTGTTCATCGGTGAAAAGGGGGGGGGGGCGTCTAATTTACTTGAAGACGAATTGTGTCACTCCAAACGTTTTATCATAATTAATTTTACGATTGTTCGCTTTATTAATTACAATTAATTCTTCGCAGGAGCGTTGGAAGTGCTGAATTTAAATTACAACGAAATAGGCTCTGAAGGGTTGAACGCCCTGTTGAACCGCCTGAATCCTCAAACTATTCAAGAACTTCATTTAGCTCATACCGGTAGTGAAACTGTTCGAGATGTGGGACGTTTCCTTAGGTTCAAGACTCCTTCTGCTCTCAGGTTGGCTCTCTATTAATTATGCAATTCATTTCTCTATTTTCTCATTGTGTTTTTCAGGCACAACTGAATGTGTTTCATTAGAAATTCAACTAACGAAGAAAATACCCATTTTACTCTCCTGAACTGTCCAAAATAAACACTCAAGTTTTCATCAGGTCTTCACGTTTTCAGGCCTCCTGAGTCAATAACCTTTTAGGCTGTAACTGTTAGCAGTAAGAACAAAGGGTTTACTTTTAACTGCAGCCATTCACTTGTAGACGTTCGTGATGTTCCTATCGTGTTTGTCAGGGATGGTTGTACTTACTGGTATTGACGTATTAAGACTACAAATTCATGTACGCATGTTGACTGACACATTTTTTAATTGTTTGCAGGCTATTGGAACTTTCATACTGCCCAGCAACAGACAGTGACATGCTGGACTTTATTCAGTAAGTATTCTTCTAATAAGATTGTTTTGGTGTAGGATAAGTTCCATACAGAAATATTTATGTGCACTTTGACGTTTCTCGGCGTTTTATTATACTGCTGGTGGTTGTTCATGAAAGCCAGTTAGAAATGAAATAAACTTGTGCCTCAATTTATCATCTCATCGTGATACTGATAAACAACTGCATAATACCTATTTATCAAAATACATTGCGATTCTACACTGACTGCCAGCCTTTGGCACAAGAAGATGTTGTGGGGAGCGTGATGTTCCATGTCCAAAATGTGTAGAAATCCACCTCACCAGAGCTCTGTTCGAGCCTTATGGACCAAGTGCTGGAATCAGCTCTTCATTCTTGTCCTTTTCACCCACCCTCACGAGAATCTCGCTGTGTGCCGCCATTCCCATACTGACCAGCAGTTTGGACGGTCCAGGAGTGGTCTTTCCTCCATGTCTTCACCCCTGTGAGATATTGGTCTTGAATCAGCAAGCTCCATCTTATTCTGGCTGAGCACAACCCGAGAAAATTGAGCAATGCACCTCCGGTTTTCATTGGAATTCAACATGGTGAAGACAAATGCCATCCGATATGTGTCCTCCAACCTGCCCACCATTGGCTGGAGAAGATGGCATGAAAGCATCATCCGCCATTACCCTTCAGTGCAGGAAGTTAGGGCTTGAAGCCTTACCAATTCTGCCCTAAATGCTCCAGGTCCCATGAGGAACTAGATAAGTTAAAAATCCACCTGACCGTGGCACCATCCACGCCATGAACCAAGGTGGATGAGGGCCCTTATGCGCTGTGTCCCATTCATCTTGCCACCTCCCAAGGCTCACAACCCTCCTTTTCTTCTGGTAGCTGCACTTAGGTTGCCCCCTTGATAGGGACAGCTCCCACCACCCCTGGGAGGGGGGCACACCACCATTCTGATGCCTGAAGGTAGATTGGGATAACACCAAACTGCCTTTTGAGAGAAGAACTGCGGTTCCTAGATATCAACAATGAACAGCAATTTAATACTGCTCACTTCGAAACTTTGTTACTTAGTATCATTATTTAAATCTCTCTTGAAATTTCAAAAATGTAATTGTAAATTCTTATTTTGCAAGCTTTCTTTGGCGGTTTGTTTGGTACGTTGTGAGGTATGTAGACCGTAATTAGGAATAATAAAGGTGAATCAAAACGAAGTTTGGTTCGTAGGCATTCGATCATAATGTCTTGGTAAAATATTGTTTTTGTTCATTGTTCCTGTATTTTATTTTGTTAAATCTGCTTGGTAAAACTGGCTGTAAGTTTGTGGGAACATTTGTCATCGATGTGTCACGTTTTGCTGGTGAATGTATTTCTGTCTGAGGAGAGGGAGGATTGGAACTGATTGGCCAATCCAGAACAGAATCAATGGGACGACAAAAACAACTGGAGCTGCAGTTTGTCGTAATCTAAAAACCAATTGAATTAGCGACTGCATAGCATACACCCAGTTTCAGCCAATGTGTCAATATTTCTCATTTCTACTTTCAACATTGTGTTTCTAAAGCACGCTCCAAGTGAATAATTTACTTATAATTTTCTCAGGGGGCTGGAGATGTGTCCTCATTTGGAGAAACTGATCCTCGAAGGAGTCTGTGGCATCGGTCAACAAAACTTTAACTACTTGATGAAATTTAAAAACGTCAAAAGTCTCAAGCTGGGCGGCTCGTTCGAGGCTCACCAGCCACTTCAAGTCGCCGAACATTTGGCTTCGCTCGCCATTAGTTCCTGCACCGACCAAGACTGGGGTCAGAAAGGGCCCTTTGGATTTGTGGCTACTGCTCCTGTACAAAATACCGCTTTGAATTGATTCGATTTAATTTCTCGCTTAATTTATTTTTCTTTTTTTCAAGTTTTATAAGGACCTTTAAGGTTCTGATTAACGACTGATGGCGTTATACCAAATTGAAACTGTGATTTATTATATTTGTATGGTTTGTCTATTCCTCGTTGGGATTTGAGATTATGAAGAAAAACGTAGTTTCTGCCCACTTTTTTAATGGCATATGGTTCACGGATGGGAACTTGCCTAATTATTATTGAGAGTAAACCAATTTTTTCAGCACTTGATCTCGTTTTTATCGCCTCTTGTGTGAAGTCTGGATGAGGAGTCGCGAAAAATGTTTTGTTTCATATAAACTCGACCGCTTCAAAAAAAAAAGAAAAGTATTCATCCGGCCATGGCTACTGCTTCAGCTGACCCAGTGTTCATCGTCATCATCGTATATTCTGCTTTAACTATTTTCCTGTACTCTTTCATGATTATTTTATTTGTGTTAACTCATGTTCCAAATTTGTAATTTGCGCTCGAATCACTGGACGTTTCATCGAGGATTCTTTTCAGCCAACTCCATCGCATCACTTCATCTAAAGTACAACTTATCCTTTAGTTATTTCCTTTACAGGCTTTCGTTGTTTAATAAAGGAAATGATCAATGTAATTGGTTCAGTCTACAGGCTCTCAATTGAGCATGATTGGTTGAAATTACAAAATTCGCCAAAATCTCACCAACATATATTATGTACCATTAAGAGTGAAGGAAAGTGTAAGTAACTAAATGCTAAGGATTTACTGCGAAACATTTAATTATAAATCGACCTGAAACCAATCACTCCAACACCAAAGTTTCAGTGCCTTTAACTCTTTTGAGCACTCCCGCATTCTGTCTTTCCGACTCGATGCATTCTTCTTTGCACTTCAACAATCTGCAAAATTAATTAATAATTATGGATTATAAAAGTAAATAAATCGAGGAACAAACTTGAGTTGAAACTGGATGTCAGACTCGCCCGACCATGAAGCTGCATAACGTGAACAGCCGATGTGCATATTGACTCACTTTTAACTGTTTACAATTCGCTATAGAACTGAGGTTGTCCTTGCAGAGAGGAAGGAATATTCCCAGTCTCAGACAATCCCAAGTTAACCTGTGAAAACACCCCTCATCGTTCTTCTACCAATTCTTGCATTTGCTTGTTTGTATTTCAAGGTTTTTCTCCATTCACGTAAACCTTTTTAACAAAGGGATTGTTGAAAATTGAAAAATTGTTTTGAAAGCTACACGTATTAAATCTACTATAGTTTCAATTGTTCATTGAGGAATCAACTTTTTTTACAATTTTGTAGACGACCAATATCGTTACAGCCGTTATTCAGAGACAGAAAAATGTTTTGTTCTAGTGAGCACCATGATAAGTAGTCGGTTTTGGCGTATCTGCAAGCTGAATATCATATTTGAGCCAAATCGTACTGGCCGTTTTCCTTCAATTGCATTCAGACACACGCCATCTTTTCGTATGGTGTTTTTCGAAGCCCTTAAAACGTGAAAATCTGAAGAAAACTTCCCATACCTATCACGTAACTTCCTTCCTACACATATGAGAAAATAATTAGTCAAGGGTTATTGGTGATGACGCACTTTACGGGGTTTATCAATTTTAAATTTCTAGACGTTTTCATTGACTACGACCCCAGCTTCTACCTGCAATCTCAAAACATACCTTTAACCCTCATGTGATTGTGGATGTTAATAATGCCGTCTTTTAAGTCTTATTGCCAGCTGTGAGCTTGAGGCCAAAGGCTCCCTCCAGCGACTAAACTATCAACTATAGAATTATAGATACAGGATTCCCCTGGTTGTCCTCCTCGCTCTGTGTGCTGAGATGTAGTGGACACACTCGGTAACAACCAGTTCCCAAAGCATCAGTCACACACACACTTCTGTGGCACATCAGAATTGACTCAACCATCAATCAACTCACAGATCTAGGTGAGTGCCTTGTATCTCGCAATCAATAGCAAAAATCATAACGTCAGATGAAGTAACAGTAAATAATGCAAGATATGTTGTGCAATCTAAGTGCTCAAACTGTCCTTGTTGCTTTAAACACATTTTCCGTCGTTTATCATTGACGTAAGAAATATTTATTGCAACTTCACAAAGCTCTTCTACGTACGTCTCAAGATTCATCCAAAGGTACCGTTGAGAAGCCTGCTGCTCGACTCTTGCTCGCACTTCTTGTTGCTCCTGCTTAAGAAGCTGGTTTATTTTTTCATTCTCAGCCACCTTCGCCTCCAGCAGCACTCTGCAAAATAAAGTTTAATTAGTAGTACATGCGTTGCGTACTCAACAAACATCAAAAGTGTTACAATTATTTTACTTGAATGACGACTTGTCAGGATTTTGTGCGTCTTCATCAGCTTTTTTGAGTAATGCTTTCATTATGTCAGTTTTAGCCTCCAGAACTGCCACTTGACTACGATTTGCTTCTTCTTCTTTTGCGAGCTCTTTCACTTCCTGCGTGCAGAAAAGAGGTGTCTATTTTAAAGTGCTTGCCTTTACCACGTTATTGCGGTTAGACAACAATCATGAGTGCACAAAGACACAGCTGCAGTCAATGTAAGCTTATCAGTGACTTCCATTTCAGCTGAATTCCAATGTCAGGGCAATCGTGTCAATAAGGCTTTAATAATTCGCGATTTACTTGACAGTTAATGATTGTGCAACTGTTTTTGGTTACTGCTTAGCACTTGAGTGCTTCAAAATTTGAATTCAAAGGTCACACTAACTGCTGAATAGAATCAAACTGTAAATCCCTGACTTCATCAATTTTGCATTCACGGCTTGCTCGCCGCAATGCCCATCTTTGCTTGTTAGCACTTCTTGAAACCCACATTACTGTTTTCCTTCTAACTATTGTGGCGTAAACAAAAAAATTAGCAACGTTAATTAAAGAATGTTAAGCCGGCCACACACGTAACGGTATACATGACAGGTAAACCTGTACAGGTCACCTGCGCATGCAAACCGGAGCGTGTGTGCCAGTCGCTGCAGGCGAAAGTGCACAGGCGAAGCGACCTGCGCTGGTGACATGACAGGAACGGAGATTTCGAATCTTGTACCTGCGCAGTCGTCAGTTATACCCTAGACCTGAGCGTGTGTGTGATTACGTCAGGTCGCCTGCGCAGTTGTTTTGTTTAGTTGAGGCTTCTTCCTGTGAAGAGAGTGTCTTTTGTCTTTGTGTTTTGTAGTTAGCGGACTATCGTGTGGCTACTGGTGCTAGTGATGTCGAGTCGTAAACGCAACCAAGTAATTAAAGAGTTTATCGAAATGTATAGACTCGAGCCGTGCCTGTGGATGGTGAAAAGTAAAGAGTATCACGATCGCGAAAAGAAAGATGCAGCTTATGCAAGACTTTTGGTAAAGTTGAAAGAACTGGAACCCGATGCAACAAAGAAATCTGTGATTAGAAAGATTAATAGTTTACGATGCAATGTGCGTTTAAAACCACACACAATCCGACTAAAGCTATCATATCATCTTCATCTTGTTGGCACGCCATCTCTCAACTGAGCTAAACGTACGGTATACCGTTACGTGTGTGGACTCTAGTTTGCACAGGTATACATGACAGGTAAACATACGCAGGTTTACATGTCATGTATACCGTTACGTGTGTGGCCGGCCTTAGCGTCGCAGTTTCAGATAGTCAAAACTGGACCTTGGTACTACCGTTGTTGTTTATCACTCTACCATTTTGCGCTTATCGCCACCTCACATCGGGATCCCCTGCTCAGCTCCGCCTCGAGTCGTGAGTTTCTTCTTGTTTCGTCCGGCAGTCTGCGTTTAGTTTGCATGAACGACTTTCGTCCTGATTCCCGCACCACTACAGAGTCAAGAATTTCTTCTTTTCCTGTTTTTTTGAAGCAATTAACGTACCGGTATGCTGGCCCTCTATACTAGTCTTAACCAATCAATCAACATTTTCCAGTCTGAAAAGAAATGTGTTTTCAGTTCTCGTACCGGACCCAAAACTGCATCGAGATCAGAAGCAGAAACTGTGCCAGGTCAACCCCAACCTCCAGAAGGGTTCTCTTAATCTCGTCCATTCAGAGAAGTTTCCTTCCCTTTTTTTTGTTTGTAATGAGCTCTGTTAGGAGAAGAATTAGTTAATTTTTAGTTATTTATTTGTGCTGTAGCCCTGAGATTCGTTTATTTATATATTCAGAAAATTTTATTTTATCGTGGGTTCATCCCCTTCAAGTTATTTGCGTTCACAGCACAGTATAATATCTCGTTGCTAACTGCTTTTCCTGAAAGTTCCCTTGGCGTTTGATGAAAAATCAGCTCTCTATGGACTACACACTAAGAAAATGGTGGCGTAGCAAAAATGTCAGAATTTGTCGAACCTGACTTGTTAGTTGATGGTTACATGTTATATAGAACCCCCATCCTTGGCCATTAAGCTGCAAGTTCACTCAGATATGGATCCAATTTTGACCTGTTGAGTTGATTGCTGTGACTTTTGCTACTCAATTGGGCTGTTGAAGAGTGGCACTTGTCACTTTAGCCCCTAAGCTGAGCAGATTCCAAGTCAAATTTTGAACCAAATTTCGACTTTTTAGTTGTCATTGATATTATGTAACTAAGTTCTAAAAATCGGCTCTGTTTCAAAAATTTTATAGAGCTCAATTCACAAATTGAGGTTCATACAATTTTTGTGACAGATTCGGTTGTTACCAGTTTGTTATTTGATGGGAATCCACCGTACAGATCTGTTTCTTTATTTCATGACTGTACCTAAACCCTCGACGAGGGTTATATCAGTCATAGAAGTTGCGGTTTCGCTAATATGCAAGAGGCCGGCCCCTGCAGCATCCACCGAACTCAGACCTGTGGAGGTACGGCAGGTATGTGGTCGTTAGCCAGTCTCACCGTAGAGAGCTGTTGCCCGTGTGTTACGCGCGGAGGTGACCACCTGAGGAATCCCGTACCATCTGGGAGTATTTCATAATCTGGTTCCCTACCTGATCTTACTTTTTACTTGGGTGGCAAGTTTCAAAAGGACAGATCAACTATAACCACGTTTCTTAGCCATCACCTTCTTTGCGAACTCTGCAACACGGTTGTAGAGCTTCGCTTTGTAACTTGAGTCAATGCTGCTAAGTTCGTTTGCCCTCCCAACAACCGTCGCTCACTGTTGTAGAAACTACAGTGGAGCAGCACATGGTTTCTTGTTTCCTCCGCACTGGAGGCACAAGATGTGCATAATGGAGAGTCTTAGAGAGAAAAGGAGTGAAGCCGCGCATTGAAGTCACCATGTCCCGTGAGGAACTGGCTCGTCCAGTGGTCTGGCTCAACCCATTTTCTAGAAAGACGTTCACGGATGTTGGGGAAGAACTCATACGTATCACGTCCCTTTGAGCGAGATTCCCATCTCGCTTGCCATTTCTCTAGAGCCCATTCATCGATGGCGGCAGTTTCTGTTCTGTGGTGAGATCCGCACGGAGTTCAGCCCAAAGCGGAAGCTCCCGTTTCCTCTCCACTTGTCAATCATGCACTCAACAGCCAAATCAACTGGTAACTGACCAGTGATCACCTGGAGTGCTTCCGTTGATACTGATCTTGTAGGGCCTTGGTGATCCACAGGGCGCAGCTCTCTGGGATTGAGCCAATACTCTCTTTGATTGACTGTTAGTTTGCTACCCCAGACAACGGGGCAGTAGCCAATCACACCTAAATAGATGGCCTTATACATGAGGATGGTGTCGTGGTAACACACACCCCAAGTGGCCTTAGTAATGGCACGCAGTGAGGCAAACCTTGCAATGGTAGTGCCTTTAAGGGACTGGAGGTGTTGGTTGAAACCCACCTCTCACCTATATTCACTCTAAATACTTGACGTGCTTTTCAGAAGGAGCCTGTGGCCCAAAGCGTATTCTGGGTGGATTATTCACTTTCCCCTTCAAGAGGATTAGCTGGGCTTTTTCTCAGCCACCTGCATCTTGACGTGCTCGCACCATTGGTTGACAGTGGAGCACGTGGTGGATTTCTTCTTCAATTTGGCGGACTGACTCTGCAAAGATCAGCACAGTCAAGTCATCCACATAGGCGTACGGCTCGCAGTCAGTCTCCATGAGTTTCCTGAGAAGACCTTCGAAGAAGGCATTCCAGAGTACTGGTCCTAGGACCGAGCCCTGTGGCACCCCTTCTCAATCTTTCTCCGGACGAGACATGCCTACTTTCGATCGTAGCAGTTCTGTCTGTCAGGTAACTTCTGACGAGCGAGTACAGGTTGCGGGGATTCCCTACCTTTGAGTTCATTAAGGAGCGCTGGCCACCAAAGGTTGTCAAACGCTCCTCTGATGTCAATCAGAACTGCTACGACGTACTTAGCCGGTGCCAGCAGGAAACACGCCGAATCTCGACAATGACATCCTCGTGGACCTTCCTTTGGTACACCCGTATTGCCTGCCTGTGAGTTGTGACCAAAGACCTCGCTTCGAGGGACTGCAACATCAAGATTTCTAGTGTTTTGCCTAATATGGAAAGAAGGCTGAGTGGTCTCCGCATGATCGCGGTCCGCTGATTGCGGTCGCCTCCCTTTTTAAGAGTGACAACGCGCGCAGACTTCCACTGAGTCATTAAATAAGTTGAGGAGGCCGCAGGAGATTGTCCGCTCAGCCTTCCTTAGCATATTGCTTTCTATTTTATCTGGCCCAGGAGATTTGTTGGGCTTTAAGGTCGCAAGAGCCCTGCCGAGGTCGCCTGTTGTCCAATGGGATGTCGGGCTCGTTCGGGGTCCATGGTCAGCTCCTTGCTGCCCTCTGGGCTTCAGTGTCTCGAGCTAGTTGGTCATCTGGGAACGCCTTCTCAAGGAGGTTTCAGTGAACGTTCGATACTGTGCAGGCCCAGCCTGACTCATTTTGCATCGCAGCTAAGACCTGCTCTACATTTGCTTTTCCTATGGAGGACTTGTAGTGTCTGCCCCAGGGGTTCTCAGAGCTCTCCGCTTCACAAAATTTCGCCAGCCTTGTCGTTTGGCTCGTTTGATGGCGCGGTGGAAGGCCTTCTTCTCTTGGATGAAGGCAGTTCAGTGTTGCTCTGGCATCAGGGTCACGAGTGTTTTGGTACATCCTTCTGGCTCTATTTGCACTTTGAGGGGATTAAGTTCCTCAGTCCACCATGGGACTTTGATCGCCCTGTGCTTCTGTTGGCCAAGTACAGAGGCCCAGCAGAGTGCAGTGCTGTGGTAAATGTGTCACTTTGCTGTCCACCTCTTCAGGTGTGGATGCTTGCACTATTAGGTCGGTGTCTGCGACGCAGTTCACCTTCCAGTACCCTAAGAATTATGCGGCCAGTCAGCATTTTTTGTGCGAATCGCTTTTCACGCGTGTCTTTGCAGAGGATGTTATCATCCGTAATGGCAAAATCAATAACCATGTGATCGCTCTGCGTTGCACCTGCGACTCGCCAACCCTTCAATTTGAGTAACAGGGTGTGGGACACGGCTGTGACGTCTATACACGACCTTCCTCCGGGCATCAGTCGCCTCAGTCATGGGTCGTTGCTGGCAACAACCAAGTTGTACCCGGTGAGCAGCTCATATACGCCTCGCCCGCCCCATCCAGGGTTGGGGATCCCCACAATGGTGATCTGGCGTTTTGCATCAGCACAGACTACGCAGGGTCGTCCTGATAGGCCTGCTAGAGCCCGCCGAGTGGTTCAAGGCTGTTGGCAACTGGTGCGCCAAATTGCCTGTAATGATATTACAACCAGCTCAAAGCCACCGGCTCGGATGAGCACAGCGACCCAGTGCTGGCTGTTCAGGTGAGTGAGTGCGAGCATGTCAATGGACGGGTCGATGCAGGCTACTGCTGCCTTGGCTCCGTTCTTGCTCCAGCCACCACTGCGTGCCTGCGATCCGAGACCAAGAGTTTTGGATCCTATGTACGGTTCCTGTATGGCGAGGACACTGCAGCGTTTCTTGAGTGCATTTTGCAGCAACTCAGCCATAACTGGGCAACTCTTATTTGTGTTGTGCTGAAGGATTCGAACTGTTTTTGACCTATTCATAATCCACTCGTGACTCCTGGAGGGCAATCGCTCGCTGACGAATGGTACAGCGTGCGTCTCGTGTAGAGTGTGCGACCTGTTGGATTTTGCGTTCGACGCAATTGGCACACTTGAATCCACCGTACAAATGTCCAATGTCAAAGCCAAGCTAAGCTAAGTCAAGCTTTGACGAATTATGACATTATTGTTGACCCACCATGTTCTTAGTTCATACTCCACGGAGAACGTATTTTCCATCAATCATCGAGGGAACTTACAGAAAAAGCAGTTAACTTCTTTCGACGTTTTGGCTCCTTTTTTTCCGCCCAGCCGAATTTTGAGGTGAATGTGACGATTGATCTCTGGGCTGACGGAATGATGTGGATTGGTGTTTGTACGACGGTACGATTTCTAACAAGCACTTATCTCCTGAATGTGGAGCGTGCATGAAGTGAACTGAGAAGTTTGGTTGGCAATAGGGCGTGTGATCTCGCGAATTTTACGGATTTTTTTCTTTGAATTCCTCTTTTGTTTACATTTCTTGTGCACTCTTTATTTTTTAATTCATACCTGAAGGCCTATATTTTTCAATTATAACATAATAACAAAATAAGCAAGTTTGTCCAAATTTTACCAACTTCACTTTTTTTAATAATAATTCACCTGTTCGAGTTTAGCTATGGATGCCATCAACGTAGCAGCTTTTGAATCGTACGACCGCTTTTTGTCGGTATATTCCTCTAAAACTTCACTGTATTGTTCTTTCAAAGCTCTCAATTCTGCAACAATCAACCAGTTGTTCAAAACTAACGATTTTGACAAAAATATTAGTCCACAGCGCAAGCCAATATTGATTAACATTTCATAATCTTCATTGAGATGATCAACGTGTAGAAAATTCATGGGACTGTCAACACGATTTTATGCATATTTTGGAGTTGGCTGTTCTGAAATTGTAGGTAAAATGCTATCAAAAATATCCGGTGCGACACGTCAGACAACTTTTCTCTGCGCCACGTACATCCTAGCTACAAATTCAAATAATGCTCCTCAGTTCCTTTCGAGTGTGATAAATGCTTGCCAAATTACAGCGTTTACGAACTTAATCTGTTGTTACAGCTGAAAACGTCAAACCTGCGGTCACACCACTTTGTAAGCGAATGGTTTCTCCTTAACTCAAAACCCCAAGTCTCTTCAGCAGGCCCTTTGGTAATGTGAACCATGTTACTATTCTGTGGTCGAATTAGCCTGAAAAGTTTGTTACGACCGAACGTTGCGATTGCAATCACGACTCAAGGTCCAAAATACCGCGTATGCAGTCAATCTGAAAGATTTGTGACCTAGTTCAACACATCAATTCAAGTTATACTTAGTCTAGGAACATAATTCACACTTCTTCTCCGCTTACACAATGGGTAATTTTTCCCCTGGAGCCAATCGTGATGAACGAATTTGATGCGACACTCGAATGTCTTGTTTTCACCCACCTGAAATAATGCCTATGATCTAGACATTTATTCGGATATTGCCTAACCCTGTATCAGTTGTAACGCCTAACACTCGAAAAATCAGGGTTCTTATCTCCTTCCGTTTTGAAAGTAAACTGCTTCCACCAGTGGACTCATAGTTGACTGCTCCTGCTAACAACCATTCTTTCACAAATTTAGACGTGAGCTGGGGTACTCCCAAATCTTGAGTCCCATAGTTATCAGTTTGAAAGGATCAGGCAGGCTTTCGGAAATCAAAGCAAGCATCCTATCCATAATTCCACGATCGATCAACTTAGCCTTTTTATTTTCCTTGGCTCTACAAAGTTGAGAGGGAAGTTATGCAATCAGCTGAAGAAAAAATTAGGAGAAGATAATGTGAAAGTTTAATCAAAATCGTTAGAGCCGTTTTCGAGAAAAATGCGAAAAACCCTAGTTTTTGGTACATTTTCGTCCACCACCCCCCCTTCCCATCGGCCGAAATCGTCCATAACCTTATTTTGGTGCCTACAAAAAATAACGAACAAAACAAAAAAAGAACCAGCTCAATCGGATCAGCCGTTCTCCCGCAAATCGAACTACAGACACACACACACAGACATACACACACACGGACCTCGCTCCGAAATTAGGTTTTTTAGACTCAGTAGGGTCTGAAACGTAAAGATCTGAAGAAAACCCAAATTTTTTTTTTGGGCCGATTACTATACTTTCCTTCCCTTCGGGTAGCGGAAAGTAAAAAGAAGGTTCTCTTTAGATCTTGACGTTTAAAGTTTTGCTGACTCGAAAACTATTTCGTTTAATATTAGGAAAAATGGTGTGGCAGAGGGCATTCATGAAACGGATTATTGGGGGGTCGTTCACGCTGTTTGTGAGGCATCACCACCAACAGCAATGATGTGAACAAGAGGCCAGGATCTGCTCACTGTCACGCCTGAGGTAACCAGTTTGAGTTATTGAATCCCATGGCACTGCCTAGTTGTCTCAGGAGTAGGACCGGGGCCTGTCATCACTGCCTTTAATCTTAACCAGTCTGCAGTGCTCCTAAATGTCCCGGTAGTATCTGACAACTGGGATCTCGTGCTAACTTGGGAAGCCAACAGCAAATACGACAAGTTGGATCTTAATATGACGGTGTTGGAAGCTCGTGAAGTGAAGTAACATCAGTGTTACAGCATTGACCATGCGTTGCTTGGGTTATATCTGAACTTGTGGTCATTCTATCGTGGAACATCCTCTTATCTTGCCTTCCTTCCCGCTCCCAATCGTTTTATTCCTAGAGCCGGCATAGTGTAGCCTGAGTGCCCTCCCCTTTTCCTAAATTACTGTTTACTTAGTTCCAATTTTTGGTGAGCTTTGAAAAAAAAAGTTTGTGTGTGCACAAACTTGATCTAGCCATGACATGTTTGTTTTTCCTCAAAAATAGCTACATTTTTTGTACATATAGCTCCAGATGATACTGCAATGCTATAAAATTCTCACCAGTGGGAAAATGACGAGAGCAGCCCAATAAATTAACAAACAGATAAATAGCGTTGTGTTTACAACGCAAAAATAACTAAAGATTTTAATTACATTTTTTGTGTAATAAGCTCTAGATAACAGAACGATAATAATTTCCCTACATAGGTAGATTATTAGAGCAGCACAATAATTTGTCAACAATGTCAACGAAAATAGATTTTAGCACAATTTTATCTCGTCAATTTCGCTCATACGACAGTAGTGTGAGTGGTACGTCTCACCAGATAGTTTATGCGGTACAACTATCATACTACTCTTAAGTAACAGACAAGTCTACTATGATTAGTTAGGTTATTATGTGAGTCTGACTATTCTTACTAGGTTGCATGATAGTGATAATACTAAAAAATTAATAAGTATGTTTAAAAAAATGAAAATGTCTACCTTGGAGTCTTGGTGCCATGCTCGCTTTGTGAGCATCGATTTGGTTATTGATTATGTTGATTCTTTGGAGCATCTCGTCTTTAGGTATCGTTTCCAGATCTGATTCAGTCACTGGCTCAAATGTCTCAATCTACATTAGAAGAGAGGTTTTATAGTACATACACGCATATTAAAGTGATTGATTTGATTAACTACATAATCAAAATATTATAGAAATTGGGTTTTGATAAGATGTCTAATTAAGAAGATTCAAATGGAGCCACGAGTTAGTCCACTGAAACCCATTCTGCAAACATTCACGCCAGGAAACTGCCACTACAGAACGACCCGGTCACGCTCTTCGGAACCGCTAGAAACTAGGTGGACTTGTAAGTGGTTAGATACCTAATTTTGTTAGTTAACAGCATAGATTACTAGGCAGCGATAAAAATTTCCGTTTTTACTTTCTTGGCTCTACGAAGTAGAAAGGAAAGTTATGTTATCAGCTGGAAAAAAAAGAGTACACTTCATATCTTCAAGTTTTAAGGCCTACTGAGTCCGAAAAACACTATTTAGGAAAATGGTGTTCGTGTGTCTGTGAACCTGAATCTGCCTGATTTCACGTACGAGCTTAACCAACCCAGCTGTGAATTTTATTGCTCTCGTTTACATCACAGTAAATTCCAGAACTGTAAGCACTACGACGGTCTACTAGTGTGAAGTTATGTTGGACCAAGTCCAAATGAACTGAGGGAAAAATAAATTGAATTAGTAGAAAATGCCACTAAAACCAGTGTATTTATGCGGAGCTAAGCTAATTTTTTTGCCCAACTGAAGCAATTTGAGAAACATTGTTTCCATTTTGTGGATTAAGGCATGAGTAAATTATCAGTGATAAGTTGAAGTTGACAGAGCTATGAGTGTTGTTCAATACTCACATTGGGAATACTATCGTTGTACTGGTTCAATATGTCAACCGTCCGAGCGAGAATTCCTGATTCAGCAATAAGTGCGGATATCTGCGCCTTTTTCGCTTTGTACAGAGTGCTGCGAACTTTTATCTTGCTCACGTACTCTTTATATTCCTTTTCAGAGAGAGGTTTGTCCAGAGCAGCATCGTCATTGGCCTGTTATAAAAAAGAACCTTTTGGATTAAATGTAACAATAAAAGCACATAGATAGAAGTGGCGCAATGACCATTAGCACTAGCCAAAAGCCAAATAAAGAGCCAAACCTCTGAGATGAACATTCTGAATGGCTGTGGCTAGTGGTTGAAAGTAGTGCTTCCTCCATTACGTTTATTTTTATTCAAATAGGGGGTGCGAAATGGTAGAGCAAAAACAAGTAAAAAGAGATGTGCTGTGCAAAGATATTTATTCCATCCCGCTTGCTTGCTTCTGTTAACACTTTTCCAACGCCTTCTTGCTGAACTGGAACCCATGCCCATTTGTACTGGTACCTGCTTCAGTGACCCCTCGAGCACCTTTTCTATCTTTTTTTTTTTCTTTCGTATATTTTCAGTCTTTTCACTCAACTCTTCTGTCCTGTTGAAACGACGCTTCTCCTTTGAGCCATCACAAGATAGCATCGAGTTGGGTATAGTACTCTACTTCATACTCTGACCCCTAACATTCAGCCACAGTCCACTTGCATTTAACCTTTTGCAGTCTGTGAGTGGCGTTCGAATTCAGTATGCCATTTGCTGGTGGCATTTCGTTCTGCTCTGACGTTTTTTGACCAAAAATCATATATCTCGTTTTAAAATCGCCTAAAATCTCGTTTTGAAGGATTTATGTTTTTTGCGCCTAACCAAATATGATTGTACGAAATTCAGACACAAAATTAATAGGAATCTTACAGAGACCGTTGTCCATCCCTCAAATATCAACCAACTCAAAAACATCATACTAAATCAATCAATGTAGCACTATGTTGAAAATTTCAACTTTTCTTTTCTGAGCGTGCCTTATTTACGAATATTATTTCGACAAAAGGAATAAAAGTGCTGAGACTAGTTCAATTCGAATCACAATGTCAAAAATCACGATATACCATGAGTGAATTCAACGATTGCCAGGAGACCATCGCAACGCTTACCACTTCTTGAAATCGAAATCTTTTTTTATACCAAAAACGTAGTGAAACTAGCTCACTAACAGACACGCATAATTTCTAAAATTTACCCCACAAATCGATGCAAAAATTAAACAAAACATCTCGTGTGATACATCACTCAACTTTCCTTGGTCCCGTGTGCAATTTTCTAGTATCTTGCAACTAATCAAATATCTCTTTCGTTCTGTTTATCACAACGTTCTACTTGAAAATTGGTGGCGTTTACGGTTCCAGAATTTATTGTGCTGCCCCTACTTGTGCAACGACCATTATTGAACAATCAGAGCACAGGTGATTTAACCCATTCAATACGGAGAGCGCCCTGGGGCGCTCTCCAATGTTATACCTGGTGACGGCAAGCGCCTCGAGGCGCTCTTCCGACCCTTACCCAATGACGGCGAGCGCCCCGAGACGCTCGGTTTTCTTTAGTTTCAAATGTGCTTCAGACCGTTCCAGTCACTTGTGGAAGCCCGTTATTTACTGGCAGTCACTCCTAACAACATTCTGAACATTCCGCAGTTTGCCGTTTCTGAATCTGACGTTTCCTTTAGAAACTGCATAGTTCCCAAATTAAGGTAAGTAAAACTCCATTATCTTTACATTTGGACGTATAATTTAAACTTATTACTTAATAATAAGCTAATATATACCTATTTTTAGCAGATGCTTCGTAGTCGAGGAGGAGGAAAAAGAGGGCGAGTGAGGAGCCACAACCCTCAACTTCAAGGTTTGCGTATTTTTTACGTTTCACTAACATTAAAATTACGATGATGACTTTGTATTGATTTTTAATAATGATAATCATTGTAATAATGATTTTTCAGCACCAAACAACCCAAAGTTGGTGAGCCAATGCAAAGAAAAGTGATGACTGACGAGGAACTTCATCATATCCTGTCAGCTTGTTCTGATACACCTGCTTTATGTATCGAAAATTGTTTTGTAAATTTCCACAAAAATATGACCTTTGATGGAAATTAATTGCTTAATGTTTACAAGTACTATTTACTACCTATGTAAAATTTACGAACGATTTCTATGTTATTTACTGTATAAATACTTGTAATTTTATTGAAAAAGTTGACAAAAAATTGTTTTCCTCTCTTTATAATTACACCTTATTCAATACAACTTACCTTCTGAAAGTACCTTATGGATTAGTTTATTATTTTAATGGCCCAATGGCCCAATTCGTGTATAAAATGACGACCGCCTCGAGGCGCCTGCAGTCATAGCTGTTTGTGTTTTGCGTGATAGCCTACCTACACATTAGCTATGACTGCGAGCGCCCCGAGGCGCTCGTCAATTTATACACTAATTAGACATATTAGAATTTTGAAACTATTTTTTCAAGCCCATACAAAAATTAACTAAGCCATATACGTAGAAAAAGTTGTGCCGTCAGTGACGTCCGTTTATGAAAAACTAAGCAGTATACTGCATAGGGATCTCAATATGGCCGCCGTATTGAATGGGTTAAGGGACTCTATCTATGTGACTTATTTAGAGGATTGAGTACACTGTTTTAGAATACGACAAAATTTTAGAGATAGTGTTAAGTGAAACAGTGGTGGTTAGAATCTAGAGTTGCCCCTATATACCTTATGAGTGTTGTGTACCTATCATTGTCTAGACACCTTATTCGACTACCGCCTCAATTTTTCTGAACATTCCATGATTATAAGGGAAAAATTTCCCTAAAGTAGATTTCCATCGAAATGTATGGGGTGGGGGTGATAATGTAGTTACGAATAAGGGCTATGACTGAATCCAAAATAATCACAATTTTCGCAATCCCTCACCTCAGATTGTCGCCCACCAGGTGAAGGTTATGGAGGCTATGCACCTTAAAATGAGCAACAACCACACATGCTGAGTGTCAACCAAAAATCAAAATTAATTAATGGTTTTTCTTAAAATAAGTACCACAACTTTTCGAAAGTGCTCATCAATTATTAGTTCTATCAATTCAACATTTCATTTGATACGTATAATGTTAACACACAACAGGTCCTCATTGTCGCGAAGGTTGTAACATGAATTCAACACTACAAATTGCAAATTTTAGCGAGAACTAATCTAATACCTGCAGCTCTTGTTGAAGTAGGTCAAGCCTGGCTTTGACTGCAGCAAACTCGTCGGCCATTTCTTCTTTTCTCCTAGCCATAATTTGTGCTTGTTGACGGTATGGCGCTAAGTTGTCATCAGCACCTTCTCGAGCTGTGAGACTCTTTTGTGCCAATTCACTAACCTCTTGACTCAGCTTTTCAATCTTGAAATAAATTAATGAATGAATGACCGAGTTATTAGGAAAACGCTGCAAATTATTACACAACGGTTTATTATTCGGATAATCAGCTTGACCTAGCATTAATGCTCCGAGACCCATCCTGTTCGATTCAGCATCGAAAAATATCATAATGAAACCCAAAAAAAGGCCGAAAAGAACTGAATCGTAATATTAAAATAAACAAAAAACACGAAAGTATCTAGAAAAAACTGAATTTTAATATGAAAACATGCACGCTAAATACTAATATCAAAATTTAACCAAAAATCTATGAAAAAAACATAATGAGAATGAAACGAAAGAATCTAAAAAATTGAATCGTATTAAAACGAAAACGTCGGGAAATTGGAAGAGTAAGGCGAATGGGGAGACCGGTCGTTGGGAGGAAGCGGGGAGGCCGCACTCGCTCGCCTCGAGAGCGGTTGGTTTTTTAATGAGACGGGCGGGGCGGAGGGAATTCAAACGACGAAACGCTTGTAGCTCCCGCGTTGTACTGCGTTTCGTTAATTTTTTTAACCGTTTTATGCCCAGTACAACCACGGGCTTCGTCCGAACGGATAGCCGAGATGGCGGGCACAACTAGAGACCAAATCGGAGTTTTGGGCGAAAGAACGAATTTTTAGACCACGTTAAAGGCACAAAACGGCCCGGACGGCGGACGGCGGACGGGGACGAAGGGACGGGGACGGCGGACGGACATTGCAAATTTGGAATCTCCATGTCTTGAAACGTAAAGTATCAAATTTTGAGGGGGGGTTGTAAAAAATTTTTCGTGACCGAAAACATAGGGTTATTATTCAGAATGAATAATAAACCAAATGAAGTAAAATATCTGGAGTCAAGCATCAACTTTCCTTAGCTCTACTTAGAGCTTACATATAGTTCAACAATTCATTGTGGCACGCCCATTATTGGGCGATCAATACACAGGGAATTAATGACTGTACACGCGATTTTAATTTTTAAAAGGATAATAATCTCCATCCCAGAATCATGGGATAACAACATTGCTCAATAATGGCCGTGGCACAAGTAGCAGTGCCACAATAAATTCCGGAACTGTAAGCGCCATCACTTTCTACCACCGCAAAGTGATGTTTGATCAAGTTCGAGTGAACTGAATTGGAAGCAAAATCCATCAAAACCAGTGTATTTACGCAGAGATAAGTTGTGTGATGCGTCAAGCCAGATATTTCTGCTGGCAAAATGTTTGAGAGCTTACTTTTACCTCATTTTCCTTGGTGCACGGACTATCTTGTTCCTCCACACCAATTTGGTTTTAAAAAAATCTTTTTCTCGTCCAATCATCACCCAAACGCCCGATAAACTTCATCAAAGATGCTTTTAACAATACACTGGTATACCAAGCCATGTTTTTAGATGCCAAACAAGCATTTAAAAGGGTATGGCTCCCTGACTTTCAATTAAAAACCAACTTGAGGTTCAAATAATTTGTTTGCTCTGTTATCGCCGCCTTGAACTCTAAGTTCTCAGGCTCAGACGTGCTTTCTGATCCTAGAGAAGTTGATAGATGGACGAGTGTGTCTATCGAAGGCTCACAAGGTCACACTATCTTTATGAATTCCTGATAAAGGCTCCCAACACGATAACCATTCTAAAACGTACTTGTTGATGAAGATTTCCCAAGACATCACTAGAAGGAGGAGGTTCATTTGCAACGTGTGTAAAAATTTCAACTTCTTTCTTTTTGGTTTCGATTTCCTTCGGTAGTTTTTCTGTAGCGATGTACTTTTTCATTTTCACTTCTTCTTCCAAACTTCTTACTAAACCTGTAACATTTTTTTCAAAATCAGCCCAGTAATAGATGAACCTAAAACATTTAGGCAAGATGCAAACTCTTATTATTAGTGACGATTATGACACGACCAACTGTGCCCCTCCATTATCTAAGAAACAGTAGGCTCGTCAATTGAAAATAACAATTTAACTAGCCTGCAGGTGTGGTGCCTTGCGATGCAGACCTCAATTCTGACAGTTGACGAGTTAGTAACGCTGACGTTTGCTGTAATTCTTGCATTAACTCGACTTCGTTTGCACGCTGTGTGATCAATTCTTTTTGTTTTTCGCGCTCCAATCTCAATCCTCGAGATGCCTCGATGATCGCCTCCTTATTTTCGATTACTTCCAGCTAAAATTAAACAACAACTAAAACTTCAACAACTTGTACAGAAGTATTTTCATAGTAAATCGGTTGTTTCAGTCATTCGTTGATACAACTGAATACGCAGTAAATTTAACAAAATTAAAATAAAAGCTTGACCAAAGCTAGTAATTTTTATTACAGGAAATGTTTAATGTGGTGTTTATTCGATGTTTCATTGTTTGTTGTTTTTTTGAAACAGTCAATCAAGTCCCATTCGTTGTCTAAGGAAATTAAACTCCCAATAAATGAGTATATATGTAGGTATAAAATCGAAAAGATAAAAGGTCTAGATGGGAAGACAGCCATAGGTATTGGCTAATAACCCTCATAAGGATCACAAACTGAGGTTGTTATTGACCAAGCCCAGACCTAAGCCATTCAGGGAGAACCCTGGCAGAAGCCCAGTAGAAGTCTATTGTACTTCGAGGACCCACAAGTTGATAGGAAGCTCGCACCTCAGACACAAATTTATAGTCATCGATTCCTTCTTCTTCCTTTGTCGTTCTTATTGCACTAACACGTTTAACAGCTCTCCATAACACACAGCACATATTTCCAAAGTTAAGTGACGTCCAGACTGATATGCAATGAGCGTTCTGTGGACCCAATATTTGTTTGTGCTTTCCCAAGAATTGATATTGGGAATCAATATACATGGCCTAGGAAGACAGAAAGGATACCTACTCAGGACACTTGTAACACTCCCCCTATACACATGACGTGGTCAGCCTTAATGTACCAACGATTCTAGAGAGGCTAGAATATTTTGCTACATTTCAAACAAGTTGCAAATGCCAAATATCGAGCTCGGCAATCTGGCGATCCCCAAAAGGAACACCATGCCATTGCACTGGTCAGCAAACTGTGTAGTGAAAGTTTATATAGGGAACGATGGGCTGGTGATACGTGGCTTCCATTCGCACTGTCAGCAACCAGGTGCTCCATCACCCCCACTGTGCCTAGTGACTACTAGCGACTTAAGTCTGTTCAAGTTTTATAGCAAAGTTTAAATTGCAAATCTCTTGAAAAAGCCCGCAACGAAAAAATAGCCAATGCGCATTTACTTTTCGAGCAGCCCGTTCAATCTTTTTCGCTACAATCTGCTTTTCGTTTTCCATCGCATCGATGTCTGCTCTGAGTTCTTCTGCTGACAACCCTTTGGTTTTCATGGTTGTTAGTTCTCTATGACTCGCCTTGAATTCTTCAATGAGATTTTCGTACTGCCAAAAAAACATAATTACTGTAACACAATGAGCTTATTATTTCATCATGTGTAGACCATTATAATAATTTTGAAAATATGCATTTCGTGACTTTAACCAAGCTTTCTTCTTATAGGAGGGAAGAGGGATGAAGTACACACAATCTTTCAAGGCCCTTCAGCTTTCTTATTCCTCCTCAAAAATGTGTACAGCACGAACAACCAAAAATAACGCAATAGGAGTCCAAGACGTGCTTAGCAATGTTACGAAAGGACGTTTGGAGATGCTTTTTGAAGAGCTGCTGACTAAGGCAAGAATTACGGCAATCGCGCCGGAGATTCGATCCACAATCCTCAACTTACGTCGAGAATTATGAATCGACTGTCTTATCCACTAGACCACGATCAACCGCTTGCCTTTAACAGGAGTCAGTCAGCACAGCAACACATAACTTTCCACTACCCCCGTAAATTCGAAACCTACTGCATATATGGGCGCTGCATCTTCGTTCACGGCTTATATCTCCATTCAACAAGTAAATACAGAAATAGTTGCAGAAAAGAAAATACGAGTACAGGTTGCTAGAAGGTACTCCGTAAGATTGATCAAATCCAATGAAATAGTTACTCTGGAAATTAAGAAAATGTTCAGAAAAACACCATTTTCGACACATTTTGGTTGTTATCT
Organism: Pachypeltis micranthus; assembly: GCA_020466155.1. Classification (NCBI taxonomy): domain Eukaryota; kingdom Metazoa; phylum Arthropoda; class Insecta; order Hemiptera; family Miridae; genus Pachypeltis; species Pachypeltis micranthus. Next base: position 27,209,056 of record CM035771.1, on the reverse strand, counting down.
CTGTTCAATGGACTGTCAGAAAAACATTTATGCAGAACAATATATAGGGATTAACTATTTGAATCCTACAAGAGAAAATCGTAGTTTTGCCAAAAAGTAACCAAACCTGTTTTTGCTATATTTCCGTTCATTGAATATCCATAAAGAAGCAAGGTTATTAACTAGTGTAAGTTAATTTGAAAGTTTGATCAAAATCGTTGGACCAGTTTTCGAGAAAAATGCGAAAACCTGTAATTTTTGGTACTTTTCCCATTGACTGAAATCGCTCATAACCTAACTTTCGCGAAGTCATAAATCACAAATAAAACTATAAGCCGTTCTCCCGCAAATTGAGCTACAGCCATTTATACGCCCTCGGACCACGCGCAGAAATTAGGTTTTTTCAGATTCAGTAGGCGTCAAAACGTTAAAATTTGAAGAAAACCTAACTTTTTTTGACATGATCGCTTTTGGACGACTTTAGTTGCTCTTTGGGTAGCGGAAAGTAAAACTCAGGGTCGCTGCGTCACACAACTTTCTTCAGCTCTACGTCAATTCACTTTTGGTGGTAGTAAAATAAGTTAGCGTACGATGGAGGTTTAATTATTGTCATAAGATATGTGGGAGTTACGTCAGAAATTCCAGAACTCATACTAATGTCGTTTTTTCCGCCAAGCTGTTTTTTAATTTCGCCTAAAAAAGAACCTTCCCAAAACAAAACATATCGACAACCCCATGAACCACCTGTCTGTCTCCCAGGTTCCTCTACACAGCCAGGCCTATCAACGCCCGCTGCATCCTCCTTCAATCCAGGACCTTTATAAGCAGTGGCAGCTCTGACTGAGCTCTCCTCCCTACCCCTGGGGTCGCCATCATTACTATAAAAACTGCTGAGTGCACGCGGGGCTGATAAAAGTTGTGCGATATTTTCTCCAGAGAAGCATTTGAAGACCTTATTCCATGGGTTCTATTTATCAGTGCAGACATAATCAATGAAAATGGAACAAGTTATCCCTCTCATGCTCGTTGCATCCACTGCACAACTCAATTCGGCCTCAAAGATACTTCATTTCCTTCAGATTGATGAGGAACGAGTCGTTTTTTGTTGATTTCAAAACGTCTGACTAACAGCAGGGGTTACAGCTATGCATCCAGCTCCATCTTCAACACACTGTCATTCCCGCAACTTCTGTTCAATTTTGTTGAAGTATGAATGATAGAAGTACAAAAACGCTTACTTGCTCATAGGCTGTTGACACTTCTGGATCCCCAAGCATCTCCATAGGTATTTCCATTTTAACCAAAAATCTTGCCAAATAGGCTCTTTTTTTCAGGTCTTCGATATTTCGAAGTAGCCATTCTAGTATCGGGTGGATAATTGCCTTCTCCCCTTGTACTAAGCCTTGGCGGAAACCAACACTGTAATATAAATAAGAACACTGAATTTCACTCATCAAAATTTGATTTTTCATACATCAGCCTAATGGTAATTTCAATAGGATTGAGTCTCTTGTTTCCGAATACTGTCGTGCACGCCACTTTACGAATGGCATACATTTGAACTTCTTTGTCTTCATCGAATCAACTAATTTTGTGTAAATACGAAGTCTTATACCTATTAAGTCTGAATATCAGTTTTATCATTCCAAGCCATCAGCAGGTATCACGACCCAAATCTACCACCCCTGTTATCCTGAGGGAAACTGAATGCTGACATGTGTAACTGGAAAAACTTTACAGTTTACACAACAGAATTTAGTGAAGCACGCTAAGCATTATCAAAACACTGAGCTTCTCCACTTGCATTACTAATAAATTGACAGGCAAACAAAATTCTAATGCAGAGAATCAGAAGGAGACTCACGGATCAGAGCCTGGGTCATATCTGAGGACTCGCAGCATTGATAATAAGCGAACAGCAGTTTCCTCAGGCTCCTCTGTATTCAAATCTGCCACATTGGATTTGTCAATATCAGCCAGAACATCGTTCAATACCTGCGGTAACAAAGTTCAGAGTAAAAGAATCGACAAATCAGTGGTTCATATAAACAGTAAGAGTTTAGTGTTTGATAAAGTATGATTTGAAGGTGATTTGAGTAAAGATAGTAAGTGAAGCAAATAATAGGACGAATGTTGGAAATTACGTAAACCTCATTTCCATTCAGGATGTTCACATGAATTGCATTTTCTTCTCTCAAAGAACTCAGCATATATTCTTCCTACAACTTTAAATCACATTTGTGCTAGTAGCAGAGATTGTCAACACAATTTAGGGGACATAAAACAAAACAGGCCAGGACTCAAGCGATCGCTGCCAAAAGCTCACTGGGGTTCTTCCACAGCTCGGAAAAGGGAAGTAAGTCCAAGCTACCTGGATCTGGGACGAGAAGCCATAAGTTCCATTTTAGAACGAGGCGGGCCAGCAACCATTCTGGCCTCAAGGGTTGTAAGGCCCAAATAAGGTACACAGAGGTGCACAACCCGCAGCCTCGCCCCAGTGCACTTTGGAATAGGGCCACATAAGTGGCTGCCTCGCAAAGACAAGGTAGGTTGAAAGAAAACGTATGTGCTGCTTTAGGATTCAACTGAATGCCTACGCTCTTTAGCTAAGGATGTTTGTAGTGATTAATGCACTCGTGAATGTGTAGCATTCATTAGCATATAGTGTTCAGTTTTAATCAGATACTTATGTGCTTTACCCAGGGAAGGATATGGTATTTTAATGGAAATCAAAGTTATTCAGCTAAGAAAGCAAGCCATCGAGTGAGTGTATATAGATGGGTGAGTAAAGCTAAAGTGTTAATTTAGCGTATATGTGAATAACTAGTGTCTTCGGGAAACGAAGGCTGTGCAATTCAGATTTCGAATGACTACCTACGTTCCAACGAAGCCTATGGGATAAAAGAGAATATCTACGTAATTTGAACAAAGATGGGTTTCGAGGATATTCAACTGTATTCTATCTTCTTATTTGTCATTTAAAAAAAGTGCGTTCGTTGCGTCTGCTGACTGGGAACTGCAGGTCTCCAGCAGACTGCTTGGAACGTTAAAAATTAGTTGAACGTTCAGAAAATGCGCTTGCCTCACAGAAAATGTGGTGGTTGTGGGGTCGCTAGAAGGTGATCCGTCCATCCCCAAATTCTTTTGAATACCTATGGAATCTGACGAAAGTGGCGGCTCACCAGTTGGGATTCCTTCAGTCACTTCAACATAGAACCGTTACTGGCAATATGATTTTTTTGAAATGGCTTATATATTGGTTTGGAATATCGGGTAAACTCTGTGAGAAATAGTAATAAGTGAAACAGCAGTGGTCAGCATTCCAGAATTTCTGGAAAAATGTGAGTGTTATGTGTATTCTCATTATGTAGGTACTTGATTGGACTACCATCACTATGTTTCTGTAGAGTCTAGTAACATTCGAGCAGAGTCTATATGGACAAAACTGCACTAAAATCGATTTTTGTCTAAATATTTGATAATTTATCGTGCCACTCTCGTCATACCCTTATTTTGGCCCTATTTAATTTTCCCTTCGTGAGAATTAGCTGGTCTTTTTCCTCAACCACCTGCAGCTTGATGTGCTCGCTCCATTGGGTGACAGTTCAAAGCACTTGATGGGCAGCACTGCGCAAGGATCAGCACAGTCAGGTCGTCCTCATTGGCGAATGGCTTGCTGTCAGTCTCCACGAGACTTCTGAGAAGCCTTTCAAGGAGCTGGTCTGAAGACTGAGCCCTGTGGGCTTTTCTCATCATTCTCCAGACTGAGGCATGTCAACGTTCGATTCCAGCATGAATGAGAATGGGTAGCTGGGGGCTATGAGGCTGTACTTGGTTATGGCTTGCAGTATGGAAAAGGCATAAATGAGGGCGGAGAACCCATTGTGCCCCCCCCCCCCAGCACTAGCATTAATGATGTAAGATTCTACACTTTCGTGGTACAATAGTTTTGCTGTCCAGCGAACAATTAAGCAGGCATTTAACGTGAAGAAACGCGTTTTCTCCCACTACTCCCTGTTTTCCTGTTAGCAACAAAAATAACTCATCCCTGTACTCATAACAAACAGGTCATTAAGCATAAGCTAAAATATCTACCAAGACCCAGATAATGTTCGATACTCCAATAATCAACAGTTCGTAGCCAAGTCATTACAATTAGTCACATGCACCCACTTACTTGTAAGAGCTCTTCAGGCGAAATGGAGTCGAACGAAATTAGATTATAAGTTTTTGAAAAAGGTGGCTTGCTCAACCGAGAAATAATGAACTTGATCTTTTCACTCATGATGCGGACGACCTGAGGTTACAGCTGAGGACGAAAGATGTTCCAAGCCGTTGGTGAGACGAAGGAAAACATAGGTAACCAAGGTGATGGCTCAAAACAAAATCCAACGCAATTCAATTGGGTTTCCGTTCAAAGTTGACTTCACTCGTCATTGTATTGTCATCTCGTCGTTTTAACTTGAAATTGTTAGGTAACTTACAACACTGTCCACCAATAAAATTAAAAACGAGCGAGATGAACGGGGGTTTATATGTCGACCTTCATAGCGTGACCGTTTTCTTAGGCGTTTCCGGTATTAAAAACTCACCTTCTCATCAAAATCTGGGCGAAAATATATTCGGTGCCTGTGGAGTGACGCCTCAAAATAACCAATCCGTCAAACTTATCTGATGTTGAATTCATAGTTTTTTTTAGCAACTCTCAAAGCACTGTACACACTTCAAACAGTGTCATTTAAATTTTTTTTATTTATATATATATACCTACCTTCCTTGGCTTTACGAATTAGAGGGAAAGTTATGTAATCAGCTGATAAAAAAAGTTGAGTTCTCTTTAGATCTTTACGTTTTAAGGCCTACTGAGTCCGAAAAACACTATTTGAGGAACTAGCCTGTGCGTGTCTGTGAACACAATTGAGAGAAAACATCAGTACCAAATGAGCTTATACTTGATAACTAGCCTGCAGGTCAACATGGGACGCCAAAATAAAGGTGTGAGCAAAATCCTAAAACGAACTATAGTTATCATAACATTAAATACTTCCCCCCCAAAAACGGCACTAACGATTTTGATTAATCTTTTTTTTTACAAACAGCATCCAATGTCACGACAATACCATTTTCTAGCATCTTCAGGATATTTGAGGTGGTAGTTCGTTTAAGTACCTATACAATGAGCGTTTGATAGATTCATAAAGCGCATGAGAGGTACTCAGGAATTCCGGAATTGGTGGCATTTATATAAGCTACTGCGAAAATTCAGGAATTTCAACCTCCGCAGTTTCGCTTACTACAAATTCGCAGTTTTCATCCGATAATTCTAGGACGGTAATTATTATCTTTTGAAATGAAAATCACTTTGTCTCAATAATCCTATGTGTACTAATTGCACAATAATGGTCGTGGCACAAGTAGGAGCACCACAATAAATTCCGGAACTGTAAGTGTTACCGCTTTCTACCACGATGAAGTTATGTTTGACCAAGTTCAAATGAACTGAGTGAAAAATAGTAACAAAAGCCACGAAAACCAGTGATTTGATTTGAACTCGGTGAGCGTGAGAAGGACTGTATTATACGTGCGTACGGAATTGAGTAGAATTGAAATTGAGGTGAAATGGAGTACACAATGGAGTACTGGGCGACACAAGTGCAGTACCCGGAACGCGTGAACTGGCGCGGGCAACTTTATGAGAAAGTGAGAAGTTACTGGGGTGATAGTTGGAAGCAGAATGATTTTGGAAGAGCTCTGTGATCGATAGGAAAATGAAATTGGGAGAAAGAAATGAAGAAAGGGGAAAACCTAGAAAAGGGGGCTGGGGGCCCGCAGCTTAGGAATTCCCGCAGGTTAGGGTCCGTTATTGAAACGGTTGGAGACAATTAGGCGGACGGAGACAATGATGCGGGGACGCCCAAGGTCGAAGACCCTGACAACTTCGACGCTTTGCGTCGAACAGTACCATTTGGCCAAGATTGGAAAGTCAGAGGTACAGAATTGCCTGGAGTTAGCGGAGCATGTACTGTGTACATGTAAAGTTCCCGAAGCACTCTGGGGCTAGCTGCTGCACGCCTCAGAGTGCTTTGGGTTCATCAACTGCAGCCGGAGGAGGTTGCAGGGATGGACCTCAAGGTTGTATTGTGAGAATGGTGGACACCGCACCAGAGAACACCAGGTCCATAGTAGCTGGGGGGTGGAACTGGGAGGACACGAGGGGGGTTTTCCCAGTACCAACTAGGAACTATACATTAAAAAAAGGACGTGTTTGTTTTAAGGTGGTGAGAGCAGCTTATCATCCAACATGAAATTTCATTCAACTCTCAATCATCTCCACAGACACACGCAAAACGATTCCTCAAAAACTTGCAAATTTGACGAAATGTCGTTGGATTTTTCAAACGATTTCGCTAAACCAATTACGCAACTTCAGGGTCTGATTTGAGTAATACGCACCTGCAGTCGATTCAAATACTTATATTCAATGTAACTAAGGCATAATTTCAAATATCTCTAATACATACATATCCATACCCTACTCATGAGCTCGTGAAAACATCATGAGCTAATTAGTGCGCCTAAAGTAGCAGTGAGTGTTATGGTCAATGCCAAAAGAAAACTCAAAACACAATAAAACCGTACAATTTTGCATGAGTTCAAGAAATAATTACAGTACGCTTAATCGAATAGTATCATCCAAATATCGGGATACGTTCGGAATTTAAAAAAATTAATAAATCGAAAGTTTCAATCAAATATGTTTAGGAAGCATTTCAAAAATACAAACGCAATTTAAAGTTAGAAAAAATACAACTGCTCTCATAGAAACGCCCAAAGATTTATTTTCGAGCTAGGGCAAGTGCAAAACCAACAATGGCGCCAACTGCAACCGCGGCTCCTCCAACGATAGCGATGCCTTTCAACCCCTCTGAAACAGGCAATTTTGAAGAAAAATATTAGCAGGTTGGTCACTCTAATTCAACTGACACCAATGAAGATCCATTGCTGACGGTTGAGGTTCAATCGACTGACCTCTTCAGGAGTCAGCCAAATATGGCTAATACATTTCTAATAGGGTATCAGCAAATGCTTTTACCTCATGTTTCCAAGTAAAATAATTAGTTTTTCCAACACTTTACAAATCTTAGAACATTACCTATTTCCATTCTCTTCTTAATGGTAGTTTCCAAATTTTGAACTTGGGTGTTCCCTGGCTCCAGGATCAAAAATTTCCGCACATAATCTAATGCCTTACTGTGCTCCTAAAAAAGAAGCAATTTTCAAACGGTTTTATTGCTGAGAAATGCACAAAGAATGGTCACGTTATAGGTAAACTTAGTAAAAGTACAACGAACCAACCATAGCCATAGAAGCGTGAAAGATGATACTTAAAGGCAGCTTAAAAAGCACAACCAGCAAATCAGCATAGTGGGACGTACTTCAAATTTGATTTACTAAATTGAAAAAATCTTGGGCACGGCCAAAAATTTTGTACAGAGGGGAGCTACGTGTGTTTTTGTTAACGAATCAAACCAGACTGCCTTTAATAGTTTGGACCAATAAGGAGATGTCACGATTTTCACGTCTTCATGTAATACAATGTTTAAGGCGTATCTGTCTATCCCCCTCCCCCTCATACAACAGAGAAAATGGCTGAAACGTGCCCCAATAGCTGTTTTAGAGTAAAGCTCAAAAAAAGTGTTGGCTCTCCCTCATATTCCAAGTGAAGAAACAATGAATTCAGGCGTATCCACAGCTCTCAGATTACACTTAAATGTTCAGTTAGGCTAGAGCAGTAATAGAAGTCGTATTGCATCGATCACAAAACTGCTGGTAACCTTTTTGAACCGAAATTGTATCCTGCAGGACTGGCAGAGCGAAAGGGACTAAAGCTTCTAAAGCTTCTAATCGCAAATATATTTTCATTCATTCATTCACAGGTATGTTAACTTTAATATTTTCATTCCTCATAACACCCCTGTGTCCATTGTCCACTCAAGGGAAACCCTACTAAGTTTTGCCTGAGCACATACAGTTTGAAAAGAGCCCTGCACTGGAAACAGTTGACAGTTTAGCTTAGCTACTTTGCGTATTTTCTGTTAGTGAAACCACACCTGCGAGGCTGTTTGAACAACAAAACTTCTAGCAAGGGAAGGTTCTTGAACTAACAATACTTCTCTCACAAAAAACATCATTTACGATTATTTTATCATTACATTTTCAAAATCAATTCACAGTAGTTGATAGAAAAGGAACTTACTCTCAATTTGGCAAATCCAATCGCTAAAAAGTAAATGTAGTCCCTCCTTTCCTTTTCATTGCCGTTCGTATATAGATTTTCCAGAAGGCAAATCCCTTTCCTTATGTCAGAAGCATACTTGCTTCGAACGAGGCACCAAGCATAGTTAAAAGTGGATTCCTTTCCTACACTATTGCTTTCAATTTCTTTGTAATAAATAGCTTCATATTTCTAAAACAGAACAGAAATATCACATTATTATTCAAGTTCTACAAAAATAAATTGATTTGCTTATTCTCAACCAGAACATTATTTGCAAGCTTCTTCTTGTGTTATGTACCCTTCTTGAGAGTTTAATTACTTGGAAAATGGCTTAAAGGTAATGTTAAGGACAGATGATAGTGTAAATGCGTAAATGAAGAGCCAAATGGACTGCATTGGTATTAGAGCTAACACTAGCATGAGAAAAGTAAAAACAGGCGGGTTCGTGCCATGACTGAGACTGGAGACAGAGTCCAACTTCTGCATCGACAGTGAGTTGAGACTGGGACTGCGACCAAAACTATGATTTCAGTCTGTCGATGAAGACAATTGTGTAATTTTGTTCACTGTGTCATTCATTTACATTAAGTAATAGAGTACTGGCCAAGTATTGGAGGACGAAGAAGACCATGATAAGTATTACAAATCTAAAAAAATATTACGTTTTAACGAATTATATTTTTCTAGAGGACATTGCATATTGGAGGGTACTGCCTACTCAATAACCTTTTCACAGTGTGCAACAGCAAACGCAGTCATTTAATTATAATAAACACACGTTTTCCATTGTAACAAGGGATACTACTGATTCTAGGATGGCGGTCTTCCTGCCTTTGGTCTTCTAGAAACTGCATTGGCAGCAACTGGCGACTACAAAAAGTCCATTGAAAAGTGACGCTGCTCAGTCTCCTGTCTGTGTGAGTTCAGCATGGCGTTCACACTGAGTCCTATAACCTAGTCCTATAACCTCCCATAAAATCTATAAAGTTATAAACCAGTAACCTATAAAGCTCTCCTAGTTTACATTCATCGGAGAGGTTGTCGAGAACTTCAGCCTATTATGGTTGAAGGGCACTCACTACACCAATGATTAGTAAACAGGTAACTGATATAGCTTTCTGGCTCTTTATTCTCTGCTTCAGAGATTAAGTTTGTTGGTCTGCCAGAGGACCTTAATATTTTACATACATTACGGTTATTACGAATTATATGAAATCTATTCTGCTCTCGCAATTTTCAACCAAAAGGTTGAGTAGGTACGCAGTTTCAACAAAAAATGCTGATTTTGCATTGGAATTTCTCGTAGTGTTCTGTAAATAACGTTGATTCATAATTGCCACTCTTTGTTCCGAAGGGTATTATCCCGATCACGCGAAATGGCGCAACTAGCAACGTATGGAAGACAACGAACTACTCGCCTCGCTCAATAAGTTCAATCACTATCGTTGAATAAAACAACGAAGATATATTTTCGGGAAACCAACTTACTTTCAAATCTTCGGTTGAAACAGGCTCATCTAAAATTTCGTCCATCTTAGGAAACGGCGTTATCAAACATTAATTCCACCAACGGCGATAAGGTTATCACAAGTACAGCAGAGAAATGCAGCTATAAAACAAAAGTTTAAGGATTTCAAAAACTAAGAAATACTTTAGAGCTTAGCACTAGTAGTTGTTACTAAAACACGTAAGACCGTACTCGTCCAAACGAACGTCTTCGACTAGCTCAGTTATCACTAGCAGTGACGTTTAAATCAATACGTGAACAATAGCTCAGGCGAGTCTAGCGCCACAACAAGGTGTCATATTTTGATAAGAGGTTGATGAGGCAATGGTGAGCTCATAACAAATTGTATTCACTGATTAATGTTGACTCAAACGGGCGCCAGTCAACGGTTCCGTGTGCTACATGGAAGGACCTACCAGAATGATTGTCATTTGCTGAAAATTTTGGTACCATTTTTTCCTCCTCTTTCCTAAGTTGCACGAAGGACAACACGAATGGAGGCAACATAAATTCTTTTCTTTCGTGTATTAACGAAGTTTCGAAATTCTGGGTAAAATAAGCTCAGTTATCTCAGAGAAGTTTCCCTTGTAGTCGATCGAAAAATATCTGGAGTGACGCCTCACACAACTTTCCTCAGTCTCAAGTGCATTCAGGATTTTAGTCGCTCTGTCAACTAATCTAATCACTTGGTACGAACCTGGCGAAAAGCACTGCTTAGGAACGCTCCGGAATTTATGGAAATGGTCAACGACAGATCCCTGAGTTTTTCGAACGATGAAGGGTGAGGGGAGGAGGGAGAGATTAATTTTATTTATTTTTTGGTTTCTAGATATCATTATTGTAGGCATTCATTTAACCATGTACGAAAATGTTATGCTGCCATTCATCTTAGGAACTGTATACAAACACAATCGTTAGGGTTAGGGCGATTTTCGATTATTTTGGCATCCTCGTTGATCAGCAACTTGAATATCAATTTGGAGCTAAATTGGTCCAGTAGTTTCGATTCAACCGGGTTCACAGACTTTCTTCTCAAGTGACGTTTTTCAAAGCTTCCCAACATTAAGATCGAATGGGATGTCCCGACGATTACTTAATTTTTCTTCCTGCTTTGCAGGGCTAAGGAAAGGAACATATTCTACTAACCAATACATTCATTAAGTTCAGTATATCTGAGAATTTGGTAAATGCACATATAGGTATACGAGGCAAAAATATTTTTCTTTTATCATTTTGGAAAAACCGCATGAACGATTTTCACCATACTCACTGGATATTTTGACGTATAGCTCTCCATAAATTTTCCTGTTTAAGTCCATTGAGCGTAGTCAACTGAATTGAGCTAAATAACCTTTTTTTTTCTCATAGTTTTCGACAATATAAGAAAATTCGAATTTGATCGACCCGATGTGTCTTGTCCACCCCAACTCTTTCTGTAACTATCTGCTGTACGCTACATCAGAAAATGAGATTTGTGAAACATTGTGTGAGCGTTTTTCAAATTTGTTCAATAACGGCTCTCTCACGATTTACAGGTACTTTCAACTATCTAATACCTACGTTTGCTTCTCTTTAAATGTTACCAGAGAAATGGGTTCGTCGATGAAACAGAGTATAACATAGCCAGCCATCGAATTTTCGGAGTGAGTTGCATTTGCTTGCGTGATGCAATGCACCAGCTATTTTTACTTTCCTTGCTCTACGAAGTAGAAAAGAAAGTTATGTAATCGGCTGAAAAAAAAAATTTTGAGTTCTCTTCAGATCTTTACGTTTCAGACCCCCCTGAGTCCGAAAAACACTATTTTGGAAAATGGTCTGCGAACGATTTTTAGAGAAAACCACCGTACCAAATCAGCTGAAACTTGATGAAGAGCCTACAGGTTACCATGGGACGCAAAAATAAGGGTATGGGCAAAATCCACCGAAATTTAACTATTGTTATCATAGTGATCAAAACGCCAAATTTTTTTTCTCAAAAACGGCTCTAACGATTTTGATTAAATTTTTTATATAGATAGGTCTTAATAAGATAATTATACCATAAAATTCCCATTTGTGGGAAAATGACGAGAGCAGCACAATAAATTATCAAATTTTTCGACGAAAAGCGTTTTTGCCGCGGTTTTTTCCTTTTAAACCCCGCTGGAATGTGACTAGAATGTTTAAAAAAAAAGTCGTGTTGTAGTCCAATCTAATACCTATAGGGTGAGTGTTTAAAAATGCTCATGAGATACATGGGGCTCACTCCAGAAATTCCTGAATTTCAACTACCGCTGTTTCGCTTAATGCCAGCTCTAACAGTTATTGCCCGATAACTCTACAAAAGTGATTACTATCCTCTTCAAAAAATTCGTGTTTACAGTCTGGTTAATTATCTGTGTACCAATTGCTCAATAATGGTCCTGCAATGAGTACGAGCAGCACAATAAATTCCAGAACTGTAGGCACTACCGCTTCCTGCTGCTGTTTGACCAAGTTTAAAGGAACTGGGTGATAAATGAATTGATTAAATCGAATTAGCCATATAGAAAGTGAATTGACGTAGAGCTAAGGAAAGTTGTGTGTTGCAACGCACCAGATATTTACTTTCGTTGGTTCCACAAAGTGGAAAGGAAAGTTATGTAAAACTGAACCAAATTAGCTCAAACCTGATACCTAGCACACAGTTTACCATAGGACGCCCTAATAAGGGTATGAGCACAATCCGCCCAACACTAACTGTAGTTATCAAAGCGATCAAAACACTTAATTTATTTCTCTCAAAAAGGGGTCGAATGATTTTGATTAATTTTTTTTTTTTTTTTTTTACAAACAGCACTGAATGACAGGATGGTAGTACAAAATTCTAATTCGTAGGAAAATGACAAGAGCAGCATAAGTAAATTACTTAGACGAAAATTTTGAAAATAGACGGTTTTTGAGCAGTCCTTCCCTTATAATCTGTACTCATATGTTACTGGAATTTTCAGAAAAATTGATGATGTAGTCTAAAGAAGTGCCTACACGAAGAGTATTTAATAAAGCTCATAAGATACGAAGGCGCCACCTCAGAAATTCCAGAATTTCAACTACCCCCAGTTGGATGGCTTTCTACCATGCCAAGTTCCATGAATCTCCTGAGCAAGGATGGCTCAATAACTTTCATGGCTGAAGCAGGAGCAGCACAATAATTCCGGATTCTTAACCACCACCAGTTTTCATGTAGAACGTTATTATGAACAAATTTGATTTGTTGCTTAAGTCCAGAAAATCGCTGGATGCACATGGAGTGGAGGAAAGTTGTGCGATGCGGCCCACCTGATTTTTAAAAACACAATAAGCATATGCAACACAACGGGTACAATTGATTTCAAAATACTGTTTTTTTTTTTTTTAACTTCAACTTGTATTTAGTCCTTCGTCGAGTATAACACAGGTTTCATTACAACCAAAGCTTCAACCTTCATTTCACAATTTATAATTATCATATCCATACCTAACTTAACATGAACCATTGTAATATCACTGTTCAACTATTTCTAATCGCTTATGATGTAATACAGTGTTTTCCAATACAATACCCACTCTCCATCCTTCCAGAGTTCAATTAACCTTATGGCTACTCTCATTGACTAGTGTAACTAGCGCCTGTCTCATTGGAAGCCGATTTCACTGTTCAGGCGTTAGTGAAAGTTAAGTTTCAAAGTTGTACAGGTTCATAGGGGGAGGGGGAAGATAAGAATTTTGAAAAGGATTGGGTGGGGAAAATGCTGGGAAACACTAGCTTAATACAATAAAAGGTTGCCACGTACAAGATTCTAACAAGTTGTCAATTAATGTTTAATAGGTACTATAGACTCATATTTTACAGGCATAGAGTTCATACTTATTGTTAGTAATTTTGTTTGGCGTCCCACTTGAGCTAATATAATAATTTAACAAGAGCTAGGTTGAGTTATTAGTCAGACCTTGTCTAAAAGTAGCTTTATTCACGCTTGTTGGCTACAGATGCCCTTGTGGAGAGCTAAACTTCTTTATCACCTGTATACTCGTACAATCTGTCTGTTTGTGGCCGCAGTGGGTGTATCTCAAATTTTTAAAAAACACCCTCTGACTTCTCCAAGCCCCACACAGTCAAGCTCCCTGTCCCTAATTTTCTTTTCTAACACGCCACCAGCCTATTGTCAGCTCCAAAAATTAACAACCATAAGACACCACTTTAAATTGGGAAGGTGGTTTGAACAAAAAGTACTGTTAATTGCCCTGCCAGTAAGTCTGCCTCTGACTTCTTGGTTTAAGCGGGAATTTCTTGTCTCACAGCCCAAATGCCGCCAAATCGTTGTGTGGGCTTTCAAGTGAAACCAAAGCAGTTTCAGATGGAACGATTTTTTCGCTTCTCATTTAGCTCCTCGTGGCCTTGCTGATGACAAGGCAGTAAGTGATCCTCTCAGGGTTTTTTTTTTCTCTCGTATAGTATTAGTAAAAGGTGTGTTTTATCCGGATTTCCTAATTTTGAAATAATTGAGAGAGTTGGTGGGGGGAAGGGGATGTCTGATAGCCAGTGCAAGCATAACGTCAATACTCAACCGTCACATTTGTGTTATCCATTTTCTCTGTCCCTGGATATTGGCCCTGTATCGCTTTAATACGAAGGGAAGAGTTCATGTGCAACAGGAGAATGCTAAAAACACATCATGACATTTTCAAGTTTATAACAGTTCTTTCAGTCCTTGGACTAAATTTCAAAGCGCTCTACTGTGTGGTTTGGATCTGCTCTCGTCATCGTTGAATGATAGTTAATCAAACTATCAATAAGTGAAACTTCAAGAACTATACTAAAGACACATTTTACGTAACGCTCAACTTAAACAAGCGTTTAAGTTTCTGACACTAATTGGTTTAAAGCTGCTAGTCTTTGAATACCTTCTAATATAGTTAGATAGTTTACCCTGTATTCAAACAAATAACGTAAAATAATTTTTAAATCGATAATTATGACACGTACAAACGAAGATAAGCGTTCCCATCACTGGAGGTTGATTTTCCAGTTGCCCATCTTCTAAGTGATACTGCTTTCAAAAGCTAACTAATTAAAGCTAATTTTGTTACAACAGTATTGGAAATCCTTCATTTGAATAAACTACGAGACGCCAATGAGAAACCACATAGACTCCATACTTCTAGAGATTTCTACATCACGAGTACATTCTACTTTTAACACATGTAACTACATGTTCGAAATTTCCACTCATTGATTTCCTACAATTCATATTCTCCACCGGCTGTATAATTTAATGTTTGGCTACACTAGTAACACCCATACCTAGTGGTTTAACGCAGCTTTTTAATCTAATTTCGGATTCGTTTGAGAACATTACTATCCCTTCACTACTTGGCAAAAGAACACAATTTTTCTTCGTCTAACTGACGCCAGCTCGCCATGAAAATAAATTTAGCGTACAATTACAGCTACTTGAATAGGTTAAACATAAATTTTGTATTATTGTTACAATTAGCTTATATGTTCATTTCAGATTCTAAGGTAATTGGATAAAAACCCCACCGAATGTTTCTACAACAGAGCATTGATAATTCTGAGACTTCATTTCGATTTTTTTAAGGGGAGTTGGCTTTATTTTTTTAATTTGGCTTCGGAAATTCACACAGCCACAACCAATGCCGAGTAGCATACAGTAAAATACATCGCAATTCATAGAACATTAACGCTCAAGATTTAAAATATTAACTAATGATTTAGAGATTTTGGTTAATATCACTTTTTTTTAACCTGCTACGACGCATCACAGTACTTGGCTCAGCCCCACGGTTTCTTTCATCACTAGCAACAGATCAAACCTGTTCTTCGTTCAGTTTGTATGGAGATAGTAGAACATACATCAACGTTCCCCATAGAAACCAGTTGTGCTTGAGATTCTGGAATTTATTGGGCTACCTCTATTCAGGTAACCGGCATATTTTGTTGAGGAAAATAGTGTGATGCTTCGCAGCAAATATTTTCAAATAGTATCATTTGCATTGACGATTTAAAAAAATCGGAAGCCAAACGTTATCAACACAAATAACCCATGCCATAATTTATCGCGTTTTACTTTTTAGAAAAGTCAACCATAGATATTTTTTGAGATGTATTCACGAATGGTGAAAGATCGATATCAACACTTAAATACTTAAATGCGTTTCAAAACATAGGTTGAATGGAGAATAGCATACACGCAGTTAATCACAACCAAAATGCAACGATTTTTCGGTGCACTAAATTTGAACTTAGAAAGCGGTTGAAATAAGGGATACTATACTTTTCCGCGTGTAGACAACGCTATATATACCATTCTTTAATCCAACCAAAATTTCCTTGGAAGGTTCCAAGTGGAATGTTAGTACCTGCTTAATAATAGGGGTTTCAAATTCTTTGAAGAACCTCTAATTAATTCTAATACTTTCATGATTTACACACCAACCGGTTATTTATAAGCATTTAATCTTAATGTTAATACCTTATATAAAATAAGTACCTAGTTTTTATCGGATAAATGTAGCACGTCGATTCCGCGTTCATTAAATTTGTCGACAATTGCTTGTTTGAATTCTTTGTAGCAACGGTCGAGGTCGTCATTAACGACAACGATCTGAAAATTTCCAGGTATTCCTCCGTACTCGATTTCTTTCTTGGCCGTCTCCAACCTGCGACTCAAACTGTCTTCAGTTTCCGTCCCTCGTTTCCTCAATCGTTCTTCCAACGCTTCAATCGACGGCGGCTTGACGAATATTGTGACAGGGTTCAAATCCTTCTTTTCTTTCACTTGTATCACCCCCTGCATTTCGATGTCAAGGATGCAAATTTTGCCGGAGCCGCACACGTTTTTCACGGAATTATAACTCGTTCCATATAAATTGCCAGAAAACGTCGCAGTTTCTAAAAACTCGCCCTTGTCGATTCCCTTCATAATTTCCTCTTTGTCGGCGAAATAGTAGTGGACTCCGTGCTCTTCTCCGGATCTGGGCTGCCGGGTAGTGTGCGACACTGAAAATCCGAACGTGTTGGGGATTTCGTCAAATAAACGATTAATCAACGAGGATTTGCCGGATCCTGAGGGGCCGCAAATCACTAAAAGCTTGCTCAACTCGTCCATTTTTGGCAGTAAGAGTCTCCGAAACAAAGCTGTCATACACTCAACACTAATCGATGTCTTCGGAACTTAATATAATAATACTTTAATTCGTCCTCAACTGCGAAGGTGAGGATACAGTTATCACAAAATGCGATAAGGGTATCGATAGCTTGATTAATAAATGCAATCGATAGTGCGTGGTACGTTGTTAAATCGATTTTCGTTGAGTAAATGCTTCTCTCTGGAGTAAAAAAATCTGGTTCGACGAATCACATACTTTTCTAAAACTCTATAAACTAGATTTACACACCTTCGTCCAGTGCAGTAAAACAGAAATGCTTATGGAAAACAAAATGCAGCTAATAATAAGCTGAAAATGCGTTGTAAATTTGATCAAAACGCTGACATCACTAAAATTTGAAAACGAAATTGCAATTATTACATTCGTCTAACGGATGCTTACATAAACAGTCGTGAAGAACAAAAGTGTGTATATTCATCTAATGTATATGAACGCTCGACATAGAAACTAGTACCACTCAAGGTTTCGAAATGTAGTGAGTTACTCGTGCCCTCTCGAAATTCCAGGTTTCCTCCAATACACCTTTAGTTCACGCTTCTGCCGGAGCACATTGTCATACAAGACTCGCAGGTAAATTCCCCAGCGTTCCAAGAGTAGAAAGCAACAACTACACCCCGTTGTCGCGAGTAAGGTTATCTCAAGGATTTAATAACAAAATCAGCGCCAAGTAATTGTAAGTAAAACAACAGATCGAAAGTAATTGGGTCATGTTTTTTCTGTGATACATCTGGACACGTTTTTGTTAGGCTATTTGTATATCGTTACTTATATAAGGAGCAGTACTTTGCTCCAGCATTTTTAACATTAATAATTGTTTAGTTAACGTGATCAATCAGCCGTCGGGCTGTTGTAATTATTTAGAAGGGTTACTGAGAAGGGAGGAAGAAGTCTCTTCGAAAAGGATGCCCTGAATAGAGCAGAAGAACTAATACTACGAGGGAATACCATGACATTGAATCGGAATGGTTGATATCTGGACAAAATGAGAACGAGAGAGCGGAGTATTTGACCAATAAGTAGCGGTGTCACAGTTCCATGTGCTACAACTTACGAAACCTTACACACCATCCACCATGACGGATAGTAAGACAAACATAAACCAAAAACCCATGGAATAGAGTTAATGTCGAGATCAACAATAGCGCGGGCCTCTGAATTCTTCATGATCACTGGGTTTGCAGGGTACCACAGACTAAATATGAATGGGCGCTGAAGTTATAACGTAAATAAGAAGGTTGAAAAGCATGTCAGCCTGCCATTATGCGGTTAGGAAAAGTAAGAAAAATCCCACTGCAGGAGCACAGTTCTCTTGTGGAGAGATAGAAACGGTAGACCATGCTTTATGTGAATGTCCACTGTGATTCAAACCAGAATAGAAAGACTGCGTGGCTGAACAGTAGATTAGGACAACGTATGAATTGAAGGCAATCCTCAAATACTTAGTGGGGTCCTGCTGTTGTCACAGATTGTACCTATGTCTCAATTTCCACTAGTAAAATGCCTATCATGATCTGTAATGGTCTCCTCAAGATCGTTTGGAAGGTTTCTGTTATTTATGTTCAACACATCAATCTCTAATCTTGTTTAATTTATTTCCATAAACCAGTAGCTTGGATATTGTTCCTTTTTTCCTCACAGTCCAATTTTCAATTATTTATTTGATCTTGCGGTGCAGATGATGAATTATGAAGTCAAGATGGTAGATGGTAGTACTCTGGTGGCATTTTATCTGTTTTTAGTTTAAACACCATTATTTGACGTGGGATACACGAACATTTTGTTAGAAGCGACTATAGACAAAGTGGGTAACTTCAGACCTAGTTCTAAGGCAGGTTTCACGATGTTCTATGAAAACTGGCTCATCGAGTGGATGTACTACCGGAATGTATATTTATTTATTAATAACAATGCGTTTACTATTGTATTTTTCTTTCAGGGTTGATTGTATCTGCTCCTTATTTGTTTTCTGAAGAAAATGGGAAAGTCGTCCAAGGATAAACGTGACATTTACTACAGACTTGCGAAAGAAGAAGGATGGAGAGCAAGAAGCGCCTTCAAGTTACTGCAAATTGACGAAACCTTCAACATTCTCAAGGACATTACCAAGGCTGTTGACTTATGTGCAGCGCCTGGTAGTTGGAGCCAGGTATTGGCTAAGAGATTGGATTCAAGCAATACAGAAACTAAGATAGTGGCTGTTGATCTGCAAGCCATGGCCCCCCTCCCAGGTGTCATTCAGATACAAGGGGATATAACCAAGAAAAGCACTGCAGAAGCAATAATCAGCCATTTTGAGGGTGAGCAGGCTGACCTTGTTGTGTGCGATGGTGCACCCGATGTCACAGGATTACACGATATTGACGAATACATTCAATCACAATTACTTTTGGCAGCTCTTAATATTACGACACACATTCTCAAACCGGGAGGGAAGTTTGTTGCAAAAATATTCCGGGGCAAAGAAGTGACTCTGCTTTATTCACAGTTGAGAATATTCTTTGAAAGAGTGACGATAGTGAAACCTAGAAGTTCGAGGAATTCTAGCATTGAAGCTTTCGCGCTGTGTGAAAATTATACTGCTCCTGAAGGGTACGTGCCAAACATGATGAATCCTTTGTTGGAAAACTCATCGGTGGACTGGTCAAAACTAGATGAAGTGAATAGGTTTGTCACTCCTTTCCTTGCATGTGGTGATTTGAGTGCTTATGATTCTGATAGATGCTATCCGCTTAGCTTTAGAGGGAAATATGAAAGGCGAGAACCCGTTCAATTGCCCATTAACCCACCTTACGAAGACGCAAGGTACCTTGTAACCAAAATGGGGGACTTTCACATTGAAAGACATGAATGATGTTTGAAAAGATGTTGGCCTGTATAATTTTTGTATTATAGCGTTTTATAATTATTCATTTTGTGGAATTCCCTATTTTCTTGCTCATTTCTTGTTAGATTTATTTAACAACACGTTAGCCGATGGACTTGACATTTAGTTCTTTAAAAATCAGGAATAACGAGGTATTATACAGATACAGATCACTATGTGTCATATTAGTAATTTGCTGCGTGAAAATAAATTGAATGGTTTCTCGCAAAGTTGAAGCTCATTGCTTCCTTTTGTTCATAACAACACGGTTGAGCGACATACTTCAAATATAACAAATTTTACTATCTTTGACCATATGTGGAAAGTTACTTAATCAGCAGGGAAAAACGGTTATGTTCAGGTCTTAACCCGAAAATTTGAGGATTGTGCTATATGCACACATCTTCATTCAACACATTTCTACGTAAACATTTATGGAGAACAATATTTAGGCACTAGTTAATGTAACCTGTATCTTTGATTAAAATGGTTAGAGACTCTTACTGAAAAACTGTCAGCAGATGGATAAAGGAATAATTTTGGAGAACAAAATATGGGTATGGTTGCTTTAAGATAATCCGTAAGATTGATTAAATCAGTGAAACAGCTACTCTAGAGAATTCTGAAAGATAAACGCTATTTTTCGACACACTTTGGTTCTTATTTCTGTTCAAATGGATTGTCAAAGGAACGAAAGTAGAAAAAACTATTACAAAAAATAGTCTGAATGCGATTGAGAAATCGGCTCAAATTTGCTGTTTTTCCAGCAGATCAACAAGAATTGAATAACCAAACTTTCTCATGAACTGTTCTAACGAATTTGATTGCAGTTTTCGTGAGGATAGCTTCAAAATGCTATAATAGCAGGTGTATTTCTTTATTAATATGGCCGTTCCTGAACCCTCACGAGAGAATTATATAAGTTGAAACGTCGAAATGAAATGTGGGAGAAGAGCAGCACAATAGAGTGGTAGTTACTCCTACTTACATGATCGAAGTTAAATCATGGTAAAGCGAAACCTCAGAAATACGGAATTTAAATGAACTTTTTTTCGCTGTTTTCCCCTTATAATTACAGAAGTGTAAACACGGACCATTACAAAAACGTGTTAACCGTCCCATCAATTATCCATAGATTCAATTAAATATTTTCAATGGAGGGCAAAGTGCAAGCTGCCCAATAAATTCCTGGACTTTGTGCCGCTATTTTAATGAAAAGAATAGTTTTAGACGGGGTGGATAGCAAAAATTAAAAGAATTAGGGGTCACTTTCCTTTGCGGTGCTCATTAGTTGCGTTAACAAGGAGACCACAGATTTTATTAAGTTTTGCAACTATCCCTCTGCTGGAAAGCCACTCATTTTAATTTGCTGGCACCGTAGAAAAATAAAGAAAGAACGAGCTCAACGCGTTTAGTCCTTGTACCATATAGTTTACAGCAAACTTCCTGCTACTACTAGTAATATTTTGACATAGAAGTACAGAAATCCACATTTAAAACGCAACCTTTTGGCAAAAATTCCTTCCCTCTTTAGTAAACTGAAAATTCTTTTTACTTTCACAATGGTTGGTAACATTTAAAAAATAGTTCTCATACGCAACAGTCTAAGTAAAGTGATCATAGCTTCAGCCAGCGTTTACTACGAATATGCAAGAATAAGTGGTCTATACAAAATTTACTTACCTATCAATCGATAACTTGATTTCGACCACTATGCAGAAAACAGTTCTTTATGCGAATGAAATGTGTGTTTGGGAGTACGAAATAAGACTGGCGTGAGTTACGTTAGTAAATGACATTACCTTACAAAAACAATAAAAACCCTTCCCATGTTTTCCCAGAACAGAAATGAAGGAAGCAACATCAACTATTTCATCGCGGGAAATTGTTATCTACATCACGAATGATAACTCAGATTTCTTAAAATAATCTGTAATATTTACCCATTATTCATTTAAGATGCCCTCCGTTAACGTTACCGATGTTAATTCATCAGATTTAACAGCCATCAGCAGCATTCCCTGTAAAATCCATGCGGACTGCCACGCTGACGTTAATTCCTATTTCCGCCGTGAAAACCTCGAAAAAGGTAGTTCTGTGCGTTTAAGGTTTCAGTATTTTATGAACAAGTTAGTGTTCGGTACCCCGAATCTTGTTATAACTAGTTTTATAAACTAATCTGCACGTTGTGTCGTGGTGCCTGTCTATCTTCTGTTGTGAAGGTTGAGCTTTTTTCCTTCACAGACCGTCTAAGTGCTTCTTTCCGGGGTTTTCCACTTGACGGCGTCCAAGTAAATCTCCCAGAGGGCTACACCGGCCTGGTATTGAATATTGACGATTCTGAGGTTCAAAATCATGCATGTGTTGGAAGATTCGACCAAATGACGTATTGGAACTGGAATAAAAGGCCAACGAAAAACGACCCGTTATTGGCAGCATTTGATTGGATAGATGTGGCAGCTGCAGTAAGTCGTACATGTAATTTTTTTTTACTAATAACTAGAATTGCCAACGTGCCAAACAAGATTTTCGATAATTTACTCTAAAATGCATTTTACGGAATTCTCTGACGAATTCTGAGTTTTAGCATTATGTATTATTATATTCAGTGGATGGACGAATGACTTTAAAAAGAAACTTTATTTCTTATTACAAACAAAATACAACTCTTTTAGAATAGAAAAAATGGGGCCGAGTAGCACAGCGTCTGACGGAGAACACCCAGAGCCCAGCTTGGGAGGCTCTACTCACATTTTTAGCTGACCTAGCAGCTGTTAGTCATCCGAGGGTCCCTCAACATACTTATTCCTTGATGTACATGTTTCGTTCTTATAACTTATATGTGGTTGGAGAGAGCTATGGACTTCAAAATTGGCACACAAATAAGTGATTTCCTTGGCCAAATAGTGGACGCATCAGGTTTTCGCGTTTTGGTTTATTAATCATTCTGAATAATAACCCTATGTTTTCGGTCACGAAAAATTTTTTACAACCCCCCCTCAAAATTTGATACTTTATGTTTCAAGACTTGGAGATTCCAAATTTGCAATGTCCGTCCGCCGTCCGGGCCGTTTTGTGCCTTTAACGTGGTCTAAAAAATTCGTTCTTTCGCACAAAAATCCGATTTGGTATCTAGTTGTGCTCGCCATCTCGGCAATCCGATCGGACGAAGCCCGTGGTTGTAATGGGCAAAAAATGGTTTAAAAAATTAACCAAACGCAGTACAACGCGGGAACTACAGCGGAAGTCAACGTTTCGTCGTTTGAACTCCCTCCCTCCCGCCTGTCTCAATAAAAAACTACCCGTCTCGTCCTCGCCTCGCAACGCAACGCTCGCCCGCCCGCTCTACTCGTTAGAAGCCCCCCGACTCTTTTTTTTTTGCTTCCTCTAGGAAGTGCTCGTGTTTCGTATATAACCTTTGGCATTACGATTTGTCCCTTTATCGTCCGATTGCCTTGTTCTCGTCTTCACCTCCACGAATGACTGTTTCGCTCCGTCTCAACTATTTCCGTTAGCAAAATATCTGTTATCTTCGATTGAACTTTTCTTTATTCGCTTATTTTTGGTTTATTTATTTAATAGTTTGTTAGTTGCATTTATTTTGGTTTTAATACGATTCAATTTTTTTAGATTCTTCCGTTTCATTCTCATTTTGTTTTTTTTCATAGATTTTTGGTTAAATTTTGATATTAGTATTTAGCGTGCATGTTTTCATATTAAAATTCAGTTTTTTCTAGGTACTTTCGTTTTTTTTTGTTTATTTTAATATTACGATTCAGTTCTTTTCGACCTTTTTTTGGGTTTCATTATGATATTTTTCGATGCTGAATCGAACGGGATGGGTCTCGGAGCATTAATGCTAGGTCAAGCTGTTTATCCGAATAATAAACCGTTGTGTAATAATTTGCAGGGTTTTTTGTTTGTTCTTAGTTTTGCATTGAGGTTTATCCAATTATTTATAGGATTATTTATTTGGGCATTGTGTATGTTCTGAGTGTAGTTTCACAGTGATTCACGAAAACTGATTCATTGCTGAATGTTTGGAACTTTAAATTATGTATCATTTTTCTGGTTAAACATTTATATTCTTAATGGGTGTTATTCAATACGTTTGCTGTTCAATTTTGGTCGAGTGAATGAGCCTAGCTGGCCCCTGTCAGTCACTAAGCTGGACTTGAGGGGCCAGGGATGTGATGAGCGCAGTGAATTAAATTTTAATCTATTTGCCAGTTGGTTGATTTTTCCATTCCATACGTGGGATCATCATACAAAATAAAGGAGCCCCATATCAATCGTAAGAAAGTGAAAAAATATGTAGGCAACTTGGAAAAAGTACATGCTTGAAGGGCAGCTGAGATGAATGTGAAAAAATAATGTTATTAAGAGACTGAGAATGTAAGCTTTACTGCGATGATATTTTAATCAGTGGTTCAAACTAAGGAAACAAATAAAATGAAAAAAACTGCTGTAAAACCTAATGAGTGAACTTTGGATAGCCGTTTTTATACCTGAGGAGACCCCAATGTACTCATTGCTCAATAATATTTGAACCCTTCTACCGTGCTAAACAATATAAATAAAAAGTTCGAGCTGGTAAATAAGGGAGCTCATTTAACTCACACAGATCATGGCGAGGGGGACGCTCAAATACACAAAATTGACGCACTGAGCATGAGCGTGTTGAGCAGTGATCGTCCAAATGGGGAAAGTGATAGGAAAAGTGTTTTCAATGGGGATAAACATGTTTTAAAGGTTCACTAAAATTGTTGTAATTGAAGTGCAGGCACATTTGTGTATTCGTGGAAGGTATTAAAGTGATTTGGTTAATTCTGCCAGTCGGTCTGACTAGCCAGAGAAGACAGACCCACCAAGTGTGAACGTTAACTTTAATAATTTTTAGTGGAAGTTATGGGTAAATGTATTTTTAGTTATAGTTCTGAAAATGTTAGAACATCAGTCGAATTGGTTTGGTGATGATTGTTCCTAACATCAGGATGTACTGATAAGAAGCAGCACTTCACAACTTTACATAACACAAAAGTTGGGTAATAGTACCGGTTTTGTGTAACAATTGGTGCGAAGTCAAGCAATGAGTAATCAAAGATGATGGTGTTAATCGAGGAAATAATTAAAAGTGAATTTACAAATTAAGAATGTGCAAAAGGGACAAAATGCAGCTGAAAAGAAACGTAGAGATTGAAGACGTCATAATATGAATGAGCCGTAACATTAGAGAACAGCTAGTTCCATCACTGCCAAATGTACTTATATATGAACTTACCTCCCCCATGCACCTGCCATCTCTATTTAATTCCTGCCAAATTATCTTCTGTGGTACAGGATCTGTTTTAAGGCCCTTGCTGGCACAGTGACTAAAAACAATCTTCAAATTTCCAAATCTGAGCCGATAACAGTTTTCGGTCGGATGCTCCTCTATGTGTGGCAGCAGTATTCCCTGACTCTACCTTCAAAAGTTCTTAAAAAACGGGTTTCTGATTCTTGTTGATTGCCACCTACTTTCCCTCAATTCTTTTGCGGCTAATAAATTTGCATTTTTATTGTGTTTATTGGAATGGACGATTCAATTCTGTGAGTTGTAAAGCATGAGAATAATATTGGGTGCAAGAAAGTTCATGATTCAAAGAAGTTTTTTGTTTATTCACTATGGTAGTCACACATTTATGAAGGAAATGGAAAAAATTGACTCTCACATAATCTTTCTTCAGGTTATTAAATCTATTGTTTAAAAAATTGACTGACATTGTCGTTGCTGCCTTCACAGGTTAATGTTGGTTTTGTGGCTAATACGTTTTCTGTTACGTTGGTTTTAATTTCATTTTGTTTAATTTTTCTCAGATCCATGGGCCTGCTGATTTATAACTGAGGTAACTAATTTATAATAGTGCCATACAACATTCTCTACCAATTCCTTCTATTGTTTTACGATCACTTTGTTAAAATAAAAATTGTCTTGTTTCGTAGTCAGTGCACTGGGCAGTAAACTGCAGAAATCCACCACTTCCCGCATACTATCTAAGTGTCATAACACTCCACAAACTGAGGTATCCCAACTTCTTACCAGATCCTAACATGACTCTACGGTAGAAGCTTAGTGCCGATTTCGACAAGCGAGCCAAATGCGTTGTTCCAAATAATCATGTTTTAGGTAATTGGAGTTTCAAACAGTGGGCTTGCTCAAGCAGGTTTCAGCAATGTTAATTTACGATTAAGGGCTAGTTTAAGCGAGCTGTTTTATCAATGTGTACTTATCACGCGCAATTTCTGCTGACAAACGATAATGTTAGTTTTGATCATTTTTGTGAAATGAATCGCGACGGTTTGATGGAACAAATCTGTGATTAAATTAAATGGCTGGTTTTAAATTGACGCCTTACTACATTAATCGGCCATTTTCTGTTGTTAGTTTCCCGAGTGAACGAAATTATTTATTATAAAATGTTCTTTTGTATTTTATCATTCATTCGTTTCTAATCTACATCCACATATATGAGACAGTTACAGTTCTGCATTTGGGGATGTCTGGGAGAGTACTGACTGGGTTGGTGTTAGGGGAACGATACTGACAAGAATTAAATCTTGGCAGGTTGGTTGGGACAGCCAATTGAAATCCAGACTTCTCAGGAGAGGACCTCCAGTGAGGAAGTGGTAAGCAGCAGTGCAATTAGCAGTCTGAGAGTTTCAGAAACAGTGGTCAGGCCACCATTTTGGCGTGAAAAAATGAGCAACACCCAGACTGAAGCCTGGGGATGTAGCCATCAAACCATTCTGAACTGATGAAATGCCCATTGGCTACTGTTCAATAGCTGTATGTCAGCAATAGCCCGTACTCAGCCCTGGTGACTGGAAGAACGAATGGTGGCGCCCTTTCCTTGTCGCTTCTGCATTCTTCGAATCTTTGTTCGGATTCTCTGGGGATTCGCTCAACTCTCAAAAATCTGTTCATAAAAATCATCCACTCCAGGGGCAGTGGCTAATGGTGAGGGGTGAGACGTACCGCCTGTCTCCTATTGTACTCCGGTGGTCGTAGTCTGATGGTTTGTAACGAAGATGGAGCGATGATGACTGTAATGTGCCCCTCTCCAACTTTGTAGTAAAGCGCGAAAGTAAAGTTATGAGCGATCTCCATGGATGGAAAAGGCATGAGGGGACCACATTGTACCAAAAACTAGAGTTTTCTGCATTTTTCTCAAAAACGGCTATAACGGTTATCTAACACCCAACTTTTCTTCAGCATAAATATCTCCAAGAAAATTCGGTGAATGGTGATATCAGTAAAGAAAAATATGGGATTTTCACTTTTTGGCAAAACCTTCAACGATCGTCACCTCACTCACAGGATATTTCCAAATATCATTATAAATGTTCGTCTGGCAGTCCATTAAACAGAGGTAAGAACCAAAATGTGTCGAAAATAGTGTTTTTTTGGACATTTCGGTAATATCCCAAGTAACTGCGTCACAGGATTTAATTTCTATTATCCTATTTCTATGCCCAAATTTTGTCTCTCACTTTATTTTTTGAACGTAGATATAAGCCCAGTTAACTCAGAAAGGGAGATTTGGCGAATATTAATTTATCGGTTTTCCAATTTTCTCAAAAACGGCTCTAACGATTTTGATCAAACTTACAGAGTCCTTTCTCAAAGAACCTACATATGCAATCAGTGTTCCTTCAATTTTGGAAAGAATGTCGAACAAAAGTCCCTTAAATTCAGAAAGACTAAATCGCTCGCAACGAAATTGTGAAAACCCATTTCAATAAATTCCTGAAATGAAAAAAGAAAATTCCTTAAATCCAAATTTATATTAAATTTGAGAAACACAAACGGTGGGTACAGCTTCCGTAGGACTAGGAACATTTTATGTCTTTTATTTTTGTTTATTTATGATAACTACGTTTGATTGTGCTCGTTGATGGTTTCGATATAATGGCCGCGTCAATTGCAATTGACATCATCACTTGGTCACTTAGGTTATTAAAACGTGTGATGTTACCAAGCGTTACATTTTGTAACAGACGTTACCAAGCGTTACACTTTTCCAGTTTATGCATCTAACCCCACACAATATATTTCGTGACGCTTCTCCGTTACATATCCCGCATCACATCTAGCACGTTACATTTTCGAGTTTATGTAGCAAAGTAAAGACATAAAATGTCAATAAAATGGAATTTGTACAATTGTCGATGGCAACTAAATTTTCCCAAATTATTTTCTAAAAAGAGTTCTTTTCTGGGTTTCTAGAAATAAAAATTGTCTATTTTCTGCCGCATTTTTATATTTTTGGTTATCAAAAAATGCACACGCCACCTTTTCTTTCCAAACAACTAATGCAGAGAGGTGGCCAGTAATGCAGGATTTGTTCATCTTTAATTTGAAAGTATAAAACACTTTTTGGAGTAATTTGGAACGTATATATATAGGTATCAGAGAGAAACACATAGAAATAAGTTCTATCATTAGGACGTGTTACTAAGAATCGTAACGCTTTGATTCACTCGATAAATTATGGCTTGAAATGCAGAACTTCAATTTGTTACATATCTACATAATTTCGACATCGATAAATATTTATAATCAGCCAACGGTACATATCAGGTTAACTGAGTTACGTTTGCAAAGTAAACGTAATTTGTTTATTAGATGTGCGTTACTTAAGGTCAATATCTCTCGCCTTTATTAGTGAACGAGTAACTTAATAAACCTGGTGGAAATACTCCTTTTGATGCATGAGCGACATTTATCCCTTTATGTACCTTTTCTGCTGCGATGACTGGATTAGTCACTTAAGCAGCTAATGACTAGAAATCAAGTTCCAACAATTTGAAACTTTACAACCGTTGAGGAGCTTAATTACACCGAATAACCTTCAAGTCAAGCGTACACACAAGAACACAGGTTCACAATTGGCATTTTTATACATTTACGGTTATGAATTAATACGTTTTTGTACAAAAATATAGGTTCCATTGTGGCTATCTAGTTTTGTAATTTATGAAAACTTTAGATTGGAGTTGGTTGCGTGAATTGAGAGGGAGGATAATGTTGAAGCACATTACGGGCTAACTTCGATTCTTTTTGGCACACACTGATCATTTTTCTTGAGTCCCGAAGAAGCTAAGCTAAGAACAGGGAACTACTGCCTTCTCTCATCGAAGAAAACTATCACGTGATTAGAGGTACGGTAGATTTTGTGGGTTCTTTTAAAAACAAAAATAACGATACGAGGCCCAAATGTGTGGCGATCAGGTCCCTCAAAACTTCCAGTCACAAAAAAACAGCTTTTTTCTTTCGTTGGCTTTCTTATCACCGGACTTCCCCTTTCAACCTTCCACCGCTCCTGACAGTTTGAGAAGGGAATTATCTATTGATACGGTTACGTCAAGTTGTTCTGCACCTTCCTGTTGCACAACTGGCTCGCACGCTGCCTCCCATTCTGTTCTTCAATCCTTCTCTCGCATGATCTCACACTGTTATCATTCTACTTATAAATATATCAATAAACTGAGTGTTAATCTTCCCGTTCATCTCAACTTACAGTACCCAGTCATTGGTTACTGTGATTCAGACAGTAGAGATTGTGTGGAACAAAATTTATGCAACAGCTACTTCATTTGTCATCATTTTGCTACCCTGCTCATTTGCTATGAAATCTCTCAATCAGAAGCCTGTTCAATTCCCTTCAAGAATCATGCCAAGCTGTTCCATTGTGATTCACTCAGGTTGTGACATCTTTCAACCCAAATCAGTATTGCCTAGGACACCAGCTATGGCTGTCACACCTTGAGAAGTATGCTGAGGTAAAGAACGTTATATGCATTGCATTAAGTAGCTACGGAGTAACAAGAAATAGGAAGAGTACAAGTCATCTCAGCTACTTCATCTTTGATATTGACTCATAGGTTACCTTATAAAAATGGCTGTTCCTCAACCCTCTTAAGAGATTTATAACAGTCGCATGCCCTGGTGGTTGCAGTTTCGCTACCATCTAAAAGTCTGGGCATTTAGCTAACCCAAACCTGCAGAGGTATAGCAGGTTGTCATTTAGCCAGTCTCCAGGTGGAGCGCTGTTGCCTGTGCTAACGCCCTTCCACCATACACTCTACGGTCGAGTCAACTGGTAACTGACCAGTGATCACTTGGAGTGCTCCAGTCCGGTCTTGTAGGCCTTGGTGATTCAAAGTAGCTGAGCTCTTTGGGATTGTACCAGTTCTTTCCTTTGATTGAATCGCCAACATGCTGTCCCAGAGCAAGCTTGTTCAATTAGACATGCCACTAGGGCCGAGGTGTGGAAGTGTGAAGCATCTTGTCAGTTTAGCTCTTCAATGTGGGCTGTATCACAACCACCCGGAGCACCTACTCTCCAGCATAATGAACCACACTTGCCATGGGCATTGATACGTGCCCTTCAAACAGCCAGTCAGAAAGACGCCACAGCCTCCTGCAAAGCGAGCTTCATTTGATTATTTAGTCATAAGTGGGCTATGCACATTTAGGGCATGGGTACGAGCCTAAAATCACACGAACTTCACAAGTTGGAATCAAGTAGTGACAACGAAATCTCTAAATGTTTTCTCACGTAGAATTACTACCAAGGAAGTTTGCTATTTTTCCAGTACAGCACATTGCTAGGGAATCTAGCCCACTCGAAGTTTCTTGCAATAGTGGAAGGTGATTGCATTTATTAGCAGAATCGCTATGAAATGATACTTTGCCACTGGTAGAAGGAGCTAAAAAACTCTCAGGCACAGTTTTTCATTGTTGACATGGCTACTCGTTTAGATTACTGGTTGGGCAATATTCACATATGGAATTACTACCAACTGTTCATACGTTGGTTATGATGAATATTGTCATTTTCCACACAAAATCCGTACTAAATCTGTAAGAATCGATTCATTAGCGAATATGAAATAGACGTCGACATGCAATAATATTCTATGAGAAACCAATTTTTACATTGAAATATCCAGTGCGAAGCAATACACACCTTCCCTTACTCTA
This sequence comes from Pachypeltis micranthus, assembly GCA_020466155.1. NCBI lineage: Eukaryota > Metazoa > Arthropoda > Insecta > Hemiptera > Miridae > Pachypeltis > Pachypeltis micranthus. The sequence goes on along the minus strand of CM035771.1, from coordinate 27,178,212 downwards.
CCAGTCAACGCATTGTGCTGTTTCATGAAATATGAAGGCGCCATAATTATTGACAGCAATTGAATTACATTGAGATGATGTAGTGGAGTCATATCTCATAGTTCACCATACTGATAGAAATGTGAGTTAGAAAACCGAAAAGTGAATTTGAATCGCTCAACAAACAACGACCCCTGACTTTTGAAGAAACGCCCTACTCTATGGAAACCATTACAAAAACATTTGACGATCACAAGAACAACGAAATTACCAGTAAATATGTTGTAGAGAGAAAGAGACGATTGTGCGAGAGAGAAATAGAGAAATAAATAGTGGCGTAACGGTGCACCTTCAGCTGTTAAGCTGCATTATGTGGCGTCGTAGAGTTGGCTAGAAGTCATATTTTTATCACTATTTTGGATTCTACAAAAACAAGTTGGCAGCTAAAATTGATTAATGCATTTTTTGCTCAGCTATTCTGAACACAGAAATGCACATTCTGTTGGTACAGAAATGAATGAAAATATCTCGTTTGGTTTTGAACAGAAAAACTATGGGGTATTGATCACTTTGGTAAGTATGGAAAATTGTGTACTTTGATTAAAATGAAGTGTGGCGTCTCACATCAATGAAAATATCCTGAAGGCAAATTAGAGCTGGTTTTAGTGCAACAATTTTCTCATGATTAAAACACTTAGATACGTTCAAAACTAACGGAGCTGCCCCATGAGACCGTCTAACCTGGCAGTTGATGTACTGTGGGCAATTCATTACAAGCACTTCATCGTCGAACCACAAATGAGCACTGGTACAATGTGATTAGAACCAGTAGAGCTGAGCAATGCATCAATTATTCAGTTGGGTTCTCTTCAGGTCTTCACGTTTTGAGGCCTACTGATTCTGTAAAACATAATTCTAGCGTGGTTGGTGTGTGTGTCTAGTTCAATTAGCAGGGGAACGGCTGGACCGATTGAGCTGTTACTTTTTTAGTTTTTTTCGTTTTTTTTTACGACGCGAAAGTAAGTTATGAGCGATCTCCATGGATGGAAAAGGCGTGGGGGACCACAATGTACAAAAAACTATTTTTCTGCATTTTTCTCATAAACGGCTATAACGGTTATCTTAGCACCCAACTTTTCTTCCGCATAAATATCTATATAAAAATTTGGTGAACGGTGATGCTAGTGAAGAAAAAACGGAATTTTCACTTTTTGGCGAAACAGATTCAACGTTGATGAGTTTCTGAGGGAACTGGCAGAGGTGATTACCGCACTTCTAACGGATCCTACAATGTCCTACCATGCCAGAATCCCTAGGTGATCAATAAAGTCGGCTGTAGAGGGTGTTTGACACGGTAATATAAAACGGTACTGACTTGGAGGAGCTGAGATCGTTAGCAAACGGGGGAAGAGAGCATGTGATTGCCTCCCATTCATGTACAACGTTATCAATACAATTTTTTACCAAGCCGTAAAAACAAGTCGTGCGATTCACAAAAAGTTGACACGAACAGCTCAGAAACGGATGTCAAATGGCGTTAAAAACTTAGCGATTTCCATCGATGGGAAGGGGGAAGCACAAAAATTTACCAAAAACCAGGGTTTTTCGCACTTTTCTCAAAAAGGCTCTAACGATTTCGACTAAACTTTCAAATTATCTTGTACTAGTGGGTACAAAACCTATCTTCTCTATACATATCTCCATGATACTACGGTGAACGAAGATACAGACCTAAAAAGAAAAAATAGGGGTTTTACGCTTTTTGGCAAAACGGCTTCAACGACTTTCATCAAACTCACAGAATGTTTTTACAGAGTCAATACTTATATATTGTTCTCAATAAAAATCCTCTGACATTCCATTAAACAGAGATAATCACGATAATGTGTCGAAAATAATGGTTTTTCGGACTATTTTGTGGTGTCCCGAGAAACGACGTCACTGGATTATATCTATTTTACGCCTTGTCTTCTAGCAACTATACCCACATTTTGTTTTCCGTGATTATTTCTGTATCTGTCTGTTGAATGGAGATATAAGCCATGATAGTTCGGAAAGCAAGATTTGTCGAATATTAATTTATCGATTTTCCAATTTTCTGAAAAACAGCTCTAACGACTTCAATAAAATTCACGGAGTAATCGTGGAATTAATACCTACATTTGGTTCTCCATAAATTTTACCGTGAAAATCCATTGAAGGAAGATATGGCGCGATATTGTCGTGTCATTTAGAGCTGTGAACACAAGTGATTTGATCAAAATCGTTAAGAGCCGCTTTTGGGCAAAAAAAATATTTTTTGATTTTTGCTTTGATCACTATGATAACTATAGTTTTGAGCGGATTTTCCCCACATCCTTATTTTGGTATCCCATGGTAATTTGCAGGCTAGATATACAGTTTGAGATGATTTAGTTCAGCCATTTTAGCTCAATCACGTTCGTAGACACACAGACCATTTTCCCAAACAGTGTTTTTCGGACTCAGTAGGCCTTGAAACGCGAAGATCTGAAAGCCGAATAGATAACTCTCCTTTCTACTTCGTAGATCCGAGGAAATTAAAACATATTTATAACGGTATTGAAGAAACGAATATTTGGGTATTTTGCGATTAAGGTAAAGTAGAGTCAATTTCGTTCTACTTCAAACCCTTGTGGTGCTTTGTAAGAACGTCAATGCTCAAGCTGGAATCCTCTTTTTTGGTGTTGACTTTTTAACATCAAAAGCGCTCGCCCACAGTACATCCCCATTTCCAGTCACCTAAATACACGCTGAAATATTTTGGGAACTCTGGAACTTAAAGGCGCTAGTTAAAACTCTTCAACTGATAATTATACCACATTCCTTCTTACTATCATGGGGATGTGGAAAGTCAAAATTATTTCGCTGTATTTGTTTTACAGATACCTTAACCTTTTAAGAAGTCAGACTCGTTCATTGGAGTTAATGATCCATGTTTAAGAAATACCAAACCTTCAAAAAAAGACGAATATTCTATGAATTATTGTACAGTATTTACACATTTACACAGTTCAAAAATGTACATCTTAATTCTTTCTAGTTGTCAGAAAAGAGATGGTTTTAACAAAGCTACAGCCTTACGTTCGTAACCCTTCATGAAAGACATAATAATTTCATCCGCGCAGGCATATTTGCTTCCATATACAAAGAATCTCATTTAAGCGAAGTATCGTACCTCAATTCATTGCCATCATCAATTGGGTAATCAAGTGTAAACACATTACATTAGTTCGCTAAATACACTTTACGACGCTAACAACAATTCGAAAAGTTCTTAATAAAATAGATCTTAATGTTGATGTTCACTAGCACAATAATTTTACCTATCAGTAGTTTGAGTAACGCTCTTCTTCTTCCAAGTAATGTTTTGACCAAAACCAACACTTTGACAATACTGCGTCGTGAGATCAATGTATGAGCAGGGTCAATATGGCGACCTGTTCAAGTTCATGATTTCTTGAAAAGTATTAATGCTATAGTCTGACTTGCAAGAAGGAGAGTACACCAACAGCTAACTACCACTTCTTGTTACAATATCAGTCCAATTTCGTGCTAGCGACTAGCCAGCTCGAGCCCAGCGTAATTGAAGCGGTTCTGCTTATTCACTGGCCAGTCTGCTTTACATTTTTTTGAAGGTATGAATGAGTTGAAAGAGTGCTCAGCCGAGATGAGGCGCATGGTGACATTGGATCCCCCCTCCCTTTCCTGACAGTCACATCAGTACAACCTTGGACAGTATTAAATATTAACGCCAGGTTGAACTCATGTTGTCTATTTTTCTATTTCAGAGTAGTGTTCTTTGCCACTAGAGTCCTTCTCTATTCGTCAACATGGTCACTTCGTTGGCTCAAGGGTCACTTCCCTGACGCTTAAATCATTAGCAGGGCCAAAATCTAGTTTTCTGTTACCCTGTAGAGTGGTCCTATTCACAGCCCCTTTTGCAGTGCGTGCCTCTGTTTCAGTCGTCGCATACGTGGTGCTCATTAATTTCCAGAACTTTGATATCCTTTTGCTTTTTCATTCAAATGACTTATGGAGATTAACTAGTGGAGACTCCCACTCAGGTGTCCAGCAGGAGTAATTGTTTTCAAGAGCATTTCTTGAGTATGTTCCAAAATCCCATGGAAGCTAGGTTATGAGAAAGTTTTGACACTAGTGGCTGTTGTTATTGAAGAGAAGTTTCGAAACAAAAACAAGGTGAGACTTGAAACAACATTTTTGGGTACGAAATTGCGAAGAAATAAGTGATAAATCAATTTACTGAATGGGACTTCACAATCACTGATGAGAAGCTCTTGATGGCACGATCAATCAGAGTTGGAATGATAAAGCAAGTTGAAGATGTACAGGAAAGACACATTCTCATGAAAGGAAAAGATCTGAGGGTGGTGGGGGAGCTTCAAACCCAGAAGATTACAAAGTTGGCCTAGCACGAGCGAAAATGCTCATGGCTGAGGTCCGCCAGTTCATCGCTCTGTCTACTGTAGTAGTGGGTGAAGCTCAACGTGCACCTCTTAATGGAATTAACTTATGGGATGAGGACTTATTTACTTTGCATGATGGGCGTTCCAGTTGAGAGCTTCGTAATTGTCTAGGGTACAGTAACTCGCTGCCCAGTCATAATAATTGTTGCTGGTTCAGTCTAGCCCCACTGCTTTTAGCTCAATTCGTGTTGCACCTGTTATAGACTTGCAGCTTTTAGCCCCCGCCCCTTTTGTTGGCGCGATAGAATTTACTTCAAATTTACTATTGTTTAACATCATTTTCTGTGGAAGAAAGTCTATTCCTCAAAATACGATAATATCAGGGCATAATGTACATCTAAATTCAGGCGCTGTTTGCTGGAGGTGGATCTATTGAACGAGCTGGTTTGTGACGCTCTTGGTGTTGTTTAATGAACGCGCTTAATCTGTTGAGGAGAAATTGTTTGTCATGCCCTTCTAATACAAGTTGTTTTTTGAGGACGATTACCATCTGTCGGTTCTCCACAGTGACTATATAGTAATAATAAAATAAGAGGAATAGAAAAATAAGAACTGGGAACGCAACAGCTGACGATGTAACAATCGTCATTGTATTTCGCAACCAACTGGGAAACGTTCTGTAAGTCCTCTCAATCAGAGACCAATAGTTGACAAGACCTCGGAACGGGCCGCATATCTTGGAAGGTTGCACCATCAGCACTGTGTACCCCAACGGCATTATAACCCCCACGAAAGTGCCAAGAAGTACAAATAAATACAACGACCAAGATTTCGAAACTCTGTACAATGCAGTCGAAGAAGGGACTGAATTAACGAGGCAGGCAAATTTTTTCAAATAAAAGGTAATGATTAAGACGAGAGCAGCTTTGAGCGGCAGAAGCGGCATAAAAAAGCTGCCACCCCAAACAAGAAGTTGAACGTAAATCACATCGATGAGGTGTTTAATTATGTCGAATTCTTGTAAACCGACAATTCTGGCCAATTTACACCGAACGTGTTTGGCAAGAAGGGTTCTGGGAAAATTAATTAGAAATGTGATGGCAATTTGAACGACAGTGTGTAAAAGAAGAAGTTTATAAAACTGTTGCCCTATATACGTCTCCCAGCACGTAATAGAACAGCTAGTACTAACACATTCGTCGTTTTGTTCAATGTCACACTGAACAAGAGTAACTGATATCAACAGAACGCCGAGCGTCAAAAAACGCAGTAGGATTTGTCGTACAAGATTAATTCTCATAGTGTTGGTCGGTGAATAACCTTCAAGAGTCACCAAGTATTGCAGTATATTTGGCACAGCGAGATTTAAACCAACGACACACAAAGCGGGCGCATACTCTAGAAGTAGATGATATTCATCTGAGATGTCATGGTTTTGTTTTTCTCGAATACTGAGTTGGACGGCGAAGTAAACGAGAGAACCGCCTGCTATTAATATGATTTTGATCAGAAGATTCATCGACAAGCGAACTAACAGCGTGCGACATACCTCGTCGCGAGTTTGGTTTTTCGTGTCATCTTCCCTCCTCTCCTCTTCAATCCATTCTTTCATTTCTAAAAATAAAGCTTTGTGTTTGGCCGATGCTCCTTTGTCACTTCGAAGACAAAAGTCCCAACTGGAAAATATCAAACTACAAAATTTGTAGTACTGACCTTCTCCTTCGAGGAGTTTCTCTTTGAAACCTGAACTACCTGCTTTCATTATCGCAGCGAGACTCATAATGTACACAACTACAATCGTCGTCATGTAAGCGATAGGTAGATTGTAAGAAGCGTGCTCGCTATGTAGTAATGTGTACGGGTACATTCCGTAAAAGTAGGCAGTTTGTTCTAACCACCCTGAGCCTTCTAACAATTCGAAAATTGTAGGCGCGTCGGAAGGCGAGTTATTGAAGTAACGCTGCGAGCAGCAAGCCAGTGACATTGATGTGCTATTGCTTGGATAACACTCCTCTTGTTCCGCTTGCATAAAAATTGTCGGCATTACGATACACATTATCGTTAGTATGGCCATCGCAATGTTCAGCACCACCAACCACTTTATAAAGGCGAAGAATGTCGCCACTGCAGGCCCAAAGCGGCTTTCGATGCTTTGAAAACTGTCGCGCCACAGCTCCACTTGTTTGTGAGCTTCTTTCCACTTTACTTTGAGGTATTCCAATAGCTTCCTCCGCCTCCATTTGAACCTTCTGAGACCCTGTAGCCGAAACGTGTCTGCGCTCTGAAAAAAATAGGTGGTACTATTAATGGGATAGTACTTTATCTAGAAAGCTATACATAAGCCAACAACTTAAACATCTACAACATCTATCCACAGCTCTTATTGTGAAGGCTGATATTTTCTTGATATTACAATCTCAAGCGTGTGGAGAAGTTGTTGCTGTGTGGAAAGCATAAAAAGGGCGTTTATTTTGTACCCCACCAAAGAAATCAACAGGCAGCGTCACCTTTCTTTCACGCCATATTGGAAAAGTAAGCAAAGGGATGCCCAACAGAGAGATGGAGGCGTAAGACTCACTGGTGCAGCCTGTCTTACTGCATTGCTATACATCTCGGCTCAACTACAATAAAACAGTCTTCTTAGCGGAGGCTGGCCTGCAACTTTTTCCTTCTCAGCATCTAAAGAATCATTTGCATCTCCACACTAATCACTAACTTTTATTTGCAACATTCGCCTGTTGTCAGGAGTCTTAAGGAAATAGTCAAGCTTCCTCCCTTCTTATCACTGTCCCCATCGTTTCTCCTCCATGCCGCCAACCTTATCACTGGCCCAAGGAGTGATAGATGTGGTACCGCACCTCTGCACCTGCGTTCCTCTCAATTGCAGCTTAATGTAGTTGCTAAATTGTGCCAATTTAATTCCTCCATTCCTTGAAGATGATTGCGACTGCAGCAACAGCTCTAGGGCAAAACAAGTACCAATTCTAGGCAATCCTGTCGGTGCCTCACCTTCTCAGGGAGCCCATTGCCGAAGCCATTCGAAGAAATGAATTCAAAGTGGCAAGTGGCCCAAATATGGAGAGTGCTTGCTCAGTAAAGGACGACGGCTGAGCCTTCCACTGAAAAACCGACTCATTCCATTTCTGTCTATGAAGGAAGTAGGTTGCTTCTTGATAATACTGAAGTGTTCCTAGTCTTCAAAGTTCTCATTTCTAGTCTCCTAACATCTTTCCTCTCTATTAGGTATAACTTCTCGCTTTCTGCCACATCGGAGCATTACACTTACAGTATGTCAATCACTGGAAGGGGTTGTGATCAGGATTAGCAATCTTTGGAAGATTCTGCGAAGGAGGGTTAGTTTTTCGTAAATATTGGATAATAAGAATAACCCCCTTATTCTGTCCTAAGCATCTTACTATAAATCGCATCATAATTTGCGGCCTTTTTTGGTCAGACACTCATTCTCCAGAATTCAGTCTGGTCATCTTAAACCCACTTGCTGACGTGTTCACTTCGTTATAAGACGCAATGTTTAACCGGAGAAACCTTTTTACTTTCCTTGTCTCTACAAAGTAGGAAGGAAAGTTATGTAATCAGCTGAAAAAAACATTTTGAGTTTTTTTCTTGAGTGATCTTTACGTTTCAGGCCCTCCTGAGTCCGAAAAACACTTTGGGAAAATGGTCTGTGTGTGTGTGTCTGTGAACGATTTTTAGAGAAAACGACCGTTTCAAATCAGCTCAAACTTGATATCTCGCCCGCAGCTTACCATGGGACGCCAAAATAAGGGTATGAACAAAATCCGTCCATTAAATTTTTTATATTAGTAGCTCTAAATAAGGCAATTATACCATAAAATTCCCATTTGTGGGAAAATGGCGAGAGCAGCACAATAAATTATCATAATTTTCGACGAAAAGCGTTTTTAGCGCGGTTTTTTTCTTATAAACTCCACTGGGATGTTAGTAGAAAGTTAAAGAAAATTGGTATTGTAGTCCAATCCAATACCTAAAGTGTGAGTGTTTAAAAATGCTCTTGAGATACATTGGGCTCACTCCAGAAATTCCTGAATTTCAACTACCGCCGTTTCGCTTACTACCAGTTCTAAAAGTTTTAACCCAATAACTCTGCAAAAGTAATTACTATCCTCTTCAAAAAATTATTTTTTACAGCCTCATTAATTTAATTATCTGTGTACCAATTGCTCAATAATGATCCTGGAATGAGTACGAGCAGCACAATAAATTCTGGAACTGTAAGCGCTATCGCTTCATGCAGCTGTGAAGCGTTATTTGACCAAGTTCAAATGAACTGAGTGGTAAATGAATCGATTAAATAGACAAAGCCATATAGCAAGTGAACTGACCTAGTTTTTAAACTCGTTCATGCCCAATATAAGTATTTCCTTAATGAAAACATGTGTGTACTGAATTTTTTCACGCTTACGGTAATAGGCCAGAAGGTAGGGTAAAGCTCAATGTGTATCGTTTCAAGTGATTACTATGATGATAGTTAATAATATCCACTGCTTGTATATCGTCTTTCATGAAGGCTCTTTTTCGTAGAGCTCAGAGTTTCTGGTGCAGCGCTTGGAACTTCCTTCAAACAGTGATTGGCAATGGATCTCTTGATTTCACACCCTTCAATCAAATTGAACTAGTAGGAGGTATACTACTAGTCAAAGCCACTAATTTCTAATTTTTCTCGGTTCAGTTCCTTACTTTATCGACTTTAACAAATATTTGTTACTACTCTTCGAATTTTTTAGATAAATATTGCTCGTACGAGTATTCAAGTTCTTAGTTTTTACCGTGAACCAGTACGGTGTTTACCTTACATGCCAAGATGCTTTTTGAGTTTGTAAAAGTACAATAAACCCTTCTTTTCAAAAGTTCTGAAAACTTTCAATAAAAAACTCAAAGGCAGAAATGGAGTTTAAAAGCTTTATCAAGATGTTCGCTAACTTACCAATAATTTAGCTTTGATTTCTCTTTTTTGTGCCATTGTAACAGGCATTGCCTTGATGAGCATCATCTCTTCCCAAGTCGTTTCCTCGTTCGCAAGATTCTCTGCAATTAGTTGAGAGCAATGTGAACAAACGCAAGAAAATGTTACAAACGAGTTTATGATTTATTTCTATATTAGTACGCCTTGTGTAGAAATGCCGACGTGAAAAGAATCTCACAACTTTCCTCAGACTCAATTTCTGAGTGGTAGTTCAAGGATGTGTACTCGTTGCTTTGGTCGTTGCACTTCAAAGATCTATGCAAGATAGCGTTAATGGCAGCACTTCCTGCTGTGACTGAGACAATATTCAACTAGAGTACATTGGATATCGGAAGGTACTGCCTGATCTACTCAATAAGCTTTTTGCAGTCTTCAACAGCATATGAGGCCATTTTTAAATGCTTTTCGAGCGTAGCAGGAGACACTACTGGTCTGGGGCAGATACTCTATTTTCTTCAGTCGTCTGTCACATGCACGAACTGACGATGATACTAACTTCAATGACAGGGGAATCTAGCAGCCTCAGTCCCTGGTCGCAGTGTCTGTGTATGGCTACATGTAGGCTCTCAATATGGCAGTTCACGCAGAGTACACACCTAGACAGTCTCTGCCCCAGACCAGTAGTGTCTTCTGTCGTACTCAAAAAGCACGTGGGCTTATTATTAAAAAATGACTGCATTTCCTGACGAAAACGGCTAAAAGCGTATTGAACAGATCAATCAGTACCCCCTAGTATACAATGTACTCTGGAAAAATATAATTCGTAAATAGGTAATCTTGTTTTCGAGTTGTAATTGTAATATAAAAGCAAATCATCGCCTTCAATACTTGGAGTTCCATTACAAGTAAATCAATCGCGGCGACGATTCTAAATGAAACATTGTTTTGGTTGCAGTCCCAGTCACCATCTACAGTTGATGCAAAAGAGATTGAGACGCTAGTGAGAGTCTTTGTCTCTGGTCTCACTTATAGGGGCATAGATCACTGAAGAATGATGACCCAGTCATGTCACACTTCTGTCGTGTTTCTATGGAACGATTGGCTCAAGTCGATGAATACCTGATACTTCTTCCAAATATCTACGTGAAGGGGGGGCTAAGGATTTGTAGTAAAATACATTAATCACAATATTGGTATGGGCGGTGAGGTCAGACACAAATGAGAAGAAACATGCTCGCTTTAAGGCAATTAGTGTCTTCCGGAATCAACCATACTCCAACATCCACTCAAATTTAGTATGTGCCTGCATTGGCGTTGTAAGCCAATTTATGGAAATGCCCACAAATGACTGTTGGGCAGTAAGAATAATGTAGACGTAAGAAGTGCTGTGGACTTCTGAACGATAACTAAAACGCGTCTGGATTGAACGTGCCTACCCCTTCTTCATCAAGTCGTTCCAACGCTCAACTGCCCTCGCCTTCACACCAACGTTCTTCGCCTTTCCGTTCACCCGCACGCGTGCTTCTCACCTTTTGTCCAACTTCTTGAAACAGCTGGGTCATCAGTATCCCACTTTTATTGGGTCATCAGCATCCCAATCCCATTCTCTATTGCAATTTGGGAATCAACGATCTGCATCACTCCATCTGCAGCAACCCATACGCTGCTACATCTTCATCTGACCTGCTAGCTCGCCTGGATCGCTTTCTTCCGCCTTCCCAACATCTCAGCAACAACGGTCAGACGAAACCTTTCTTTGTATTACAATTATACCTTACGAACATTTCTTCTACTCAAATTATACCTTGGATTAGTTTCACTTAAATTTATTCTTAGTATAGTAGGAGCTCCTAATTTAATTTCCCTGTATATACTTGTTATAAATCTTTTATTATAAACTTTTTCCTTTTTTCATTTACCACTTGGGTAATTGGTAGCCAAATTAAATGAAAACCGTTCCTCTGTGGTTCAAACAATGACTACTGTAACTCACAAATTTTATTTTTTAAATCCAAGTTTATTAAAAGTATTTAACCTGAGAGATCGGGCATCATAGCAACGTGAATGTCGTTTGGCATCGTGTTCTGCCCCATTGTGTTAGTATTCCGCTGCCTCGTAGACGTTCTCCTACGGTAGGTAGCTTTATTGTCAACTTTTGAAGGCTTCCTTGTAGTAGCTGCGAAATGAAAAGAGCAAGTTGAGCAAAGTGACACTCAGTACATGTTCAACCACGATACATGCTCGGTAAGTATCTCGTTCATGGTTTTGGAAACTACACGACATTTCAGGACGTATGTTCTTTATTGAATGCATAAATAACCTGTGAGAATCGTCGAACTCTCAGAGTGTGGTTTGAAGGCAACAGAAAAGTACAATATGTTACATCCCACCTTCACACGGCAAGGGAAACACCGAGATGGGTAGATAAACAAGAAGTCTTGAATCGTGACACACATGAATATGGAACACATTTAGAATCAGGTATCATATCATTCACAACTCCAGGGCAAAGAGTCAAAGTTGTTGTTGGATTGCTAAGTCTGAACTTGGCCAAATTTCGAAAAACAGGAAAATGCCCCACGTAGGTATTTTCGCCCTATTCCAAATTGGTTTTGTATGAACGGCTGTGACCATCCAGGACGGCAAACGGTCGAACTTTTGATTATGAATATGTAGCTAACTTCAGCCCAGTCGAAAGCAAGACTGGTCGCTGCCTCCTCACGCTTCAATGCTCCACCTCGAAGTAGCCAGGTGTTACCTGCACAAAGCTGTCGCTGCTTTGTATTTAGTTTTCACCTTGAGAGCAGGCAACAGATAAGTGTAACAGAAGATAACTACAAAAGACAGAACCGTTTTGTTCATCGTTGTTCTCAGGCTTAAGAGGTTGTGCGGAAGGCATTTAAAAAAAAGAATCAACCGAGAGAATTGGTACGTTGTACAGGATCAGTAAAGAAATACAAACTAGAAATAGAAATGTCTAGTACCTGCTCTGGTTTGCTTGCTAGGTAGAAGAGTCGCTAAGTAGTGCGGGTCTCTTGGAAGGGCTTCTAAATCGAGTTCAGCCCCTGGATAACTCTCTTGGAAAAATTCACCACCGGCCTCTTCCCATCCAGTTCCTCGTGGTGTCCTTTTCTTCCGCTCACCCCCAGACATTTCAATCTCGGGGCTCCACTCAGCCCTGTCAACATAAGACTTGATTTAATACGTTCAAAGTGTTAATCATTCAATATGCACAATTACCAGCGCAGCACTTCGTTGAAATGATAATACAATTGTGTTACTCGCGTGCTAAACTAGAGTTGAACGAAATTTTAACAAATTTATCTCGCTAACACCATTCTTCGAAACACAAAATTTCATTAATGGAAAAATTAAAGTACTAATGCTGTTCACCCTACATTTTTATTTGTAATCTATGTGCGCGGATCGTGCTGAGTTTTCATCAAGTCTTTACGTTTGAGGACTCCTATTTGCAGAAAACCCGAATTTCGACTCACGATCTGAGTGCAGGTGAATGGATGATGCTGTTCTTCTCTGCACGCTATGAATACAAACAGATTATGGACTGTCGATGTACAGGCCGGGGGAGTTTACAATGCAACGAAAATGAAAGCGTTGGTGTATTATTCATTCTGATTTTCAGCCGGGACAATTTTTGAGACACCCCTCCCCCCTCCTCCATCTTCAAAATTGGACACTGACTATCAGGGCATGAAGATTTTAAATCTGCGATGTTCTTTACCGTGGTCTAAATAATTTGTTGTTTCACACAAAAATCTCGTTCGGTATCTAGTTGTAAAACAGTAATCCGACCAGACAAAACCCATGGTTGTTATGGGCAGAAAATGGTTTTAAAAAATGTAAGACTATCAACTGTAAAAATATCTGGTGCGTAGCAACACACAACTTTCCGCCACCCCCGTAATTTCGAACACCACCTACATTGGCAGGCGCTATATCTTCGTTCAACGCATTTTTACAGGAACATTTATAAAGAACAAAATGTAGAGACTAGTTAGCTGAGAGTACTCCGAATGTTTGATCGAAATCGTTAGAGCCGTTTTTGAGAAAATTGGAATACCGATAAATTAATATTCGACAAATCTCCTTTTCTGAGTTAACTTGGCTTATATCTCCGTTCAACATATATATACAGAAATAATTATGGAGAACGAAATGTGGGTATGGGTGACTACAAGACACTCCATCAGGATTTATCACATCTGGTGAATAAGTTACCCTGAAATTTACAGAAATGTTCGAATGAACGTTATTTTCGACACATTTTGATTTTTATCTCTGTTCAATGGACCGTCACAGGAACATTTATTGAAAAGAATATGTAGGTAATAACTATTTGAAAACATCCTGTGAGTTTGGTGAAAATCGCTGAAGCCGTTTTGCCAAAAAGCGTAAAAAACCTATTTTTGCTTCAGGGGCCCATATCTCCGTTCACCGTATTTTCATGGAGATATGTATGGAGAAGAAAAGTTAGGTATTGATTAGGAGAAGATAATTGGAAAGTTTAATCAAAATCGTTAAAGCCGTTTTCGAGAAAAATGCGACAAACCTTAGTTTTTGATACATTTTCGTCCCCCACCCCCCCTTCCCATCGGCCGAAATCGTCCATAACCTTATTTTGGTGTCTACAAAAAATAACGAACAAAACAAAAAAAGAACCAGCTCAATCGGATCAGCCGTTCTCCCGCAAATCGAACTACAGACACATACACACACACACACGGACCACGCGCCGAAATTAGGTTTTTTAGACTCAGTAGGGTTTGAAACGTAAAGATCTGAAGAAAACCCAAATTTTTTTTTGGGCCGATTACTATACTTTCCTTCCCTTCGGCTGGCGGAAAGTAAAAATTAAAGGTGCGCCGCTGTACACAACTTTCCTTAGCTCTACGCCAATTCACTTGTGTCCGTGGCTTCTGCCGATGATCTAATTCATTTATCACTCAGTTCATTTAAACTTAGCCAAACATCACTTCATGGGGGCAGAAAGCGGTAGCGCTTACAGTTCCGGAATTTATTGTGCTGCTCGTACTCATTCCACTCGACCATTATTGAGCGATTGATGCACAGAGAATTCAGATACTACACTTTGATCTTAGCCAAGAGGCCGAGAAGCGATGAATGAAGAATTAATGAGGCTGTAAACACGACTTTTTTGAGGAGGAGAATAATCTCTTTTCCCGAGTTATAGGGTTAACACTTTCAGAAATGGTAGCAAGCAAAATGACGGTGGTTGTAATTCTAGACTTTCTGGAGTGGCCCCAATATATCTTATGAGTGTTCTTATCGTAAAGCTATTTAATTGCACTACTACATCAATTTTTGTGAAGATTCCAGTAACATTTCAGCGTAGTTTATATGGGAAAACTGCAACAATCAATTTTCGTCGATTTTGATAATTTATTAAACTGCTCTCTTCATTTTCCCAAGGATGAGAATTTTATGGTGTTGATGTCTAATTTGGAGCTGTTCATGCTAAAAAAATTTAATTCAATTCATGTAAAAAGTTTAATTAACCTATGTGGGAAAACCGAAGGTGTGGCGCAATGGCACATACCAATGTTAAATTCTACCACATTAACAAAACCTGAGTGGAAAACCAGTTATATTAGGGGCTAGAGCTGCATAAAACGCTGAATGTAAGTGAGGCTGAGGAAAGTTGCACAATTTAGAGGATTGAGTCTGAGTAGGTTTCGTTACACTCCTGCATTCTAGCGGCGAGCGGTCAAACTACGTTAGTTTCCTGAATGTTCGATAGAGCGCTAATTGACTCCCCTATTTCGACAATTGGAGATATAGATCCTCGAATAGGAAGAATGGTAAACTGGCCTGAAGTGTCATTTCTGAAAGATATTTGAACAAGAGACCATAAACAGTAAGGAGCTCGCAACTATTTTAGTTTATTCAACATCCGATAGATCGCGGGGGAATATCCGAATCGGAAATTTCCACGTGCAGATCGCTAAAATCGGAGCGCGACACAACTTTCCGTTGCGCGCCTGGCGGCAAAAATACAAAACTACTTTAGTACGCGTAACGTGATATAGATCGCGCTGGCAAGGAAAAATAGGCCGTTTCCCGATAAAAATTGTTCAAAAGTCGAGCGCGTAAAATCAGTTTCTGAACTGTTACTGTCAACTTTTTCTGAATCGATTGGGCAACTTGTTTTTCGATTCCTTAAAAATTGAATTGATGACGTAGCAAATTAATGGGAGGCAATCACACGCTCTCTTAGCCTGTCTGCTACCAATCTCAGTTCTTCCACATTGTGTTGTATATTATCGTCAAAAACCTTCTACCTTTGATTTTATTTATGACCAAGAGGTTCTGTCAGGACATTGTGCAATCCCTTAAAAGTACGGTAATCACCTCTGCTAGTTTCCTCAAAAAGTCACCTCAAGGGTCATTAGAACCTTAGAAAACCTCTGGTGTTAGTCCAATGACGTGCCTATACAGTGATAGTCTGATAATGCGGATAAGATATGTACAAGCTACTCCAGCAATTCCGGAATTTCAATCACCACCGTTTCACTCACCACCCATTTCTAAAAGTTTTACCAGATAACACTGATAAAGTTATTATCCTTCTAAAAAAAAATCGTGTCTAAAGGCTCATCAATTCGCTGTGTACAAATTGCCGAGTAATGGTCACGACATGTGTTCGAGTAGCCCAATAAAATCTGGAACTGTAAGCACTACCGCTTTCTGCCGCCGTGAAGTGATGTTTCAAATGAACTGAGTAAAAATAAATTGAGTTAATAGCAAATACCTAGTAAACCAGTGAATTTACGTAGAGCTAAGGAAAGTTATGCAGTGCCTCGCACCTAATATTTTTATGGGCACTTAAAATGACATAGTAACACCATAAAATTGAACACCATTGTGGGAAAATGAATAAAGAAGCACAATAATTTATCAAACATTACCTTTAAAAAATTAGAAATTTGGCCGAGTTTTTAAAAATAAATACCACCGTTCTCAGAAAAATCAGGGTGGTAATGCTGTAAATCAAACATACGGCCAGAGTTGAATAACGATCATGAGATAATTAAAAGCAACTTCAGAAATTCTTGAACTCAAACTTTGATGTTCCACTTGCGAATATTTCTCACAGTTTTTGCAGGATGTTTTCAAAACACAACTCTTCTCACAAAAATCGTGTTGACAGTTGTATAAATCACCTATGTAATATTGACCATGTTAGGAGGGGCTCACTCCGAAATCGTAAGCGCGACCAGTTTCTATGTAGTAAGTTGAGCCATGTTCTAGTACTTTCAAATAATGTGAATGCAAAACATATTTGATTAGTTGCTATAGTGCTAGTGAATGCACGTGCGGTTGAGGAAAGGTGTGTGTAGCGTTGCACTAAATGTTTCCCGATAACGCGTCGTATTTGGTCACCTGTCAAATTTTGTTATGGTGGTGGGGTGGGGGGTTGGTCAAAAAACATCCGATTCGAGCGTTATAATTAGCCCACCAAATACGACTGAGTTTGAGACGTGGTTGAGAGACCACAGGTTATGAACCATCCAGAAACTGGGCAAATTTGGTGTTTATCTGCTTGCGAGCTTCTTTAGCCATACCGATTCACAAGGAGCCACTCTGTACCAGCTGAACTTGTTGGCTCTTGACTCCTTCGTGAACAGTCGATTATCTCAAACATGCGAACCAACTGACATATTTACCCTGCGAGATCAGTCGCGTATGTTGAGCCAGCGATGGTTGCGACGTCCGTCGAAGGGTTTTTCGCGAATCTTTCGCTTAGAAATCGGTACGACGTCGTTGAAGGTGAAGTGAAACATCGCGATCGAAAACTCGATACGTAAACCGAAATTAAATACTTGTTGGCGTCTGAATCGTTGAACTGGGCGGTGGCGTCAAAACTTCCACCGAACGGGGGTGAGTTCCGACGTGGCCTTCGTCTGGGGGCGGTGAATTGGGGAGCTAACTCGAGGCGGCCTCCATCGCGCCTGCGCCGCTACCCCTCCGAAAATCCCTCCACAAACCGTCCCAAATCGGATGCGTGCCCTCGTTTATTGATGGCTTTGACCGATTTTTTGAAAACCTGTATTGACTCGTCCGAAAATAAAAAGGGTAGTCGAGTTTCCTCCAGATTTTCACGATTTGAATCCCTTGAAACTGACTTGACCTGAATACCCCTCATTCCTGCGCGAGGTCTGTGCTTTTAGCCATGATACAAGGGAGAACGACTGATCCGATTGTGTTCGTCCTTTTTATTACTTTCCTTGGCCCTACTGTGGAGTTATTTTCAGATCTTCACGTTTCAAGGCCTATTGAGTCCGAAATACACTAATTAGAGAGATGGTATGCGTCAGTGAACGTGCTTGAGCTTGAATAGCTGAATGATATCAGCTCAAACTTGATACCTAGCCCGCAGGTCACCAACGAACACCAAAATAAGGGTATAAACAAAAATCGCCCAAGACTAACTATAGTTATCGTAGTGATGAAAACACTAAATATTTTTGTTCTCGAAAACGGCGTTAACGATTTTGATGAAATTTTTTGAATAGACACAACAATACCGTGAAATTTCCATCCTTGAGAAAATTACGAGAGTAGCACCAAACATTTAGAGGAACATTTTAGAGTAGTTTTATCCTTACATATTCCGCTCAAATGTAACTAGGATCTTCAAAAAAATTGACGCGGTAGTCCGATCAAGTGCCTACACGATGAGCATTTGATAACGCTCAAAAGATATATAGGAGCTACTTTCTACCATTTCTCACAGTATCTTGAATCATCTGTGAACTAATTGCTCAATAATGGCTATGGAACGAGTGAGAGTAGCATAATAAATTCCAGAACCATGAGCGCTCCCCGCTGTCACTTAGTACATTGTTATAAACAGAATGAAAAACAGATTTGATTAATTGATTGAATCAAGAGAATCGCTGAATGCACGTGAGGCGAAGGAAAGTTGTGTGATGCGTTGCTATTTTGCTTTCCGCTGGGAGGATCTGTAATTCAATTTACGGAAAACGGGTGAATCGATTGAGGTGATTCTCTTCTAGTTTAGTTTATTATTTTTTGACGACGCGGAACGAAGGTTGTGAGCGATTTCCATCTGTCGTGTTCCATAAACTAGGGGTTTTCGCATTTTTCACGAAAACGGCTCTACCGATTTTGATCAAACTTTCGCATTAGCTTTTGATAATTAGTGACCAACTTTTCTTCCCCGTAAATATGTCCAGGAAAATTCCGTGAACGGAGATATAGGCTAAAGAAACAAAAATGTGTTTTGTTCACTTTGGATTCAACGATTTCCACCATACTCTCAGAATGTGTTCAAATAGTTAAT
The DNA here is from genome assembly GCA_020466155.1 of Pachypeltis micranthus. NCBI lineage: Eukaryota > Metazoa > Arthropoda > Insecta > Hemiptera > Miridae > Pachypeltis > Pachypeltis micranthus. The sequence goes on along the minus strand of CM035771.1, from coordinate 27,159,497 downwards.
ACCCACATATCGTTCTTTCCGTGTTCCTCTGACAGTCCATCGAACGGAGATAAAACCAAAATGCGTCTAAAACAGCGTATTATTCTAGACATAATTTACAGAGTACCTGCTTCGCTGGATTTAATGGTTTTATGGAGTGTCCTATACCCATATTTTGTTCTCTGATTCTCTGTAATTATTTCTGTATTCGCAACAGATTTCATTTGATCGTTATTGAAGTCGCGAAAGTAACGTTATGAGCTCTATCCATCGTCCGAAAGGAGAGGGGGGGATGGTATTCCTCGAAGTTACTAATCGACAAATAATCAATTAAACTTTTAAGATTCTAGTAACATTTTAGCTGAGTTTAGAAGGAAATATCTGGTGCGTTGCAACACACAACTTTCCTTAGCTCTACGTCAATTCACTTTGTACATGGCTAATTCTATTTAATCAATTCATTTATCACTCAGTTAATTTGAACTTGGTCAAACAACGCTTTACGGCAGCAGGAAGCGGTAGCGCTTACAGTTCCGGAATTTATTGTGCTGCTCGTACTCATTGCAGGACCATTATTGAGCAATTGGTACACAGAGAATTAATGAGGCTGTAAACACAAATTTTTTGAAGAAGGATAGTAATTACTTTTGCAGAGTTATTGGGTAAAAACGTTTAGAACTGGAAGTAAGCGAAACAGCGGTAGTTGAAATTCAGGAATTTCTGGAGAGAACCCCATGTATCTCATGAGCGTTTCTAAACACTCACCCTTTAGGCATAGGATCGGGCTACAATACCAATGTTTTTTAACATTCTACAAAAATTCCAGCGGAGTTAATAAGGAAAAAACTGCACTAAAAACGCTTTTCGTCGAAAATTTTGATAATCTATTGTGCTGCTCTCGTCATTTTCCCACGAATGGGAATTTTATGGTATAATTGCCTTATTGAGAGCTATCAATATAAAAAATGTAATCAAAACCGTTAGAGCCATTTTTGAGAAAAAAATATTTGGTGTTTTGATCACTATGATAACTATAGTTAACATTCGATGGATTTTGTCCAAACCCTTATTTTGGCGTCCCATGGTAGCCTGCGGGCGAGATATCATGTTTGACTGGTTTTGGTACGATGGTTCTCTCTAAAAATCGTTCACAAACACACATACACACAGACATACCGACACATGGACCATTTTCCCAAATAGTGTTTTTCGGACTCAGGAGGGTCTGAAACGTACAGATCTGAAGAGAACTCAAAATTTTTTTTTTCAGCCGATTACATAACTTTCCTTTCTACTTCGTAGAGCCAAGAAAAGTAAAAAATTTGGGGAGCCGCACAACTTTTCTTAGCTCTACGTCAAGTCACTTGTGTTCTCGGCTTTTGCGGCTGATTTAATTTGTTTACCACTCAGTTCATTCGTATTTAGTAGAACACCACTTCACGGCGGCAGAAAGCTGATGGTTCCGGTATTTATTGCGCTGGTCGTACTCATGCCTAGACCATTATTGAGCGATTGATGCACTCACGGGTGTAAACACCTTTTTTTAAAGAAAAACAGTAACAACTATTCCAGGGTAAGTGACACGGCGGTAGTTGAAATTCCGGAATTTCTGGAGTAACTCCTGTATCTCTTACGAGTTGCGTTAACGACTCATCGTATAGGTACCTGATTGGACTCCCACCTGAAGTTTTTTAAAGATTCTAATAACATTTGAGCGGAGTTAATAAGGAAAAAACTGCGCCAAAATCGATTTTTGTCTTAAAGAATTTATTTTGTTTATTTATTTATATTTGTCGAAATTTATTGTACTGATCTCGTCATTTTCCAAGGAGGTGAATTTTATGGTAATGTTGTCTCATTGGGAGCTCTTTATATAACAAATTTAATTAAAATCTTTAAAGCCATCTTGATTGAAGTATCAGGTGTGCTGCATCACATAACGTTCCTTAGCTCCACATACAGCTCAAAATAACACAATACCATAAAAGTCTCATCCTTGGGAAAATTACGAAAACAGCATAATAAATTACGAAACATTTCGATTTTCTGCCACCGTGAAGCGTTCTTTTATCTAATTAAAATGAACTGAGTGAAGAATTAATTGAATTAGTGCCGTTTTTGAGAAAAGAAAATTAGGCGTTTTAATCACTACGATAACTATAGTTATTTTGGGGTGAATTTTGTTCATACCCTTATTTTGGTGACCTGCGGGCTAGATATCAGTAGGGTCTGAAACGTAAAGATCTGAAGATAACTTCTCATCCTATTACGTAACTTTAAACGCAACAACATTTTTTCAATTTGTCCTTTGTTGTTTGTAGATCCAAGGAAAGTAAAAATTGTTAGCCCTTCAAAATGCCACATCCGAAAAAAAATTGATAGAAACTTTCAGCCTACCCTGACAAATAACGTCGACTTACCACAATCGCATTTGTACCACAACAATATTGGTAACGTTTGGATGCAAATTCGTAGCAACACGGGAAAATTAATGGGCAGGATGACTGAGAAATAAATATAACATGAGACTTCAACGAAACCAAAAATATCGATGGCGAGAAAATCCCTCCAATAGTTGACGAAACGTAGGCAAACACAAATATCCCGGTACCGTCGATTAAACAATAGCTCCGGCAGTCAAAACACATATTTTGACTATTAGTTGTTTTCCCCACGCATTCGCACGAGCAAATGACGATAGTTTGTTTCGTTGTCATATTGCGTTAACGAAATATTTGGTTTTCTGAAGCCACAGCGGCGATTTTTGGTCCGACGATTCAGCTTATTGAGCCGCCCTTGTTCAAATATTGACGTTTTATATAAGAAATCATACTAGTTGCAATAAGTTAGGAATCTAGGATGTCGTAATTTGGTCGTGAGTTCTCCTGCGATGGTTGCTATGGTTGACACAATATTCATGTACCTATGTATGTGTGATTGGCTACTGCCTCATTGTCAGGGGTAGCAAACTCGTCAATCAAAGGAGAGTACTGCCCCAATGCTAGAGAGCTGTGCTCTTGTGGATCACTGAGGCCTTTAAGACAGAATCGACAGGAGCACTCCGAGTGATCACTGGCTAATTATCAGTTGACTGCATCCCTCTGGGCCGACTCTATAGACCTCTCTAATGAACGAAAACTTGCCGTGCTGGATAAATGGGCAAGTCAGGTGGAAATCCTGTACAAAGAAAAGTGAACAAGTTTTTTCCCAACATCCGTCAACGTCTTAGGAGAAAGGAGGTTGCACCACTGGACGATCCAGATCCTTACGGGACTAGGTTCTTTTCTCTCAATGACTCTCCATCCAGCACATCTTGCACCCCCAGCGTGAAAGAAATAAAAAAAACACGTGTACCTCACTGTAATTCCTACAATAGTGAGTGATGGTCATGTTCTCCACCTCTGGAGCTGGTGTTCTCTGATGCAGCATCCCCGCAATTCCACCATGGTTGTTGGAAGAGCAGCCGATCCTTCCAGCTTTGACTGCTACTAGGTAAGCTCATAACCGTTTTGCCCAGTTGGCGAAGAAGGTGATGACGAAACAACGTGGCCGCTCTAGTTGACCTGTCCATTTAAAAGTTGCCAATCTAGTAAATAGGTAGATCAGGTGGGTTGATGACTGACCTGGGTTCGGTGGATGCTGAGCGAGTAACCGGGCCATAGCATGAAAGTGAACCTCCATCACATCCCAGTAATAAACTCTCATGAGGGTTCAGCCATTTTGAGAAGGAAACTGACCTCGCTACACAGGAAATTTCGGGATCTTAAGCACCAATAGTTTCTTCGTTTTGCACTGATAAAACTAGTATGATGAGTCGCACCAGATATTTTCTGCAGATTCGTGTTTACTGTTCAGAAATTAAAGAGAGAACGATAAGAAAAAAGTTGCTCAAAGGCAGTAAGTTGAATACCTGAATTTCGTAGGTTGCGCTAGATTAGTGATTCCCGAAGTGGTCTATATCGACCCCTACGGGTCTATGACAACCTGCAACTGGTCTACGTCAGCGAAAAAAAAGTGGGAGTCCATGAAATGAAAATTGGAGTCCATGAAATGAAAATTGGAGTCCATGAAATGAAAATTGGGGTCCACGATAGTACCCATACACTGATAGTACCTATTTACTTACATCATACTATCTTATAATATCAAGACATACATTATTTATTCAAGTACCTATGAAGTAAAAAATTTATTACATATGTTTATAAAATTGTGTAAGTTGTAGGATGCCGATATTCGCTTTGTGGTCGCAATACATTTTGAACTTGTAAAAATCTGAGGGTTGCAGTCGTAGTTGCAGTCTCAGAGCTTCGCTATCTTGCAATGACTTGTTCAATTCGTCACTCTATAAATACGAATGTGGGACAATTCTGGCTGCAAAACAACATACCCGTTACTTATCCCGTATTATGGAATATAACGAGGACATTTTTAATTTCCTTTCCATCGTCATACCTAGTGGAAAGGGGGTTCAGCGCTGTTACCAATCTCCTGACGAAAAAAAGACACAGACTGGACATCATTAGCCGAGGAGATTTAAGATTAAGCCTTACAAAATTGACGCCAAATGTTGATAATTTATTATTATCAGGTTCATTCTTCTCACTAAAATATTGACTTATTGCTTATGTTATTTTATTTATAGTTTATTTTATGTTACGTATATTTTACATAACAGTTACAAAATTTTATTTTGGGTAGTTTTAATTTAAATTCAATTAATAATTGTATAAATTAACATGTGTTTTTACTTTAAGTTTTTAACACTAAACTTCACTAAAATTAGAAATTTACTGGAAATCAATATCAGGTAAGTAGGGGGGCTACCCAACATGGAAAAACATGGCAAGGGGTCTACGACACAAAAAAGTTTGGGGAACTTTGCTCTAGATCGTGGGTTTGATACCCGCCGCGATGTTGCGATGGTGGTGGTGTAGCTGTTAATATTATACGAGCGGAACTTGGAAATTCTCGTTACTGTATTGAGCTGTTTTCATAATTTTTGTCGAAGTAAAAACACTGCAAATTATTACACAATGGTTTACTATTCTCATGAACAGCTTGACCTAGTATTACTGCTCAGAGACTCATCCCATTCAATTCAGCATCGAAAAATACTAGTAAACCATACGAAACATGACCAGACTACAATGGAACTACGGAAACTAAATATTCCTCCGGCGCCAGGTGCCCATAAACGTCTGTAGGCATTTATGATCCAATGGAGGGGTGTGCAGAGGAAGTGGTCTCAACCTTGTCTGAGAGTTGGGGAAATTGGGACAGGGGCTTCCAGCGAACCCGTAGCGAGTTGAGCGGACGGGTGATTGAGTTTGATATGACGGGTGGGAGGGAGGGAGGGATGGAGGGAGGGAGGGAGTACTAACGACGACACGTTGACTTCCGCTGTAGTTCCCGCGTTATACTGCGTTTCGTTAATTTTTTTAAACCATTTTTGGCCCATAACAGGCGTGGGCTTCGTCCGATCGGATTGCTGAGATGGCGGGCACAACTAGATACCAAATCGGATTTTTGTGCGAAAGAACGAATTTTTTATACCACGTTAAAGGCACAAAACGGCCCGGACGGTGGACGGACATTGCAAATTTGGAATCTCCATGTCTTGAAACGTAAAGTATCAAATTTTGAGGGGGGGTTGTAAAAAGTTTTTCGTGACTGAAAACATAGGGTTATTATTCAGAATGAATCTCGGTTTTGGGAACGTCATCACACACAAAGTTTAATCACACCGGTTAGTGCCACTTTCGAGAAAAAAGTTGTGTTTTGATCTCTATGATAACTAAAGTTAGTTTTGGGGGGATTTTACTCGCGACCGAATTGTGGCGTCCCACGTTGATCTGCAGGCTGAAACGCAATTTCGAGCACATTTGTTTCCGGGGTTCCCTCTCAATCGCGTTTTAGGCACACTGACTCTTCTTAGAAGCCTTTCAACACGTTAAGATCTAAAGGAAAATCAAAATTCTTTAGAACTCTTTTCTTCCAACTTGATACGGGCAAGGAAAGTAAATGTATCTACGTATATACAAGTTACGTAACTAGAATGAGAATTAATAATAAAGGGGGTATATTAGCAGAAACCTTCTCCATCGATTCATATCAAACTGCACTTCTCTCCTCCAGGAGAAAAGCTCCAATGCTCAGTGTAGTCGCCAATACTTCTTAACTTTCGCTGGTTGTTTTCACGTTTCAATTGACGTAGAGCTAAGGAAAGTTGTGTGATGCGTCGCACCAGATATTTTCAATCTCATTCGTCGACATAACTTACATAAACAGCCAAATAGTGATACAAAATCGAGTAAAAGTTGTAGGTAGATCGATTAAAAGTTGTATATTAGTGAAAGTTGGTGAAAATCATTGAGAAATTGAGCAAATTTGAAAAATGTTTATTTTTTAGATACGATCTTTTAGGTCACCAATCGACGCAAAGTTAACGCTTTTACATTTTTAAACTGAGTTATCGTTACCCTGAAAGAGCAGTTTCCGGACCTCGGCCAAACCCCGTGGAAACATTTAGGGGTTTCCCTCCTGTCAGGAAGGCCACGCCTGCTCAGACAACCCTGTTTATTATGTCTTTAAATCCATTAAGCCAATTTCCCACGAATGACGTTTTGCTCGCTGGTCTGGTTGTGAAACCAAATTGATTAGGTAATTGTAAACATCAAGTCACTTACCGATTACCAAACGGGATGAAAGTCGAAAAATTGTCGGATCCCCGGGCGCCGGTTCGACGCAAGAACTGAACCAAAGGGAGGTTCGTGGATCCACATTTTTTTCGCACCATCGCCCTACGAGTTGTAGACTTGAGACCGTTCAGTGGAATTTTATGTTAAGAAACGTAGGCACTTTCGAGTTGTTGAATTTTAAAGTATTGACCCTTCTGAAACGTTAATAAACGCGAACGCTTTTGACGGTAAATAACATTGCGAGCCGCGAATGAAACACGGAGCGAGATCCAGTTGCAGTAGTACATCGCTCAAACGTTTTGCTCGATGAGCCCAAAGTGGTGCTGGCGACTGACGTCCTTCAGCGTCCATTCGAATTGACACGGTCCACGTCCCACGAGCTCATTGTCAATCGAAGTGGTGTGTTACTGGAACAATGAGACGTTTGTTAGTTGACTGGATCAACCAAACGACGTCTCTCGTTACAATTTGCTTCGCCTTGTAAATATATCTGGTGCGACGCATCACTCAACTTTTCTCGGCCCTACGTACGTTCCCCCGGTTTCAGCCTCTAATGCAATCACTCAGTTCATTAAACCACAACCTCACATTTTACGCAGCGAGTTCCGGAATTTATTGTGGTCTTCCTACTCATGCTACGATAATTATTGAGCAATTCGAACACAGAAGATTTATGAGAATGTTTTAGAGTTATCGGGTAAAAACTGCGAAAATATCTGGTGCGTTGCAAAACACAACTTTCCTTCGCTTTACGTCAATTCACTTTGTACATGGCTACTTAATCAATTCATTTATCACTCAGTTCATTAGAACGTGGCCAAACAACATTTCACGGCAGTAGAAAGCGGTAGTGCTTACATTTCCGGAATTTATTGTGCAGCTCGTACTCATTCCAGGACCATTATTGAGCAATTGGTGCACAGATAATTAATGAGACTGTAAACAGGGATTTTTTGAAGAAGGATAGTAATCACTTTGGCAGAGTTATTGGGTAAAAACATTTAGAACTGGTAGTAAGCGAAACGGCGGTAGTTGAAACTCAGGAATTTCTGGAGTAACCCCCATGTATCTCATGAGCGTTTTAAACACTCAACCTACAGAAAATGGATTGGACTACAATACCAATGTTTTTTAAACATTCTACTAACATTCCAGCGGAGTTTATAAGGAAAAAACCGAGCTAAAAACGCTTGTCGTCGAAAATTTTGATAATTTATTGTGCTGTTCTCGTCATTTTCCCACGAATGGGAATTTTCTGGTATAATTGCCTTATTAAGAGCTATAAATATAAAAAATGTAATCAAAATCGTTAGAGCCATTTTTGAGAAAACAAATTTGGTGTTTTGATCACTATGATAACTATAATTAACTTTCGGTGGATTTTGTTCATATCCTTATTTTGGCGTCCCATGGTAACCTGCCGGCGAGATATCAAGTTAGAGTGGATTTGGTACGGTGGTTCTTTCAAAAAATCATTCACAGACACGCAGACCATTTTCCGAAATAGTGTTTTTCGGACTCAGGCGGTTTTTCGGTCTGTTTTTCGGTAAAGATCTGAAGAGAACCAAAATTTTTTTTCAGCCGATTACTTAACTTTCTTTTCTATTTTGTAGAGCCAAGGAAAGTAAAAATGGTGGTAAGTGAATTTGATTGAGCCGCTTTCTCCCAATCCCGTTCATAGACACACAGACCATTTTTCCACGCAGTATTATTCCGACTCAGCAGTCATCGAAACGTAATGGTCTGAAGATGACTCAAAATGAATTTCCAGCCGATTACTGCCCTCTCTACTTTGCAGAGCCAGGAAAGTAAAAATCAGAAAACTCAAAATAATGCAAGAAATCCGAAACAAAATCGTGTGAACTTCCCGTTTTGGGGAAAAAATACTTTAAAATGTGTTATATTAACTTTTATAGACATGTAAAGTACACAAGTTTTGATCACAGGGCTGAACTTTTGATCAAAACTTCTGTACTTTATTGTACTTACAATGAAAGCAACACGATTTCAGCGACTAATATCCCAGTTTTGACGAAAAGCCTTCCTAAAAGTGTTACTTCAATGGGTGCTGGTGAGTCAGGTGAAAAAATAAATCTGAATGCGTTTGAGCAAAATCGAAGCGTTTCTACTACCGTGGTGTTTCTGTCTGTTCCCCACTTGCAATATGACAAGATGCAGGGGCTTGTAAATAAAATAAATGTGTGCCTGTTTGAAAGTTTTCTGACATTGAACGTTGAAAAAACAAAGTTCATTGGCGCGTAAGCCACCACAGAAAAAAGGTTTTTTGAAAATCCACTTATACGTTCTGGGTAGTCCATGTGATAGTGTTCAATTTGAAACGGTGACGAAGCACAAGTACCTTGGGATCATAGTGGATTAATTTCACGTTTCCTACCTTTATTCGAAAATCGGTAAATTTACGTACATATTGCATTATGTGAGGTCTGTCCTTTCTGTTGAGCGGTTGAAACACGTGCCCGACCCGTTTGCACAAATCAGTTGTTTTACAAAGAGCAAGTTGGAAGTAATGCTCTGTACACATAAAAGATATTCCAGCGAGCTCCTATTCCAGGAAGAGGGTTTTTTCTTGAAAAATGTGTTTCGGTTTTTCTGTCAGAACCCTCTCATCGTCCAAATGCCTTGCCAACAGGATAATTCTACCCGCTTCAAATTTATGCAAAATATAGTTGTTCCGAAAATAAAGCAGCTTGAGGATGCCAGGCCTGGCTAGTGTTCTGCGGGCAGTGGACTCACGTCTGCTATAGGAGAGTCGGGTCATTATTTTCGGAGGTTCCACAAGATGTCTACAAGCTGTGTATTTAGGTTTCTGACACAGGGCGTTAATTGCTGTTGTGATGCTTCTTGCAGCTTGCTCCTCAACAACTTCCATGAGGCTCATTTATTCTTTCTCAGTTCGGTAGGTGTTGATTTATATTGGATTCCTCAAAGAGGAATTAAACAAGAAAACCGATATTTGTTACTTAAAATTTGTATTTCGAGAGTAGTGAATCATCTTAAGGCAACCACAAGCGCTTGCCACCGATTCCAATAACGTCAGGACCGAACAAACGTATGGGTCTTGGTGCTGGTGGGCCTTGTGCATCTGGTGGAGGGGCAGCAGTGGCTGCTCCCAAACAGGCTACTGAAAAAGTACAAAAGCGTTCAAGAAATCAGTGGTGTAACTTATTTTTAGGCAACAGTGCTTTTCTTCCCTTCTTTTAAACATGCAATAAGTCTTCCCTTTATAACAAGATTTCTGAAAAATACGAGCTCCAGGCAAAGCCACATTTCTCATTGTCATGAGGTGTCTGTGTGGTGGTGGATGAGAAAGGATGAATGGGTTACTGAGGCGACGCTGGGTGGCACGAGGATTGAGAAGGTCAAGCTTGCTGTACACTTCTCCCAAGCGATCCTCTGGGTGCAGAGGATGGATTGTGAAGTCAGAAAGAATTAAGGGTTGCTTTACATTAGGGAAGGATATCACTGCAAGACGGAGGACAATTGATAGCTTCCAGTCACATAGCCCCGAACTGAGGTGTTCCAGTATGCACTAATTTGCCCATGAACGCTAGCGTTTTTATCTGGTCAATGCCTATGTATTGCCCTCAATAGACCTCTTGCAGTCCACTGAACAGACATAAAACCTAAAAGGTGCCAAAGAGCGAGTTTTTCGAATTTACCCCCGTACACCTTTGGGCAACCTAATGGAGGGCCTTCTAGTAACCTATTTCCACGTTCCCCGCCGCGATTTCTGCAACCATCTGCTGAACGAAAATATAGCCAGGACAAGTGGGAAAATGATGTTTAGCACATTTTAAAACCAACAAACAAAAACATAGGTTTATCATTCATTCTGAATAAACCAAAACGCTCTAACTGTTCTGATCCTCGTCCAGCAAAAAAATTCGTACATTTTGCTTCCGATAAATGTTCTTTTAAAAGTCGAAGCAACATTGCGAGAATTTCAACATCATCGAACTTGGTGGGAAGGCGTACGGCTGAGGGATTCTTCCAGCCAGATACTTTAAAACGTTTCCAACGATAAATGGGCAACAATTGACATAGATCTTCTAGCAACCTTAGTTGGCTGCCACTCTTTTTGTAATCCCATAGATCGGGCATATAAGTAAATTAAATTCCCAGAACATGAAAAGTTACACATTAACTAAATTTTCTCGAAAAAGACAATAGATTTTGAGCACCCACGCAGTACCTACTTTCAGCTAACTCGTACCTACATATAGTTCTGTTAGAACATTTCAGCTGAAAGCAAAAGAGAATGTCCTCGAATTCACAGCAGAGTGACTTACGTTGTACAATGCGCGTCATCAGATATTTTATGGTAGTTTAAAATCCCTTACCAACGAATGCGATGGCCACAAGAAATACGAAGATGAACCTCATGTCGATTGATGATGAACTGCGTGGAGTCCTCTTTTTATTTCTCTTTCTACCTCTTCTAATGAAACGACTTGTTTGTTCAGTCAAAACCAACTTCTTTAGTAGTGGTACACAAAATAATGGGAACTAATTAGATACTCTGCTCCCATTACTCGAAAACACCAATTAACAAAAAATATTCTATTTGATAACAATACAATCACGAGGCTGTGGGAGGTCTCCTCGTGTACCCCATCCAAACTAAATGACGTTGCATTTAATTCTTAACAACTTATGGCGTTTGATTCTACTCGAAACAACTCTCAAAACTGTGAAGTAATTCAACAAATATCTGGTTTGTATGATCACACAACTTTCCTCAACCTCTGATTCGACGGTACCCTACACACGCTGTATCTTCGTTACAATATGTAGGCAGTACTCAGTTCACCGCAGACAGTTCCTCGTATCGAAATTCAATTTAATTTTTGACAAAATTTGAAAAATTCTACGAAAATATTGTATGCACACAACTTTCCTCAGCCCCACTATTCAACTTTTTTTTTCACTCTAGCTACTAATTTATCCAGTTGGTTCTTCGAAATTTTTGATATTTTATGCGTCTGAGTCCGAAAAACACTTTTTGGGAAAATAGTCTGTGTGTTAGTCTGTGAACGATTTTTAGAGAGAACCACCGTACCAAATCCACTCAAACTTGATATCTAGCCCGCAGGTTACCATGGGGCGCAAAAATAAGGGCATAGGCAAAATCCACCCAAAGTTAACTATAGTTATCATAGTGATCAAATTTTTTTTCTCAAAAACGGCTCTAACGATTTTGATTAAATTTTGTATATTGATAGCTCTCAATAAGAGAATCATACCATAAAATTCCCATTCGTGGGAAAATGATGAGAGCAGCACAATAAATCATCAAAATTTTCGACGAAAAGCGTTTTTAATGCATTTTTACTTTCCGCTACCCGAAGGGAAGGAAAGTATAGTAATCGGCCCAAAAAAAAAATTTGGGTTTTCTTCAGATCTTTACGTTTTGAGGCCTACTGAGCCTAAAAAACCTAATTTCGGCGCGTGGTCCGTGTGTATGTGTGTGTGTGTGTGTGTGTGTGTGTATGTGTGTGTGTATGTGTGTGTGTCTGTAGTTCGATTTGCGGGAGAACGGCTGATCCGATTGAGCTGGTTCTTTTTGTTTTGTTCGTTATTTTTTGCAGACACCAAAATAAGGTTAAGGGGCGATTTCGATCGGTGTGAAGCGGGGGGTGGACTAAAATATACCAAAACCTAGGGTTTTTCGCATTTTTCTCGAAAACGGCTCTAACGATTTTGATTAAACTTTCAAATTATCTTCTCCTAATCAATACCTAACTTTTCTTCTCTATACATATCTCCATGAAAATACGGTGAACGGAGATATGGGCCCCTGCAGCAAAAATAGGGTTTTTACGCTTTTTGGCATAACGGCTTCAGCGATTTCCACCAAACTCACAGGATGTTTTCAAATAGTTAATACCTACATATTGTTCTCAATAAATGTTCCTGTGACGGTCCATTGAACAGAGATAAAAATTAAAATTTGTCAAAAATAACGTTTTTTCGAACATTTTCGTAAATTCCAGGGTAACTTCTTCACCAGATGTGATAAATCCTAATGGAGTGTCTTTTGGTCACTCATACCAACATTTCGTTCTCTATAATTATTTCTGTATATATATGTTGAACGGAGATATAAGCCAAGTTAACTCAGAAAAGGAGATTTGTCGAATATTAATTTATCGGTATTCCAATTTTCTCAAAAACGGCTCTAACGATTTCGATCAAACTTACGGAGTACTCTCAGCTAACTAGTCCCTACATTTTCTTCTGAATAAATGTTCCTGTAAAAATGCGTTGAACGAAGATATAGCACCCGCATATGTAGCTGGTGTTCGAACTTAAAGGGGTGGCGGAAAGTCGTGTGTTGCTACGCACCAGATATTTTTCCTTATAAACTCCGCTGGAGTGTTAGTAGAATGTTAAAAAAAATTGGTATTTTAGCCCAATTCAATACCTAAAGGGCGAGTGTTTAAAAACGCTCATGAGATATATGGGGCTCACTCCAGAAATTCTGGAATTTCAACTACCGCCGTTTCGCTTACTACCAGTTCTAAATGTTTTTACCCAATAACTCTACAAAAGTAATTACTATCCTTCTTCAAAAAATTTGTGTTTACAGCCTCATTAATTATCTGTGTACCAATTGCTCAATAATGGTCCTGGAATGAGTACGAGCAGCACAATAAATTCCGGAACTGTAAGCGCTACCGTGTTGTTTGACCAAGTTCAAAGGGACTGAGTGATAAATGAATTGATTAAATAGAATTAGCCATGTACAAAGTGAATTGACGTAGAGCTAAGGAAAGTTGTGTGTTGCAACGCACCAGATATTTTCTCAATCGGGTTTGCAGACACACACACACACATAAGTCTGCTTTCTTCTCATAGTGATCGTTTCTTAACCCTCCAAAGAATGTTTATCGGTCATGAAGGTTGTAGTTTCGTTAGTGTGTGGGGGCCCGGGACTCATCGGTCGAACCAGTGGAGGTGCAGCAGGCAGCGTCATTTAGCCACTCTTCCAGTACCGAACTGTTACCCATGTGCTGCGTACCATGCAGAGGTATGACACTGAAGAATCCATGTAAAGTACACAGGGGAGGCTTAACTTGGTTTCTGACCTGATCTAACTATTCACTTGGGTGACAAGTCTCAACATTTTAGCAATAAAGCGGACGAAACAGCTATACGCAGTCAGAGCTGGATGGTGTGTTTTCTCATTATAACAACCGTCGCCTAATGTTGTAGGAATTACAAAGAGTAGCACGTGGTATTTTATTTCCTCTGGACGGGAGGTGGAAGACGTGCAGGATGGAGTGTCTATTGGAGAAGAGAAGTGGAATGCGCACTAAAAACGGTCTATGAACGCGTTTGAGCAAAAACGGCTGAACCAAATCGGCTCAAACTTGATATCTAGCCTGCAGGTTACCATGGGACGCCAAAATAAGGGCATAGGCAAAATCCACCCAAAGTTAACTATAGTTATCATAGTGATCAAATTTTTTTTCTCAAAAACGGCTCTAACGATTTTGATTAAATTTTTTATATTGATAGCTCTCAATAAGAGAATCATACCATAAAATTCCCATTCGTGGGAAAATGACGAGAGCAGCACAATAAATCATCAAAATTTTCGACGAAAAGCGTTTTTAATGCATTTTTTTCCTTATAAACTCCGCTGGAATGTTGGTAGAATGTTTAAAAAAATTGGTATTTTAGCCCAATTCAATACCTAAAGGGCGAGTGTTTAAAAACGCTCGTGAGATACATGGGGCTCACTCCAGAAATGCCTGAATTTCAACTACCGCCGTTTCGCTTAATACCAGTTCTAACAGTTATTACCCAATAACCCTGCAAAAGTGATAACTATCCTCCTTCAAAAAATTTGTGTTTACACCTCATTAATTTTCTGTGTACCAATTGCTCAATAATGGTCCTGGAATGAGTACGAGCAGCACAATATATTCCAGAACTGTAGGCGCTACAGCTTCCTGCTGCTGTGAAGTGTTGTTTGACCTAGTTCAAATGAACTGAGAGGTAAATGAATTGATTAAGTTGACACAGCCAAATAGAAATTGAATTGACGTAGAGCTAAGGAAAGTCCGTCTCCTCTGGCTTGTGAGTTACTGTGGGCAAGCGCTTTCGATGTAAAGACATCATCGTCTGGCCGTTTAGTCAGTACTGGAGTCAGTCAGTTGGTCGTGGTCTTTATATACAAAGAGAAAGGTGAAGGGAGTGATGGAGCGTTGGGGAAGGGGCGGGGAGAGGTCTTTTTGGTCAGTCTTGTTAGTAGTACCTTAGCCGGACTGGCTGTGTTAGGTATTAAAGAAATTGGGTTGTGTCCGCCAGTAGGCAAATACTAAAGTTAACGTACCTGTTAGGTGAGTCCGTCTCCTCTGGCTTGTGAGTTACTGTGGGCAAGCGCTTTCGATGTAAAGACATCATCGTCTGGCCGTTTAGTCAGTACTGGAGTCAGTCAGTTGGTCGTGGTCTTTATATACAAAGAGAAAGGTGAAGGGAGTGATGGAGCGTTGGGGAAGGGGCGGGGAGAGGTCTTTTTGGTCAGTCTTGTTAGTAGTACCTTAGCCGGACTGGCTGTGTTAGGTATTAAAGAAATTGGGTTGTGTCCGCCAGTAGGCAAATACTAAAGTTAACGCATTCTGTTAGGTGAGTCCGTCTCCTCTGGCTTGTGAGTTACTGTGGGCAAGCGCTTTCGATGTAAAGACATCATCGTCTGGCCGTTTAGTCAGTACTGGAGTCAGTCAGTTGGTCGTGGTCTTTATATACAAAGAGAAACCCCAACGCTCCATCACTCCCTTCACCTTTCTCTTTGTATATAAAGACCACGACCAACTGACTGACTCCAGTACTGACTAAACGGCCAGACGATGATGTCTTTACATCGAAAGCGCTTGCCCACAGTAACTCACAAGCCAGAGGAGACGGACTCACCTAACAGGTACGTTAACTTTAGTATTTGCCTACTGGCGGACACAACCCAATTTCTTTAATACCTAACACAGCCAGTCCGGCTAAGGTACTACTAACAAGACTGACCAAAAAGACCTCTCCCCGCCCCTTCCCCAACGCTCCATCACTCCCTTCACCTTTCTCTTTGTATATAAAGACCACGACCAACTGACTGACTCCAGTACTGACTAAACGGCCAGACGATGATGTCTTTACATCGAAAGCGCTTGCCCACAGTAACTCACAAGCCAGAGGAGACGGACTCACCTAACAGGTACGTTAACTTTAGTATTTGCCTACTGGCGGACACAACCCAATTTCTTTAATACCTAAGGAAAGTTGTGTGTTGCAACGCACCAGATATTTTTTTTTTCTCAAAACTGCTCTACTAATTCAATTCATTTTCCACGCAGTTCATTTGAACTAGATAAAAAACCGCTTCACGGTGGCAAATCTTCGCGTTTCCCAGTACCATCGAACACATAGGGAAGCAGAATGAGAGATGTACAATAAGGAAAGTAATTCGAAATTAAAGGATGAAGATGTGTGTATTAAAAAAATGAGTTCTCTTAAGGAAATGTATATACAAGGGAAGCTTGAGCAAAGAAATAAATAAATGAATTTAATATTCGTTGGGGCTCTTGATGAAAAATACGGCGAATGTGACGGCGTGAGGTGCAGAAGAAAATTGGATTGATGTTACCGGTAGGAAGTGGTCTGAAGCAGCAGATGATGATAGAGGGGGATAATGGGATGAAGCACAAAGGGTGGTGTCGCGGTAATCACATCGAACGTAGGTAAACTGCAAGAGATGTAGAACAGCCAGGCGGAGGAAAGTCGATGGGGGTGATGCCAGTTTTGGTGTGTCTTGATGGGTATTGGGTGTGAAAGAAGTTTTCAAGGCCTCGTTCGTTTGCTGCCCCTTACTGTTGTGGGCCGCAAGAGCAGAGGAGAGCACAGAGTTGTATGGGCCTTAGAAATTTTCACCCCAATGTTAACCAGAAATGTTTGCTAATTTATTGTGCTGTTCTCGTCATTCTTCCAAGGATGATAATTTTATAGTATTGTTGTGTTATTTTGAGCTGCCTATACAATTTAATTAAAATCGATACAGCTGTTTTTGAAGAAAAAAATTTGGTGTTTTGATCACTGTGATAACTATAGTTAGTTTTGCGCAGATTTTGCCATACCCTTATTTTGTCATGAAAACCAGTGATTTTATGTAGAACTAAGGAAAGTTGTGTGATGCAGCACACCCGATATTTCAATTGAGAAAATTACGTATTATTATTATTAAATTGTATTACAATAACCACGAACCTTCCCAACAAAATCGTGTTGACAGTCTATATACAGGTTAATCAATAAATGTGAAAGAAGGTGAGCAAAACAAAAAAACCAGATCCCTAAGCTAAGTATACTGAACGTCAAGTTAAGTTCTACCAAGCTCGAAAAAGTTTGCACTAGTCGC
Source organism: Pachypeltis micranthus (assembly GCA_020466155.1). NCBI lineage: Eukaryota > Metazoa > Arthropoda > Insecta > Hemiptera > Miridae > Pachypeltis > Pachypeltis micranthus. Next base: position 27,142,388 of record CM035771.1, on the reverse strand, counting down.
TACAGCGATAAAAATCGCCGAGAAAAGTTGTGTGGTGCGTCCTATCAGATAGTCTAACGTATCCCCAACTATATTAACTCAAGCTCACGACTTAACTAGACCCAATTATGTATAAAACTTTCCCAACTTTTCATTCGTACAAGATTATTGAGAGGACCCCCTCTAAAGGCTCAATTAGTTTCTTCAGTACAGAACGAATTCAGACAGGTTTAAGGGTTGCCAACGAAAGCCGGTAAATGTTACGCAATTAATCTTTATTGATCACAATGTTGAATCAAATATACCGACAGCGCCGTTGACACGATATTAAACGAACGTTACGGTATATTTCGTTTACTTGTACTTATTAATAAATATATTTTCCAATCAGGTATGCATATAAAAAAAAGAAGAAAACAACGACGTAAACAATTAATAAGCGGAAGGAAATCTGTAAAGTGAAAACACAAATAAAGAAGGGGGCGGACAAAACAAAAGACGTATGTACAATATAATACTTCAGTTAAAAAGTGTACTGTAACAAAGCTCTATATTTATAATATTTATAACGATTTTTTTTCTCATCAATTCAAGCGTATTAACATGTATTACTAAGGTGTATTAGAGGCAACGTAAGCGAAGCACAAGGAGGAAAGGGAACGAGGGGGGGGGGGGTTGAAGAGGGAGCAACACACCTTACGAACGGAAATATTCGTAACGTTACAAAGAACCAAAATAACGCGGCGTTAAGATTTAAAAAAAAAGTTGACGAAAAATTGTGAAACAACAAAAAAATAACGAAGTCGTCCAGAAAACAATTGGCACAGTAATGGGGGATGGGGGGAGGGTGATAGGGAGGGTCATGATGGGAAGAAGGGTCATTTCGTATCCTTCGCAAATATTGAAGAATAGCAAATTCTAGCGACGATGGCCACCATTTGTTCCAAGCTACCACGATATTACCCACAATTCTATCACTAAGACTTGACTGTATCGATAAAAACTGGCGTGATGTACTTCGCACACTTTCGAGACGAACGAACAAAGAAAAAAAAAAAAAGGAGGAGCACCAGAATAACCGGTAGATAAGCAAACTCTTTTCGCGAGGGAAATCCAAACTGAGTAAATCAAAGCGCAACAATTTAGGTTTTATGAAAAATAATTGCGATTCGTCGAGACAAACTACACATTTCAACAACTTTTCTCTTTACTAAAAAAATACTCTGTTGCCCGTGTGCCCCTTTTAGGTCAACTGACCACGCATCAAGTCGACTTCAGTTTCTGCGGTCCATCACAAAGCTTACTCGCACGATCTTTCGGCCCAAAATTCTTTGATACGAAGATTAAGACGATTCTTTCAACAAAAAAAAGCGATGGGAAATGAAGAGTATTCGAGCGTGACATACTTTTTTTGTGGTTAATTTAACCCGCTAAGATTATACTGGCTCGTCCAGTCGGACACTCACCTAATGCTTTGTCTTTTTTTTTTCAAATCATTTGTTTCCAATCACGTTTATAAATACCTTTATATACAAAGTCATACGTACATTAATTCTATTAGTTTACAACATTAATAACTATCGCCGACAAAACCACGAGTTAACGAGTTCGACGAAGAGAAGAGCGCATTTCTACTCATTGCTCTCACCGCTTCGTGCTAGTTACCTTTTTTAAAATAGAGATTTAGCTTTGTTTGTTGGTTTTTGGTTACTAGAGTAATTTAGTTAAATACATGAATAGATTATATTGACTAAATGACGAGCGCCATATCCCTTTTGCTGGGGAGGTTGACTTTTTTCCCCTGCCAAAGGCTATTGTGAATCGTGAAGGCGTCGATTGTCACCGTCAAATGCTTCGTGTGCACTTGGGAAAAGCATTTGCCGCCGGAATTGTATCTGCAACAAAAAGACGTTTTCGTAGAGTGCAGAAATTAATGACGTGATTTATCACAATTTCCGAAATAGCGACGGGACTTGGGGACGAATTAATCCGAAACAATTATCGACGTTGTTGGGACTGTACGGTGTTTATCATGGTGATGCAAAACACTCGCCAAATAGCTCTACGTTGCTCCATTCGAAGTGCAACAAGTTCAGCGACTGATTGAAGAGGTTCCCCACACGCCTCAGTTTTCACATTCGTCGCCACCTCCAGAGCTGTCGCAGTGTATCCTCGAAGAGCTGTTCACTGAAGTGGGGCAAGGCAAAGAAAACATTCCTACACTCTCCCGGAGTATCCTAGTTGTACGAGGCGAAAAAAAGAGTGTCCATACTCCTGTGAAGTCTGGCAGCATGTTTACCAGATCAATTGGGAATTCGCCATTCAGGCAACTCTGTGAGAGTCTGCAGGGGCCTTAAGTTAGACGAACATTAATGTTGGAGCGAGACGTTCTTGTAAAATTGAATTATTATCCTTCTTCTGTAACGCATGCGCGAATTTTAGGGTTTGAAAATCGAGCATTTGCTGTTTCTCAGAACAAATAACCAGAAACAAAAAATAACTTATCCCCATCCTCTCAGAAACCAAGTCTACCATTTGTATTCACTCACTTGATCAGAGAGGGACGTTTATTTGAATCTTGCTTACAATTCAATAACTAGACAAAATGCTAAAGAGAATGCCCTACCAATGAGCTCAAGTAAAATGCTTAAACTTTTTCAAGATAAGGTTTACGTAATGTGATTCTTCGCTCATTTTGTCACTAAACCATGTTACCCCCACAGTAATACTTTTTTTGAAAATCAATGCGCCCCCACCTACAAATATAAATGCGAGAACATACGTAGCAAATGAACACGTCACAAAACGCTCCTCAACCTGTAAGAAACTCTGCAATCCAAAGAAGACTTGATTCCCATATGGGACTATTGGAATACTCCAACTTGGACTCCGCTTGAGAAAGAAAGAAATTGATGTCAACAAATTTGCAGCCGGACGCTCTGACGGCCGTGCAAGAAGTCGATCCAGATCATTCATGGGAGGGAGCTCGGTAAAATTTCTATTTTGCTCTTCAGCGACTGTTGAGCATGTAATGAATGGCATTTGATAAACTGACTGGTCGCGATTAAACAGCATCTTTAGTATGGTACATAACACAATATCACTAGGCTTTACTGTAATACGTTAAAGTAACATTAGACAGTCGATGCAGACAAATACGTAATTGAATTGATATGCTCACTTGAAAAATTTGTCAAACATGCGATCCGTGACTTGTTTAGGGCCAGTTCCGTACAGTTTTATAACTTCTTCAGATTCAGGATAGTACTCGTAGAGGGCTCTAAATTGACACCCAGCGTCCCTGAAGAGAACGAGGAAGTGTTTGGCTTCAGACCGATTCATTTCTTCGATGACTCTAAACTTCGCTGTTTGGTTGACTACACCAGGGAAGACACAATACTCAACGGCGTTAAGGACGATGCCCTGAACAAATACAAAAGACAACGTTAAGGGTAAATTACGTCGCTCCTTTGCAACTACTCTGTTTAAAAGGCGAACTAATCACTGCACTTTGGAGGCGCAATGATGCCACAGTACTAATTACAAGACTTCAAAATTGGAACTATTCGTCTGGTTTCGCAACTAAATCCTTACTTTTTCCCACAAAAATCACACATGTACGATCCAATTCAGGATCTTGACTTGGTTCAAGATTTCTTTAGTATTTTGTTGCATAACCCGGAAGACAACAGTGAAGATAAAGCAGTAACGTAAACCGCCTTACTATTATGAAAACAAATCCAAAATTGTGATACAGACACAATACTGAACTGCAGCCACCCTGAGACGCTCTAAAGAGCTCATCCTTTGTACACAAAACTTGGAAGACGCCGATTCTAATAATTTTGGAAGCGCCCCTCAAGAAGACATTCTTAAGAACGGATTCGTGTTGGCAATTGTTCTCTAGACGTGGAAGGTACTGTTTCATTGCCGAAACATTCAGTATGGTGGTTACTAGCACCAGGGGCGAGCATCTGGACTTCCTAGGGGAAGCAGAGCTCTTAACGTAACTTCTAAAAGCTTCACACACTTGAAGTGTGTGTAGTTAACCCTCGTCCGCTAGAACATTAATAGGTAGTGTTATTAGCTTTGAGTGATTTCTACGAGTACCCCTTTTTACTTTCCTTGGCTCTACAAAGTAGAAAGGAAAGTTATGTAATCGGCTGAAAAAAAATTTTGAGTTTTCTTCAGATCTTTACGTTTCAGACCCTCCTGAGTCCGAAAAACAATATTTGGGAAAATGGTCTGTGTGTCTGTGAACGATTTTTAGAGAAAACCACCGTATCAAATCAGCTCAAACTTGATATCTAGCCCGCAGGTTACCATGGGACGCCAAAATAAGGGTATGAACAAAATCCACCGAAATTTAACTATAGTTATCATAGAGATGAAAGCACCAAATATTTTTTTTCTCAAAAACGGCTCTAACGATTTTGATTAAATTTTTTATATTGGGAGCTCCCAATAAGGCAACTATACCATAAAATTCCCATTAATGGGAAAAAGACGAGAGCAGCACAATAAATTACCAAAACTTTCGACAAAATCGATTTTAGCGCGGTTTTTAGAGAAAACAACCGTACCAAATCAGCTGGAACTTGGTGTATAGCCTACAGGTTACCATGGGACGCAAAAATAAGGGCATAGGCAAAATCCACCCAAAGTTAACTATAGTTATCATAGTGATCAAAACACCAAATTTTTTTTCTCAAAAACGGCTCTAACGATTTTGATTAAATTTTTTACATTGATAGCTCTCAATAAGAGAATCATACCATAAAATTCCCATTCGTGGGAAAATGACGAGAGCAGCACAATAAATCATCAAAATTTTCGACGAAAAGCGTTTTTAATGCATTTTTTCCTTATAAACTCCGCTGGAATGTTAGTAGAATGTTAAAAAAAATTGGTATTGTAGCCCAATTCAATACCTAAACGGCGAGTGTTTAAAAACGCTCATGAGATATATGGGGCTCACTCCAGAAATTCTGGAATTTCAACTACCGCCGTTTCGCTTACTACCAGTTCTAAATGTTTTTACCCAATAACTCTGCAAAAGTAATTACTATCCTTCTTCAAAAAATTTGTGTTTACAGCCTCATTAATTATCTGTGTACCAATTGCTCAATAATGGTCCTGGAAAGAGTACGAGCAGCACAATAAATTCCGGAACTGTAAGTTACTACCGTGTTGTTTGACCAAGTTCAAATTAACTGAAGGTAAATAAATTGATTAAGTAGACAAAGCCATACATATAGTGAATTGACGTAGAGCTAAGGAAAGTTGTGTGTTGCAACGCACAAGATATTTTTCTGCTATTTACGTTTTGTTCATGACTTTCTATGTCGCTCTCCTTTAACTATGTTGCATGTTGCATATTTAAAAATACGTCTCTTCTCATGACTAACCTGCACAAGTATGGCTCTGGTCTGTCAGGCACCGCTCTAACCCCCTTGACACACAAGGCGCTCAGGAGAGGGCATATATATAGTCTTCTGACTGTCCCAGTGATGGGATGTGCACTGTGCCCAGATGGCCTATTGTGCCAGTCCTATTGTCTTACAGGACAATGCCTAGCTTTCTGAGGAAAGCCAGGTAGTTCCTGAAGGAGTCCTCGTTGGTATCCATCCTGGGAGAAGTGGTGCCAAAGATGAAAAGTCGCTCCCTCTCAAGTCTCCCACACTGGGCCAGGGAGTCTCCTCATCCGTGCCACACCACCAGCATCAAGGGGTGTCGGCTATACCCATCACATAGATGTGTTTAATGTAAGGTGGGTGCGGCGAGATAATAGAAATCCATCTTATAAAAGACGAGTTAAGCCGATGATGGTCTAGTAAACCGAAACGCGTCTACAAGTTATCATTGTCTTTATTTTACCCGTGGAAATAGACTACTTCGGTTTAACTCGTCTTTTATACATGTGTTTGTTCATACTGCAGTGCCCAGTTATGTTCCCAACAATCTGCCTTAAGTCCTTCCTCTCCATCCTCAGAAGGGTGTCTTATCTCACTTGATTGCTCAGAGACAAAGCGTTTGGAGTGTCTTACTCCTGCAGCGTTCCAGATTGTCTGATGCAGTCTTCTGGCGTGTTCTCTCACAGTCCTTTTTACTAGTGACAGAGAAATCCCACAATGGCCCAATAGGTACCATAGACAAACCGCATCTGGCCAGAGGGTACGCCCTCTCATTTCCAATGATCCCCTTGTGTCCTGGGATTCAATACACATTAACTCTATTCGCACTTGCTAGCGAGTTAAGCCGCATCCTGCACTCTCGCACCAGTTTTGACGCAGTGCAGTAGTTCATTTGCGCCTTGCACGACGCTTGATTATCAGTTAATATATTCATAGTTCTGTTGCTACATCAGGCATTAGGATCTCTGCTTGAAAAACCAATGAAGTGGGACCTAGGGCAATATACGTCCCACTCCTTCCAGAGCCACTTATCCACACCCAAGATCCTGTTCCCTCTGGAGTTTTCGATCCATCTGTGAAGATGTTGATGCCATTGGGAGGCCGAAACTGGCGACTCTCGCTGTTCCATGGTCCTCCCAATGGCTGAACATTATATTTCCTCTCGAGCTCGTACATGGGCATAATTGCGTCTGTGATCATACTGAGCTCCTTAAAGGTCTCAAGCTCCCTGAATATAGCCAGGTGTCGACAGGTTTGTACCTTGGCTAGGCTGCTGCCATTCACTCCAATGGCAGCTCTATGCCACCACATGATATTATTGGTCTCACTAAGGCTTTGTAGAGCCAGCAGGCCATACTGGGCTTTAGGCCCCATGTCCTCTCGCACATTCTCTGACACGTCCAAAAGGCCGTTGTTGCCTTCTTGGTCACGTATCTGATGTGATCTTTCCAGACTAGTTTCCTATAGAAAGGGAGGGGGCATAACGCTTCTACATGGTCGCAGGGGTGGGAGGGAGGCAAAAACCGCCAGCCTGCGGATGGCTGCATAGATTGAGAAAGTGGCCACCCCCTCGACTAGGGCAGTAAGCGCAAACGTGTGTGATATTAGGCTATAATCTTCACTTTCATACGTACAAGTTAGACACACACACAAATGGCTATAACATTATAAAGAACTGGTGAGCAACTCAGTGGCTAAACTATACTAGAAGTGACATAGCCTCATCTCGCCAGTTCTTTTCAGTCCAGTCCCCTTGCATGTAGTAAGTGTCTCTTGTAAATAAAGTGAGGTTCTTTTTAAAAAGTAAACTTCCTTCCCATTGACTTTTACTTACATGTAATTGAATGAGGTTAGAAAACGATGGGACTAAGTACAAAGAATGTGAACTCTTCCACCAGTATAAACTGGTAAAACAACAGAAAACTTACTATTAAACACATGACTAGTAATTGACGGCACACTACCTTGTTGCTTTTCGTAGCAGGCTGTTTGTACAATCGAGGGCCATTATAGTCACTTCCAGCGTCAGACATGTTGTCATCGAACCTCCGCCGTGAGGCAGGAAGAGAACCAGGTCCTGAAGGGGATGGAACTCGTCTTGGAGGAGTAGCTCGCCCAAGACCCGAATCTGTGTCCCCGTATCTATACGCTAGGCTATCCTGATCACAACTCGACCCTGTGCAGACATGAAAACACGCCCATTAATATATCTACAGCTGCGTGATAAATTAGGTTGATGATGGATGCAACGTTCATTGCCTTCCTCGAGACAGTATAGATGGCTATTTGTACGAGGACTAATACAGTGGTTGTTTCCATCATTGTAAACAAATCTGGAATCAAAGAATATGTTCAAGGTGCATGATTTAAATTTAAATTTTTTAAATTCGGAAATGCATCCAGTTTTCTGTGTATAGCACATTTAAATCATTTCGACGATTTATATACAATAAAAATGGTTTTAGCTTCGGTGAGTTAAGAGTAGACGTGCGCTGACAATAAGTATTACAAATATTATTGTAGGAGCAATTCTTTAGGGGCGTCCACTTCTAATTCAAACCCAAAGTTCAGCCCATTGACGACATCAACGGATACCATTTTGTTACAGAAGTGAATCACATCTTGTTTCTTGAAATGTATAAACATGTGAAGCTGTGTTGACACAAATTGTTGACTCAGCTCAGAGTTTTGCTGGAGTGTCTTTAACTCTGCCCAGGGGCTAGTCCATAGGAATTACCGAAGGAAAACTTCTCAACGATGGTTTTTGTTTATGCCAACAATCAATAGTTTACTTCTGGGGTTGGGTGATTAATCAACGGCACCCGTCAGCCTTTTCTTCACAGCTCCGCTTCACACCACCCATATCATAATGGGAGGTAATCTACTCGCTAGCTGACTCACGCCAATCTTCATCTTCTGGAGCTACTGTGGGGCCTTCGAACTACTCTTGTCACAGCTTGTCATCCGCATCAGGAATTATCAGCATGCTGCAGCTTGTCTCACCGTGCTGCTGATCATCCATTGTTTCTTCAATTTAAGATTAGAGGTCCTCAGCATCCACTACTCCGTAAAGTCTGTGGTTTCAATTTGCGATGCTTCGTTCTTCGAATTACCCTCTTAATCAATGCTCTTGCAACTTCACTTACTACAGCTCCAAAAAAGACACGAGGGCCTCATTCTACTCATTCTCTTTCAACCTCATTCATTGGTATTGCCATAAGCAATCGTTTTTGCCGCTTCAGAACGAGGTAAAGAAAAAAAAAACTATTCTACGAAATTCATCTTCTGTTAGCGTCTCTCGTGATTTCTCCGTTTTCAACTGACCCGTTGAACTTTTGACATGGGTGTGCTCAAAGTTTTCCTTTTATTTAATTAACAATTTGTTATTTTCCTCTTTTTGAAGGTTTAAACGTTTATTTTATTTCTTGCATGAGCTACAAATCTATCTTTGATTTATAATACATTCTAATATTGAAGCGAGTGAAGTTCAGTTCGCTCAAACAAATATAAAATTATTTCGGAATTAACTAAGAACACTTTTGACTGTTGAATCAAACTGTCCAGATATTTTATCTAGAATTACAACACCCAGACGGTATCTGTCTCCTTATTCTCAACAAAGTACAACTACACCTGCCAACAAAACATGAACAGTGAACTGTCGTCGAGTTTCTTAACATAAATTTTTCAATTGATAAAACAGAATGGAGTAGAGTGAAGGAACATGCAACTGGAACCTGTTTCATAGCAATGTAGGCGTCAATTGAACGAACTTCGCGCTACTATACATACGTCTAGATACGATCGCTTAGATCTACGTCTAGATACGATCGCTTGTCCGAAAAATACAGACACACTTTGCATTAGAACAGTAGGAAACATGATTTTATTTACTGGTACAAACACTTGGGAGCAGCGAAGCATAATTATTAATGAATCAATATTGTTAATTTATAATTACCCTTATTTTGACAATGCTACTAATAGTTAATTATATTAAGTAAAAATAATGAAGCAGTGCATGAAGCGTTAATGTGATAGCGTCGTAACAACAGAAAGAGAAACTGAATGCACAAATACATTAAGCGCATGTAGATAGCGATAGATAATCCATAGAACACCATTTCTTAAGCTAATACAAATTATCGACAAATGCATTTAGGAGCTCCAGTTATTCACTTCCTGTGATGTATCGGGGATTGGAGAGAAATTAGAAGCAGTACTCAACTTGTAAGAACGGAATATATAATGGCGGTAGACAAAGGGAACAAACGACCGGGGAGATAATTGGTGGGGGCGGCGGCACAGCCTTCTGAATCGACCCATCGGTATCCAGTGCCACTAGCTGTGTTAATGGTGGGTATGGTACACTTCCCCTGGACGTTCCATCCTTTTTTCCTTTGAAATTTCACGGCTACGATTCAACTGGTACTTCATCTCGCGAATTACCTGTTATTTAATTGAAAGCTTCAATTCTAACCCGATGTTTTGGCATAAAAATTCCATACTAATTAATACGGTTCTGGTATAATGCCACCAATTCAAGTAGAACATTGTTACACCAGACATGATCACATCAAAATTCTGGATCTCAAAGAGTTTCCTATTCAATCTGCTTGACCTCGAACAAGTTCATGATTTAAATTGGGAAAGGGGAGAGCGCTGAGGAAACTCTCACACTGGTTCTTTTTATGTCAGCTCAACTGCATGCCCACAGTTGCACATAGAACTCATCAACTAAGATCTGTGCTGAAGGTGACCAGAACTTTGCGATTCGTTCTTCGAAGGTCTTTCAAGGAGCCTCAAGAAGACAGACTGTGAGCCATAAGCCTCTATGGGCGACCTGAATGTGCTGATCAGTAAACAGTCGAATCGATGCAAACCCCCTTCAAGAGCTCCAACCCGTCACCCAATGAAGTGAGCACGCCAAGTGGCAGGTGGCTGAGGAAAAACATCAGCTAATAATCATTAAGGAAAAATTACATATTCAACTGTCAATACGTTTTGGCGGCCATAGACTCCTCCTTGAGAAGCAAGTCGAGTACTTACGAGTCAATAGAGGTGAGAGGTGGCGTTTAAGCCAACACTTCCAGTCCAGCAAAGGCACTACCTCATAACGAGCAATTAGCAAGGTCACTAGGGGTGTGTGTTACTGTGACACAATCCTCGTGTAAAAGGCCATTTACTTAGGCGTGGTTGGTTACCACTTCTTTGTCTGGGGTAATAAACTCACAATCAATCAAAGGAAAGTACTGACACAATCCCAGAGAAGTGTGCTTCTTCGGATCACCAAGTCCTAAAAGACAGCATCCACTGAAGCACTTCAAGTGATTACTAGCCATTTACCTGTTGGCTTTTCCATTGAGTGCACAGTGGACAAGTGGAGAGTAAAAAGGGAGCTTCCACTGCTCTGGGCTGAACTCTGCATAGACCTCCTCACTGGACGAAAAACTGCTGCGCTAAATAAAGGTAAGAAAAATGGGAATCCAGACTTTCGACTGGTATAACTGTCTCATGAGGGTTTTGATGATGAAACGGGCGTATTAAAGGTGAGCTTAAATGTAGCTTACAATAATTTTTAACAAAACCAATAACCAGAACTAACAAAAAATATTCAGCATCACTGCATCATACCTGTCTTTAAAACGATAATTGTAGATAAGTAATTATCTGGCCTTACAGTGAATTCAACAGATGTTAATTTCTTACGACAATAACAACAAAATTAAGTGCTATCTGCAATAAAAACGTTAGTGGAATTAGTAAGGTGTAAGCCCACGAACCAGCCAGTGATGTGTGGATAAAGGTGAAAAAGCGTTTAGAACTAGTGAAATTTCAGTGCCCAGAGACTTTTAAGGATTAAATCGTTTTCCCATTAAATAATAAACTGGTCATTACTTCTCGAAATTGGCATTTGAACTTCAACGAAAAATATGGGGTAAGGGGGTAAAGTGGGTTACAAAGATAAGGGCTTGGGAGGAGGTAGGGAGGAAAATGAAGTAGGAGCCCATAAAAGGACCAACACCGTTTCCAATTGTGACAAGAATAACAATACGAGTAATCGTAACTGTGAATGACAATTCGAGTTAGGTTTTCCATTTCCGTTTTATGATTGGCGACAAAATAAATGGAAATGCTATATGTGAACGTTTTAAGGGTGTAATTTATCAACCTATGCAGTACTAACGAATCACAATGAAAATACTCGTAAAAGGCTTCTTTGGCCAATAGGAGGCCGCCTAATGCATTTCCTTATTAAGTGTGGAGCCACTAGACAATTTTCCTAACCAGCCTCCTTTTATTTTTCAGGAATTTTAACAGTTCAAAGGTGTCACAGGTAGAGCAGTGAATGGTAAGACTTCTTACAGGAGCCTCAGCATTCATTTTCAACATTCTGAGCCAACACGAAGCGCCGTTTTTACAGAACATCTTGCCTCCTCCTTCTTTTTCTTCGTGTTTTGGGCATTAAACATCCTCTCTTCTTTTATAGCTCGGTTAGGCACACCTTTTCCACAGCTTGGGTGACAGTTCGAAGCACTTGATGGGTTTCTGCCTTAATTTTGTGGATCTGCATGAGTCTCCTGAGAAGACCTTCGAAGAAGGCATTCCTAAGTGCAGGCCCGATGAACGAGCCCTGTGGGCACCCCCTTCCTTATCATTCTCTGGACTGAGGCATGCTCATCGCAGCAGTCTGTCAGGTAATTTCCAGCAAGTACAGGTTATGAGGAACTCCCCGGCCTTTGGGTTCATTGAGGAGCGCTGCAACAACGTAGTTAGCTGGGAAGCACTGAAGGTTTCAACAATGGTGCCTGTCAGGTTGCAGCCAAAGACTCCTTTCAGAGATTGTAACATCAAGATCTCTAACGTGTTGCCTATTATAGACAAAATGCTGAGTGGTCTGCATGATCATGGGCCCCCCTGATTGCAGTCGCTTGATTTTTGAAGCGCAACGCCATGCACCTGCAGGCAGTCATTAAATAAATTAAGGAGGCCGCTGGAGATGGTCCCCAGCCTTCCTTAGCGTATTTCTATCCATCTTTTCTGACCCAGGTGATTCGTTGGGCTTCAAGGTCGCTAGGGCCTGGCCAAGATCGCCTGTTGTCCAACTGGGACGTCTAGCACATTCGAAGGGTCCACAATCAGCTCCCTTGCCCTCCCTCCCCTAGCACAGTGTTCTAATGTGATGTTTTTTATGCTTCATGTCAATAGACAACTAAACTTTCACCTTCCTCTATGTACTCCACGGTGCTCCTGTACACACGGTTTTTAAAATTTGTCAGTAGTGTACTCAGTTTCTCCTGCTCTCATTGCAGCTCAAGATCCTGGATATGGTGCTACAGCACAGAAATTAAAAGTAACCCTGATTTCCCTACGCCCAATGATGTCTTTGTTCGAGAACAAAGAATTCATGATCCTCTAGTGCTCCTCCTGGGAAGGATTCCTTGGTTGGGGAGAGAGGGTAGTATCGAGATCATCACCAAAGCCAGAGTGCACTTCCAGTTGGCGACACAGTCAAAACAAGGTCACACATTTTCTCCAGCCCCGCTCTACTGTAAGAAAATGTTTGGTAGGACCCTTTCTGCAGTGATAAAAACACTACAGAAGAACAGAGACAAACTGGTCAGCTTCATCAACCTGACAAACAGAGTATCAGAGGCATTGTCGAACACTGGAATAATTTTGTATGATCAAGTTGAATAAACAGCTCAGGAGGAGGGAGAGAAAACATGACCTGCACCCTCGACTAGCCTGAGTTGCTTCTAGGCAACCACATTTCAGTTTATTTATAAACCACCCACAGGGTTTAGTTGATGTGAAATTGTTTGTTTTATTATTTGTATGCACAGGCACACACTTCTACATTTGAAATTTCATTCAAGAAAGAAAACTGACAACAAAATTGACAGAAGTTGCGAATGTGTTCAGGTAAGATGATTAAATACGAGACGAGAAACACATCTAAATACCCGTAGCACTAGGATCAGCGGTAAAATGAAACTTTCGTGTAATACGAGCTGAATATTTTATTATTTTTATTGAACCTCGAGAAACCACTACTTGCTTTCACTGAGCAGTCAAGACCCGAAATCTGGATTTGAATCACGTGGGGAACCAACTCATCACAACTTCCCTTGCACGGACTTTAGCTAGACCATCCTAAAGAGATTACAATTTCTTCAGAATAACTTTATTCGGATTGCATTAACTTTATATTAATTTCTTCGTTACTTTCTGTGATAAGACTGTACTGTGTTCCGCTCTTCTTTCTTTCTAGTTTCAAACATTACACTTATCCACACTGTCTCAAGTAATTCCCAATTATGTGTCGCCAATCATAAAAATCACCAACACCTTTGTGAGAGAACATTTGTTTATTAACTCGTTCTTTTAGGTTTTTGTGGGAATCCTTACCGGCCAAGTTCATGAGAGAGTTAGACTTGCGTCTCGCTTGGTACGTTCCATACTTTGATCGCCCCATCGATCGGACTTCGGGCGAAGCATCTGCAATGAGGAAATCCTATGTCTGTTCTGTCGTCCATAATTCAGGCTTTTAGGTTCCCCTTCCAAACAAACCCTCACGAATGATATATTATAGAGGTAAAATATCAGTAATTGGCGCCCATATGAAAGGGATGCTTCTTTGGTTGTCAAACGAAAAATATTGGCCCCTAACTAAAAGAAGGAAAACAAAATGAAGAAATAATGCCAATCATTTGCAATTTTCGTGGTTCCCCTTCAGTGAACAAATAAGCAATTTGTGTCAATTAACGAGTGTCGGCAAATTTGAAAAGGTGAAAGAAATTGTGTTTAATTAATTAGTTGAACAACAAACTGAAGCAAGACATTCCATGACACATCTTATATTGAGTCAAAATGTACAGGACTCACAAGCAATAAGAAGTTGAAATACTTACCACGCGTTGGCAACCAAATTCCAAAGATTTTGAAATCACAAGTACAACCTCAAAGCTACTCAACGTTTAATGTCTGTGATTGTTTTGAAAATTGATGGGGAGGGGCAAGCACTTTCAAGTCTAATAGCTTGAGGTGCAGCTCCACGCAAGATGATCCTTCCAATACGATATCCTCGTCCAAGTTGACTGGCAGCGCACGATGGAGGATGTAGTTAGTCAGCCCACGTCAAAAACGCTCATCTCCACCATATAAACTGAAGGTGAATCACCCAGAAAAGGGGTGTGACATTGCTGTGCCAGATGGTGGGTCTCGCTGTTTTGAGAATGGCATGCCGCGAGAATCAAGTGAAGACTCAGAGGTATAACTGCTAAATGTAGTACAATTCCTGCTACTGGCAAACTGGCAGTCAACGTACATAAGGCTTTCACAGAAGGCTCCTGGCCTTACATCAAGGTAAAAGTACAACCAAGTAACTTTAGGCGAAGAAGGATATTTCCCAGTCATTGCTTTCCATAATAAATGTGATTGGCTATGGCAAAAACACCATCAAAAGCAGGTTAATGGTCGGAGGCTGGTGATACTCATTGTGTTTGTATCGACTGATAAGTGGTAAGGTACACTCTGGAGCTACACAAGTCGTTATCCTTATCACTCAACTGGCATTCAGCCTGAGCCATCGATTCTGCCAGATTTAATAATTGGTCAAGTGTTATCGTAGTTTAATCAGCGTGCAAAACATTGTTTTTGAGAAGCTTCAATCAGGTTAAACCTGATCAGGCTTCAACGATAAAAAATTGCAGTCCCAGCCAATCGCTATCAGCCTCTTCGTCAACCAGCTGTCACCCCCTTGTTTTCTCTGCGACATCTATTCTCCACGTACAGCCCTTTCCAACCTCTCCACCAACCCGGGAGAACTTCATGGGACTATCTGAAGTCACTCAAAGTTCCCTATACAACAGCGATTTTTGGAAGCAGGAGCATAAGCCTTCTACTGCTTATTAGCTCACAAACTAAAACTCTCAAGAGCGTCAAACAGAATATTATTACTCTTAGGCGGCCACTCAACAGATTGGAAAACACGGCTCTTGACCCAAAGCTGTCCAGAAGTCATCAAGCACTTGCCCCCATTAAGGCATTCGCCCATCAGGCAGTGGAGTTGTGAATGATTATGCTTGGCAACGAGACACGATTACGGAAACGTTGTTTTCAATAGCAGCAATCAAGTAAATGTGTGTGGTTTGTCTTCAATCCTGAGTAGAGAACAAAAGTGGACCAAAAGCTGCGTAAAACAAAATTACACTCATCGGGATCAGAGGCGAACAATTTGTAAGGAATAGGACGGCACAGGAGGGAAGACGCTTCAAAGTTGCTTTCTACCAGGTTGTACTTTGCTCGATAAATATTATTAGTGCTTGAGGGAGCACTCGATGTGCACCGTTAAAGTGACTGCTACTAGTACGCTACGATTGTGTGTTTGATTTAACAAAACCAAAATAATTAAGAAATTGAAGCAAAGCGCGTCAGGGTGGGAACCCCGTTTATTTACTGGATAACCGTGTAAGGTTCTCAAAAGCGATTAAACATTGTGCAATGTAGCTATTTGAGGAAGGCCAAAGTGATAGGAAGAACAGGAACGAACACCTTCACTATGGGTGGAACCCTGTGGTGAAAGATACGTAAAATAGACTACCTCTTTTCCAATTTCTACTTTATCAGAAAATGGACTACCACTATACTTCACCTCGGATACTTCAAGTTTCATCAAGAATGCAAATCGAGCAGAAGTTATGGGCTCATATTATGGAACTAAGTTTGAGAAATTTAAAGTCGGATTTGGTTCAATCACGAGTGTCTAAAGGATCCCTGTGAAGATAAGACTACTTATTTGTCAATTTATATTTTATAATGGAAATAGTGAGTTTACAGCCAGCAAACACAGTAAAGGGCACTATGGGCATTATGGATGAGGTCAAGCTCACCCATGCTAGCAATGAAATGAGGTCCAGTAGGGCAAGCCAAAAGCGATAGGCGAGTTAGCCCAACCAGTATCATTCATCAGGAGACTGGCCTGGCGCTCCGCACAGAAGTTGCTGCAGCGAAAGTGGCTGGAGAATGAAACATCACCTCCATGGGAACCTCAACCATGCACAGAGCCTACCCAAGAAAACGACTTCATCATAAAAAACCATGGTAAAGTATAAAATGTTGTTGAACTTGATAGTGAGTGACACAGTAAGTGAATCAAGTGAAGGAGTCGTTCTAAGTGGCAAAGTGTGTTTCACATGGCTTGTCACATCCAACTCTAACAACCATGGAAACTGTAGTCACCCCCTAAGGCCTACTGGTTGTTTTTAGGGTTGCCACCCCCAGAACAACTAGAAAAGATGTCAGGGGAATGACCAAATTTTCGGTTCCTGTTCTTGCAAAATCAACACGAGTAAAGCAGAACTCAGGTCAGTTAGTTCCAATTTTCATTATTGACACCACCCTTGTGTTTCCAAGATTCACAATGGTAGATGGGCGAAAATGATTTTATTTGGAGACATAAGATGAAGGATTTGTAGGGCACAGGATGGTTTGCTTGATTTACGGGAGGGGGATAGATTGTCGGTAAATGTGTAGATTACCATTGGGATGCAGTTCATCTAAAGTGTGTCGTGTGACAATACTCAGGAAAACGGCGCCGAAGCAGCCATTCATTTATTGGAGGAATTGAGAAATTGTGAGGCTGATGGGGGCCTGCTAAGGGGCGAAGAGCAAGGAGGTAAAGAAACGTTCAAAAGGTCGCCACAGAGAAGCGAATCGCCTGCACGGTAGTCCGGAATAATAGACAGGCCACCAACCACACCAAACACACAGAAGAAGCATGAACATGAAATGAAGTGAAGTGAGCTATTGGGTCCATCACAAGAGGAAGGTAGAGCTTAAGCATGTTCCTGTGGTGTAAGTTGAGGGCCACAGCGAACCTCATTCCAACAGACTAGAAGTTCATGTAGCTTCTGCATTATGCTTTATGGTGAGGGGATGAGGCTAGAGCGGCTTTTGCTTTAAAATCTGCTGATTACCATCAGGTTGAGAGAAGTGCAATTTGGGAAGTTATGGAGGCTTAGATGATCACACAGAAGGATAATCACATCAATTCCTGAGGACAATCGGTAACTAACCGTCACTACCATTCCACTTCTCAAGGACCAAGCATCAATAACTATAATTTCGCTACTTTTAGTGTTATAAATTCAAAGCTTCTAACGCCGACATGTTTCATTAGGGCTGGTAAGCAATCAGACTGACAATCCAAGTATCTAACAATTCAACTCATTGTGCACTAAACTTTGAAACGGTTTACTTGCTATTTGCTCGAAAATTATTTTTACTAACATGGAACCCCCTCCATCGCAACTTCTTGCAAAACAGAGGGTTGGGAGTAAGCGTTACTAACTCCAACACCAAGGAGGTGGGCTAAGGAAAGAACAGGATGGAAACGATTACTTCATATCGAGGAAAGGTGTATAAATCACGCAACGAATTACATCACGAAGGGATTCTTGCCACCCACCTCTGGACGTCTTGTATGAAGACCTGCGACCGAGTGATCGGCCGGGTGATGTTCCTCGGCTGTCGTCACCGATTTCTGTGAAAACACAACACAATCCAAGCTAGCACAACACAACACAATACAAACAACTCCAAGCCAAACGGGAAACAACCTAAAGACAGGACAAAAGTTCCGAGGAATTAAACTACTACATTAAAATAGTGCAATCGTGTGCCAGAAGTTATCTCCTTCGAAAATATAATCCAATGCCCCTGCGAGCAGAAGACTGTGACATACACCCAATATATACTGATGCACGTGAAGAACTGAAAGCAAAGTGTTCTGTACAAAGTTCTCCCTTTACGAGTTGCTTTCATTTTTATTCGCATCACCCAAAGTAAACCATAGTCCCTCTGACAATGTGCTTCTTTGAGTACGTGCAAGTGGCATGTGAGGGTTCGAAGGTTCGTGCAATACTGGCGAGGCAAGTCCCTGCCCAAAGAGACAAATAAATAAACAAATGGAGCAGGGGCGAACATTTCTCCACTGACTGTCCACCCCCCTCTAGACAATGCCCGTTTCAGCCCACGAAGGCTTAGAAAGATTGCAAACCTGGATCTGGTGATCTTGGAACCTTGATAGCCTGTAATTCTGTATGTCACCTATTTAAAAACCAGCACCAAGGCTGTCACAAGGTCTGGCGTCAACGACATGAGCGGAACTTCACTCTTTCTCTTAATCTCTATGCAATCTCCCAACTGGGGCTTGTTATGTCCAGCGTATCACCATCAATGATTTTAGGAACTAACACGATATGTTGCCTCGTCAATGCTATGTCTCTCGATTACGGAGAATCCTGAAGTTTCGTTATATTATTCTCGAGTGTGCGCATCTAGTTATTTATTGGCCAGGTTTGGGCATTTTCTTTTGTTTAAGCCTTCGCATTACTATACGATTTATTTTCATTTTATAAACAGAGCGCCCTTTTAATTTTATAACCCTTTAGTTTTTAATTGCACTATTTAATTATTATATTTACTTATAATTTTATTCCACTATTCTGTTACTCCCCAATACGTGAGCCATAAGTGATAGTGACAGATTGAGATTCACACTGCTCAACGTGTTCCTACAACACTCTAAAACATGTTCCGCCTCATTAATATCTTAGCCTACCGTTGAGCAGCTCATGCCATTCAGTCCCTGTTCATCGTCGTGTACTACAACCACAGCCCATCCAGCCTTTTTTATGCACCGCTGTTTCTTTATCATCTTAGCTATTCCCAACCCCCTTTCCATAGGCAAGCCCGTTTCAATTTCTTCAGCACTTCATATTCGAATACTCATTACATTTTCCATCAATACTACATCACCTCATCAAGAGCCCCGATGAAAGCTAAATTCATTTTAATTTCCTTTTTTAGCCTAAATTTTCAATTTATTATTAACGATTCCTGTAATTCAACCATGGTTTTTCTAGTGTGGTTCTCCAAGCCAGCCCTGTGTCACAGAAAAATATTGAAATTCAATTTCCGTGCACCTTAACATTTTGGTCGCATATATTCTCACCAACTTTGTTACAAGACGTAAATGACGAACTAGTTTCTATATATTTCGTTGGGGAAAGGTATTTTGAGTTATACTCCATTACATCTTTCCAAAACTGAGCGGTTCTTTCGTTGATAAGTTATTATTCACGTGGCTAGAATCCACATTTTGTTCTAACGTTGTTCGATGCATTTTGTGGGGAACATACATTTGAATAAAATTCATATTCCAGTTGTATCAACGAATATCAATAGGGTTTGTGAGGTGACAGTGAAAAACAAGAATTAAAAAAAACGCATGCACTAAGGTAGGGTACACGCAAACAATACTCTCGGCTGTTTATTCACTCACCACGCGAACACGAGAATAAATTCACAAACCCACGGTAGCAAAAGAAAAAATGCAGTTTCCAAAACGAACCAAAAAAAACGCACACAATTACTCGTGAACACAACTACCCGTTATTACCTCGTCGCCAACGAAGAGCTATCGCTTTCCAAGTGAGTCAAACTTTCTATAAGTACGAAAGTTTAAAAATAAAAAGTAAAAAATCAAAATTACCAGAATACAGGCGCGAAGTGCTGGCAGGTTTCCTGGTTTCAGTCAAGCAGTCTTGAGAACCTCGATAGTAATCCCGCCGCATTGTTGAGTTGAAAGCTACACATGCAGGGAGATCATCCAAAACACGAACTTAATCAAAAACAAATGGGCAATCTAGCTAAATTTCTACCATTAAATTAATTAGGGTGGGGAGGGGGTTTGTTTGAAATGCTACTTGAGTTCTAACTGGATAACGAAACGAAACGAAAATCCCAATTTCTACGATCAATGCGAAGGTTATGTGGAAATACACATTCCTCTGATAATCCATGGGAACGTTGTTATATACTTGCTACGACAATTAGAACGTCTCACTACGTGCACCTTTGAATCAGCTTAACATACACTCGTGTAGTTTGCAAAAGGAAGACCCAACGAAGTCTACTTTTACAAGATTCATCGGCGACATGCTCCTTATTTGATAACTGTCCCTAAACCCTCGACGAGGGTTATATCAGTCAGATTCATCGGTGACACTTGACAGAGGTTGAATTGAAGCAGAGATCGATAGGATCTAAAGAATGAAAGAAGGCTGAGCCATAGTTACCAGGGTCGTCCAATAATAAGTTTCCAACATTTAATGGAGCTCCCCCCCCCCCTCACGAGGGTTTATCAAATGTGACGTGAGAGGGGGCAAATTAAAACGATTTGCGCTAGGAAGGGAAGGAAGCAAAAGCCTTGACACAGGTCAAATTATGTTTAGCCCTACAGATATTGTTCATTCAGGCAGTAGATCTACTACTACTTTTTCGCCTAGTCAATTCCCAGTTCAGTGCAACCTGCAATGTGCAATGGCTAGATGCACATATGGCAGAGGAAAATTGCGAGATTTTGTCTCGAGTTGAGGTGAGCTTTGTAAAACACAAGAAATGTGCGATACACCAGAGATTTTTTTTTTTTTTTTTTTTTACCCGAGGGCGTGTGGGACAAGTCCCTTTGTCACTGCGGCCACATATGGGCCTATTGTGACACTGGCCCTTTCTTAGTAGAAGGCGTCGTACATACCCGCCCCCCTTAGGAAGCCGAGTATGTCCTTCACCGCAGAATCCGCTACGGTTTGGGGTTCAGTGGTCCCCTGACCGAAGTATTCAAAGCGTTTTGCTGCCAGAGCAGGGCATTCACATAGGATATGCTCTGCTGTCTCATCCTCCTCACCGCAGAGTCTGCATTCCACTGCCTCTGAGATGCCCATCTTGTTGAGGTGATATCTGAGTGGGCAGTGCCCGGTGAGGAAGCTTATCAGTACTCTCAGATCTTGTCTGGAGAGTGTCAGCATCGCCTTAGCCCTTTGACAGGAAGGCGTGACAAGCCTTTGCCTGTCGTAGTCGTGGCTGGCGATGCCAATGGGCGCCATTTTCCTGTATCTCCCATCGAGCAACCAGACGGTTTAGGTGACTTTTCGTCAATCCCACGTGTGGCTCAGGCCCGATGGGTAGGGTTTCTGTACCCCTTTTCGCAAGGCGGTCAGCCTTTTCATTGCCCTCATGCCCCCTGTGAGCCGGCACCCAAATGAGGGAGAGCCTGTTACGGGCGCCGAGCTGCTTGAGCGCATGGAGGCATTCCCATGACAGCTTAGACCTAAAACTATAGGCTGCAATGGCCTTTAGGGCGGCCTGGCTGTCTGAGAAAATGTAGATCCGCTTGCCCTTGAGTCCTTTGTTCAGGATCTCTTCTGCGCAGATCTTTATGGCTAGGATTTCCTACACCAGAGATTAGTTTTGAATCTGAGTATTCATACATTACTCTTAGCCGCGTGCCTCCTTATTAGTAACGAAAACATCAGTAATCACACTCTCATATTTCAGTGGATAAGAATGAAGAACAATATTTCCAAAGAATGTCTTTTTCTTAACATTTTTTCCTCAGTGTCATCACTTTTATTTGAATGAGTTTTGACACTATTCTTGGGGGAATTGCCTGGAAAAGTTAAAAACGACGATCCCTCATACTGCCACACCTCAAGACCTCGTCGCATTAGATTTTAAAATTATATTCACTGACGATTTTCGATTTTCTCAAACACATCGCCCAGCTAAGACTCCCCTACCGTCCTATCGAGCGCAATTTCTTTGTTCATAACATGCCCATGAACGTGTAATGCCTAGTACAAATTTGGTTCGTGCGTTGATCAAATTCCAGATTCTGAGACAAACGAAATAGCAGCTTCATTGCCAACATGCGGAATTGGTGTTTGAACTAATTCTGACGACAGGGGTTTCAACCAGATGACTTCTTTTGTAGCCGCCTCTTTTTCTTTGATTGTGGAAATGGCAACTGACGTTAACCACTCACTTGACCACACAATTGTCCAGTTTCTGCAGAACGACCCCAGAAGTTGATCAATCTTGAAGCAGCTCACAAGAATTACATTTCTGTAATACTTTCTGGATACTTCATTAAGCGTTTTCAAACGCAAAAACCATCTTACAAATTCGTTTACACAAGCAGACGAGTTTTCAAAATGAAAACTACACGATTACTTCCATTCAACAAGCCAGCTAAGCTGAAATGGTGCTTTCTTACGACGAAAAGAAAAAGTGGAATAGTCAAATTTCACAGAATGCGAAAGGGAAGAATTGGGTCGCGATAAACCGCCCAGATTGATACCAACTGGTAAAACATGCAGGATGTAGCCCTTGAAGAAAAGTCATCGACAAGAAATGAAAATTAAAGACATTCACAATATTTCATGCAACACTAACGTAGAAGTATTTTGAAACGTAGGAAAAGTTTCGAAATATAAATGCACTTATGGGGGCAGTTGACAAAAAATAAAATTACCAGATAAATTGGACGAAGAACCCTTTTTCCCTCGACTTGGTGTCATCGTGCCGTCGTGGGTGTCAGCTCCGGAGTCGATGTGTATTGTTTTTGGTCTAGGCCTGGACGGTTGTGTTACCTTACTGCGCATACGAGGGCCTCCCCCACTACTGCTACTTCCTGCGCTTCCTCCACCAAGGCCGCTGTTCTTGAAAGAATTGAGCAATTCTTTGTCTACTTGTTTACCCTGCAATGTATTAATTAAGAGTTAACAAAAGCTGAAATTCAGGAACTCAATTTTGAACGTAATCTCTCTCTTGTGGACTTTGTGTGTAATGAAGGTCTAGCTGATCTAATGCAATACACAAAATGAACCAACCACAACACAGAAACAGCCCTCATAGACGTCGTACTGGACACTATCTGTATGGCCATACTCGTAACAATTGATTTCTCTCATGCCAATGATGTGATTCAGAGATGTGTTGCTAGCCATACTCATTTCCAAATGCATCTCCCAGTACAAGAGTTCATGGCTCGAATCGTACACGTTCAATCAACAGTAAGCTGTAAAGGCCTGGAAAACATTATCTCCAAGTGGAAATCGACCATTATTGGAATGCCTCAAGCTTCAATATTGTCAAGCGCCTTATTTCACACTATCTGAGCTCTCCTTGAAGCGCTACCATCCAGCATCCAAAAGATTATATTTGGCCCTACAACTACATATACGTCGCTACTTCACCACTGATCTCATCCACGTGGTTATCCACCTAAATTGGAGTCATCGCCGTTTCTTCCACATCATCGTCGACCATCTATGAAGCGTTCACGTCAGAGTTTGTTAAGTTGGACATTTTACCAAAAATTTGCCGATTTAATTCACCCCGGTAATTTTCTTTTCTTTTCAATATATCACTTTTAAATTCTAATATCATCTTGTATTTTGTTTTAAAGACCAAAAGGTACGTTTTGTCATTCGAAGAGCCCCTAAATGGCCGAAACAACTATAATTAAGTAACTCTTCAACTTACATTTAAATTTTGATATTGTTGTGAGGAACAGCGGGACTTTTGGCCACCTCCCTGATTGATAAATTCATTCATTCTCTCTCTTTCAAAAACAAAATAATAAAAAAAAATGAACCAAGTAACAGATACGCGTGAAATGGAAAAATTAAGAATAATATTTATCATGTGGGGTCGTTACTGACTGTAGTAGTTTACTTCAGGTGAACTGACTGGCTCTCAAGAATTGACACCAGAATAATATTTATGTTTACGTTATACGTCTGGAGCAATTTTTAATTATATTTTGCAATGGAAAAGTATGAGTTTCTGGCGTGACGTGCATTATGAGCGCTGTTATACTTGGATAAATGATTTGTACGTTGATTATTGCACTTGGACGGATGTAAGAGAGTACCTGATGGCCCTATTTCTCCCAGGTGAATAAATAGAGCAATACCCATCAATCTCTTCTCTCTGGAATAGGTTGGCTATTGCAGTAATGGATTTCAATTTCTGCAAGCCCAATTATCTCTCAAGACAAAATAAAAATAAACAATCAATCCCCCAAAGGCTTCCACAAGGTTTTACGAAGTTAAGGTCGTAGAACCTTCGCATTACGTCATCAATGTTTAGATGCAGATTACATAGAGATACGAGTCAACATTACATTGTGGAGCTATAGCTTCGGACAGTACAGAATCATTTACCAATTCACTATCGTTTTAGCGCACAGTGCACAGCCTTAGCAAAATTATGTCCACGACAAAATAACATACTTCTCGTTCTGCTTCTTCTATGGCTTTCTTGATTTTATACTGCTCAAGTATGACGGCCCTCCTTCGTTTCTCTTCCTCTTTTTTCCTTAATTTCTCTTCTTCTTTGGTCTTTTCTTCTTCTCGCCTTCGAGCGACTTCCATTTCCTTTCGATTACGAGTTTCTTCCGCAGCCTGTCTCCTTTGCAGCGACAACATGAGAATTCTTTCTTTTTTCTTTTCCATTTCGTCGAGAGCCCCCTAAAATTTAAAACAGTCTCACTCGTGCATCAAGACAGTAACGAATGAAGAGTTGAAACATCACATACCGTTCGCTCTTGTGCTTATAAAATATCAGCCGGAGAAACGAAATAAAAACGAAATATTCAACAAAAAACAATTGAAACCACAACGATGCTTCAAAACTTCCAGTTTACATAATTGGGAATTAGTTACCATGACTTGAAACTTATGGAGAAACCTGTTTGACCCCTAAAATGATTTCTCGCTCTAATGTCATCCTAAATAGTTTCAATTTTTTGTCACTACTAATAGAATACTTTGAGCGGATCATCGTAGAAACGAATCTATTGCAATCGCCATTCCGGTTTAGTTAACATTCATTTAAAAAATGGTAGTACTTAACGTTCCGAAATTCGACGGATTGCCTAAACTCAAGTCACAATGTTTACTGACCGAACATACTGAAAAAAGAGAGGCAACTCCAGGATTTCGTGAATAGTTACTAATTATTTTGTAACCATTATTAAACTTGTATAGTGTAGGTAGCATGATGGACTACAGCATTACTTTTTTGGGAACGCTAGTGTCATATTGAGATTCACCAAGAAAGAGTACTAAAACCGATTTTTGTCGGCATTTTTATCACCATTGAAAACTATATTGCCATTAAGTTCTTTGGAACTGTTAACAAAGACACAGGGTCGAACAGCGAGCTTTGTAAAGCTCTGCAACCCTGTGTACTTGTAACAAGCTATTTTGAATTTTGCATACTTGATGAATGTTAATGAGGCCTCAGCCCGCACATTTATCGCTAAAACAAATAGTGAGTAAAATCACACATTACATCAATAAACACAAGCTACAAAGGCATTTGAACAGCTTCCTAACATCCACCTTTCGATCAGGCCTGTAAGATTGTTTTTCGCAGTAAATACCTCATCTCTTGTATAACGTGTTTGAACGACATTCAAGTTTCAAACTTACTTACATATTAGCGGCCTTAGAATTTCTAAAGAGAAATTCAACAGACAAGAATACTTACAGGGTCAGGCGTCGCACCTATAACGATAGGTTCTGGCTCTGAGGCTGTTTGGTGCTGATGAACAACAGGAAGAAGTCGGGCCTCAGCTGCTTCTCTCGTCCTCGGCGGCGGATGAGGCTCCGACGGACTGACTCTGGACGGAGGCGGGCCCTTTGTCAGAGCGAGAGGAGGCTCTTCGCACATCTTGCTAATACTACTAGACTCTAAAGTTTGCGTGAGTGATCGTTCCTGTGAAAGCCAAACGTGCAAGTTCTCATACATGAGCAAAAGATTATCCTGAGCATCAGGCTACAAGTGACTTGTGAGTAACAATTGTGCAAATAATACAAGAAAAAGTGAATAACTGTTACAAAAAAACAGTTGCTAAGCTTTATCGTGGTTCAAATATGCAGAAGGTTATGGTGAATATCGTCAAGCAAAGCGTATAAAGGCACAATCACGCCAATTTCAAACTACTTGGTGATACAGGATCTTAGAACTGTTGGTCTCAAGGGTAACGATGAATAGTATTTCTTGTCCTGAGAGTTATTTGTGTAAACTTCCTCGTCTGTTCTTGTTTATTTAAATTCACTTCGTCCCTAATGTATATACTCACACTAAACCTCCGGTTGTGTACGGGTTTGAACAAATATGAACATAACAGTAAACAAAGGGGAAAAAACGTGAAAGATCAAGAACCAAAGTGCTGATGGCAGCATCAAGCGGCAAGCTTAACAACCACTCACGCTGTTCAAGCGTTTTCCCTCCTTAATTTTATCTACACATATCCAGTTATATCCTGCAAGTGTCTCGAGGGAGAGAAGTACTAGATCGGCGGTTATTAATAAATTGAAAACAATAAGAAAATACATCACCAAAGTAAAACGTTTCAGACTGGACCATTTTAAACTCCTCGTCGAAAATTCAAAGGGTCGAGGCAGGAGAGGAGGGTCTGACGGCAAATACATTGTCAAAGAGAATGGAATGGATTTGGATTACAAAAGATTCATCAGCCTTAACAAAAATTGGGAAATGAAGAACCGCGTTACGCATTCGGAAGATAAAAATATATCTAGAAAAAAATGTGGATGAAACCATAAAATGAAATAATGAATCACGAGTGATGGGTGGATCCCCGAACGATCCCAGGAGGATGTTGGCTGTATCACTCTCAATGAATTGAAATAGAAGGACGTAAGCACCTCTTTTTACTATTATATGAATTTAACTTATGTTCATTATTTTATTTTAATTTCACCAAATTTATTAGATTTTTTTTCTTTTGTTAAAAATGCAGCCCTTTAGTTCCCCAAACCTACCCCCTTTTTGATTGTGCTTCCAGGCCTCATTCCCCATCATCCACACTCTGAATCTCTACTGACTTCAAGAACCTCAAGTTTCAGGTTGAAAACGACCCAATCTAGGACGTTTTATTGATAATGCGTTTTCTTTCCAAGTCGGGGTTCTCCTTTCTAATTAATTAATCAAAACAAGTGTGTATATGTGTCACGTCACACTCTTCAAACGTTGCCTTTCCAACATGTTAATTTGAGTCTTCATAAGCGCTCCACCTGAACGTGTTCATTTCACAGAAACAGTTGGTACCTCTGTCGGAACGTTCCTCTCTTCTTCCAGAGCTGCAGATTTTTTATTGGACAGCCGTCACATAAGAATGGTTAGAAATTAGCTAGCGGTACACGATTTCCCATAGAAATCAGTGGAACAGTTTGGGGGGGGGGGTGACAAATTTCGACCAAATATTAAGGTTCTGAACGAACAAAGAAAATCAAGAAACCAAAACTCATATTGTTACTGAAATAGCTTCCCACCTAAATAAAACTGAATAACCAACTTTGTTAAATACAGGACTGTTAGACATTTCCAGTGGCACATTAACAGTCGTGTTGAGAGTGAAGTCTGATTTTCATTTGTGGTCTTCATCATCCAGACAGTGTATTCACGTAAAACAGTGAAACGTGTTAAGAGTGAAGCACACACATTAAGGCGTTAGAAATGCCAGCATTAGGCGCCTATAGCCAGTAGCCAAGAAAGTACTCGAAGGACATTCACCTTTTTCGGAGACATCCGTTTGGTTCGCAGCGGAGGTTTAGGTCGTTTCGGAGGTTCATCATCGTCAAAGGAGATGTAGAACCCTTTTTCGGGTTTTTCGTGCTGTTGGGTGAACGAATTACGGACAGGAGTGTAGGTTCGAGTAGGCGAAGGTATCCTGTAAGTCCGACTACCCGAGGTAATGTTTAATTTGCTCAAGCCAGAACTAAGTTGCTGTTCATCGTCCCCAGATCCTGTAATATGGTGAAACAAATAGAGAAGGCTCGATGATAATAGTTCATGAATCAATCAAATAAAAATTATTCAAACTATGCGCTGTACTACTTCTTAGGATAAAAGCGGCCATTCCACCATTTTATAGAACGATGATTAGGAAGAATGATTGAACAGGTGGTTCTAGTACAAGCTCTAGATGGCAATGATCAAAAGTTTGGTGACAACCTAATGAGATAGGACCAAAAGAGACAGCAAATAACATATGAGGGATGATGTTAAGTTGATGAACATGTTCGTATTACTTTGAGGGAATAAAACATTAATTGAAAACGCTCACTTAAAATGAGACAGTAAAAGCCTTACCATCGTCACATAGTGAGTCTTGTGAAACAGTTAAACGACCAGCACATGAAAAAAAGTCTTATAAGAAGTGTGAACGTAAACAGATTTTACAAAATTTCAATTGTTAAATCAGCACAATGGGGTATGCGCATAATTTCAGACATTTTTATTGACAGAATTCAACGACATGAAAATAGGTGCATCGACACTTAAAGATAAAGAGGCGAGTGATAACGCTGAGACGCCCGAAGCATCAAATTGGTTGAAGCAGAGCATGAGTCTCTTATCAAGCATTTCAGACGAATACGTGCAACGATAAAGCGATTTATGCGAGTGTATTTTCGGTTCTCATGCACATACCCCATTATTTTATTAAAGAATCGAGTTTTTGCAATAAATCAACCGTTTCGTGTAGCATTAGTACAAACACTGAGGAATAAGTGTGCAATACCTGGTGCACAGTACCTCACTAAATTGCCCCACTGAGCATTTGAAATTCATGAATCTGCTTAGCCAAAAATGTTGAAAAGGTCTACATCAACATATTATTCATAAAAAAAACATATGGTGCGACCCATCGCACAACTTTCCCTAACTTCACGATCATTCAGCAATGTTGAACTTAACGTTCCAGAATTTATTGGTTGGCTCCTACTCATGTCGCGATCTTCATTGAGCGTTGGTACTTTATGGGACCTCACGTCAACAAACAGACCATTTTCTCAAAAGGTGTAGTTCAAACTGTGAAACTCAAAGATCAGAAGGGAAAAAAGTTCAGCCAATCACACGTCTTTCATTTCTACATTGTAGAGGCAAGGAGGAAAGTAAAGACGATCAATAGCTCAAACCATTCTGGAAACATCACGAGTTTCACATAAAATGTACATTCTCTGCACAATGTTTAAATACCACGATCAGGGTTATCTTTGTGATTTCCCGAACATCTGCTAAGTTGGGAAAGAAACATACAAGAGGAGAGAAAGACATATTTCTTAAATCCTTTAATAAAGAAGAAAAATCATAGTCCGGAGCCTAAGGTTCACAATAACTGTTTGACGAACGTAAATAAAACACACGATCGAGTAAAATAAAATGAAACACGAAAAACCAAGTAAATAACGGTAAGTGAAATGTGCGCGACGTCATTACCCAAATTAAAAATAGAACTCACCTGTGATTTTAAGAGTATGACATTTGAGGGGACTGGGGGTGTAGAACATTACGTTCGCCTTGGACTCTCAATTGACATCAAACCATCCGAAATGTGCGTATTCGTGGCTTGCAGAAAAAACGTGAAGAGGGCAGTGGGGAAAGCACTAAGCAGAGTAGGTGATAATATCGTGCAGAAAACTCTTAAGTGGCAACTCAAGAAGTTGAGGATACAATCGTGTAATTGACGAAGATAGGAATTTATTCCGTAGAGCCAAAGTTCAACAGTTAGTCTGATTCATTTCGAATTCAAAGTGACAGTACAATGAGCTAGTCGGGGAACTGTTGAAAAGTATCAGCTCTAAAGGAGTGAACGCTATGGTCCAGGCAAGGCCAGCCTCAACGGTTCTTGAGGCTTTCACTCTGCTCCACCCCTACTAACTATACACTCCACCTTGACAAGAGCAAGCTATCTACTCGCTTCCTGGGAAATATGTTTTTTTATTTACACTATTTATTTATACATAGGTTTTTTACTCAACTCACCCCCCTTTCGTCGTCGTTGACAAAATTGAACGAATAACTAGCCAGTTCAACTTTTGTTCTCAACAGTCTCCCTTCAACTTAATCTACAAAACCCTAGCAACCGACACATCCCTCCGCTTTCCCACTCAAGGAAATTGCGTCACGCCCACGAGTTCATACAGAAATTTCCCTGTGCTTGATTTCTAGAGACGCTTTTAAGACTTGAAGTAGTCGACAGGGACTTTCTTTTGGACAATTTCACATCAGCAATGGAACTGATCGGGTTATAGGCACTAGAATTTCAAGTTACTGAGATGCTATCGCTAGTAACTACCAAAATAGCAATAATCCTACACAAATATATTTATTCGATCTTGTGGGTATCCCTTTGATATAGAACTGTGAATATTTTCGCCATCATTATTAATTTTAGAACTCAAGAATTTAAAATAACTGTCCTTTTGCACCTTAAAATTGGAATCTTATTTAATTTTGAAATTTGAACTTGGCGCATGTCATGGGTGGTTATAATATCGACCAAACAGGTCAATAGGTACCAAACGGTAATGTTTGGTTTCGTAGATGAGAACAAAGCTCACCTTACATTATCATTCTTCACACTTTACTGACAGCAACAGTATCATTAATGCTTTAATAATCAAAAAACAAAGTACTCACCTATAAACGAAATGCTTTGAGGTTCCATGTCATCAGCTGGAGGCGCTGGGAGAGGTGCGTGGTTAACTGAAGACCTTGGGGGAGGTGTAGGAGTAGCAGCGAGCGAAGGCGTTGTCGATGCAGCGTACGAACTACCTACTCCACTTTCACCTCCCCCGTTGTGCAAGAAGTGATGTTGCTTGGGCGAACTACTTAACGATCCAGTTTCACGTCTCGGAGTACTGCTGATTAAAATAAATTAATTTCCAGTGAGTTACAACGAACAACAAAATGACAACACCAGAACCTTGTTTGAACAAAACGCCTCCTACCTTGCCTGTAAAACAGCTAAAACACATTCTTTTCTTTCGCGTTTGCCAATTCTGTTTGTAACCTAACTCTAATGTTAACCTATTTTTATCCAAAAGCAATAAACTATTCCAATGTTTCAGGAACATGAACGTTGTAGGTAACAAAAGGTCACACGAGCCTTTCTGCACTGGGAACTGAAAGTGTTGTAAGGTAGGTGTTGTAGGTTATAAGGCCATTTCTTATGGAGATACATCGACTTCAAACCAAGCTAAATAACATTAGAGGTTAAGGAGGGCAATTTTCAAGTACACTGGAGTATTGAGCCAAGGGGCAACCAGTGCCCGTTGTTGACAACTGACCTAGTGACCACAGCTCTCATTCAATTCTCTGCACAGAAACCGTGATATTTGTTAAGTGGCGGAATTCAAATCACGAAAACATTCGAAGGATCAGCACCAGACTCACAACATCTTTTTAGAACTAAAGTTAACGTACCTGTTGGGTGAGTCCGTCTCCTCTGGCTTGTGAGTTACTGTAGGCAAGCGCTTTCGATGTAAAGACATCATCGTCTGGCCGTTAAGTCAGTACTGGAGTTAGTCAGTTAGTCGTGGTCTTTATATACAAAGAGAAAGGTGAACGGGGTGATGGAGCGTCGGGGAAGGGGCGGGAAGTTCCATTTCCGCATTACTCTATTAAATAAATTGTTAGAGAAAACAATTTAATGAATGCATCAAACTCCGCCATACAATTGTTCCAAACTTAGTTGATTTGGCCCTTCAAGTACTTAGGAGTCAATGTAAGTGTGGGGTGGCATTTCAGCCAACACCTTCAGTCCCTCAAAGGCACTACCGTGACACAATTCACAATGCCATTTACTTAGGCTTGGTTACTGCCCCGTTGTCTGGGGTAGCAAACTTGCGGTCAACCAAAATGGAGTACTGGTCCAATGGCAGAGAGTTGGGCCTCTGTGAATCACCAATGACTACAAGCTAGCATCCGCTGAAGCATTCCAAGAGAACCACTGGCCAGTTGATCGTCAACTTGGCCATGAGTGTATAGTAGACAAGTCAAGAGCTGGGCTTCTCTCGCTCTAGATGAATGGGCATTAGGTAAATGGCAAAGAGATAGGAATCCCTGACAGAGGAGTGTAACACATTTGTCAAAATCTTAGAAGAAAGTGGGTTGAGCCAGACCACTGGGCGAGCCAGATCCTCAAGGAATGCCATGTTCCATGACTTCAATGCTCTGCTCCACATCCATTCTCTTCATGAAAAAATCTGTACATCTTGCTCCTCTGGTGCAGAGGAAACAAGAAATCATGTGCTGCTCTACTGTAGTTCCTACAACAGTGAGCGACAGTTGTTGGTACATCAGCCAAACCTACCAGCTTTCACTCCAACTAAACAAGCCTATAACCATTTGCAAAGAAGGTTGTGACAGAAATGTGGTCACAGTTGGTCTGTCCCTTTTAAACTTGCCACCCAAGTAAATAATTAGATCGGGTAGCAAATCAGATTAAGAACTCTTCCCAGATGGTATGGATTCCCCAGGGTCATACCTCTCCACATTAACTCACGGGCAACAGCGCTCGACCGGGAGAGTGGCTATATGACAACCTACTGTACCCCCACAGGCCTGCATTCGGTGAGCTGAGTGACTGGGCTCTTGCATGAAAGCGAAATAGCAACTTCCATGACATGACCTCTCAACAGGGTTCAGGAACAGTCGTATGGAAACAGGCCTACACACTGCTTTTAATCACCTAAGACTAGAATACTCTTTTGCCACTTTTTGCTTCTCATGAATTCTTTTGGTCCGGGATCGTACAGTACAAGAGCACCATAAAAGATTACTTAATTTGCAATCATGTTGTGAAACAACCCGAATCAAAATCTATCAAAATTCTGCCCCCCCCCCCATTTTAAATTAAGTAGAAAGTAAAAATTCGTATGAAACTAATTCGTCGAAAATTAATTCAATTTCTCTGAGGCAATTCTTCACTACGCTCACAGAATGACGAAGTAGCTCGTACAAAACAAATGACACGTATTCCGCTCATCAGGTCTCACCACCATTTTTCAAATACTCTACTTACTTGGACCAATTCGACGAATCTGGTGAATACGGTTGACCCCAATTTCTCCGTTGGGGCATTTGAACAGGTTCGTGAAGGTAAAATTCTCCGGTTGGTTGACTCTCTTGCCTGGTCGAATAGCCGTCGTCATAATTGTGAAGAGTGAAGCCTTGATTGTACCGAGGACTGCAACAGGGTCGAGATAAGTACAATATAAAGGATATTCTTACCGAATAATTAGATTTTCTCGGACGCAAACGCTATTCAACGCAGAGAATGTTGTACTGAGTGTATTACTGAATATACGCCAACTTTTATTTTTATATTAATCTATAACGGAAAAATACGAATTTACGAAAAGGGTGCCAAAACCATTGCCAGTGTGATTAACGAAACTCTTTCAAGTGCTTCAAATAAATGCGATAACGATTCGTTAAAGAAAGGGTAATAAAAGCGCAGCAAAATGGATATCATTCATCTCAACAATTGCTATTTCATCAAATGCTATTTGTTAACTTAAACTGGGCAAGATAAGCGACGATCCAGACTAGAAAAGGTTTTGAATTTTCGACCAAAGTAGAATTGAAGTGAAAAGGCTCCCCCATACCAAGAGAAAAGATGAGCTCCCCCGTTTTCTTGGTACAGTGTCTTAATGTGGGATGTTCGTCCATAACCTTTCTTTCTTTTGAAGTATCCCTACGTTCCTTGATGAAGGCCAACACGTTCGGTCATGGAGGAAAAATTAACAATCAACCTGGAATGGTCTCAAGGCAATTTTGAAGTCGAACCTGACCAATAAATATATCCAGCCAATGAACTAATTGTGGATGCAATACTTGATTGTTTGATCACTCTAAAATACATCGCTCCTAGCAACATCACACAAAGGAGTCGTTCTAACAAGACTTAGCGACTTCCGTACATTCCCAAGTGGAAAGAGAGATGCTCGACATGCTAAGCTGTACAGAATGAACACCTGCTGAGCGACCAATTCAGAATTGTAACACTCTTGAAGTTTTGAAGTAAGCACTAACACGAGAAACCCTACCCTCAGACTCAGGTTACAAGAGTATCATCGGGGTATTCTGCTTAATCCTGGTGCGAATAATTCCTTCTGATTATCATTCACGTCATCTGATACTACAACCCATCAATATTTGTTGAGAACTTATACATTTTCTTTCATATTGGAAAACAACACGTTATTAGTGCTCTGAAAGGACCAGTGAGTTGCATCGATCAATCTGTTCCAGGGTCAAATATAGTTATGGAGAAAAAGCTGCACCTATAGGTTATCTTTCAAAAGAAAATTAGAACGTTAAAAAAACAACACGCACATTTTGGGATTTATCCTCACGGAAAGTACCAATCATTCTATCCATCCGCAAATCCATTACAAAAATACTAGAAAACCCAACCGCCAAAAGCCTCCGCGTAGGGGACAGAAAAGCTAATGACAACTTGAACAACGAAAGAATCTGGGCACAAAGGGTGAGTAGGGAACGAACGAGTGGATGACCTGACCAAGGAGGAGTCCATGAAATGAATAATCCATGCTGCAAATATAAAAAAATTGTGAACTGGGAAATGCGAGACAAAGCGAATGAAGAATTCGCCATTCATGAAGCATACTCGACAAAATCGCGGATGCCACCAAATATAATGAACAACGGACTAACTAGGCGCTGAATATAAACATGATACAATTGAGAAGAATTATAGGTATGCTGTCTGGACACTTCGCAGTGGGAAAGATTCAATACAGAAGCAATCTCGATATTAACGCACAGTGTCCATGTGGAGAAACAGAACCAACAGATTAGGCGAAAGAATACTACAAGGCACAGCACTGTAGGGAATGATGGAGAAAGATCCTCAAATGCGTAAATGGGACTAGAAGATTTCTGATTCACTGCACTGATTCTGAGGGGCCAACGCAGACTCCCATAACCCTTACGGAGATAACTTGGAAGTGAGCTTTGATTGGCTTTGGGAGTTGGGTCATTTTTGCTTCGGCTTTGTCTCGTCCTCTGTTATCTTCATCAGAAGAACATTTATCTGAGACCATACACAGATGTAGACAAGATACCCCCAGTGAGTAAAAGATATACAACTTTTCGGAGAAGAACAAGATTTTTTTTGTGGAACGTTTATGTTTCTGGGATTATGGGGAAAACAGAAAACAAGTTAGTCAAAAAACTTCTGCAATTTCGCGGAATGACTCTTATTATTTTATGACCTTCGTCAACCTACCATTCTGTAAATAGCTTATTGGACTACTTGGGGGGGGGATAGTACTATAACAGGGAGATTTAAGGGGGATAAAACTGACCCCTATGCAAACGACAATGTTTAGAGCATCTCCGATAAAAATACTACTAAGGGGTCACAGCAAAGGAGCAATGAAAGGTGACACTACACACTTTGCATAAACTGCTAGGTGGTTGAAGTGAGATGTAGGTAGGCCCAAGCTGGGGAGAAACGAAAACATTTGTTATATTGTTCCGCTTTTCCTTCAAGTAGTAGAGTTCACTTCAATATATTTACTTTGATTTTATTGTATTCCACTTCCAAAAAATATCCAGAAAACAATACTGAGCATGACAAATTTTTTGTTCATAAAAACTACAGGGTTCATTCGATTTGATTGATACAGAAGCAGGCGCAATTAGTATTTTTTAACACCCGTTAATGGCGAAATATGGCCTGGACAGTGGATGAAAGCTGCACATTTGGAGTCAAATTTTGTGAGAGGAAGGGGGGGGGTGTTAAAAAATGTTCCTAACCGAACACACAGGTGCTTCATTCAGAATGAACTCAATAGGTTCTCTCGCTAAGTTGACTGGAGACGTACTCATACACAGGCCATGCGCCGAGCGGAAATTAGATTAGAGTACCAACAGATACTAACGATTGAAGGAAGAAGGGAGGCTTTTATAAGCCTAGAGATGATGATACATCACTCAGAAAAAAGCCAGTCGGCAGAAACACACGGCACTTGGGTCATTTCAACAGCTTCCAATAAATTTCTGACTTCACTCGAAACCTTTTCGGGGTCTCATATCGACGTTAAACAGGAAAATGAAAGTTCTTATCTCATTAATCGAATCGTGTTTGCAGATACAAATTACACATCGCTTTCCAAAAACTATTCAAAGCTGAGGGACGGGGATAGGAGGTATGTGGAGATTTGACGAATACTCAACTTCATTTTTTTCTGTCCATAACTACATTTTCTTCCTATTTTGTGGAACAAGAACAAGAAGTACGTAAAAACCCGTCTGGTCGTGAGCCCCCTGGTACACGCACTTTCTGGATTCTCTTCCTCACCCACTAAAAATCTTTAATAACCAAACCCTTAATGTCAACGGGCTCCACCTCAAAGACAACCAAAAACCTTCCAACATGAAGCTTTCACAGTAAACAGGGACATCATGACACTTAAAAACAAGCGTACGTATAAATAGAAGCACCACAGAACAGTTTGCACACGACCCTTCCATTTCCCAACCTTAACATTGCATGCAGGATGTTATCAAAATGAAAACAGCAGCAGAAATATTTGAAGCAAGTGAACTTTGAGTCACCACATTGAGGTTGCCAATCACCATTTGGTTTATCACTTAGGATCGTCTTGTCGCATGGATTGGAACAAATATTCAAAATAGGCATGTGGGGATTTTGAGATGATAAAAATGTAGCGATAGTGAGGGATAAAGTATTTTGAAAAAAAATTTACCTCGAAGTGTAGGTATTATAGTTAGGCTGAGGCGGAGGAGGCTGTTGTTGGTTCAAGCTGTGCCACTGCTGCTGGCTGTTATACTGTGATGGCGAACTGGCTGAAGACATTAAGCTATGCATTTGTTGAATCTGTTGGTGTTGCTGCTGCTGTTGCGATTGCACCGCTGGCTGTTGTATAGGCGAATTAAAGTTCACCGGCCTTCCATTGTAATATTCGTGATTTGGATATGGCGGTACAGGTGGAGGCCCTTGCGGCTGGTTGTTGTACACCATTGGATTACTGCAATTAGGGGGTTGGTTGTTGAAATTTATATGATGAGTGCTATACATGTTGTTGTGATGGAGCGACGCAAAACTCTGAAGCTGCGATGGAGGTTGAGATTGCTGCAAGGGCACTGGACCCCCATGCACATTACTAATATTGTTCGAGGTTCCCACGTCATTCTGAAGCTGATTCTGCTGATTCGCAAGCCTCTGTAAATCTGCTTGAATTTCATGCAAACTAGTATTCATCCTACAAAAACAAAAGAAAATGAAGAATTGCGAGTCATTTACGCTTCCAGCAAATTAAAAAAAGTAAAACCAAACCAAACCACGCCACCAAAAAGGCGAATACAAGCAAATATCGAGCTACTCACTGAGCGATGGATTGTTGGTAAGTTTCGATATCCATATTTTCCATGTCGGGAGTTTTTCTTTCCTCAGTGAACCCGTCTCCTGATAGCCACTTCTGCTCAACCTCACTAATATCCTGGAATTGTAACGCGCCACTGCCGTTAATTAACAGTATGTTTGGAGTACAACACATTACACATGTAGAACCCTTGAACTAAGTTAAAAAATAAATGGTAAAAAAACAAACAAACGCGAAGCGATTCGACGTTGACAATACAATTTGACTGATTCTCACACAAAAGCTAGGTCACGTACAGACCTTTTTCTCACTATTCAAATTATTCACTTTATATTTTGTACACATAATGTTGAATTACTTAGTTGTTATTTATTTGATGGGCGTATTTCATAATTAATCTCATTTTTG
The DNA here is from genome assembly GCA_020466155.1 of Pachypeltis micranthus. Taxonomy (NCBI): domain Eukaryota; kingdom Metazoa; phylum Arthropoda; class Insecta; order Hemiptera; family Miridae; genus Pachypeltis; species Pachypeltis micranthus. The sequence goes on along the minus strand of CM035771.1, from coordinate 27,104,482 downwards.
TACTTATTTATTTTCAACTTTCATCACTATTTTCACTCCTCATTTATGACTTTTTGATTTTTCGCAACCAAAGGGTACAGAAACTATTGTAATCGAGAAAAGTGATTGGGTTAATTAGTTCCGATCCACAGAATCTCACCAGCCAGAGAAGACAGACCCACCAAACAGGTACGTTAAATTTAAAAATCGAGAAAAAGTAGAATTTTTATCAGGTCTTTCTTTGAAGCTTCCATAGACATAAAAACTTGGAAAATAAGTTTATAAGCAGTTACCATCAAAAGAAAACAGAGTGGGGGGAGGTTACAAACAGTGAGGTTTTTCACTTTTTTTCTGAAAAGCGACAACATACGTGAAAATACCTAACGGAAATCAGCGGCTCAAAATGTGCACAAAAAAATACTATGAAATAATACAAATTAATTTTTGGCGACTCACAGTTGACTGCTTGAAATATGCAGTGATACGATTTTTAAGGAAGCGAGCGTCCTCAGTGATGTGGAAAGATAGTTAAAGAGGGAGACTAACTCCACTATTCTTCATTTCTCCCATTTTAAAAAATTTATTTAAATCCTCGAACTGCCTATTTGAATCATTTATTTATTAAAACACCCACGTTTTGAACAGAATGTTCAAATTTTATCTAGCACCAACGCGCACGGGCAGCCAGATTACTTTTCATGTGAAACGTGGTGGGGGCCCATCGTGGATTTTTTCCGGCTCACAACACAAGAAATGTCTGTTTCCAAATTTGTACTACACAATATAAGCTGCAAGAAATGGAGTTTTAGTCCATAGGATAATTCAAATTTGCTGGATTAATTTTATGACGATATCTACATATGTACAAAAAAAGCAAAACGGATATGTACATATTATAATGCTACTGTCAGAAACGTAAGCCGTGTGGCGAGCCCCCTATCATCTTTCCCTTCAAGGTGATTGCCTCACCTCCAACAGACCTCCCTTCCTCTTCCCTTCAACTTTTACTATCCATGAAGCGGCCGAACGAGACTAAGTCCTTAATTTATTGGGCCAGTTCTGGGACAGAATCTTGTGGTGAAGAGTCCTCTCATAATTAAGGAAACCCGATTGTTAGCTACCCAGGTATGTTTTCAACAAACGCATTAATTTCTGGCTAGACTCGTCCTTCCCCAAAGCAATGCGTCGTGCGATCCTGTTGTATGGTACATTTCTAAGTACTTTCAGAAAAAATAAAGTACCCCAAATAAGTAAAAAAGATAAAGACTGATAAGCAAAGACTTGAACACATTCTATTTCGAAATAATGAAAGTATATAAATAGCTTTGTAGCTTAAATATGTGTTTATATAAATATGTTTTGTATGGTATCACTTCGTTTGGATTTCTGTGGGACCGCTGTTTTTGTTCGTCAGAGAGACAATTGTTTATCTTCTTACTAAATTACGATACAGGTTTTCTTATTAATAATAATAGTGTCAAGGGACGTAGGAAATTAATTTGTTGCATAGATAAACGAGAACAGAGTTTTCGGTGCTTTGGAAGAATAAAAGTTAGCGATTGGACGCCACCATTTTGAAACCGGAAGAAGAGGAGGAAAGAAACCCAATGAAGAAGGCAGTCAAAATGCTATCACGCCAATTACAACAAACTAATTCGCTAATTCATACTTCCAATTGTAGTTATGAAGGTAAAACACGCCAACGCAGCTCGCTTTAATCAGAAAATACAATTTACGGCAAACGAAATGTGATAGTTACGCTACCTGTAATGAGAAAGGTCGTGCAGGTTTATCTGGCAAGGCACCGTCAGATAGAGCAGTCTCTCGCCCAGGGTCTGAATCAGGAGACTTGACAACCTTGCCCTGTCCACCACCGAAATTTATATTACAACCCCGCTATCAGGCATGCACGACTAAATTAAGCGTAGAATACATTCATAAGAATCATGACAGAAAACATCATTAAATAAAGCACACTGTTCGTAACTTTTACCAACAACTGACATAAAGGCAAGAATTGAATTCAAGTGGATTTTAAGGGGCTCCCAGGTCGTCAATATTAAATGATCCTCGATACTTTGTACTGAGTAATGCTCACAAGATCTACTAAATACAGAGCTAAGGTAACTCGCTGATTTGTTAAAACTGGTGAGAGTGGAAATAGCCTGGTTCGAAAGTGGTATTTTAGTTTCATTTTTCATCAGGCTGCTGGGCTTTGGATCAACGAATTCGCATTTTCTTCAATCTGGAGACCATTCAAAATGGGTACTTTAGAGATAGCCTGTGTTCGTTAATTTCATTCGATATTTCTACTCCACTTCGCTAGGGCATGGATTTGAAAACCCGAAATTCGCGTCCACGTTACAACTTTCTACGTCTGATAGGCCACTAGAAAAATGAGCGAATCTATAATGCCCCAAAATAAACCATGTACGGTACCTTCAACAGTTCCTGGTAAAAGGGGTGTAATGAATACTAGATACAGTACTCAGATCAATAGTTAACTTGTTTTGACGAGGAGGGTAGGGATTTGGAAATACTACCTCTTCAGATCCCATTCCTGAAGGGAAATCGATTGATGGTTGGGACGTAAAATTCGTCATTGTGGATGAGAATTCACAACCCTCTGAAGGACAGGACATTGGGAAATGTTGAAAGGAATGCGTAATTGGAAGGTGCGATTGTTATTTTTGAGATCCCCTAACGGTTCGACATGCAGGCGTGCTGCTGCTTGCTGCCTCGGGACTGTGGAGCACCACAGACAAGCCAATTTCTCATATTGATCTTAGATTTCGTCAACGTAATTTTACTGATGTTCGTAAAATGCTGCTCCTATCGAAACTCGACTTATGGCGCACTAGTCTTCTTTAGTGGCGAGACTTCCACACTAAAGGATTCAAGAGCATGTCCTACTGCAGTGACCAGGAACTTGATAATTATCTTGTCCCAAATAGGGGTCGTTGAATTTTAATTTTTGAGTATGAGCCTGTTGGTAAGTTCAGACCATTATCCGACAACGATTTTTATCATTGATGAACGGTTACAGAATTACGGAAAAACAAATTATATAACTACTTTGACGGCCAAACATCCTGTTTTACTCTCAAATTAGTCAATGGACTAAATCCTGATACTGGCAACATCGCCACAAAGAGCAACCTCACAATTTTCTTAGCAGACATCTCACAATGTTCAACACAACACAATCACTTGACTTGTGTGAGCACACCACTTTCCTATTGCTGACAGACCTTTCACAAGGTTTCTTACAACACACAATTTATCACAACTTGAACGACAAAAACACACCACACAGTAGTCACACCACTTTCCAATTGATCATGAAAATGTCGTTTGTAACTATTCCAATCGTTTTGATAAAAGTAAGGTAGTTGCAGGATATTTTTTTCCAAGTATTAAAGCAATTGGGTTATGTCCGCCAGTAGGCAAATTATTAAAGTTAACGTATCTGTTAGGTGAGTCCAGTGTTGGTGGCTCACCAACTCACCAGCCAGAGAAGACGGACTCATTTTTTTCCAATTTTCACAAAAATAACTCGAAGCGTTTCCACGAAGCAAAATTTTGTTCATCAACGTTATGTTTTTCAGACTTTTTAAGAACATGGCTCAAAATATTTTTTTTTGTGTAAAACCTCTAGTTCTTTCCATTAGCTACAACATTCAGTTTTATAGAATTTTATCGGAGATGGTTCCAACTATTTCTATGGAACCATCAGGTTTTTCCATTGGCCAATCCATTTCGTTCTCTGTAAATGAGAGACAATTGGAACCTGCGGTGACAATGGAATGGAACGAGATCTAACCCATCAGAACCACTCCTATTCTCCCGACACATCCCCACTAGGCTGTTGCGGCATTTCAGAAGGTTTATTTGGGGCTCCTTTTTTCACTCAGGGTGGAGTAAGCACCCACCCCCCTCGTTTAGTGGAACAACGTAAGCTAATAGTACCAATTTGTATTGGGGCACCAAAAACCCAGGAGGTCACATATATTGGGAGGTGGTATAGAGTAGCACCAATAGAATGTCAATTGTGTTGTGGGCTGCTCTAACAATTTTCTCAGCAGACATATACGCTATAATTGCACTAGTCATTGCAACGTTTTAGGGAGGATATGGCAACAAAATTATCAATGTTGGTATCATGTGCTGGATTACACTGCAACTGGGCAGACTGGGTTTGCCCACTGCACCTGTTGGGATAACACTATGACGATACTTTATTCCAGAGCTCATGAATAGGTAAGACCTAGCCTATTGCTGATGACTAGCAAATACATACGTCAGGTAGCGTGCAACTGAAGCCACTTCAACGGTCACGGGAATAAGTGATTTCCTTTTAGCTGGTATAGTAAAAGCGAAGAGACCTCCTACCAAATTCCAGCTTAATGCCGATGTGACTCGATATGGAGCAATTTATACCCTTTTGCTGTGACCACTGCAAGGAAGGAAGGTTTCGGCACAAAATACCTACGCTTCCTTAGGAAGCTGGATACCGTCGAATAAGATACTAGGACGGGGTTCTTCCAAAAAGGGACACAGTGGTGGGACTCTAATGAAGTACTTTGGATCAACCCGTCCGAGCAATTGCAAATATTGTAATTACATTTTAATCCGATAAGAATATTATAATTAATTGCATCACTCATTGTTTCAATTACTAAAAAAAAGGTAACTTTTGAAAAGAAATCTGGTGTTGTACAGTACTAAATTGTGGAATAAGCCACCGATAAATGTGATTATTTAAATCACATTAAAAACCAGACACAGCAAAAGCTGAGTGAATTAATTAATATCTGTAGTACTTTTTACTTTCCTTGGCTCTACAAAGTAGAAAGGAAAGTTATGTAATCGACTGAAAAAAACAAAACTTTTGAGTTGTCTTTAGATCTTTACGTTTCAGACCCCCCTGAGGCTGAAAAACACTATTTGGGAAAATGATCTGTGTGTGTGTATTTGAACAATTTTTAGAGAGAACCACCGTACCAAATCCACTCAAACTTGATATCTAGCTCGCAAGTTGTCATGGGACGCCAAAATAAGAGTATGAGCAAAATCCACCGAAAGTAAACCATAGTTATCATAGTGATTAAAACACCAAATATTTTTTTTCTGAAAAATGGCGCTAACGATTTTGATTAAGTTTTTTATACTGGTAGCTCCCAATATGGCAACTATACCATATAATTCTCATTCGTGGGAAAATGACGAGAGCAGCACAATAAACTACCAAATTTTTCGACGAATTCGATTTTTTTTAGAGAAAACAACCGTACCAAATCAGCTGAAATTGTATGTCTAGTTTATTAACGAATTCGCAATTCAGCAAGTTATCTCAGCTCCCTCGGCATCAATTATAATAATTGTAAGTATGAACTGGCAGTATCAAAACAATTACACACTACTACGAACATACGCTTTTCAATAGTTTATGACTAGAGTGTAAGCGTAGATAATACTATGGTGTTGAGTCCTTTGGCACTAAATAATATTATTGTACACCGTTTAATGACTTTAAAACAAGCTTTAAAGGCTTCAACATTTGGAGCCAGTCGCGTTTCGTTGGGTTTTGTCAACTAATGTCAAATGGTGAACACCAAAGGCGGGTGTTTTGCCACAAAAATCCAACCAGAATTCACAAACCCTAACAAAACTAACCAGAATTAATGCAAAGGATTGTATGTGGTTGTGTGTAGATTACCAGAAAATGGGAAAATATTTACTTTTTCGATTAATGGGCATCTCTCTTCCCTCTGGTAATGCACTTCTCCTTTCTCCTCTACCAGTCAGGCAATGTCCGTTTCCCAAATTTGAATAAAACACCTCTCTCTATTCCCCTGGTGGTATGGGCTTCTTTCTCTTCCCTATCCCTATATATGTTTTCCTCCCTTGTCCCATTCGGGCATCAGGTATTGCCTCTACACTTTTTCGGGTCCATTGGGCCACTCTCCTCTTTAGCTGATATTACGTACCAGGTCAACCTTTACCCAATTAGAAAAGTTTGTCAACGATTGGGTAGGATTCGTGAGACGATATTGAGCTCCATGATGACGCAAGCACCACAAGTGGATTAAACAACTCTTCCCAACATTCATAAAGGTGGACCAGACGATTAGAATAATCTCAGGTGTCTCGGGCCTGCGTTTGAACGTTCGACTTTTCGAATGATGGCTCACGGCCAGAGGCATTCGACTACTCTATGTTGAATTCCAAGGAAACTTGGAGGTGCATTGCAGAAGCCCATGGATCCCTTGCCCTAACACAACCTTCTAACTGTTGCAGAAAGGGTCAAGATGACTGAGAAACATCAAGAAAGTATATTAGATACCTTCCTTTAAGATCATTAAGGTCATTAATCTTGCTTTTGACATTTGTTAATTGCTCGAAAAGTATCTAACCCAATAAAATGCCTGCAGACACTAGATGGAAAATCTGCTACAAATATATTACTCTAAAAGTCTCCTAACTTTCACTTAACGGTGAATACTAAAAGCTAATTTGCATTTCTATTTTTTCTTTGAGCTAATAACTAACGAGCGTGCTGAGACTAGAACAGCTACATTCTCCATCACCGTGTTACACAACAGTGAACATGCCATTTCTGATAATATTGGAAGTGAATGTACATGACTAGTGAACATTTAGTACTGTGTTCACACATATTTGCTGTGACGTTAGTGCGAATTTTAAGAAGAAATTGAAAAGTTATTAGATAATGAACGCACTGTAACTCATTCAAACTCGATCATTAATGAATTAAACCAACACTTTCAATTACTAAAGCAAGATTTGGACTCAATGCTACAAAGGTTGCTCTATCAGCTATGTAGATCTATCGTTTGTTGTATTTTTCCAAATGTAGACCGAACCTTAAAAGTAAAAGCGACGTGAAAAAAAATGCAAAATACAACTAAAATAGAAAAGGAAATGAAACATAACCTTCAACCTCTATAACCATCAGCCGCATCATTAAATATGAAATCGTATTTAGAAAACGAAAGGTCATTTAAAGGAAAATCAATTCATATGCTCACAGGACATAAGTAATATGAAGCGTTTAAGTAGCAAACCTGCGTATTTTGAAACTGCGGTATCGGGCAAATACGTCAAGTGCTTACGAGTCAATGTAGATGAGAGGTGGCGTTTCAGACAACACCTCCAGTCCTGCAAAGGCATTAACCTCACAAAGTTTGCCTCATTACCAGGAATTAACAAGGCCATTTGGAATGTGTGTTACCGGTCCTGGACAAGGCCATTTACTTAGGCGTGATTGGCTACTATTCTGTTGCCTGGAGTAGCAAACTCCCAGGCAATCAAAGGAAAGTATTGGCTCAATCAAAGAGAGCTGCACTACTTTGGATCACCACGGCCTACAAAACAGCATCGACTGAAGCACTCCAAGTTGGCTTGGATATTAGAGCGCTTGGTGGACAAGTGAGAGGGAAAAGGACGCTTCCCCCACTCTAGGTACAACTCTGTGCAGACCTCTTCACTGAACGAAAACTCGTCATGCTACATGACTGGGCTTTAGATAGGAGGCAAGAGAGATGAAAATCCTCGACAGAGGGATGTGACATGTATGCATTTTTCCCCAACATTCGAGAACGTCTTAGGTTAAGCCAGACCACTTAGGATCAGTCAGTTCCTTACGAGACACGGAAACTTCAATGCATGACTCAACTTCTTTTCTCTCAAAGACTCTCCATCCTGTTTGCCTCGTGCCTCCAACGTGGTGGAAACAAGAAAATACGTACTGCTCCACCGTAGTTCCTACTACAGGGAGCGACGGTTGTTGGAAGAGCAGCCAAACATTCCAGCTGTAAGCTTATAACCGTTTTGCCCAGTTTGAGAAGGAGGGGAGGATAATGTGGCCACAGCTGATCTCTTCCTTCGAAACTTGCCACTCAAGTAAATAGTTAGATCAAGTGTTAAACCAGATTAAGAACTCCCCTCAGTGTGGAATTCCCCAGAGCCTCTGCACAGTGACACATGGGCAATAGCCCTTCACTGGGAGGTTGGCTAAATGACAACCTGCCGTACCTTCATAGGTCTGGGTTCAGTGTTTGCTGAGCGAGTGTCCACGCTCTTGCATGATAGCAAAACTGCAACCTTCGTGACTTTTGATCGATATAAAACTCTTATGAGTGGCAAGGAACATATCTTTCGATACAGAAACAGACCTGAATCAGGCGGATGAAGTTTTTTATAAAACACAGCAAAATCTTTTTGGGCAAAATACTTATAGAGAAGACAGCCTAGATGATTAAGTTGGTTAAAGTAGACAGTGATAATATTACGAGTTGACGTCCCACAAACTCGATGTCTCAGAGACAGTTTAGTGCTTTGAATCCATAGTCTTATATTTTAAACCAAACCGCATAAAATATGCTTGGTATTTTTCAGGATAGCAATTTAAACAGACGCCTTGACAACTAGGTGCCACCCACTACCCTAACACGTTTTCAAAATACATGTTTTCTTAAATCAGTGTCTAATACAGTTGTAACGGATCAAAACGCCATATACATCTTTACCTTCTTAGAACTACAAAACTTAGAATTCCTAGAACTCACCTCACAGAGTTCTAACTGAAGAAATCATTTTGAATTGTTATGTATCTAACTTGACATCTACACATTTTTATAGCGTCATTATTACTTTTCATAGTCAAATGTTACCATAGTTTGGTAGATGAACTCAGTCGAGTTGGAGCTCACATAAGAAAGTGCAGTAAAATTAGGTACGACATAAATAACCCGAAAAAAGCAAAGAGACCCATAACCTTAATTGAGAGGAAGAAATGTTAGCAATCCGCTCACCTTGGTTACAGCTTGCAAAAACGCAGCTTTGCCTACTTTTTGTCTCTGCCGGCTCAACTGAGCTTCCATTCGTCGTTTCTCAGTCTCAATCCTTCGTCTCTTTTCTTCCAGTTTGAGGCGGATGTTCATTAATTGGGAGGTCATCACTCCGTTGTCGATTGGAGGATCGTCGATACCTGTACAAGAGAAGGGCTAGAATCAATAAGAGCTTTGGATCAATGAGACGATCTCAAACAAACTCAGGTTTTCTGCGATATCTTTGGAATCCTAAAAGATACACCCCAATCACATGCCAAGCTTTGGCGTGATTTTAACCACTTTCATTCTGTTATTAAATAGGTTAGAACTGAGATGAACCCAAGGGCCATTAACTCAAATAATGGCTACCAGGGTATACGTTTGCTGGAAGCTATGAGACTCAGAAAGAATGCAGACTGGTGTCAATCATATACTCACGGCCCCAGAACCATATGGACGAGCCTTAAAAACCAGATACCAGAGGCAAAAATGCATATGGATGATACGAAAACGATGTATCATTTCCACAGAGGCCTCCACACTAAGATATGGTATAGGTAAATATGGGATCGTAGATCCACAGTGGTAGATGATTCAGAGATCATTTGTTAGTCTGATGGCTCTAAAAACCTGTATTCCCACGCAACAATGGAAGGAATCAACCCCATTAGGTACAGACACTTAAGTATTTCAAAGTGAACTAATCGCAGTAAACTCATTTATCAATGTGTGACTCGAGAAATTTTAGGGGTACCAATATTTAGGGATAATCAATCTGTCAGGAAAACACTAAGTAATCCGATTGTCTACTCATGGAGGAAACAAAACAGGATGCTGCGAAACGCAATCAATGAATACAGTTACTCTAAAATGGGTACCAGGTCACAAAGATACGTGGGGAATGAAAAGAGAGAACGAGCTGACAGTATCCGTGAAACACTTCAGCGAACCTGAGCCGTCCTTGATGCAACAAGTGGATATGACAAGAAATGGACCACAAGAAGAAGGGTCATTGCCAAAACTACAGCGAGATTGTGATTTTTGCACTTCAACAATGCCCTCCAGAGTGTCAGAAAGTTCTGAATTGAACGGGGTGTAAGTAACACCAAAGATGAGAGGTATCTGACAGCCACATGACTAGAAGTGCGAATAAATGAGTTGGGAGAAAATGTGGGAAAGAGCACTTCTACCACACTACTACAAATGAGACATGAACTGTTTAGGGACAGGATGAAGAGCCAAAAGTAGAAGCCACCAGGCACTTTTTTTTCTTCTTATGATCGACGAGAGGGGTGAAGGAGAAACCCAAAAAGAAGGCAGGAGATATTAGCATACATATCATTATGGAGCTGCAAGAGATTCGATAGGAAGGCATTGCTCAGATTTGTTTTACACACTGAGTCAATGTACCAATAGGGATCCCTCCTCAAGATTAAATGGATGGGATACTCACCATTGTCATGATGATCGCTATTTTGGTTGGCAATACATTGTTGTTGCCAGGTGGTCGTGTTATTGGGTAGTGCCGCAAATGTCGTTACTTTTTTTTCTCTTTCAGGCGGCCGAGGCTCTGTAACAATCGAGCAGCTGGAGTTAATAAATGAAATAATTTATGAATACAACAGGTCATAATGGTACTGAACGCAACAAACAACAGACCAAATAACGTTAGTATGTCTCAATAATTTAAACTCTTTTCCCCCGATTCCAGGCCTCTAAGCAACTTGGTACTTCCCAATACTTATCTCCGCAAATGAGCAAATAAAATCTGTAGTCAGTCTACAAAAAAGGGTTGAGTAGAATAAAAAGTGCTATGGAGTGGCTGCAAATACATTCTCATAGGTTTGTGAATCGTAATTGTACTGCTTAAGCTGACATTCATGCCAACATTTCCCCCATCCAGTTGATCGTTTTAAATAAACCAACTTGTTCTTAATTTAATTGTTTGTCACAACATTGTCGCTACAGGTCAAGAGGCCTCACCTCTGTGCAGTCCCTGCTGGCCCCTGGATGTTGTAGTCCCAACAAGTAACTGGGCAGTGAACACTGGTAGTGCTTCAGTGGATGCTGTCTTGTAGGCCTTGGTGGTCCAGAGGAGAGCAGCTCTCTGGAATTGAGCCAGTACTCTCCTTTGATTGACTATGAGTTTGCTACCCCAGGCCATGGGATAGTAACCAATCACGCCTAGATACATGGATTCGTGCATGAAGAATTGAACTACAAACACACACACGCACAGACAGTTTTTTCGACTCAGTAGGCCACAAACGCAAGGGCCCTGCCCAGGTCGCCTGTTGTCCACAATGGGATGTCTAGCTCATTCAGGGGGGTTCAAGATCAGCTCCCTTGCCACCCTCTGGGCTTCTATATCTAGAGCAATAGTGTCATTCTGGAACGCTTTCCAAAAGTGGGTTTCCGGCGAACCTTTGATGCTACAAGCCTAGCTTAAATCACATAGCATCACAACTAAAACCTGTTCTACATTCGCGTTTCCTGAGGACGACTTGTAATGCTAACCCAACAGGTTCTCAGAGCTCTCCACTTCCTCAAAATTCCGCCAGCCTTGTCGTTTGGTTCGTTCGATGGCACGAGCTCCTGAATGAAGCCAATTTAGAGAGGATATGGCATCAGGGTCACCAGTCTGGAGGTATACCCATCTGGTTCTACTAATACTCTGCTTGAAGGGATCAAGTTCGTCACTTCACCCAGTTATGTTTCTCAATTATTGCAATTGAAGTAAAGTACCACCTTCGAATAGCCCAGAAATTGAGGCCAGTCAGCATTTTTGGTGTTTTTCATGCCTTTCTTTGCAGCCTATGGACTTAGATCTCTCACTGCCCCCCCCCCCCCCCTGTTAAAGGGAACACAAGCGAGACCAAAGTTTTATTTAATCCTTAAAAATATATAATGAAAACTACCCAAATCTACATGGAATGCACGTGCAAAATGTAAAGAAAAACGCAACTGAAATAAATAACAAACCCAATACACAACAAACCTGGAATGGGCGGCGGAGGCGTCGGAGGAGGACTTGAATTGAACAACAATTGCTGAATTCCAGCGCTACTTCGAGTTTCTTCAGCTCTCCTCTGGTTTTCTAAGAAACTATTACTTCTAGATAAAGCCAGTCGTGCAGGGGTTTCTGGCACTAGAAATACAACAGGCATGCAATTCCACAAACACAATAAAAAATATCTAAAAAACACGATAAAATATTTGCATAGAAATTTGTGCCCAGCTACCAAAACATTCAGTGGGCGCATTTGGTTTGAAGAGTTTCTGCGCATTTAGCAAAAAATTGTAAAACATAACAAAATATGTTGGATGCACAAGAGGAGTAGCTCACTACAGACAACCAGGTCATAACTTCATAACAAGCAATAATTTCCATATGAAAAAGTAATAATAACTCCCTGTATCTCCATAATTCCTCTACAACTCAAGGATGAGAGAGCAATAAAAGTGTTGCTGCGCCGATTTCGCTCATATTCCACCCTCCTTACTATGGTCATGAGAAAAAGTTGAGTAAATGTGAGTGCTCTGAGTAAACGTCAGGTGTGTCATCCTAATGCCTAATGGATATTACTACAGAAAAAATTTACGAAGAACAGAAGGTAAAAATCATTAAGAATTTGGAAAGAACAAAAGTAGCGAGTCTAGAAGAATGCCATTTTTTGACGTATTTTGGTTTATCCCTTCGCCCAATGGAAAGTTAGAAAGATAGTGTTAAGATCAAACTCAAGTTACCATCAAATCCTTAAGTCCCATCAGTTTAATCCAACCTACAAACAGTTTTGGAGAAAAAAAATGAAAGCGTTAAACGAATCGCGTTTTTCGGTGTATTCTGTATTCCTGTTCAACGGATTGGAGTACAAATATTTATACTACAACAGTATACCAACGAGTTAGATCTAAATCGTTAAAGCCGTTTTTGCAAAATGTTAAACTTTTTTCTCTCCTCAAGTCTCTATTGACCTTACTTTCTCAGAATATTCAGAACAAATGTCAAGTGTTAATTTTCACAGCACACGTTGTAAGTTTAATCAAAACCGATAGAAGCAATTTCCAGAGAAAGGCAAAAATCCTCATTTTTTCCCCTTGAGGATGCTGCGACGCATCACGCAACTTTTCTCGGCTCTGCTTGTTGTCTACTATTTTTGTCGCACCAGCAACCAATTCGCAACCCCCTTATACGAGCTTGGTACAACTTAGCCCAACGTTCTATGTAGAAACTGTTAGTGCGGACAGTTGCAGAATTTATTCGGTTCGGTTGGTTCTTATGTCTTCATCTTCATTAAGTAACCGTCAAATACATAATTTACGAAACTGGGACTTCTTTTTATTATTCGAAACATTGTAGTAGTTTTGAAATTATAAGAAAACCCCTTTGATAAAAAGCAAGAAACTACAGTGGTTTGATCCGGAATTTTTTGCGTTGTTCCTAGATATTTAATTACCGTTTGGTAGATAGTTTATTGGACTAACAACACGATTTTTTTAAAAGCGCTATTAATATCTTATGAGGGGGATTTATTAGGGAACTGCTCTAATATCGATTAAGGTCAACATTTTTCATATTATATTGTAATACTTTCGTCATGTTCCCACGGGCGAAAATTTGAAGTTATCATTACGTCATTTCCAACTGTCCATAAAAACAGCTTATCAAAATAGGTTTTAACAGAAAAAACAAATTGTTACTTCGGACAATGTGACAACTATAGTTAGTTTCAACCCTGTTATGCTCATTTCCTTATTTTGACGTCCCACGTTGATCTGCAGGATGTCAAATTTGAGCTGATTTAGTTCAGCCATTCTCCCCCGAAATTGATAGCTCTGCCTACATAAATACTGATGGCAATGAACTAATCCATAAACGATATTTGAGTGTGAAAGTTATCGTTCCACCAGCTATTTATCATCCAACGAATCAGTCAACTGGCAAAAGATTTCAATTTCACTCAGAAATTACTGATAAGGGGTTTAACTACGTTCTCATTTTAGAACGAAAGCGCTTAACTGTTAAAACCCCTCTTTGAACCAAAGTCGAGCATTCCCTAACGGAATCTAGATTTTAACGTTTTAATATGTAGAGCGTTTCAAATGCCTATCTGTCTATTTTCCCTACCAAAAATTAATGATTGCCCTGAGCATGGAGAAAATTTCAGCGTGTTTTTTTTAATAACGAATCAATGAGACCATCCCTGTTTCCTTAGATTGAGTTATACTAGAGGAGATGAGCGCTGAACGAGACATGCATGTCCCTAACAACTTTTAATGAGGATTATCCTACCTACTTCAGGGATTATTTCAATAGCTCATTTCGTGATGCTACATGAAATGTATCTCATCAGGAGAGCAGCACACAGAAATGTTCAGTATCGTGAAATGAGTTTCCACGATTTTCCCACGAGCGGTTTAGTTTAATCCAAATTTTGAACACAACATTTGAGTTGATCTCGTTTTGTTTTACACTAGTAGCGTGAATGATCGTTAATACCTTGTGCTGAATAGTGCAGTGCATCATTACTTCCATGCGTGTAACTGTCTCGCCTTCCAATGTGCACAACAGGCTCTTTATCGGGGTTCTTCCCTAAAAACTGCAAATTGTCTTGAGACCCTCCGAAATTTTCCAGCGTCAACTGTGAATCGTCCGAGATAGAATTCCTTCTGGACCTTCGTCCAGCAAACGATGGCCGTCTCTGTTCCAAACAGCTTGGTTTGCCCGCCGTGACTTGGGCTATACGAGAAGTGCAAGCAAAACTATGTGGATCCACTATTTACAATAAAGGCAAAAGAGGGAATACAACACACAAAAACATGCTGAAAATCATTCAACTCAATGCGTGATCAAAGAAGGAAAAAAAGTAATAGCAATAATTGAAACTTCTAAACTTATTTTCTTACAACTGCTGTCATAGCAAGTATTAATGAGATATACAGCAAAACTCAATTGGTGAGTACAGCTAATCAAAAAGGTGTTATGAATTGCGCAAAATATGTCGATCATGTGCTACGTGGTAATTTTTGATTGTATCCTTCTGCTTCCGTACTTTCCTCATTACAAATAATGAATTACAACCCCAGTAGGCCCTACAGAACATTTCTCAAGCTGGGAAACACTAGTAATCTAGTTTTTTCTCTACAATAGTTCCTGTAATGCGTAATGCAGAATGTTTGGATGAGCAACCATGCCAAGAACTTACAAATAGTATTTCTACTGTAACAGCCCTAAAGCCAATTCTTGCTCATCTCAGAGCCTTGAGCTAAAATGCATGGCTGTTCTTAGTTACCTTTTTGTTGCCTGGTCTGAGCAGGAACTCATTCGAAACAGAACAGATAAAGATGAGTGTAGACTTCTTGGAAACCACAGTCCTCCATAAAAGAAAACATGGGCAACAACTAACCTTTCACAAGGAAACACGTTTGTCAAAGGGGTTGCTTCCAGTGAATGAAGGTGCTCTTGTTAAGGCAGGTGATTGCTGAATTTGCGCCTTAACATGGACTGAGTGCTTCTAATGGGATCACGATGTTTGCCACTCTTCACCAAGTACAGCAAGAGATTTGAAGTAGAATTTGTGTATAATAAATTTAGTAACTATGAATTCTCAAAGAAAATTAGCAAATATAATGCTTATATAATATTATTATTATGTTTGTATAACATATGAATTATTATTATTAATGAGACATTTGTAAGAAATACCATAAGTTTGGTTGTCGACAAATTCTACATGAAATTTCTTGCTGTACTTAGTAGAACGGAACTTATATCTAGTTGATTACATCATAAAGTAATTTTAAATCACGCCCAGATCCCCAGATGGGGCATCAGTCGACAAACAAGAGCGATAGTGAGAGCAAAATTTCTCACAAAGCGTTGAATGATATTACATGCAATAAAACAGGGTGAAACCACAAGAACAAACCATGCAATAATGTCGCCAGTCTACTTAACATAAATTAAGTATGTGAAATGAAAACAGCGTCCAAAGAAATGATACCTTGTGGTGGAGTGTAAGAAGTGTCTTGCAACGTGTTGTGCAGCGCATCGCTGTTATTGTCCGAAACTGACGATCTCGACACACTTTCTCGCCGACCTGAATGAACAGCCGGCTCTTTGTCCGGATTTCGACCTAAAAATTGTAAATTTTCTTGGGAGCCGCCGAAATTTTCCAAAGTCAATTGGGAATCGTCCGACAACGAATTTCTTCGAGACCGTCGACCGGCGAAAGTCGGTTTGCGCGGCTCCCAATGGGTCGGTTTTCCGGCGACCGGAGCTTCCCCTCGATGTTCCCCACTGATCACAGAACTCAAAGTTGGTATTCCTCTGCCTTTGTGAACGACGAAATCATCTCCACCTTGTTGCTGGTGCCTGTTCCAAAACAATAGGAGATCTTTGAAAACCGCCATGTGATTAAACGTACGCTAACTAAACCAAGAGTGATTCAGTAGACGAGGCCATTCATGCTTTATCTTACAGATAACGTGAAATCTATACGTATCAACAACTAACTTTCGAAGACTTTATCATCAAAATTGGGTTGCGTCACCGACAAATGTAAACATTTCAGGGAGTGCACCTCTCCTTCTCACGTTATAGTTACCGGAATCTTTCACTTGACCATTGAAAATCCATCTTTAAATGTGCCTTGCTCGACACAAAAGATAATCCCTAACTCAGATAAACGAAGTCAGAAAACGTTATCATTGCTGAGTGTTATTGGGATTCAAGTTCGAAATTATGTGACGATCAGTCAACACAATTTAATGTTTTTTAAATTAAAAAAACTAATTTTTAATTAGCGCAATTAATTCGATAATTCAAACTAATATCCGTTTAACAGACACCGCCGTTTATTACGAATTCTCAACACTCTGGCTTTCAGGATATGCACCAACTAGCACCTTCAATTCATTTCATTAGTAACATCTAAGTTCTGAATGTCGAATCCGAATTACCGGATATAAAAGAACAAAATACGCACAGGGAGATTTCGGGGGAAATTTGTAAACCTTTAGCGAATTATCTTAAAAGTGTAAATATAATATTGCCAAGTTAGGCCCCAAAATGAACTAAATCATTCGCGAGGATATTGTGGAAACCCATTTCATTAAAAAACAGAATAAACAATAAATTGTCTATATTTCCACAGAAATAACGAGCAAAATTGTTAAATCGATTTCGGCGGTTAGGTCATCATCCTATGATTTCGCCTGATTTCCTGATTTAGGCCCCAAAATCCATTTGGTCATTCCTCTTCAAGAACGAACAAAATCGAAGGTAAACACCGATTTTGACTCAGTGTTGAACAAATTTGAGTTTAACTATTTGGACACATTTACGTGTGTGAGTAGACAGAGAATTGCGTCCAAAAAAGTAGAAAGAAAATTTCTTAGTATTATATACGTGTAGTTCTTTTAAGGCGCGTTCGAAAAAATTCAGTTTTAGTACTTATTATTTGTTATTCCACGTTAAGGACCTCAATCGCTCACTGATATCTTGAACCATTCTGGAGATAGATCTTGTGAGCTACGTTTTCGTATATTCCTAATGCTGTGGAGAAGATTTTTTCTTATACTTACGGGAAACAAGATGTAAGAGGTAGGATTTATTCAAGCTTATCGTAAACTACGTTTCTGATGGAGGTTATTTCGTAGTTATCATTCAAACACAAACAGCCCCTTACACACTCAAGTGTCCAGTCGTTATGTTTCTGTACAACTTGTGCTGCGTTAGGCCTTGTGGCAGAACGTAGAATGATTGTTGCTAAACCAAGGTATAAATACACTCGATTAAAAATCGCATTTGAGTTGTGTACCAACCTAATGTCGCTGGTATTTTCGGGTAAATGATTTTTCTTCAAAGGTGTTGATATGACTGGTGAACCTGCATTAAAAAAAAACAATGTTATTGAACATAAAACGCAAGTAAGAACTACTTGGCCAGCCCCAGTAGCACACTGATTAATTTTTTTTAAGCAATTAAATGCAACTCAGTCACGAAGAAACCAACTTTTTTTAATGGTAGCAGGTGACTAGAAGACATTTCCAAAAACAGAAGCTAATGAAAAGCCCAAAGGGAAACATTAAACATTGGAAGGAAAGTCGCAATTTAAATACACAACGGCACGAGAAGTAAGCAAACATATTTACAAAATCAAAGAGGTCGCTCATTAGCAAACTGAAATCTACACAGAAGGGATGAAGAAGTTGCGTTCATTCATTATGGAGCAAATATGATAAAAAAGAAGGGAAAATAGCCTTCAGCGCTTTCTATAAGCAACATGTCGCGCAGGGGCCCCCAAAATGGCGTGTAGTTATTCCCTCCCTGCAACACTCGTTTTTATTAAATGAAATATTGTTTTTATGACGCCCATTGGTAGGGTGTTGTAAACTCTCTTGCTCCCTTCATTTGGATCACTGCAGTCCCGAGTGAGTAAATTGTAATAGATCCCTAGAATCTTCCCGAACCTGACGCGCATTAATTGGTACTGTAAGGGCATAATCACAGTATTTTAAAAACGGCTGACGAAATATTTTATTAAAAATTTCACAAAATGTTGCATTTTCTGTGTTAAGCCTTGCACATCCAGATATTGACTTTTCAAATTGATTTGGCCTATGGTAGTTCCACACATTATTACTCTTACTCCCTCACTTCTAGAGCCCATTGGAACGAATTGGGGATAATCAGTGTTATCACTTTTGTTATGTTAGTGCTCACTAGGTAACACTGTGTTGTTTAGGTTGAAACCTCGTTTTACCTGTCACAAGAAAAAAGGAATATTGACATTGCTGATCAGCGAGGGACGTAAAAAAAAGAAAGAAAATAGGAATATTATGGCTGTCAAACACAGTCGCCATGGAATTTCAAGCAGCCCGTAATTTAAATAATCAGCAAAAACAGTGCCATTAATAAATGAAATATATAACAAGAAAAAAAAGAAACTGGGTTTCAGAATAAATGTAATAAAAGAATTAAGCAGTTTGACATAGGGTAATCAATGTTAAACCAGATTGCCACGAGTACTGCAATGCTTTTCCACGATACTACTGACCTTGTCCGGCATAACTTCAGGGTGGAGCCATAGCACCTAGCGCTGAGGACTTTTCCTCACTTGCTAAGAGAGATGAAGGCAACTACTTGTTGAACTCCTCTTTCCTCATCTCAAGGACAGCCTGGGCAAATTCTCCCACAGCTCATCATCATTCCCCGCTCCCCTCAGAAAATAGAGAGAAGCAGCCACCAGTAGGGTTTGGCACAGCTTGGTGCTGACTATCCAACATCTGACGTACACCGTCTGCCAAAAGTGCTGCGATAGAACTGGCAATGACTTAAAGTAGCACACTGCTCACAAATGTGCAATATCTACATCAAAAGATAGGGAAAGGTTTGAAGAGAGCAAAGCAAGCTCTATTTTTGTTAAGTGCTTCCCATAATTTGAAAAGTGGCTTAAGGTATGCAATTCATTCTGATTAGAAAAGTTCCCCTCAAGGTAAAGTGCCGCACTTCACACGTTTGAATATGAAAGGGACCGTTGGGCAAGTTATTGAAATTCGTTAAAAAATTCAATAGAGGTGGAAGGATTAAGGCGTAATGAGTGCTAGGAGACGTTGCAACAGGGATGGAACAGGTCCAGCAGATTTGGTTCCCCAACCCACCTCTTTATCACAGGCGTATACTACCTTTTCTCAATGTAATTAGTCACTGCCGCTCAAGATTGCTTTTTGTACAATACGGCCCCCCACTCCACTGAGTCTGACAAGCTTTATGTACGACCGGCATAGGAAAACAAAAATGTTTGCAGGTTAAGTGTAACAAACGAAAAACAGTGCAAAGACAGCTTTGACTTATCTCGCCAGCATGATCAACACATTGAAAGCAACACAGTAAAATGATGGAAAATGCATGATTGGTGCGTATTAACTAAAACTTCCCACTTTTGTACGGAGTTTAATTCAAATGATGGAGATTCCACATTTAAGTATATTTTCAACAGAAACGAGTTTCTCAATTGCTATCAAGGAAAACTTTAATACACTCTGGTTCCTTGCCACACTTGATCTTCTGCAGACTGGTATCAAATAATCTGGCAATCTTACTCTAATTTTTACCTAAAACATACAAGTGGACCTTCTTCGGAACTTACAGTCTCATTAAGGCGAACTTCGAAAATATAAACTGCAAGTACTAATTCAAAGGTGTCAGCTGCAAATGCGAAAATGTGCTTCAAAAGCTATGTGTAACACTAGTAAAACATTGATGTGCTAAGATCATGCCTGGGAATAATGCACGTTGAAATATCCCATCACGTGGTAATATGGTTAACACATTTTCACTAATTCAAACATCAACAGAAACATCTTCAGATTTGAAAGCTACAAATTTAGTATGAGACTTCTCAAGCTTAAATTTCATCTCTAAATTTGCTGACGAAATATTGATAAAATATAACTCGCTACTTCCAGTCACGCTATATGAAATAAAAAAGAGTTAGAGTTAAAAAAACAAACACATACGCAGCAGCTGAAAGCACAGACACAACAAAAACGAAGTATGTAGCGTAAAAAACAAATAAAATGTAAAAAAACAAGCAAATCGTAATAGCAACAAACAAACTGAACTAATTGATGGGCTCGTTTACTACAAACAAATGCAAGGATTAGTAGAGTGAAAAATACGCAAACACGCATGACATAATAACCCGAAGATTTGACGTGCCACCTAGGAATTAACTCCAACTAACAAAACACAGAGTGGGGAAACCAAGCGGGAGGAAACTAGATACCATCCAACATCATAAATCAGCAGCAGCTGTAATAAAATTCAACACGCTGAACAGTACGTCTACAAATAGTGGCCCGAGCGTGGGGACGCCTAGAGCCAATAGACGAAATTCAAGACAAAACAGTCGGCTGCAAGGTATAAGTTTAAGTTGGCAACGTTACATTGAGTTACTCGAAAAATCTTCTGAACTGAGAAAATTAAGGCAATTTTTTTTGTAGCCACACATTTTGGGCAAATTTAAATCGTTTTACAGCTCTTTCCTATTACAAGGACTGCAGAAAAACATTGGAGGGTTAGGCGCATACTAGAGAACGAAAATTCGTTCACTTTTCTTTGAAATTCTTCAACACACGTTTATATGCCACGTTTTATACTTTCCTCGACACTAGCTTGATAAAAAAAATTCAAGTCTTCGGATGATAACATTTTGAACCCTAAAAAGTCTCTAGTTTTGATTATTCTTACAATATGTGCTGAACTATTCACAACCAATTACAAACACTTTCGTTCCTCATTAATCTCAGAAAAAGAAAATTAATGAGATGTAAGCCAAATCGTACCCAAAAATGCAAAAATTTGTAATGAATTTCTCAAAACAAATGTTGATGTTTAACCTGGATCAAACTGACCACCGTTAACATATTACAACATTTTGATGTCTGCAACTAATCCTCTATCCATGAATGGAGACATCAAAAATTGGTAATCTCAGGAGTTACGAATTTTCTGGTTTGTTATAGGTTGCTAGAAAACAAGTTGATCGAATTCATTTACACATTCACTGTGAAAATATCGAAAATGTTAAAAAAACACGCATTTGGCACATTTTGGTTATTTTTGTTCAATAGATTCAGATGTTCATTTGTGGAGGGCAATATACATGTATTGACTTTTTGAACATCGGTGAATTTGATAAAAACCACTAATGCACCAACGCCATTTTTCAAAAAAGTATAATCTTTTTCTCGGGCCTTGAAAGAATCACGAACAAAACAACACAAAAAACAATCAATAACTCAATCGATCCAGTTGTACTCCCACAAATCGAACTACAAACGGGTTGGTTTCCTCATCAAAATTATTGTTCCTGAACTCAAAGTTATATCATGGAGGCTGTGGTTTCATAATCATGCATGAGCCTGAGTATTCGCTCAACATCCCCCCAGTGGGGGTATGGCAGGTTGTCATCGTAGCTGTTGCCTGCGTGTAGGTGCAGGTGTAGAGGTTTGACCCTGGGAACCCTTACCATCTGAGGAGCGTTCTTAATCTGGTTTCCCCTCTGATGTAACTATTTACTGGGTAGCACGTTCCAAAGGGCTATGGTGGCCAAGTTTCATTATCATAACCTTCTTCCCAAACTGGGCAAAAATGGTTATAGTAGCTGTCAAGTGGTTTGGCTGCTCTTCCAACAACTGCCGCTAGCTGTTGAAGAAACTACATTCGAGCAGCATGTGGTTTCTTGTTCCCACCACACTAACAGAGGAGTAGGATCGAGAGTGTGAGGGGAAAGAAGTGGATTCGCGCATTGAACTCGCCATGTTCCATAAGGAACTGGCTCGTCCAGGTGTGGGTCAACTCTTTTTCCCCCAACTTAACGGATGTTTACTGCTTACTGTTTATCTAACCCCCATTCATCTAGCACGACAACTTTTTGGGAGATCTATACACAGTTCAGTCCACTCTCCATTTGTCCAACATGCACACAATAGCCAAATCAAGCTGTGCTGTCCTTGGTGATCCACAGGAGAGCAGCTCTCTAGGATTTAGATCTTTGGGGGATGGGCCCCAGGCAACAGGGACAGTAGCCAATCACTCCTAGGTAAATAGCCTCGTATGTGAGGAATTGAACTACAAACACACACACACCCCCCAAAATAATGGTTTTTCGTCTCAGTGGGCCTCAAACGTAACAAACCGAAGGAAATTACAGTTTTTTGCGCAACGAAAAACACAGGAATTTAAGTGGTAGAAGTGGTATGTTACTTTTTGGTTGATCACAATATTAGACTAACGTTTGATTGACTTAAGGCGAAAGACAAATAGAAGTACTTCGAAAATTTAAATTCGTATTATTGGACTGAAAAAGAATTTCATAAAAACCCTAAACAATGCAAGATGAAACGAAAATTAAACGAAATCGAAATTAC
This sequence comes from Pachypeltis micranthus, assembly GCA_020466155.1. NCBI lineage: Eukaryota > Metazoa > Arthropoda > Insecta > Hemiptera > Miridae > Pachypeltis > Pachypeltis micranthus. Next base: position 27,081,710 of record CM035771.1, on the reverse strand, counting down.
ACACAAAGAAAGACGTGTCAAATGTCACAGTCGACGTTCTTTGGTGGTATGGATAACGAGCAAGCAGGTTTGTTTCCATATCAAAATGACTCTTCAACACTTATACGAGATTTATATCAGTTGAAGTTAAAATGTTAAATAAACAATCTCATTAGTTTAGAGGATTCCTAAATCAACGCCAACTTAACCCTGAATGTCCTGAATTTGATTTTGATGCACACACAATTTTAATTTGGTAACCGTAGCCAAAAATTGAACAGTGAACTGCAAAGAGAGCTATTGCTGCGGACAAACAGCTTTTAAATGGGACATCAGCTGCACTGATTTAATGCTGGTTGGTAGAACTATGCCAGAGAACGGTTGTATGGGTAACAGAAACAAACAAAGTGAGCAGGGGTCGGGCTAAGGTCACCTGAGAAGGACGAAGGAGAGTCAATCCCACTGCGTAGGTCAGGGATAGCAGAGACAGGCTGAGGGAGACTCCTTTTATGTGGCACGCCTTGACTGTTTCTGCCTTCAGCTATGGAAAATAACACTCTTATGTTCAACCAATTTTAGACCAATTAGCTCCAATCGGTCCCCATTTTGTGTTTGAATAAACCCTACGCTATTTCTATAGTGAGTTCACCAAAAGATGACGTTAATCATAAAATATATCATCTAGTGAAGTACATACTAGTAAGCCATAGTGCTTATGTTGATGCCAGAGTTTCTAGCCTCAACTTATATAAGTAAGTGCTATATCAGTATTATTTCCATGAAAGTGTTTGTCAGATAAAATTCAATAATGGAATTAATTCAAAATAATTCATCATTACAAAAAGGACTCAACGAGTGGCCACCGAAAACGACACAACGGAAAATCAATAATGTCCCATCTGCAGTTATTCACGGGTGCTTCTTGCCAACACTACTGGGTAAACGTTACGACTTTAACAAACTTATGTAAGTGCAATTTTATTAAATTAATATTAGGTTGTCGTACGACATGCAGCAGAATATACGGTTTCTGAATCAGATGATGGCACCCCGTGCTGGGTACATTGGGGAGTTTGAGGTGCCACATCAGCAAACAGGTCTTGAGTGACCATTTGTTAATGTTAGCGTCATCGTCGGTACTGTCGAAGTTATTAATTATACAAAGAAGATCCAAAAGTTGCTAAAATGAAATCGCGCGAGCATTAAATGGTGGCTGTTGCGTCCAACAGGTTTCCCTCGTCCTACGACTTCCTTGAAAGATTTCGGAAAACAACTCCACAGGTTCAACAACTCGGGTAAAGTTGACTGATGGGGTGAGACAGGGTTAAGTGAGGCGCAATAATGCTCTAGAACTAGCTGGGATGCTGAAATGCTCGTAAAGCCCCGAGTCCTAAAGTCACCTAGGGTGAACGTTCTCGGCATCTCTTAAGGAAAACACCGAGTTGAATTAAATTTCCGGCGTAACACCAACGTATTGTCACAACTATTTCACACAGATGCAGTCAGCACTGCATATTAGTGTAAATAAAAACTAAACATCAACATTAACAGTAAATTTAAATTTTTTTGCGAGATAAGACTAAAAATCAGTCAGTGCTGCACTCCAATTTCTTTTCAACTAACGCAGACGGGTTTGTGAGAGGAAAAATTAGGTCTCAGATGGGGTTCCCTTCGAGTCACGCTGAGGTCCACAATGTCAAGTATTTCAGCTGCTTGTGAGTCGAGAGGTACATGTTTGGGGAACCAAACTTTCCGCGTGCTCTCTATCTCGCGAGACGAATATATCCCTCGACAATTCATTCAGTCACACACGAAATGTCGATTCGTGCCCGTGAAACGTAAATCAGGAGAATACAGGTTTTTAAAACTTGGGTCTTAAGACTGATGCGTTGCTCTCCAGTACGCCTACAGCACCGTGCTTTACTGAGATTTAGATCCCCACGAAGTCAGGGAATAATTTTGTGAGCATTCCCCAATCTATGAGGGCAATAAACACGCTTGTTCAAAGACAAACTGTTTCACCTTGCGTTTAGCAGTACCAACAACTTGCCATCTATAGGTTTGTCTTTACTGTAAGGGGTCCAACTTGGGGTGGACGTGAATGAAGTCAACACCCCTAAAAACTATCAAGCCTAAAATAACGATAACGTAAACGAATCAGCCATTAGATGATAAAATACGTCAAATGGCAGGTGATAACGAACCTAGTTACCATCAGTCAATGGTTGTTCTTAAAGATTGTGTGATCTACGTATATTCCCTGTCCTTTCATGCAGTGCGGCTATAATACTTATTAACTATCCGAGGGTGACATTTAATGTTCCTTTCGTCAGGAACACGAATATGTTTTGTGTATTTTGTAGACTATTATTTCCTTGTTCCGTTCGACTTATTTCTTCGATCGATTTCTTAGTTCGATCTTATTTGAATTCACTGTACTCTTGGAATAAAACCCTAGCATCGTCAAATGAAATTAGAAGTCGGTTCGTCATAAACTCTGCACACTTTATTAAAATTTTCCAACTTTCAGTAGTCGTATTTTTTTTTCTTCACAATCGCTGTTTACGGATTTGAATGGTTGTTTTATCGGATTTCTCATAAGAGGAGCTTTGTCTAGCAATTTTAACGTCAGATATGAAAAGTGCTGCGTTGCACCAAATTCACGCCTGTGAAAAGCGCGATCCAAATTTGGTCATTACTGCGCAAAAGAACGGCTGAGCCTTGGAAACGTGGAAGTACAATAATTGAAAGGAACCACCTCATTGCTGAAGAGGAGCTTTCAAAGAAGGTGATTTTAAATTAAATTATCTACCTCTACAGACTAGGTATAAGCAATCCACTAATTAACGTGTATTATTCCTAATTACATAAAAACAATTAAATTCTTATTGGTATTCTGTGATGTGCCTACTGAAGTGAATTGAGACAATAATCAAGAGTCTAATATTAATAAAAAATTAATTCGACTAAAAATTGAGCAACATGAAGTTAAATTCATTTTTCTTTTCATGCACCAAAAGAACACAAGTGGGTGTCCATAATTTCTTTGAAGTTGCGTGCATCTACTGCACTGATTCCAATCCTCGTGAATAAATTGAACCTCTAAACTAGTCCCTACCTGCCTGTTGTACTGAAAAAAAGTCAAAATTTACCTCAAAAGAAATGGTGCCTTTCATATACCGAAATGTGAAATGTGTCATAAAAACGTCTAACTACTATTAAAGTTTATCTACGACCATAGTACGACGAAACCAGTAATTTATTGTGGACTGGAAGGTTTCCGGACTTTCCAAAAACGTAAATAGAGTGTGAAGCAAGAAGTAAGCAAAACTGTGCATAGTTCATTTGAGACGGAAGCAAGCGAAATACAACACAAAGTTAACACACAATCAAGCCACACTTGACTGCTTCTAGTGAGGCAGTCGCGGTTTTAATTAGGTATTTGTACTAAAACTTAGTATACCAAGTTTTTGTTCTCAATGTTGAAAGCTTGAAATTTTTTTTTAAACTTAAGAAAATAAATGGAACAGTAGAGGTTTAGTAAGTGGCACAACGTTAAGACTAAAATCAATGTTAAATCAAGTCCTTTAAACTTCAACACTACGACTGGAAAATCACGATTAGTTTCTTGAAGGCAAGGGGAAACTGAAAGAAAAACTGTGGAGTTCCTTGACTTCATCCATCGAATACACCAGCGCAATTAGACCATCGGCAAACCCTATCGAGACAATCATATCATGCCAAGATTTCACACGTCGCTGCTTCAAGCTCCAGTCAACATTTCAGCCAGTACAGAATGACTGATAACGTTCAATGCAGCGAGCCGACATACGGACAGGAAATTATTTTAAGATTAATGAACCATTAAAATAGTTAATAGATTAAAAAACGTACCATTTACTGTATGGCGCATGGCACTGTTGAGCGTAACACAGGGCGCTGGATGGATTTCCAACATGTTGAATAAATCGGCTAAAAACACAACTAGATTATGCTTCATGGATCTGAAACAAACAAACGACAATTATATTGTGCAGTTCAACTGAGGCATTGTTGTCCATTTCCCCATTGACAGAAATTGTCAAACGCTTAAATGGCTATGGGAGTTGTTTCCGTTCCATTTTTATTTTCTTACGTGGGTAGTTGAAAAAAAAACAGCAGGAGCTAAGACCCCCGCCTCCTTTTTTTGAATACTTTATATTCCACTATTATAAGTTTTCGTGCCAAGGGGAGGGGGAGGGGGTTATTTACAAGGTTTAGATTCCACACGGAATCGAACCCTATGGTGCCTCTTCTGTATTGTTCTCTGGACTGAGACATGTCTGTATTCCATCGTGGCTGTTCAATTTGTCAGGTACTTCTAACGAGAAGGTAAAGGTTCGAGGAATTCATCGACCTTTAAGCCCATTCAGGAGCGCTAGCCCCCACAGATTGTCAAACGCTCCTCTGATGTCAGTGAGAACTCTATAACGTACTCGCAGATATGAAATCTTGTGCAGACTTTCCTTAAGTGCACACATGTTGTCTGCCTGTAAGTTTGTTCCCAAAGACTCCTTCAAGGGGCTTCAAAATCAAGATCTCTAACTTCTGCCTAATACCGAAAGAAGGCTGTGAAGTATCCATGATCGCGAGTCCGACTGATTGCGGTTGCTTCCCTAAGGGCGCAGATTTTACATAGTGGGGAACTGTCAAACCTGCAAAAAGTCGTTAAATAAATTAAGACTTCCATCCTTAACATATTACTTTCTATCTTATCTGGCCAAAGGGATTTGTTAAGGTCGCAAGGGCCCTGCTGAGATCACATGTAGTCCACAATGGGATGTCTAGCTCTTTCGAAGGGTCCACAATCAGCTACTGTACAGCTCGTAGGACTTCAGACCTTCGCTGCATCGTTTGAGCCTCTTTTTGAGGAATCAAAAATCCTGGGGAAGTTTACTCTACTTTACATAAATATTTAATCACTTCACTGACAATTCCAACTTGATTTTCAAAAAACTTTCATCCATTTTCCCAAAAATATTGACTCGATTTTCGAAGATTCTTTCACTATAATTCTTACCACGATGTTCCCCCACAATTTCAACTCAATTTTCCAACCATTTCACAATGTTATTACTTAACTATATTTTTCCATTATTTAAACAATTTCCACCCGTTTTCTCAATATTTTCAATTCAAAGTGAATCCAAGTGAACCTGTACCTGAAAGATATTAACTGTTTCGTAAATTTTTCAGGTTTTCAATATATCTCTTACTGTATTAGTATAATATCACCATGTGCTCTAATACACTTTAAAACGTCACCACGTTCAACATCTTAATTAGAAATAATAATAAAACGACAAAGAAGAAAACGTTTATTTACCCTCTCATGTAATAAATGTCTTCAGGGGCCATGTGGAAAATATTCGCAGGGAGAGATTTGGAGCAAAATTCATTGACTAGAGACAAGTTACGAACGCAGTCTGAGACGTTGGGGAGTTGGGAGACGGTTATAGAAGACCAGTGAAGCTCTTCTGGGCAATAGAATGAAACGAGTGCTGCAAGACTCGAGCCGTCACAGAGGTCTTGCAAGCTGTTGGCTTTGTGGAATTCTGGACATTTGTTTCCACCCTGGAACAAAATCGAAAAGGATAATAAAATAAGAATGATACATAAACACTGAACGCTGAATAAAAAAGATTTATATGAATAGAAAAGTGGTAGTACTTTGCATTCAAGAATAAATAAGAACTATCAGCATTAACAGAGTTACTCAAAATAATCTTTTCAGACTTAATCTCTAATAACTACATTTTTGTACAAAGCCAGTTCCGTTTATCAGTTGCTATGAACCCCCCCCCCCCACCACGTGGCTGTAAGAATTTTGAAAGTTAAAGAATTTACTCAGAAGGGGGTAATTTATGTTACAACCAAATTGCCCAAGCTTACATGATCCTCTTGGTCAGACCGCGCTTTCAGGGCAGAGGTCACTTGGTTAATCCAAAAAAGGAGAGCGTTTTCATAGTCCTGAGGGGGATCGACGCTGAAGCCTGGTGGAAGAAGCCGCTTGACAGCTGCATACACGAATTCAGGGGTAGCGACTTCCTTGGCGTAGAGGGTCATGACTGCCTGCATCACTACCTGATGAGCACTCTGAAAAATGAGAATGTACGTTAAACAGCAATATGAACCTTTTTCACAGAGAGGATTTTAAAGACAAGACAAGAACTCGCTCCACAATATCAGATATGTTTTGTTAAGTCCAGTTTAATGCATCAGGAAACAACATGAGTGTCAAGGGGTGAGATTGGAACAAGCCAAAACAGACGAGATGGCAGGCTCCACTCCAAGGAATGCCACTACTGCGAAGTTGAAGTACGGAAAAGATGAAACAGGAGAGGGGAGGAGCTTGCAAAGAGTAACCACGTGGTTGTGTCAAATCAATCTCGTACAGGCTATCGAACAGAGGGGACCTCACTTGTAGAGATACATGGCCTATTACTCAAGGAAGGTTTTCTCACTGTTGATACAGAACCAGAGCATATTCTTCTCAAACACTATTGAAAACTTATAAATAGCAGTTTGAGGAACTTTCTGGAGAACTTAACTTTCATTTTACAAATTTTTATCGAAAGGAAAGTTTTGTTTGGTATATTTGTCATAGGTTGGTGGGGGGAGAGGGGTGCTCGAGGTTTTGTGGTACCACAACTAAAACTTAAATTTTGTTTTCGTAAGGTATAACTTTTCATGTTAACTTCTAATCGTATTAATATCTTGTCTGAAGAAAAAGGCCATTTTGGGTTCCTATGTTCAGTTTTCTTAAAGAACCCGCTCCATCCTGCTGCAGATGAGATGGTGTTAAAAATAACCTTGAGTTAATAGGCTTCATTTAAATCTCGTTTATTGGTCGTGGTCTAGCTAATGAAAATCAGACTATTGTTTACAATACGAGCCTCATGGGGGATTTTCTGCGAAAGGCTTTACAAAAATAAAATTGGTAGTAACATTTTTTAATTCTCCCAATGTTTTACGCCATTGAATAGGATGTGCTCCATTATTAATTCCACGTACAGAATGTATTGTAGAATAAACATCATACGAATAAGAAGACCGCTGGAATCATAGAAACAAATGTTTGGCCTTATTGTTGCAATATTGAAAGTTACAAAAACTGAAACCATTATGAAGACTTTCGGTAAACTGAGAAGTCTTTTAATTCAGAGAACGGAAGAAACAACCAAAGTTTCTATAGTTAATTCTACTTGGATATTTTCGTACACAATGCAGTGTGTGAACGAGCACGTAGCATTCAGAAGGATCGATGTTTTTATAATTTTAAGTTGTTATTACTGATTATTTAATCACTTTATCATTCCAATGAATTTGATTTTGTCCGTATGTTCCACTTCCCATGTTCATACGATTCGATGAGATCGCTCTGATCCTCATTGAGAGAGGTCAGCCTTCATCAGATGCGAGGTATTCCTGGGTCGAAACCCACCTAGTCACTGCCCTTCCCAATTAATCACAACAAAACCATCTATTAAAAGTGCAACCTATCGCGTAAACTGAATTGAACGATTATGATACGTAGAAGCGATGATGAGAACTAAGATGGCAATACACTTTACCATTTTGAGCGGGGTCGTCTGTATAAGAACGGTCTCCGTAATTTGAGGATCAGATATTGACACTCCTTTGCGAGCCAGGGCTTGAAGGACACCCCAATGGTTCAAGTTGTTGTAATTGGGGTCCGAGTAGATGTTCGATAAAGCCATGCAGTAGAGCTCCGCATTAGCTAACAGGTGAACTAGCTGAGGTTTTAGATGTTCTTGGTCCTGTAACAACAAACAAATGACGTCATGATTTAGGCGCGGAATACGGCGGATCAAGTTTTTTCAATTTCATCTCGTCATTTTCTAGTGCGGGTTACAATACTAAAGAAAATATTATTGTAATAAATTATTTCCACACTCCACGTACATTCCACCATATGCGCTGTATCTTCGTTCAACGCATTTCCACAAAAACGTTTATAGATATCGAAATGCCGGTGCTAGTTAGCAGAAAGTGTCCCATAAATGTGATCAAAATCGTTAGAGCCATTTTTAAAACAATTGAAAAAAACATCACTTAATGCTAGGCAAATTTTATTTTTCTATATAATTTGATTTAGATCTCCTTTTAATCGATGGTTACAGAAGTAGTTGGAGCATGTGGGTATAGACTACTAGGATACTTCATCACCTTGATCAAATTCAGGCTTGCATTTACGTAAGATATCACGAAGTGAGTATTTAGTTGTTCAAATCTCGAACTGTAGGTTTTCAATTTATATGAGAGAGGGTCACTTTCTTGGAAAAAAATAGGCTACCTAGTTGTACGGAAAGTAACATTAGTTTCAGGTGCAATGTGGGACAACAGCCTTTTCGCGATAAATTGTTTTAATTATTATTATCATCGTCAAATTAACGGCCGAGTTTCTCGTCGGATTAAATAGTAAACGTTCACTGAATCAGGTAAATAGTTTTACAGCTATGTTCTTCAACTCGTTCTCGTTCAACGAATCCGTCGCCCCACTTTCTAAACGCATTGCGTAGTAAATGGTCAAAGAAGTCGCTTGGTGCTACTGAATTACTGCATTACTGCGATGCACTTCTCAACTTTCCTCAGCCTCAAGTAAATTGAGCGTTTAAGGGTTTTTTACTTCGTGAAGATTGACCAAAACCAGGTGTTGAGTGATACATAGTAGCGTTGAATAGCATTCAGTACCAATATAAAACCCACAAACATTCGTGGTTAACATTCTGGAATTTATTGGATCGCCCTTAAATGTTTCTATTAAGGTATCTATTAAGTAACCAGCCTGTTGGTAATTTATTGCACTGTAAACATGATTGTTGTTTTTTTAGGTCAAGTTCTACACATAGTTTTGAACACAATAGGAACCAAAAAAGGCGGTAGTAGAGTGCATTCGGAAGTGAAATTCACGTTTCCATTATCCGCCAACGATTGGTGCCCTAATTTCAGATAGAAATAGATCAGCCTTTAGTGGTATTTTCCCAACAAGGCTTTCAATCCTAGTTCAAAATTCTTCAAAAAACATCACTTACACTAGGGTTCTGATATAATACAGTACACTTTTTGTTTCATCTACTTTCACGACTCCTTTGCTGATTCATTTTTCGTTCTTCTTGGCGCCAAACACATTTGCGTAATAATGTACGCTTTCGCGGGCCCAACACAAAAAGCTTCCTGAGGGAATCCCACTTGACCACCAGCTCGGGTGGAGTTAAAGGGTGCTCTTGGGTGAGAGAAGGAGAGAACAGATATAGAAGTGTGATAGTACAGAGAAAAGTATGAGTTAACGCGACACACAGGGTCTCTGGATAGGGAAACTGGGATATTGGCGCAAACTGAGATCATGTGAGTAAAACTGGGTGAGTGCTGAGAGTCGAGCGTCACAGTGCGAGTTTGAATGCTTAGGGCCGCGTTCACCAAAACGCCGCTGATCGTGATCCAACTGATCAGGGCTAGATAAGTTGATCAAGGTCATTTTCGTGTCCACCACGCTAGCCGAGATCACTGTGGGATGCGGTTAGCATAGACGTGATTACGCTGCGATTAAGCCATATCGAGAAGGCAGTGGACTCATGAGGTTTCAGTTAAGTAAAGAAATTGGACGTCTGTTCAACATCTTGTCCCGTAAACAAGTGTCATGTAAACGTAAACGGCCGCGAAACCGTGTATCCCGTAGATGCCCAATGCTCAATAATCTGGATTTGACCAAATTATTGTTTCTAATTATTGTCTTACACCAAAGTGGCCGCATTAACCTCTGCCGAAGCTGAATTTTGTGAGGAGCTTAAAGTGAAAATACGCGTACTACAACTGCAAGAGCTGCAGGAATAAGCCAAATTAGTCCGGGAAAATGCTTTGTGCGTGTAGGAAAAATCGAAAGCGCTACGAGAAAATGAGAACTGAGCAAGAAATAATAAAAACCCAAATTATGAGGTTACAACTTTTACAAGCAAGGAACTTTTATGAGGAAGAAAAAAAGTGTAATAAAAGTTGTTTAATACACTAATGTGTGAGTAAAAGCGTGGTATTATTTAACATTTCCTACTTATCTGCTACTAAATCCACCCAGGTAAGCCGTTTGGGTTTTCTAACACGGCAATATGACGACTGGTTTTTTTCAGAAACTGCTCAGCACGTATTTTACGCAACCAACAACTTGTTTTCGACGATCGTAATACTTTTGTTCGCAACAGAATTTAAATTCATACTTCTAGAAGTCGTCGGATCCTGCTCATAGCCATTTGAGGCGCCGGGTGAGATGACGATAACCCAACATATTAGATTATCATCGTAGTGGAATAGCAACTGAAATAACTGAGCACTAGTAAACAGTATCTTTGTTTATTATCATTATTCCAAAATATACGAAAATTATTCACAATAATAGAAGCGAATACTCGGCAGTGCGAGGTAATGGCGGACAAATATCGGAACATGATAAAGAAAGATAAGAGCTAACCGGGCCAAAACGCACAATTTTTTGGGGTTAGCGCTTGATCAGGGCTACAGCTTAACCCAGTCTGGTGAACACCGTTTTTGTGGCGGGAGCGGGTTAGGTGCTGTTAATCGACTCTAAACGAGATCAACGCAGTTGGTGAACGCGGCCCTTAAAGAGAGGTGGCAAGTAAGAGCTAGGGAAGCAGAATGAAGGAAGGTGCTGAGGACACCCCCCCCCCCCCGGAGAAATCGTAAGAGGGAAAAAACGTTTTCGGCTCCAGTCATAAAATTGTGTTGACAGGGCTTGAAATGTCAAATAGTTAATTGCCAGCGCATTTTTGGATTCCAGGATTGATGGCAAAAGTCAAAAACGTCAAGTTTAGAAAATACCCAGAGCTCAGGATCTTCCGCTTACGCCAAGGGCACTGAGCTGAGCCGAACAAGCAAATACAATCAGAAAAATAATGCGAATAGGCGAAGAGGGTGTCTGGGATTACATCGGAACTCTCTTTGTACCAAACGAAGTTCCAGAAGAACTCGGTGTCTTCCGAAACCCTTGTGCAGGTGGTACTTTCTCTGGCAACCATAAACTACGTATTATCTGATTTCCAGTGATTTTGACACTTTTGAAAGTGTGCCACCACTCTTTTACATAAGTTCATTCGATGACGTGGTCAAAGTCAATGAGCTTCCTTTCACACGCTGATCATGACCTCCCACGAGGAGCGCTGGCCCATAGAACACTACCAGCCATGGAAGACAAACTCACACAACAGGCACAGTGAGTTTAATTTATTCGATAACTTCACAATATCTGGAAAATACAGGAAAAACTTTTCCATTGCTCGCACTTCGGCATTTACGTACTCGTATGCAGCACTGCGAAGGATTACGGTAACGATCGAATCCCACGCCAGTTTTAAGGCTTCCAAAAATACGGCCACAACGAAAGCTGGGCTCTCCGATTCGAATAAGAATATAAATTTCATCCCACCTCTCAACTCCTACAATCCCATCGGAAACAGCATCCCACAACGAATATCCACGCCGGCAAAAACGCAGGTGTAGAACCAGGTTTCAGAATCAACCGCCCACGTTTCAGACGGAAGAAAGAGAATTCCAAGAATCGAACAGTAGGTAGTTTGTGATGTCGCAGTTTGATGATTGTATTTCATCGAGCGCGAGGACATCCGGTTCAAGAGGAGAAATTTTTGTAAATAAAAACAATACCCTCGTTAATTCCTCAACCAACGTCAAGGCCAATAATAACATTGCCGTTGAAAAAAAAATCAAAATTAAAATAAATAATAATTGTCGACCATGTTTCATGGAACTCCACAATATAACTTAACTTTGGTAACTAAATCAAAAGTGCTCGATTTATTGAAAAATGTGTCGACACCCCGCGTAGCGAGACAGCAGTAATTAGTTAAAAGGGGAAGTCGCTCCCACATAGAGAATAGATGACACCACCACTTAGCCTGAAGGAATAATTAGATTACAGCTCTCGCCAGGTTGCATGTTTTAGCAACAATGCGCCATAATCCGCTTGGAGAAAAAGTACTTTTTTCAAGCTATTGAAGATAAATTTCAACGCTTGAGAGATTGATATGAAGTGTATCTATAAACGAAATCTTTCTAATTCAAATGGCTTTAACAGTTTAATAAAATATTTCACTTGACAGCACCGTGAGGACTCGAGCGATAATTACGAGGCCGCTGGGCAGAAAACGATTTTTTAAATAATAATTTCCGTATCCAACTCAGTAAACAGAAAATATCCGGCGAAACGAAAGCCCGACAGCGTAATAAGCTACCATCATCTTAATCAAGTGGATGAGATTATCAAGAGCGGCAGAGCATAATAAACCCTCGTTTCTACATGTTTCCACCATTAACTTTTTTTTTCGACATTTTTCCTAAAGAAACCACCGTTATCAACTAAATTATTCTACGTCGTGAACTTATGAAACTGCAAGTTCACAAAACGAGCTCTTAAACCACAACGCTATAGCAAACTTTGAGAAGTTGAAGTTTTTCTTTCCGTATACCATTACAGAATTATCAATGTTTACCTCATGATTTCTATAGAATGGCTCTTGCAGGTTCCCTGGCACTCGGTTGCTGAAGGCTTTCGACAGCATCCATTTTACGGTGGCACGCTGTTTTGCCTGTAAAGAATAATGAGAACTCGTTAGTTGTGCATAGAGTTAACAAATCCACATCGACCGTTGGAGGTGATGGAAAATAACGGTTTGTTAGAATCGGGGGTTCGGTCAGACAAACGTATCCTTTTTCCAAACTTGTGCGCTAAAATTCAACGCAACGTTTGTCGATACTTGAAATAAGATACATAAATCAAAGCAATTTTAGATCGCTGGATCTGGGTAAACCAAGACACCAACATCAAGATTTGTCAAAACATCACATAATTTACTATAATACTTTCCAATTTATTTAAACCTTAGCAAAAAAAAAAAACCTACGACTTTTATTTTAACTGTATCTCTCCTCCTGTGTAATGAATACAGCCCAGTATACGTGTGTGTATCACTAGAGTACATATTGGTATGAGAACATGCGGATGACTCGAAAGGAAGGTTGGTTTCGTTCAAGGTTTGGCGACACGAAAGCTTGAAACTATGTCAAGAGCCAAGTTTAATCATAATCATCATATTTATGGAGTATTACCTCCTGATTTTCTTGCATGTGTGCGAATGTAGTGAAACTGTTGCAAAAACCTGTTTTCCGGTGCTGTAACAGGGGCTTGATAAAACGGAAGCTCCCGCTTTGGTTAGCGCCTGTGTCATACAAAATGCAGACGCAATTGGCAAAGTGAAGGGCTTCTACAATGCGAGCTCGGGCCGCTTGAGAATTTCCACTCAAATTAACGAAGCCCTCAAAAACTTAATGAAATGCCACTTGAGAGCTTTACCGAAGAATGAAAAGGGGACAGCTACAATACTGTAAAGAAGTAAGTTCCTTAAGTATTGTCCCGGTACACTTGGAGGAATGAGGGACGCCACACATACGTTCATTGCAAGGTAAAAAAAAAACATCGTCATGCACATCTATCTAAACCCTGCAATCCAGGGAAACTCAGATATTGAATATTGAAAGTGATAGCGGAGCGGACATTTTAAACATCAAATTCATATTTTGAATACTAAGATTATGAGGAAGCTAAGTCTAAATGTTAAATATCTAGCACAGCAGGTGGAGCACCAAAAAAGTCCCTTTTGAAACCATAACAGCTTTAGGATGTGTATAAATGATATACTCTCCAGCAAGTATTTAGTTCAACGATAGTAAATTCTGGAACATTAAGCACCACTACTTTCTCTGTAGAACGTTACGTGTGTATTTAAGGGGGTTTCCTTCGTTTTTTCTCCATTCTAGTTTCTTTATAGCATCGAAATAAATTCACGATTTCTAGGTACAAGCCACAACTCGACACACTGCACATTTTTCATCCGTGAGAATATGGTGATCGCTACACAACAAATTATAAAAAATGTCGTTTTTTCGTCTTACACCTCGTTGATATAAAGCTAGGGTTGAGAAAGTATTGGATCGTATAAGAGAAATATCTGAGTTTCCCTCAGATTTCTACCTTTTGAGACTCACTGAAAACCCCTAATTTTGGTACGTGGTTTCTGTGTGCCTGTTGTTGGATTTGTCAGATAACAGCTAGACCGATTGAGTTAGTTTTTGTTTCGTTCGTGACTGTTGGACGGCGCAAAAATAAAGTTGAGAACAATTTCATTACTATAAATGAGGGGTTTACGAATCTTCATCGAAAACGGATGTAACCGTTTTTAAATGAACTTGAAATTATTTTCAACTAATCAGTACCCAACTTATGCGATGATTCGATGAACGAAGATATATGCCTGAAGCGTGTCGTGCTATAAAACATAAGTTAACAATAAAAAAAAGATGAAAATACAACTTTTGAAGATGTTTGGCATGTTTGCTAAATGGTGAATAATCGTTGCGAGCGATGAAAACACTTTTCGACGTCCTCTGCCAACAGAAACTAGTAACGCGAAGATATGTATTTTTCAGAACTTCGAGACTTTCTTGAAACGCCGTATATTTCCTGCGGTCGAGGCTAAAAGAGAACCAGGCGATAAAACAAGCCCCGGTACAGAAGCCGGGCAGAAGGCCAACTACAGCCAGACTTTCTTCAGACCTCATCTTTCTATTTACTGTTGAGCCTCGAAGAAAGACCATTGGAAAAGGATCGATTTGAAGCGACACTGGAAAGCAGAGTTTTTGAAGGGAAACTCGAAGTACAGAAATAGTGGATTGGCGTTAGCCGCTGATGAGTTTATAAGTACCTTATGAACACCCAAATAGCGGTTTAGTGAAATACGCCATTTATTCTCATGTTAGTATCTCTTAAACCAGATTTTTAAAATCGACAAGGTTAATGGGGAATTTTTCAGCTACACTTCCGATTTGGCTCCCTTTAAAGAGATTATTATTCAGCAGTTGTTAGAGATTGACCTATTATTGAATAATACCAAACTGCTATGTGTAGTTGATGTAGGATGCTATGAATGTTCAATAGAACGTTATTGTAATATTTCTGCTATAGCCTACAACATTATTCCAACACTTTCCGAAAGTAGCAAGAATGATTTATGCATCGAGCTTTTCTACTATGCTGCCACAGCATTTTGTTTATTGCTGATAATTCATATGGTTGTTGACAAGTTGGGCAAAGCATCTCTCCTCCTAACTTCAAGCTCCCAGGCGACTTGCACTTAAACGGCTAGAGGAAGTGGATCAGCTTAGTGCTAAGTGGGGTAATTCAACCATTCTCATTGTTTTGGTGCAAAAAAACCCCGAATCACCAGTTTCTGTGCGGTTGAACAGCGTGCAGAAGAAACAGGCTGTAGCCAAAAACAGCCATGGGGAACAAATACATAGTGGTAGTTGTACATGCATTTAAAAAATGGCCTAAGCCATTCGCTGTTTCGGACATTGGACCTGACCGCGTTGATCCAGGTGATGCGGCTCGGAGACTCGGACCGCCACTCTACAGTCTCCGAGAGATGGCATGGCAGAGGGGTTCAACCTGCTGGTGGTGGATGGTAATCAGCGCAATTGGGACCAATTTTTTCCGTGTGTGGTTCTCGCATATCGGGCCACCGAGCACGCTTCGACCACATTTTCACCAGGAGTGTTTGACGCAAAATGCCAAATCAGTATGGGTTTTTTGACCTCGGAATGCCCGCATCTGCCCAAACAGAACTCCATGGTCCTTAACGCAAAATCATTGTTTTCCCAGAGACCTTCGTCCTCAACCTCTTATTGTTACCTATAGAAATTTCACCCCTTCCGTTATTTCCAACTGACGACGAATTTGATCATCTCCAGTTCTCCCAACATAGTCATCTAACACCTTTCGCGATACAGTCGTTTCCCAATTCTCCCAACAAACACTTGTTTCACCTCTCATCGACATCTAATTCGGATTTCTCACTCCTTCCCAGTACAACCAGATTCACGCCTTCTGAGCAACGCTTGTTGAGAGCGAGGGGCTAATTCCACCAGCTGCGCCAGCCATGGTTCGTCCGAGCGTGATTTTTGAGAAAGAATGGTGCTAAAAGGTGCACAGAAACGTAAAGCCTAACCGCAAACGGCGGTGGTTCATGTGACGTAATGCCGCCATTCAATGTGAAGGAGGAGAGTGATGTTGGGAGTTGGCAACGAGCCATCGGTTGTCATGTTTATGTTTAGGTTGGTTCGGTGTTGAATAAAAGAGATTGTTTTGGTTCCAGCGATTCACTGTCTCTTATCTATATAGAAGAACATAATACGATTATGGTGCAACCAACATTGATGTGTACCAATACTAAGCTTCGTTCTAACCATCGGTTTAGTGAAGATCAAAACAACACACGATACTAGGCGTACAGGTCTGTTTCCCTATAAATGGCTGTTCCTAAAACCTCGACGAGGATTGTTCAGACACTCTTCGAACAATTACACACATTTTTCTCATATTATCTATAAGAGCTTGCAACTATTTTCATATGGCTCTAAGTACTTTCATGTAACTAATACTTACATTGCATATTTCATGAACATTCTCATGGAATATAAATTAATGGAGTAGCGTGACATCAGAATTTTATAGTAAGAAACGATAGAGTTGATGAAAATACTATATTTACAGCAAATAGGAGAGTCTGGTAGAACTGAAGAAAGTATCAAGAGGAACTCATAAAAGATTTAGAATTCAAAATCACACGTCGGGGCTCGTATCTCAAAATGGTGAAGCCACCAAAGATCAAATCACATGCACAGCATTCCCAAGCGTTGACTTCGTAAGATTTAAAAGATTTTGACGATGGACCCTTGAACTTTATAAATTACTTCCAAGGTACATGGAACCCTCAAAGTTCCCATCAACCCAATTGCTGTTTGAGAGAGTCAAGCGAGCTCTCAAGATTTCAAAGGAAAATCTCGGTGTCGACACAATTCAATTTTCGTAGAGTCCCAGTATAATGGACCAGCCTTTCGAAGGAGATGCACCACCGATTCGGTAAATTCTGATCGCAATGTTTGAACGTATAATAAATTTGTGCGTTAAATATTTATTGTCCTTTGATGAATCCGAAATTTATTACCAGAACTTTAACACCAGCAGAAGATTAACACCACGAGAACAATTGTTTGTCAGTCCGAAAACGATGCAAAATTTTTGAACTTCCACTGAGGCGGATCACGTGTTTGTAACGATCTCAAGGTGCAGTAGTTGAAGACCGCTGGCACTAATTGAGCAACCGCTCCCAGCCGAATTGTTCTCAGTTGAATTGTTCTCGTCTTATACGACCAGATCAATGGGAGAGAGAAGGAAAGAACTGAAGGACTTGGTTTTGACCCCACAGGCCTACATTTATTGAAGCGCCTCAACATTCCAATTCTATTCGGATTATTGACAATTTAGGTTACGCGGTTAACCAAGAACTTTCTTTCGTTAGTAGTTAGTAGGTCGCACACTCAACAGAAGAGTCCCGAACGATGTTCTGGTTAAATACTTTTTTAAGAACAAAGAAAAACATGAAGTTCCTCCCACATAAAGATCTGAGGGTTTCAGTCGTTGAGCTGCCCCGCACCATTCGCGGGCGGTTTTTAAATGAATCAACAGCCTCAGGGCTTAGTCTGAATTGGCAATTTTCTCTAGTACAGTCAGTCGAAAACGTTTGACTACAGAAATACACCCACAAACAATTTAAATGCCACTAAAACTGAATCGCCTACGAAATGAAGTGATCAGAAACAAAAATTCAATTTAACTATTTCTAGACTTTTCAGCAATCGGCATTTCCTGTACCAGTAATAGTGTTTGGAAATGGACATTGCGTAATGGATAATACACACAAAACAATATTGAGTGTTCTAGACAGGTAATAGTGGGTTGTCGGTATTTTGTCAGATTGTTTTTTGTACACAAATTTTCGGTCTATTTTAGTAATAAGGATAGTCCTTTTATTTAAATAAGGAACTTTATTGTGAACACCGCTATATGCAATGTGATGGCAGATAGTGCATAAATAAGACGAAGAATTAGTTCCAGAGGAGGAAACACTGATAAGCTAAATGTTAACTTTGAATACTAGGAGACAGGCCACGTGACACAGGGGGGTCTCTGAATAGTTGAACTGACATGAGCACGGACAAGAGCAGGGAGAAAGAGAGTGTGAGAGTGTGTATGTTTAACTGTAAGAATTGTAGGGCAGACTGGCCCCAACGAGGTGGCAGAAGTGAGGAATGAGAAGTAAGCTGATGGAAGATGGATATAAAACAACCCAACGATCGGAAAGTACGTCGTTGACCAATCCTTGCGTTCAGCAGGGCTCAGAATACTAAAAAAAGAAGATCTTGATCCAATGGCTCTAAATTGATCGATCAGCCGCAGGGCAAAAAGCACGGCCTCAGGGAGCTCGATCAGGTTGAGGACAGTGATCTTCGTGCCATTTGGCTTGAGCCGAGCCAAAAAATGAGAAATAATTTACTACGCAGTCATCATTGAAAACGAAAGGTAGGATTCAACATGCATAATAAGTTTGGTTCACAATGCACAGGGATCAGGTTCAAGTGTACGCAGGGCTAAGAGAAGTTGTGTTATTTTATTTTTGGAAAAACCGCTCAAATGATTCTGATCAAACTCACAGAGTCTACTAATCAATACCTACAGCCCGTGGAACGGAGGTAACTACCAACATACGTAAAAAATCGTTTTTTTAAACGTTCTGATGCCTTAGTAAAAGTTTTCAAGCAACCTATGTGTACGATTTCATTCCCTCAACCATTTCTGTAACTATCCGTTGAACGGATCTATTAACCAAGACACTGGAAAATGAGGTTTGCTGAACAATAAATGATCTATTTCTGATTTTCTCATAAGCGGTTTTAGGTTTAAACATTTTGATCGATCCTCCGCGGTATTTTCAGCTAACTATATGATGATGATAAAAAATAACTACACTTTGTTCTCCATTAAAGTTTCTAAAGTGCGTTGAACAATGATTAAGCTTCGATACATACATTTGTTTTGAACAACGCCGTTTAACCTTAATGTTGATAACATTCAGATAAACGTTTTTAACATTTTCTCTATAACCTTTCTAAAGACGGTGTATTCCCTCGTATCGCACATTTGTCACCCAGGAAAGTTGTGAGACCCAGATATTTTGATTAGGATGAGAGGTGGAAGACGTAGTACGTAAACGCAGAGTAGTAGTTGTCTGTGCTGTTCACATTTTCTAAAAAAAGGATCAAACGAATCACCAATGGACTAACGTCTACACAATTCTGTAGTTCATTGGATGCGGTACGATAACGATTTCTGTCCGCGGACGATGGGAAACAGAAATGCTTCGAACAAGATGTTTTCTAACGTTTCGCAGGCGGGGAATAGCTGGATCTCATCATCTTTTCACTGGAAACGGATACAATTAAAATCATACTGAAGATTTGGGATGGAGCGAATCGATTACAGATTCGAACCAAATGAGATTCAAGAGTTGAGTTATCCTCCGAAGATACTTCGCAGTTTCGTAACCGTTCAGCAGTAGTGACGGGGTGGAGGGGGAACAAGGTTAACGCCTAGATATCTAGTCCAATGCCGTCGCGGATCACTACGTTCTCATGTGTCCGAAATTCAAAAACTTATTTAGTATTTGAGGTTTAACGTTTGACACGTATTCAAGAGCCTGGTTCCTAAATGATTGCAAATAAAAACGATGGTTATTGAACTCCAGCCGATGATCTTCACTCCATTCAACTGGAACTCTATTTTACCGGCTGATCAACCTGAAGAAAATAGTATTATAATACAATAATATTATATAATAATATCAGTTTAAAGTTAAGTCGTCCTCAGCGTTAGTGGTTTCGTAAGGGGATATCGTGAAACGGAGTTTGGTGCTCAAGTTCTCGAATATGCGAAGATATTGATTTGACACGATTCAAATGGCTTAATTTTCTTTCATCCTTTGCTGAAATCATTGATGATCAAATATTCGGACGTATATTCTTGCGTGAGCGCATCTAGGGATATTTTGAGCAAAAGAACATAGCTCTTTGTGGTCAACTTGGGAAAATTGGACACTTCTTTCTTTCGCATCGGTACGATTGAGCGGTGAGCGCCGTAGAATCAGAACAGAGACCAAAATAATAAATAACAACGTCTCGTTTAAAAAAGGAAACGTAGGTCTTGACTCTTCGAATGTCTCTGCATTAAAGATGAAAATGCCTCCGAATCTACAAGCTTTCGCTGAGGGATTCCAGCACCGGGCGCCAATAGCTTACCATATATAGCAGGTCGATGATGTCATCTCACGTTTATATTCGCCACTAGATCATCATAATATTCCTTCAACATTCTTACGCTTCATTGGACTCACAGAATATGTAGCTCGTATATAGCTCTCCATCATGAAGCATCACCTTATGTCGTAACCAGTTTTTCATTTATGGATTACAAGATCAATGCTGAACTTAGTGCAAGCGACGTGAGACATTAGCGTGAGTAGATACTGCATTGACATTGTAGATTCATATATCGACAGAACACTAGTCTTTCATAAAACTTAATACCGGTGAGTTAGATTACTTCATACTAGAACTGATATCTAATGTAGTCGCCTGTTCATGCGGTCCATATTCGTAGTTTATACACCATGGAACAGGAAATAATGTATGTACTAGTCGGTTCGCCGCATTAATCGCCCAGTTTAATGTTCCAAATTTCTTCCAAGTGTTACTTTTTCACATGAAACCACGACAGTATACCATATTCTACAGGCTCAGCAACAGCAGTAACTAACAAATCTTAAATACTTCCACCCGCTCCAATAGACATCACACTTCACACAACTTTCCTCACTGGCTAGTAGATTCTGATGATTTTTCTTGCCCCTCGAACTCACTTAATCCACTTGTATCACAGTTCAACAAACTTTATTAGCAAATTTCACGGATAAGAAAAAATATACCTAATGTGGGAACTTTCCCTTTTAATCGAAATTGTCACAGTGTATGAGTGAATTTTATAACAAAATTAAAACCTTGTTTTGCTTACCGAATAAAGTTTGAATGACGTCGAAAACTGATTGATCCACAACAGACGCTTCAACCTTTAACAAGATCAGTTGAAACTAAATACTAATGACGATGAATCTTATCGAAGTTTCATTATATTCCGCTGTCCAAATCAACATAGAATTCTAAAGATCGAAACGAAATCGCCAGCTACTTCGCAGTCATTAAATTCCTATCAAGAACCGTTCGGGGAGGAAGGATAATGGCTGGAGTAAATTGAGGAAGACGAATTGGGGCACGCTATAATGAATATCTGGAGTAAGTTAAACGAGGAATTAAATCATCGTGTTATCGATCGTCTGGCGACTGGAGAAAGAAGCGACGCCTTATTGAACTTCCCTCAACGTCCGCTACACATACCTTCTGCACACGAAAGTTATTTTGAATCACTATTATAAAGGTCATGGAATGCACCGTTACTCTGCACATCATAAATTATCACTCATATACTCGAACTAAATTAAAGTTAAACTAGCGATATCTAAATTTAATGTTTCAGTTGTTGTTTGTTTAATTTATCTTTTATGCCCACACTTTTCCAGTGGACTTCTCGGATCAACAATAAATGTATGTTCACGACCTTCCTCGGCCCTATTTTAATCACTCTAGCAACTAATTCAACGTATTTTTCACTCCACTCAGTTTATATTTACTAGTAGAACTGGAAGCGCTGAACGGTTCAGAATTTATTTGGCTGCTCCTACCAAATGCTTCAGCTTCTATCGAGTAACCAGCGTGTGAGCAATTCTCTCGATGAGATTCACGTTAACTGTTTCGCAGATATAGGAGAAACACTGAAAAAAACCCTGAAAATATCATCAGGCTAAATATAAAAGTTCAGCCGTTTTACAGAAAACTAGAATGATAAGAAAAATTGTACGAATACACGTATAAACGATAGCGTGATTGAAATCTGGGACTGGAGAATTTTTATCCCTGAAAAGTAATACAAATACCCAATAGTTCGTCATTGTGATCGTGGGACGAAGGATTTGAGAGTGGGATCGGTTAAGTATCAACGGTGAGAGGATGATACCTAGACCCACTCCACTATCAACTACCTACCACATGACTCCTCGCTGACCACCCCAGACGCATCAGGGAGTGCATGAGGTTCAATATTTTAAAGGGAGTTGGTGTTAGACTTGTGAGAAGCTAACAAGAGCATAGATGTGCAGAATGAAATATAGCTGGATCACTCATTACAAATTTACAGTGTTGGTGGGCGCGCTATTCGGAGCAGCCTTTCGTCAAAGAACTCGACGCAGGAGGATTTAGTGAGGCGATACGTTTGCTAGTAATAAATTGATAATCAGGGATATGTTGAACGTTAACCAATGGATCTTTTGCCTTTGTTTTTATATCTTTATTACCCTTTATTATAAATGTACGTTAAAACAAACACGTCAGCTTTACATCGCCCCTATACATAACCGGGCGACTGAAATCGTGAATGAATTAACAGCGAAAAGCAAATACTTTGAAACAGCGAAAAATGTCCCCGTCCGTTCATTCGCTCCACGACCAGACATCGTCCACATTTTTGGTATTTGAAAGCAGCTCTCGGTTCAATTGAGGCATTTGCCACCCGGATGAGGCGTTTGAGAGGCCAAGCAATAGTTTCGCCCACGATACAACATCCTTCGCTACAATTGATAAGCAAAATCTGGGACAACTGAGAGCTGAAGCAACGTCTCAGTGCGGTTCAAGGTCTCCATGCACCGACTTGATTGTCAGGTAATAAGAAATAATGCGTCAAGTGCAGGGTAAAAAGTGTATCTAACGGTTACCAATAATTTTTGTCAGTTGGTTTGTAATTTGGTCGGAAAACTACAAGCTTTAGAATTTATCAAGTTGTCGTGCTTATCTCACCCGTTTATTTACTGTACTAGTAGAATTATGAAGAAAACACTAAACAAATATCTGGAGCGTGGCATCACACAACCATTCTCAATCCCCGTAAATTCGATGGTATGCTGTATATACGAGTGCTGTATATATTCTGGCCCAACGCATTCCTATGAAAACGTTTGTGGAGAATGACGTGTATGCAATAATTAGCTGAGAGTATATTAAATAAGCTTAATTAAATTTCAACCGTGCAAGTAGCTGGTCGGACAATCAATCAATCACTGAGGCAGAGCACTCATGTCCGTTGAGTGGGATTTATAGAAGAAAAAACCTAAAAACACTTGTCGAGATTTTGTGATTATTAAGCTCATCATCGCGAACACAAATTATATACTTCTACACAGTCAGTAGTTGTAGGAGCCGTTTTTAGAGAAAAAAAACCTGGCGCTTTCCCAACTCCAACGCTCCCCCCAATTGAACTGTATGCTACATATACACTGTATCTCTTTTCAACGCAATAGTACGTAAATATTTGAAGGAAAGTTTTGATCAAAACCATTTGTGCCGTTTTGGAGAAAATTGAAAAAAACCTCTAATTTGCCATCTATCTTGGGAAACGAGAGTATAAAGAATCGTGGGAAACACAATAAAACGTGCTTAGAAGTTGATAGGAGACATCGTGTTAGGTTGATCATACTTAGTTATGCATGTTTATGCGAGGAAATTTCGAAAGCTTTTTACAAAAACCCGAGTTTTGCCACATTTCGATAGTATGTGTTCAACGAACTGCCCGAGGGACATTTAGGGTACATAGGTACAGTTAAGGACACCCTTGGAGTTTGAAAAAATCGTTAGAGCCGATTTTGCACACACTTAAAATTGGTATTTTCAAATCAGCCTCAAAACATTAAATCCTGAAGAAAATTCAACTTTTTCTTATACCATTGCAATACTTTTCTTGCCCTTCGAGTAGGTGAAGTAATTACGTAAAAAGTCGAGTAGGTTAAAGTTTGGTGTTTCGACCATTATAATAATTACAGTTAAATTTTCACGTTACATTGTAGTCCAAATTGTAGGAAATTAGAACTGATTTTGTTTAACCATTTTCTCAAACGTCACTGGACAAAGTGACTGGAACCTGGCGTTTTGGCCACCAAGACTAGTTTTCAGCACAATATGGAACTAATTCAATTCCCAGTTATCTTCGAACACTTATGTGAAGCTATCATTCCCTTCGGAGTTTACTGTCTGGCTTTTCGCCGTTTTTCTGTTGAACTTAGATGCTCATAAAAATGCATAGCACAACTGAGGAATAATATCGAAGGTTTCTTGCTCAACAGCAGGCATCGCGGTATTCAAAACACACTGTAGTTCATAGACCCAAAAGGGAGTCGCGATGGAATGACAGGACAACGAAGAATACTGATGTCGCTGCGGGCGGAGGTGATGCCACAGGGACGCACTGGGCCAAGGTATCTTGACACTGAACAGCCCACCCCCTTCGTGCTCTCTTCTCGTGTATATATATTGGCATTTGGATGTTCGTCAAGTCATTCAAACAGTTCAGCCTTTCACAGGACAACCTATCAGAATGAAAACCATTCTCCTTTTCGCCGCTATGGTGTCTGTCATTTTGGGAGAGGCTCCACTTCCGAGGAAGTTGCCATCTGACAACCCACGAGGAGTGTACTTCGTTCTCCCACCGGCCCCGCAATTGAAACAGCACATTACACCAGACCAGGTAAATTTTACGTTTGATTTCACACCAAACGTAGTCAAAATTTAAATAATATTGTCATTGTTTTCAAATAAAAACCAATACTTGCTACTTTTTTGAGGTTATGCACAGTTATTGGAAACCAGAGAACGATTTCTAACAATGAAATTACAATTTAATTTTCAATTACAACGAAACGTTTACAGCAAGCAACTTTTTCCCAATAAAGTTTTTGGTGACTGTAATTTCTACTTCAAGTGTTCTAAGTGGCCTATTCCACTAGCCAAACCTTCCCGCCTTACTTAGCGTTAATGCAGAGCCTTTGGGACAACGAAACCTCACCATTACAACTGATCTAATCTCCAAAAATACAACCACCACCGTCATATAAAGATGCATTCCCTACGCCATTAAAGCCCCGCGAAGAAAACTTCGTATCGCTCCTCCAAAACATTGAACCGTACTGTGATCAAATTTAAATTTTGTTTTGTGATTTTATTTTGAAGGAAATGAGGGTATCATTGACTGCAATAGAGCGTCCAAATACATTTGAGGCACACACGTTAAAAAATGCAACACTCGTGACATCATGTGGTGAACCCACAGTGTCGCGAAGGTACGAGCATGAACACAATAATAACGCAGACGACCCACAAAAAAAAGTTACACATCTCTTCTCAGCCCCACGTACTCAATAGCAACTAATCCAATCTATTCTTCACTCAATTCATATGAACTTGTTAAACCTAATGTTCCACAGGAAAACTGCTATCACCTCACATTCCGGAATTTATTGAGCTGATGCTACTTATTCCAGGTCTTTCGTTTAAAAATCGATGGTCTTTCGATTGATGGTACTGTCGACAGTATTTTTCGGGAAGGTGCGGGTCAACAGTCCAAGAATTATATGGAAAACGCTACTAAAAGTCAAGTCCACAAAACAACGTTAGCGAGAATTCCGGAATGTCTGAAGTTGCTTCCACCCAGATGGATACACTTTTTGATGATGTATGCTCTCGCACATATCCTGACTAAGGAAATTTTATAGTAATATCATACCGTGTGAAACTGTCCATATAAAATTTTTGAACAAAATTGTTTCACCCGTTTTCGAGACAAAATATTGGGTGTTTTGATCACTATGATAAATACAGTTAGTTCTGGACCTACTTTGCTCATACATGCCATGATTTTGATGCATCATACTGTTCCACAAGCTAAATATAAAATTTGAGATGATTCGTTTCAGCCGTTTTTTAATAGTATTTCAACAATTGGTTTTTTGGTCATAGAAGCTTGTGAAAAGTAAATATCTGAAGATTCGGCCGTTAATGTCGCTTTTTACCGCAGGGCTAAGAAAAAGGCTAAAACTCAAAATTGTAATAGCTTTCGCCAATAAAATTTGTTTTGTGATTTGATGAGCATGAAAATTATAATCAGCCTAGCAATGTCATAAACACCCTTCTAGAGCATCACTGTCAATGTATTACTGTTTACGTTCACCCGTTTTAGCATTACTATGATTGACGAGACGTTTACACGATATGCTGCGACATAGACGAAATTCTGAAACGTCTCGAGTTGATATACAGTGGAACTCACTCTAATATCTTTCTAATTATTCATTTACTTCAACTTTTGGATCAGTCCAACTACTCGAGAAACTCTAGAAAACTCGAGAATTTCTATCCTAACTAACAATCGTTACTTAACTCTTCATTAAATTACTGGATTCTCCGCCCAAACAGTCAAAATACGTTTTGATGCAAAAGTAACGTAGAAAGATTGCCAACAATAATTAAGCAGAAAAGAACGGCGAAACAAGTATAGGAAGGAAAGAAAAACAGAAGATAGAGAGCATTTCGCAGAGTGGAGACTGAACGAAGGCAGACAGCTCCCATTGCGCAATGGGAGGAGCAAAGAGGAAGAAAAGGCAGCGTGACAAAGCAAGTTAGAGGAGAAACACGACAGCAGAAAGATTCGCTTTTACGGATTCCAAGCTTTACTGTTTTCAGAACACGATTTATTCGGATATTGCTGTCAAAAGCTTACGTAGTAACCCCTTCCGTAAGCTCTTCAAGCTGGCCAGATTATTGAGGACCCGTAAAATTCGATACAATAAGTAGAACTTCGATACGATTACTCAAATAACGGTTTATTGTGGCACGCCGAATCACACCAACACTTAGTTTTAACATTTCCAACGACGCTGTTGCTACAATACAATCGCCTTCTCACTTTACAGTCAGCTAAGAGACAGCTCCCCTTTATCTACATCAGTTACTATGCTGAACAAGTTTCTCTACACAAATGTTTCGACGGTTCTTAAGATCGTGTTTACAAACTCAAAGGGGGCTAAACGATTATTCGTGAAAACGATGGATGTTGAATTATTCAGAAGGATTATATAATTAACTCGTAAATGAAGAAACAAAGTAGTAAGAGAAAACACAGTAAGATTGCTCTGTGAGAAACGACTTGGAAAGTTAGTTCGTTTCAAGTCTACACATTTGGCGCCTTGCTTCAACGAAATAATATGATTTGATGTCTTAAGGGGGGATATAAGAGCAGTTGAAAAATTGGATTCTCTCTTCGAAAAGAAGACGAAGGAGAACCTACACAGTTGTCTAGCGTTCTCAAATAAATCTGTGTGGTAGCCTAATGTGATACATATGGGGAGGGAGTTTAATACTGGAAACGTTTTTCTGAAATAAATCTACGTTTCGGTATCTGAAATGGCCCGGTTATTTAATAGTATTTTTCCACCTCTCCCTCCTGAACTACTACAAAAACCTTGTGATATTGTGATCCCTTTTAAAAATCCATTCAGTTAGTTGCTAAATTTTACTTACAGTGTATCTTTACTTGCTCGGTTTAGTGTAAACTATACGGACAAATGAGATTAGTCGTAGATTATTTCAAACCACACGTCATACAGATATGTTTTTCCTTGCACAACCGGAGAGCATATTGTCACATAGAAGTTATATGATTTTAACGCAAATATTAATAATTTGTGCAACGATATTCACAGGTTGAAGAGATTATGTCCCAGCTGAGACAAGATGAAAATTCGGACTCTGGATTGTACCACATTGTGTTGCCCGACGGTCGCCTACAGCGCGTTGAGTACACGACTGCTCCAATCGCTCAAAGCACCGAGCCAGAAACTCCTACAGCTCCAGTTGAGCCACAGCAGCCAAGTCCATCCAGAATCCTCGCACACCCCAATGCACCCTCTTCAAGGTTCGGAAGGTAAGAAAACTACAAGGGTCAACAAAAACGACGCCGACACCATTGATTTTCAAAATAATTTGATGAAAATGCTTTGCTTTGAACAGGATTGAAGTGGCGGCAGAGCAACAATTCCCCTCAGGACCATCTGCCCTTCTTGCACACTCCGCCGCCCCGGCCCAAATCAAAGCCACCCCCGCTTCTTCGCAAACACAAGAAAACTACCCTCAAATCAGATTGGCTAAAGTTGACGCGAATGGTAAACTCAGGCTGGTGTCAAGTATCCCAGCGCAAGAAGGCAAGTACAATACTTCACAATTACTACATAAACCCGTTTCAAGAATAATATACAAATAGGTTTGTTACTTGAGTAGTCAGCTATGTCAACAGAGCACGCAGTGCATATCTAAGCACGGAAATAATTAATGGACCTCGTCAAAATTCGTTCAATAATTAGTAATAAATGAAACGACAGCAAATTAATGTACCCTTACACAGTGGAAGTAATTTAAATTAGCTTCCGAAAAAGTACTAAAATTATAACACTTTCCACTCAGAAGATTACGGCATGAACAATTGAAACAGCGACCAAATCGACATAATAGAGCTAGTTGGCAAGGGTTGAAGGGAACTTGAAGAAATCATCTTTTGCCGATCGAGAAGGATAAACCATGCAAACAGAGCAGTGTCGACACACCAGTCCACAGAGAATAAGGTTACTCGTGGAATCCGGTCTTATAACAGTGTCAAATGAATCAAAGCAAAAACGTTCGTTCGTAGTTGAAAGTCCTCCGCCATAATCGAATTTCTGTTGACTGATGTAGTTGCACCACCCTGCTGCCTACAAATGGTCTGGTATCGAGAAATGATTCATCACTGTTTGACGTTCTAAAGAGGTGTTCCTCTACTCACAAATGCGACATGCGATTCATACTGACCAAAGTTGAGGGAACAGCAGACAGTACGAATTGGTTTGATTTCTTTTCTTCATCTTTCCTTCCTCCAATCGGTCCCTACCAGCTGACTGTGTATTCCTTCACTTCTCCAGTAAACGCTCTGAAATGACACATCCCCCCTCACATGATTCCCGTTAGGGTGTTGAGTAACAGTCAAAACGAGGTGAAAACGATCTGAAATGTACTTACACCACACTTATAATTGCAACGTATTGAATACTTGAGAAGGACGGTCCATTTAAGCGCTGTCAGGGCGTGTGGACAGTACTTCCACCGTGGGTTGGCAATAGAACACTGTTGAATACCTGAGAACAGCGGTCTGTTCAGACATACTAAGGACGTGTCAATGGAATCTCTCCCGCGTACAATTTTGGAGACCCACCTTAAAAGATCAGAAGAGTCCTGGGGAAAAGGGGACGACTGGGAGCTCACTGCCGAACTATAAATATGAATGTAGAACCACAGGTCGATGCTAAGACCAATTAAGTTGGAAAAGAAGCGAAGGTGAAGATCCCTACAACTCCCTATAAATAAAAACGATGCCGAGCGAAAAGGTTTTTTTGCGTTGGTTAATGGATACACGACAAACCATATCTTTTTTACGACCGGTTTTATAGCCTTGTAAGCGACAATTGATCTGAAACAATAAGTAGGTGGCAACCAACAACGTTGAGAATCGCTAGAATAGTGGCGCAGTTAATTAGCAAGCTAAGACAGCTAATTGGAGAAAACCCTTTCCGCACACAAGTTGGTAAACCCAAGGGCTCACTCAGTTAGTGGCCAAAGGCTTAATTATAAGTTTCGGCACAGGTTTATTATTCGGGTTTATTAGAAGTGATTACAGCGAAACTCTTTCCGTTTCTTCAACCCTCTCCCCCTCCCTCCACCAACAGCAAACAACTCTTAGCTTTTTCGTTGCAACAGAGAGCTAGGAGAATTGAAGTTAAAAAGTTTAAGAACTCTCGAGCTCATATTCAGTAATGACAACAAACGTATGCAGGTTTCCAGGTCCAGTCCATAACACCAATCCGTAGCGACCCAGAGAAACTTTCCTTAGACCAACATCCCAATAATTTATTATCTTCCTGAGCGAACACTTTATTCGCCAGACGGTGGAAATGGCACTACTAAATCTGTGGCGAACAAACAACACCTGGACCGCACTGTCTTTACACTCTGTGAAAGACACAACAATGTCAATTCAATGAGTATTATCAAACTTGGCTGTAGGCTCTAACAGATCTTGGACATTACAGAGCCTTCACTAATTTGCTCAATCTATAAGTGATCTCTTCATTTACCAAATAAATCTACCACCCACAACCCCCCATGTTTTTATTATTGTCATAACATGGTCACAATACCGCCACTGTACACCATGTACTTCACTAATTCAAAAAACGCAAATGGTCAAATGGAACTATCTAGACAATGGGGACCCTGGGTGTTTTCACTTCATTATTCGTGAGCACGGTTGAATCAAATAGATAATACATGCCCAACAACAATTAACGCAACACCTCAACGTCAACTTATCTCTCTCTCTCTCTCCGCTCAGCTAAAATCCTGACGACTTCCTTTTTGCATGATTCTAGATAACAAAGGCCAATACAAACAGGAAGAAACGCCCGCTCCTGCCAAGTACGTGGCGAGCGTACAGTACACCGAGGTGCAACCCATTCAGGGCCCTATCTACTCCTACAACGACCAGCCACTCACGCGTGTTCTCCGCTACGCTCCTCTCTACTATTAAGCGAACGTCCTTTCCTCAAATAAATCTCCGACTGCTCTTCGCATATTTATATATATCACGTAAAAAATTGGACCGAAAAATGATGAGTGTTTTTATCTTTTGAAATAAATCACTTTGAAACATCGAACCGCCACAGTTTGATTTCTCGCTCCTAGTTGTACCGCTACTAGTCGAACGGTGTACAACTTCTCGTCGCCCAACTCATATAAATATCGAAGTACTCCGTGAGTTAGTACGGCGATACCGGGCAATTATTGTTATTTACTGCGAGGGGCTCGGCGGAAGCGAGAGACGTAGGAGACGCCCACATCCGATAGTAAGCTCCATTCTTGAGTGCCCACTCCTAAATGAATCCCACTTGGTCGAAGTTGAGGGAGATCAATGATTCAAGACCTGGTTCTCAAGGGCAACATATTTCCCCAGGCAACAAAATCGACGAGAGGAATTTCACAAATACCCCTGTTTCAACCGAATCAATTTTAGTACATGCTACTCCCCCCAACGTATACATCCCGAAAAACACCATTTGGTCTGTTTGTGTGTGTAAATGTGTCAAACCTCTATCACAATGCCCAATATCGCCAATATTTTCCAACACCCGAGTTTCTCAGCACAATCTTCGACAACCTTACTCAGTTCTCAACCATTTTTAAAGGGTTTTCAATGTTAATACATCGAGTCTCGCTAATCTGGAAAAGTTCGTTTACTGATTGTCGAATCAAGTATCCAATCATGACTACTGACAAAGAAATATCTCAAGTTCTTTTGTCGCTGCCTCTGTACTCTATTATTCGCTACAATATTTATTTTTAAGTCACAAATCACATTTTTCGATTGAAAATATCGTGGAGACACTGCAAGCTAGGATTTCAAGATATTCGAAAACTTACAAGCATCGATAGAACTAAATAACGATGAATAAGTACTGGAACAAAGAGTTAAGAGTTCAACTGTCATTACTAAATAAGGATACTCGCAATCCTCAAGAACATCATTTGCACATAGATATATTAAGGACATATATATCGGATGATTCAAATATTACACCCGAAGCTGTTTCCACCTTAATTCCACTGTGTTTATTTCTAATAGACATCACAAGCATTTGTATTGATTCAAAACTTAAGTTGCACGATACTATACACTCTTACATCAATTTTTCCAATTCCCCAACCACTTGTACTGTGTTTCCCTGAAATTTTCACTTCGTTCAACAGCTGCTTTTGTCCGTTTCCCAGTTACTTTTCAAATCCTTGGCCAATTTACACACCACTCTCAGTCTTCGCTGGCTGGTCGTGGACTGACTAAACAAGTACATTGACTTTGAACAACCCTCCATAATATTTTACGTAATACTGATATTTGACTTCAAGTTAATGTGCAGGAAATTGGTACGTCAATTCTGGTTAGATGTAACAAGTAAAGAGTCACAAGTAAATCGTTACTCATCATCTCTTCTATCGAAAGTGACGCCGCTATCAGTATGTGACTTCAAATGACTTCTCAGAATTCCTAGTCCTCAGTCACTATGTAACCTAACCGCAAGTATGAACTGTCAAATTTAGACGGTTCAAAAGCACTGCGTTTATCACGGAGTTTCACAGGAAGGGTAGACGGCCTTTCGTGATTCATGTGGCTAAGAGGAGTAAACCGCACAACACCTCAGGTGACTCAGGAAATCAAAGGGAGCGAATCACTTGCCAATCATTAACTGAGGTAGCGACCGGCAGATGGACGCAGGAACCAGGATTGGCTGAGCCAAGGAACGAGAGAGTGAATCACCTACCTTTTAAGGCTGACTGGGTAAGGGTGACCGCTCAGGCGTTGCGAAGAAAGTGAATGCTCCGGGGGCCTCAGATGGGCGCGAGCTTCTTATTTAGATTTCTTCACAAGGTCTTGTGTTATGAATATCTGACAGTTGAAAATATCGCAATGAATCGTGAGGACGGTCCGAACAATGAGGGCTAGTTTAGCGCGATTACCCAGGAGGGAAATTTAAGAGGGAAAAACCACTACGACAAAATCGAAAGTTTAAGAATATTGGTCGGGTGAAAGCTTCTAATTACAACTTAGGTGTTCAGGCTAGAATCATCTGATGGGCTTCAAGCTTCATCAAGTGGAACGAAAAGTTTGAATTCTATGTCAATCCTGTGGACAACTAAGATCTTTCACTGCAATTTAAATACTATAGTCTTTATATCGTCTTTCTTCGAATCCAAAATGCTCCAATTCATCTCACCATGTAAACGTGAGCGGACGATTGATGGACGATCGTCACGTATTTAACTCGCCCAAAAACCACAGGAGTCAATATGTGACTTCAAGGGGTAACCTTAGATGTTGACAATTCCACCAAAAGGGGTTCAGTATTTACTCCTAGGTACGTGCTACTCGAAAAGTCTTCAAATAATTCACATTAATGACCCCAGTCGTTACAACCACCTCACGAGGAGGCCTCGAACACACCTGGCAGTCAAATCATTCTCTCCTGGCTCGTTCCTAAACGTCCCACGTGGGCCTCTCTCAACGATGTCCTTCCCATCACAATTTAAAGTCGCCAAGAGAGCCCCATTGATTTAATCAAGATTTCGCCCCATTGAAACACCAACTTCCAACTTCGTTCTTCGATCGCTGTTCTATAAGCTTGTTAGTTTCATTTGTTTGTCTGTCTGGCTCTAATCACGCCACCACTTTACTACGACCACATTCCTGTTCGCTAGCTAGCAAGGACTTTCAGGAGAATTAGGTTCCGATGGCATCCCTGTATTTGTCCACTAGCACTAACGACAGCATTTGTAGCAATTTTCAGCAAATTATGGAATCACGCAGGATATCCTTTGGATCTAGTAAATCCTACGTCCTACCTCAAACTCTCTTGAACCTCTAAGCTCGTTGATTTATAACTTCTAATAGATTCACTGTTACAGTAGCCAACTAACCTGCGTTAACTGATCAGCCATCCAACTTCAACTAAAATCTTGACTAATCCGCCTGACTTAGGGTAATTTGGCTCCCGTTTCGTATTATCGTTTTACTACTTTCCAGTCAGTTTGGTTTATTCCCATTTAGTCCAGATGTACAGTAGGAATCACTCATAATTTATTCTCACTCGACAGTAAAATACAATGAAATTTCTCGAAAGTGCGGTTGCAACGAAAAATCAGATCATAAATTGGTAATTCGCTGTAATTAGTCCACGTTCAAAGGGAGACGTATTTCTTTGTGACGATTTTGGTCAAACTCAATGAATAATTTCACCTAACTGTTGAGTACGATTTGATCTCTATAAGCGTTTGTAGAAATGAGGATTCAGCGTATGTATACGCAGTGTTTCACCGAATTTATAGAGGTTGAGGGAAGTTGTGATGCGTCACGTCAGATGCACGCATTAGAACGATGGAAACGAAATTTCAAAACCACGCTTCAAAAGAACCTGTCGTTCGAAATTAATTTCGTACGTAGTCCTCCAAAATAAATTCTCAGTTGAAATATTCAGTTCTTGTTCTCCAACGCAAATCTTCAGTTTCGCGGTACACAAACTGCAGTCAATTCATTAACTCAACAATTCCGTTATGATTACAGCAGTTGATAGCAGTACCACTTTTACCCAAAATTATATTAATTTGATCATCTGTTGGTCTCGTACAAATGTTGCCATTTTAATGTCGAGCACTAGCTAAATATCAAAATCCTATGTGACGTATATGACGGATAAGTCAACGTTACATAAGCAATACTTATTCTGGTATGACGCATTACATTGCTATTACGTAGAACTAAGGAAAGTAAAAACAAAGTAATGCCCTAAGTTTACATTCAAAACGTTTTACGAGAGAAGGACAATAACTCCTGTAAATTAATTTATAGTCGTACAGCACACAGGAGATGTCTGGTTATCAACTTTTCACACCGGCCGGATTATAAGAAACAAGCACAATGCTACTAACATTTAATCAAGTATGGCGTGAGTGTTCCTCACAAGAAAAAAGGGCTCCCGGAAGAAGGGAACGAGATTGAATGAAACCAATCAACAAAGAACATCTGTTTTGAGCTATTTCAGGAGTTGATAAAACTCCTGCGGTCTTGCATATCTGCAGGGGTAACTATTTATACTGGAGGGAAGAGAAGGTGTTGCTTTATATCCTACACAGTCCTTCCTTTGAACAGAATATGCACAAATGCTTTTGCGGAACTTCGCCAAATATCGATTCAAGCCTGACCATAAATCATAAGCAGCCACGTCAAGAGCAGAGCCTGGCTGGCTGGCGTTTTGATAAGCTAATACGATGTACATTAATTACGGGCAAACTAACACATAAGTACGAGCGTATTAATTCTGTGAATTGAGTATACAGCATGCCGCATGCACACTTTTAGTTTGTACTCTAGTGTTAAAATCGGTAATTTTCTTGTTTCCTGGCCGTTAGAGAATTTCTGAATGCGAAATCCCTCAATTATTTTACAACCAAAGCGTGTAAGCAGACGACTAGGAATATATTTTTTCTTGGCTTTTACTCTCAAGAATATTTGTCTGAGCATGTGTTTATACTGCATGACGTAAATGTGAAGATGTATTCATAGAACGCTGAAAAGTTTTAGTACTTTTATTCGTTTCGCCTGCAAGCGATACATAGAAAAAATTGTTTCATTGCCTTCCGGGAAGGCCGTGAAGCGTAACAAGGAATGAGAGACGTTCTTGGAATAGGAAAAGTAAAAAATAATGACGTCCGGTTTATAGATCCCTAACAAGGGCAGTTTTCACCAATCGTGTAAATCCTGGTTAGACTTGGTTAACGCTCCTTAACTGCAACATTCCGCGAAAACGGTTTTCTCCAGCCTTGATCAAGACCGAACTTTGATAAAAGGTTAACCAGCTCTGATAGTGCTAGTATCAATCAAATGATGAACTATTTTTTGCGCTATTTCACACTCTAGTTTAAAAAAAAAAGATTTTGCTTACTGCACTGCGCTGCTTATTGCATTTGGCTTCCGAAGAAGATGATAACCATTTCTCATCTGCCACCCCAGATAGGTCTGATGACATCAATAATTTGAAATATGCCGATTTCTCGATGAAATAGTCGAAAGAAATTGTTCACAGGGTAATGGAGAAAATAGAAGAGTTTTTGGAATACCAAGTACATACAAGACAGACAGGTAAACCTCCAAGCTACATCAATAGCTACTCACCAGCGCGAACAAAAATATTTTGTAACAGATCTTACTCTTACTCTTTCTGCTTCACATTGGAGTGATAACCAAATGACACTAATACAACGTACTTTCGATCATTTATTATTTATTCTTAGTTTTTCACAAGGGGATACACGAATCATCACTGGGTGCAACTAACAATACTTTAAGTAAAGTGAAATAATTTTTTGATTTCTGAGTATGTATGCAACAAAATTTAGGCAGATAATGACTACATCATAATTTTATCACGTTCGAAGGAAAACTATTACCCAGAGAGCTAGATCAGCTCATCACATCAGTATGTTATAGGTTCGTCTCACACAGGATTTTCACTTACAATTTTCATGTTGGATTGTAAGGGAAACAATAAAATAGAACCACATTCACACGTTAATGTATCAAATTATACCATCAAATTAACCGCATTCCACAATTATTGCGGTTAGCAAGTGAAAACAAAAACAGACTAATCGTGATTTGATATACCACAGTTAGCGTGGATTTAGTGAAAATTGCCCTAAACTTGAATACACCCAATGAGGTTTATCAAATCCAATTGGCCGTTTACCTTGAAAAAATAAAAATAAATTAAACTCGCACAAAACAAGCGCCAAAATCACTGTTTTGGATTTAAGAAGCCTCAAAACATAAAGATCTACAGAAAACAACTTTTTTATCGTGATTACTTCTCTTTGGATTACTGAATGAGAAATTGTGTATTCCGAACTTGTGAAGGCGTGTTATTACAATTTTCAATTGCCTTTAATTAGGACAGTGCTGAACAAAACTCAGGCGTGAAACCGAAGTTTTCACATTTGCGTACCTCATTACAGACAAATATGAGAGCTCAAACCCGCCAAACCATTTGATTAAGTGATATAAGCAGCGCTAAAACACGATAAACAGTTCAAGATTCCAACAGTTCTCTCGATAGTTTTTTTAGGAGACACGAAAACTCGTACAACGCCTCGGTCAACGCCTTCTTCCCCGTCGCCAGGCTGGATTGCAACAAAACCCGAATTACGCAGACAGGAATTGGCTCAGTGGGACCTGAGACGTAACTAGGTCCGAACCGTGGAAAATCGATAAATGCTAGGAGATCAAGGAGGGCATGAGCGAAGGGGGATATTCACTTTCCCTCCTATGTATTATCGAGTTGCTTTTTTTTCTGTCGAGAGTGATTTCTTTATCGCAACCACACATTCCACAAACAAGGTCCAAGGGGGTTCAGGACATTTTGTAAGAGTCATTCCCCTTCATGTGGAAAAGTGTTCCTAATGAACGAAGAGGGCATTTGATCCTCTGTTCCTAATGAACAAGGAAGTACAAGTTTTACAAGTGATTCCATGACAAGTTATTGACGTTTTGTGTGCTTTTGTCTACGGCTACTTTCGTTGACATAAAAACCACATTAAAAAATAAACCTGAATAAGATCCTGTGCTAGCGGCAGAATGTCCTGCCGTGGTTACTGTAACAAATCCTTGCAGTAACTTGGGATTTGGCGCCATCCTTGTCAGCTAAAAAATGACCTTGCAAGGGGAAAAGGCCGCAAGACAACTGCAGCATTTACGAATAAAACGTATTTTCCACGGTGAAGGGATGCGCGAACTGAACTTTGAGGTTTACCACATTTTACATAGAAATTTTCCACTTCTCACAAACATGCAAATAAGGTGTCGGCCGTTCTACTAAAATATTTGGTATCACACCACACTAATTTCCTACCACCGATCACCAGTTGTTATTTCCAGAGCCGACAAAGAACATTCCCTCCGACAGGTTTTTCTTCTCCCTTATTTTTGCCACCTTAACCTCCTTAAGCCCTACAGCCTCTCTCACCCTCGTCCTTGCTCGTAGCAATTCAACAATCCACATATTTACGGCGGTGGAGAGGAAAACCACGTCACCAATGACGACTGTGAGATAGTAGACGTGCTGTTGTATTCAGCACGGTAAATCTTTCATAGTGTGGGCTTAAAATGTGTCCAATTTTTTGGTGTTTGTTTTTTAGAGTGGCTCCTGGGCGATTAGTACAAGAGAAGACTAGGCGAGCAACCGATAGCTTCTACAGAGATCATTACAACTTCCATTACTTGAGTGTGAATTTGGGAGGAGATTGCTTTTTGAGCGAAGATCGGCTACGAATTATTCGACTCGCGTGCGACCCCACGTTACGTGAAATAGACGAATCTGGGTTGGAAAGAAGGTCGGGGTTAGGGGAACCTGTAAATCAACGTTACCATTGAGGAGGAAGGGAGAGCGGCAAAGGAAGATAGATTGACTACCTTCTAACTAAAGTGCCCAATGAGGCTCTGGTTGGCATGCAACATTTCCTGTTGAGAAAGCTTAAACATGAATTCAAAACATCAGGTGTGACACAGCACACAACACTCATCAACCCCATGTAAATTCAAAGATAACCTTACGTAGTATATTAGCTGGAAGTGCCGTCTGAATTTGAGCAAAACCGTTTTTGAGGGAATCGGAGAAACGAACAGAAATGTTTAGACAAACTGTTGCCTACAGATCCATTCAAGCAATAACAGAAATGGTTGAAGGTACACATCGCAACAAGACACTTCCAAAGTTCAAATAACGAGATTCTTCTAAATCGTTTAAGCTGTTTATGCAAACAGTAGAAGAATAAAATAGTTTTGCTTCAAACGCCTAAGACTCTGTTGATTAGGGGTATTTATTGACAACAAACGGTCAAATACGTTTATGTTAAATCAAAATCGACAGAGACATTTCCAAGAAAAATACAAGCTCCAATCAAATTGATGGAATCTGCAGAAACTTATTTTCAAACTTTGAAATAATAATTTACAAAACAAAGCGCCGAATTAACCGTTCTCTCTTCTTAAGGAACTATAGACAAAATAATAAAAATAGGTTTCAAAACGTAAGTTTTGTGTAACAATCCATATTCGACTCATTACAATACTCCCCTTACGCTTAGGGTTGACGAAAGTAAACACGTACTTTACTAGGCCAACGCCATCGGCAAGTGTATAGCTGCTATGAAATTATTGTAAGGCACTAAATAGTAATCTATGTGCTTCCACTCTTCTGAACAAAACGCAAATCTACAATGCAAATCCTTTCAAGCCGAAAAAACTATGGCTGATCCAATCTGCTATGTACTCCAATCTGTTTTTGCTCACTTATATGAAGACTGTAATGAACAAAAAACAACAAATTAGTTTTACGGATTTGCAAAAGGTAACGTGACGAGTGATGAAGACTAGACGTAGAACTACGCGGAGTAGTACAGCAGATCGAAAAAAATTAGTAGTAAAACCGATTCACGGGCAACGTTTCGGAATTGTTTGGGATGGTCCTGATTATATTACGGCCTTCATGGAACGGCTAGCGCTTATGTAACTCATTTTACTGCCAACAGGACTTCTTCGAATGATTCATGGTTGCCTTCAGGGATTATAGGGAGTCTGAAAATATTTTTTCGAGGAGGGGGAATATATTGTGAACGTTCCAATTTTATTTGATAACCGTTATTATAGTTCAATTGGGGTAGCTTACATCAGAATAGGAGGCTAACTTCGTCTCGAGCGTAAAGCCAATACAAAAAGTGTAGGGGGGCGATTTGAGATGAACCAACTCAATTAATCCTCGTGAAATGTATTGAAAAGAAAGGTTCTCTCTACCTTCATATTTTCTCGTCAACCAAAAGTAATGCCGTAGTCCAGTACTGACTTAACGGCCAGACGATGATGTCTTTACATCGAAAGCGCTTGCCCACAGTAACTCACAAGCCAGAGGAGACGGACTCACCTAACAGGTACGTTAACTTTAGTAAAAGTAATGCAATACATTTGGCCTTTGACGCAGTTGCTCAAACATAGACGGGCCTTTAAAAAGAGACCGATCAGCAGAATTTGGAGCAAGTAAATATGCGGTTCAGCCAGCTGTTTCGTCATTACCTTCTAAGCAGGCGTGGGGACAGCGTAGGATGGATCAGAGATCCGATACCCGACAAGTTACGCAAAAGCCGGCACCTACACGGACCGAGTGGGCACTCGAGATGGGCCAAACCGAGCCAAGGAATTCTCCGCCTTGGAATCAATTCAACAACAAGAGCTTGCTTGTTTACTACGCTAATGAGCCCGTACTCAGACATTTAACTAATATTTGAAATTGCCATGAAGATGGTAAAGCTTCATTAATGCCGGGTAAACACTTAATTCAACGCTGAACAAGTTGAAAAAGTTTACGTATCGATTTACAAATTCTCGCTAAACCTTCCGAAAACAATTGAAGTCAAACTGCAGAACAGTGCCATACTTCTACTAGAAAAATAATCAAATGAGTACAAAAATATTCAAGCTCCACCGAGTAAACTTTTTTTTTTGTGTTTCTAAAGGTTCGACCAACTACAATAACATTTCTATAATTCGAATTAATAAATTTATTGTCGTAAATTACAATCATTATACAAATATACAGGAATTCTAGCATACATACGACAGCGCAAGGCATCTTCCGTCAGACACTTTTCCAGCCAAAGTGAGATTTTCGTGTGATTTTACGTCTTTTTCTGATCATTCTGCCCCCCCCCCCTCCATCCGAGAGAGGGGGTTGGAGGTTGAACTACGGGCGAAGAAAAATTCGTTTAATGCTGAGGTGCGCGAATAATAACTGTGCATATAATTTAACATTATGCAACAGCGAAGTAGGAACGCGAATAAGGGTCCAGTACCACATGTAACACTTTGACTGAGGGTACTGTACCTTTGAAATCGCTGGGCAGTAATCAAACGGCGAGGAGGAGCTTGGTGGAAATAAATGACAATGGCGTAGAAACATCCGGGAAAATGGGGAGTTTTCGCGTAATTGTACGTCAATAAATGTCGATTTTTCAACGTTGTGTAGGTTCAGTGACCTAATAAGGGTGAGAGAATCCAGGAATGAAATTGAGGGATTAACTATCGATGTCGCACCCAAGCGATTCTATGATTCATTGGGTAGCTCCGAGCGCGTTGAGAGGACGTTCTTGGTACCACGTCGAACTCTGCACATACATAGGTGTACACGTATTTGTTAGGAGAATTCTTTGAAGAATACTAAGAAATGGTCATTGAAGCTTAACGTAATTGATGACCGCAATTACCTTTTTTTGACTGGATGACGCTATTTTCTGCACAAACTACAAAAACGGAAAACTTTCTCCCCGGTTTAACTCTGATTTTACAAGCAGAAAAACTCATTTTAAGCGTTAAACGTATATTCAGGACCGCTCAAGATCCAGAGATAATGATAGTACCAATTATGGTGCGACGATTAGATTACAGCTAACTAGGCCACGTAACAGAAAAAGACGGCGTTTCTAAATCGACAATGCATTGGAAGGAGATAAAATGTATTATGTGTATGCATAGTGGTTTGAAATGATATGCACGTAGCTTATTACAACACCGTATATCTAGTTAACTCACTTTCTGAAGCGCTTTCAGTGCATCACAATTTTATCTTTCTGGTACGAGTTTCAGGAGAGATTTTCTTGATTACGCATTGTTGAATCATAAAACATATGTTTCCCAAATCGTGTTCGTCGATCTTAAATAAACGAGGGAACGGTGTCAATTTGCACTAAAACGCAACGTTCCACAGCCATTAACAAAATGTTGCTGAACTAACGAAGAATTCTGAATTTTAATGAAGAAGATAGTCAATATCAAAGAAATAAGACAACAACTAGTTTTTCAAAAATCGCTCCTGTTTCATAATTTGAAGCATTTCACGCGCCGGTAAAGGAAGTTTTAAATATGAAGGTTTCCAGAGTGAAATCACATGAGGCACCCAACGATCCTGAGAAGCTAGACGGAGGTCGTTGACTGAACTACAACGCGGCCTTCCCTTTTATCAAAAGATATGAGGGACTAACGAATCGTTAGCTTGACCGATGCGTAGTGCTTTCACATACGACTATACCTTTTCGCTTTCCAATGTTCAACTCTCCTTGAAACAATTGAAAAAGAGGTCTTACATACAATGAGATAAACCATAAATGAGGGCTTAACAACTCTGAGGTGAGCGCTAACAAAACCGAACATTCTTAGGT
Source organism: Pachypeltis micranthus (assembly GCA_020466155.1). Classification (NCBI taxonomy): domain Eukaryota; kingdom Metazoa; phylum Arthropoda; class Insecta; order Hemiptera; family Miridae; genus Pachypeltis; species Pachypeltis micranthus. The sequence continues at coordinate 27,039,821 of CM035771.1, read as the reverse complement.
CATTATATTTCTCTTTTGTGTGTACGAGAACATATAACAAGCGGTGCCAATCGCTAAGGGTGATTACAACGACAACGGCAGTATTGAAGTAACAAAAAGGGACCTGAAGTAATTGTCCAGTCCAGAGCGCAGATAGGAGAAACGCTCGGACTACAGTTTGACCTTGAACTCACACAATTTGTTCAACTCGAAATGAGGAGACACTGCAGCACTCGCTTAGTTAGTGTAAGCAAGTAAAACATCTCTCGTCTAGGCGTGCCACATCTATTACTTCTTTTCAATAATTCAAATAACAATAAGCAACTTCTTGGTTAGTCAGCGCGAAAACGTGAGAAGAAATTTGTCGACCAGAAAACTAGCTACGTTTCCACATACATAATTAGTTCAAAATGATTGTATGTGTCAGATCATGAGAACCTCTTTATCAGTCACGCTCGGTTTGATTGCCTCTGCAATTTGCTTCTCGGGTTAGACAGAACAGGACGAAATGGAGGCCAATGAGCGACTTTCACCAGAGTAACAGATATGCAACTGCAGTCGGATCGGATCATCCACCATCGGTTTTCCTAACGAGCAGAACGAAATTTTCGGAACAAAGGTTTTTCACTCAGTGTTTGTGGTCCTTCGACTTAGAACGAAACAGAATTGTTCAACTGCGTTAACGCCCTTAAAAAGAAGTTCTCGTTAAGAAAGCTTAGTTTCCAAATGGAAGCCCTCCGTCGAGCTTATAGTAAACGATTATTGTGGAAGTAAAAAGAAAACTTAATAAATTCCAAAATGGATAAATTGTGCGATCTCATTCAACTGTGTGGTTTCTTTGGAATGCAGGGGGCTCATAATGTATCTACAGATCTCACTTTAAATGGTTAAACGAACGCCGTCTCAAAATAAAAAGAATTTCCCAAATTACAGCCCATTTTTGTGGCTTTCTTCTCGGTTGTATTCCATATTCTGTTATTTGCTTTTCAGTGTTCGTCGTCCTTCAAACATATAGCAATTCAAAAGCCTGATTTTATTGAAAATACTTACCAAACGCAAGGGTACATTACACAACGACTAAATAAAAGAAATAGAATGTATTAGTAAGCAAGCGCAATGACAAGAGGGCTCGCCAACGTTGACCTTACATTACGAACATCGAACCTGAGTATAGGCTACGCGCCGGGTAAGCTATAACCTTTTTAGGTTCTGTTGATCGAACCAAATGAGAGAACGTCGACCCTCGGCTCCGCCATCCTTTTTGGAAATGCCACGGTGAACCTAGGTTCGTCGATTCCACTGTGAATTAAGCGTTTTATCGTCAGTTAAATTTCTCCGTATCTACCCGTAACACTAGCTACCTGGGTACGAAACCGGACAATACCAGTGCTAAACCAACTATAGTTATTATAGAGATCAAAACACCAAATATTACTTTTCTCCCCAAAATTGCTTTAACGATTCTGATTACATTTTTTGTAAAAGCATTTCCACATCTCTCATCATTGAGAAATCGATGAGAGCAGCACAATAAATTATCGAAAATGTCGACAAAATGAGCGCTGTTTGGCCTTATAAACCTCACCCATACGGCTGGAATGTAGTCCAATAAGTTATGTATACAATATGGTTTAGTAATGATAATTAGATAATCAAGAGTAACCACAGAAATTCCAGAGTTGAAACTATTTTTGTTGTAGCCCAACTATTTTTTTATTCTTGACTAAATAATTTTCAATGCGAATACTTTACTCTCACAGTTTAATTTCGTCAACTCTAACCAACAAAAGTGTAGACATGGGGAAAAGAAATGGTGTATTTCTGTCTTGATTTTTACTATTTTGACACACCTCGAGTATCATTACATGAGCCCGTTCTTTCTTCTATCAAAATGTACCAGGTTTCGCACTTTTCTAGAAAACGGCCATAACGATTTTGATTAACTTAGCGCATTCTTCAGCCCTTCGTTCTACATAAGTACCATTGTAAAAACGGAGTTGACGGAAATATGAACATCGGAAGCAACAAGATCTAAATATTATTGCTACATTAACATTTGCGCACTGACAACCCTTTGAATGGAGATCCAACCCGAAATTCACAATTGAACAAACTGAATTTTAGCAATACACTTCACGTTCATTCCTCCCAACTTACATTCTCAACACTTTATGATTGAACCAATTTATTTGCGAAAATACAAGAAAATCGCTATCTTCAAACATTGATACGTTTTATTCGATTTTTTTTTCAGAATCGGCTAACAATTTTGACTAAATCTACACAATAGTTTTTACCAACTAGCATCTACACTTAATTCTCGATAAACGTTACTAAGGAAACGCGTTACACAAAGTTACAGTACAGTAGTACCACCACAAGCAGGCCATAGAGAACAGCATAATGCCTTTAAACAGGTTCAGGCCAAATACTACTGGTCCAACACGAAGGCTGACATTATCCAATCAGTGAAGCCGTACCGAAAATGTGCCTTATTCAATGAGCACGGTAGACAGAAACCTTCAGTTGAATTTAGAGAACTGAAGGAAGCGTTTCGGCCCTCTCGAATCACATTGTTGGCCCCATCACAAATACGGCCTCACCAATTTGGGCCAGTTCTCTAGACTCGTTCAATTCTACCCACAGAAAACGTAATGTGCCGGGGAAACTGCACAAAAACTTTACCACATTTCAAGTTTTGGCGTTTGCGCTCGTACACTGTCACATCAGGGAAGGAGTTATTCTGTCCGTCATCTGGTGAATTCTTTCAAATTAAAAAGGTTAAGACTCCCTCTTAACATTCATTCTGCAGCAATATACGATGCGAAATTGTGCGCAAGTCGCTGGCATTTTGTTAAAGATTCAAAAAACGATTGGGATAGCAAGCTTCCTATTTTAGAGCTTGCACTTGACTCTCAAGCTAACGAATCTAATTATTCACTCCTTAACTGTGGTTTTGGTTAGGCTTATGCCACTGCTTGCACTGGATGGTCTCCCAACACAACCTCAGAGCTCCTAGCAGGGCCAGTCTAAACCCAAAGGTACAACACAACGTGATACAAACGGATAAAACCGAAACTGACTCGCAATGTAATCCTGGTGATAATGTTTACTGTTGTATTATTAGTTGTTTACTTATGTTGTCTAGAGACTGAATAACCTGACACAACTGTAAGCAAATCTTATCCGAAAGGCTCCCCGGACTAATTGACGTGCCACTGCCAACACACGACTATACAACTACAGGGGATTTAACAACAGGAAATAAACCCAGCCCTTTGTCACATTGGCATATAGTATATGCAGCACATCATCCAGTGCACGCTGGAACGAAGAAGTTGGGCCGTACTAGATGTCACGTTAATTATTTTAGTTCATTTTTATCGACTACTTAACACAACACAACACGCCTCATTTTCACACGATGGACTCCATAACTGCCCGTGTCTGAATTACTAATGTTTACGAGACCTCTGAACTAATAGCACTTCTCCCCCCTAATAATAACCCTTCACGCTAAGCCGGGTGAAGTATTCTTGAAAACCGTCATTATTGAATACAACGCTTCCTTCAGTTCTCTAAATTCAAGAAGAGTGGCAAAACGCCGTGTGTTCGTTTCTTCGGTTAACAGAACCAGTGTCCACAGCAGCATCGCGTAAGAAATTCAGTATATACCTTCTAGCAAGCGAAAGATGTTTGATGATACCGAGCATTCCGATTGTTGATAGTTTAATCGCCAGTTTAAGTTCACGATTTATCCTCTAAATGTCATTGACCAGGTCCATGAGCGGAAGGTTAATAACCTCGAAACACAATGTCAGCCCGAATCCCTCGCCAAACTTCAAAATACCGACACCACAACGCAACCCTCGCAATTCATGACAAAATTGATTGTAGTAAATAAAAGTGGAAGTCGTGCGGTAGAAATCTTGTCGGTACTTAGAAGTAAACGGCGCCATCGTTACCTTCAAGACAGGTATCAAATCGGTGCGATATGTACACAATAAAAGAACAGATGGGCCGTGCAGTGCAGGGGAGGGCAATGAATTCGCCCATTCGAGTCAGAAGGTTAGATCGAAGTTTGGTGCTGGGCAGAATTGATCTCACCTCGTTTTCCAAGGACTTGACGTGGGCTTTACTACTCATTGCCTTCAATCGCCTGAAGAGTTTCCGAATCAACGACTGAAATCGCCGCGCGACCGCAACTAACGCGTTGCAATACAAATTTTTCATGGCACCCCAAGGACACGAATTTTCTAGTAGCGACACAGAGAACCGACCTGATGAGATTGAGAGAAAAGTCAGAAACATGGAGAAAGTTATTGTTCGAAAGAGAGGGGGAGATGAGATCGTCAAGAAGTGCACTCAGATGTGGCCGACGCTGGCGTTAACTGCCCTAAATACATAAAGAGTCACGCAAGCCGACGGCTGGTTTAATTCGAGGAGGTCAACGCCGGGTCAGTTCGATTTTTAGGAATCTTCCGATAAACTACATCACAAAGATGGAATGTTCAAAGAGTCAGTGGAAGCTGGGGATCTGCGCTTCGCAAGCTGAAAAGCACAGACGAAACAAGACGGCTCATGTAGCACAGATGGTAAATACATTAGCATTATAGCTTCGACCGTGTCTCGGACCAAGTCAGAGTGTCAACAGGCGCTGTCAGTTTTTGTCCCATTCCACAAAGTGCCTCATAATTTGAGCAACCTGGGCCAGAGATTCCTTCCCCAGCCCTGTCCTGCCATATTCGATTAGCCTTATCCCTTTGAACTGCCAATGACAATAATAACGCAAAATGTCTTCACATAGCTTGACTTCACTTCAATCGTGTCAGAAACAAGAATAGAGGCTCAAGATCTGGGGCGAAGAGAAGTTTATCGCAAACCGATGGTAGCGCTTAACGTTCCGGAATTTATTAAGCGACCTTGAGTTATCTCCCCTTATTGCGGGAGCGCAGGTAATTGTTAGGACTCCTAAGCTAAAAACGAAGGAATCATGAAACCGATAGTAGTGAAATTGTTTCCCATATTGGCCGTTCCTGAAAGAGAAAAAAACAAACCTAACTGGGAGGCAGCGAAACCCACTCCAGTATCCCATCCCTGAAAACGCTAAGACTATCCCACATATTAATGTGGTAGCGCTTCAACTTCCGAAATTTATTGAGGTGCTCCCCTCATGCCACGACCATTATTGAGCGAATCAGAGCCTAGGAAACTCATGAGACCGTCAACACGATTTTTTGAGAAGGATCGTATTAACTGTTCCCAAATTATCGTGTAAAATATGCGAGAAAGTTGGTGAATGAAGCGGCGGTGGTCGGCATTTCGGAATTTCTGGGTTTGCTCATTACCTCATAAGCGTTATTAATCTTTCGTCATGCAGTTTGTTTATTGAACTGCCGCCCTACTTTTCCGGAAAATTCTATTCACCCTTGAGCAAAATTTATAAGAAAAAACAGAGCTAAAATCAATTTTCTGCCAAATTGTTGATAATGTATTGAGCTGCTCTCGTCATTTTTCCAGAAATGAGAATTTTACGGTATTGTTGAGGTATGTGGAGCTGTTCATATAACAAATTTAAAAACACATTACACACATACACAGACAATTTTTCCAAATGTTGTTTTTTCGACTCAGTAGCCCTTGTAGAGCAAAGAAAAGTAACACAACCTTTTTCATGTGTCTTTGAGTCTAGAAACAAAACTACATATTAGTGGAGCAAATTAGACGGAAGTTCTAATGAGAATGTACAGGAAACAGGTCTGTTATTTCGTCATATTGACCGTTCTGAACGGAGGACTGTTTTATTCTCGTATTGACAGTTCGAGCACAACAAACGGCACTCTAAACACCTAGTGACAATTTGTGCGTACGTATACAGACAAGTTATTGTAAGTAATAATACTCGTTCATTCAACCAATGGTAATAAAAATTAGTAACGGGAGAGGCCGGCCACCACGCACACGGCAGGCCGGACTTCATCAGACAATTTCCAATAAACCTCTTCCTCAAGCTCCAATCATTTACTCACGAATGTTCGAAAAGATAGTGGCGAAAACGCGCTAGTCCGTAAACGGCTTAGTGATTAAAGCACCGACCTCGAAAGTAAGAACCGAGAAGCTCTAATCTACTGTTCATTTTCATATTGAAAAAAACGAGGCCGAGACAGCTGAACACAAGATTACGGTAAAGTAGAGAAGAGTACAAAGTAAGGTGAACAAATAATAATTATTGTAGTCACAAGGTACTAGTACAAGACATTCACATTCCCGCAGACAGCCTTGAAATCAAAAGCAGCAAATACTCGCCTCAGTACAAATCATAACTCAACTACAAATAATCACTGACAAGGCAGGTGGAAGCAAATGAAATATTCATCAAAGAAATGACTGTCCCAAAGGACCGTAACAACTTCTCATAGATTGCAAGTACGGTGACTAGACAAACCTTTTTGGAAAACGGCTCCAACGATTTTTATCCAACACACAGTGTGTCCTCAAACAGACAATACCAATTGTGAAACAGTCCATTGTTCTCCGTAAATGATCTTCTGTTAAACCTGACCTGTTAAATATAGATAACTAAAACGTGCGAAAACCCGTCTATTCGAATAATTTCGACACTTCACGGTATCAATTTCCGGGGGTATGTAGACAATTGTAACTCAAATAGAATTGTTTATTCGTTCTAAGCAGTAGTAACTCAAATATAAGTATTTACATGTTCAAAATATTCGACTCCTGCTGTGATGTTTATATCACTGATGGTGATAAATAAGTTGAGCAAAACGTTGGCCTGGAGAAGTTGTTTGTTCATTGTGACCGACTCTCAATTAAAAACCATCAACGTTAACATGTTTCGTCCTCCTCAACAATTTCTGTGACAATTTGTAGTACGGAGATATAAGCACAGATACATCCGAAAATGAGATCAATAAATCAGACTAAGAAAAGGAACACCTAGGCCAACACAGTGTATGAACAGCAATTGTTGGAGAAAGGAAAGGGGTCGAGTGCTTGGATAAGCACTTCAAAGCAATAGTCTTCAAAGCAGAACCTGCTAACAAACAGCACTTAAAAGCTTGATTCAAACCCCATGGGTAGTTACGCGACGCGCATTGCCTGTAACCTCACCGATGCTCAATCCACAGACGCCTAGAAGTTGGGAAATCAGGCCACTTCGTCTTTACAGGCGCTTGTTCAGAGATATCCAAACGCAAACTACAGGTAAAAATACAGACACCACAAATTTCTTCGGTATCAACGTTCAAGGACACTGTACAACACAGTGTGTTAAAATAATTACTTATTACAATAGTAAACAGTCAAAAAGCGAAAAGGGAAGTTATTTCCGACCATGGGATTCTAAAGCTCACGTCTGAAAAGCCTTTAATTTGGAATCATCAAATTTAGATTTAGTATCCGTAGAACGTGATGAATGACTATATTACTAAAAAATGATTTGCCTACCAAATCGCATACTATTTAAACAAACGATTCTTCTGAATATCAAGTCAATTAAAAACTGGCACCTCTTAAGAACGTGCTACGCCCACGAATACTTTTTGAATGAGGCTGCATGGCCTTAGTTTTCACTGTTATAGCACGATTTGAGCGGTGATTATAAGGGCAAAACTGAGCTAAAATCGTTGAAAACTACCCAACAGCGATATAAGCGACAAACTGTATGAGATAAAAAGATCCCAAGAGAGAATAGCAACGGGAAAAAAATCTACTTACTTACGCAACAACAACGCTATACATTGGTGAGGGGGGAACACATTCGCACACACGAAAACCATATCAAACCAATACAAACAGTAAACGTAACTCAACGATACACTACTTTGCAATCAAAGGCTCAAAACTTGACACGACAGGCAGGCGGTGATTTGGAGCGCAAATAGTGCGAAGAAGTTAGAGGTATAATAAACGATGATTACCTTAGTCGTAAGAACAATTGAGATACAATTTCTCCTCGCAAAAAATAAAAAACCCCACGATTGCAGCAGTCAGTGCAGCGGTGCGGTGCGCCCTTCGCTTGGTTAGCCACGTTTGTGAACTGATATTTGCGAAACAGCGTCGAATGATTACGTAAAGTAATATTAGTCTTATAAAGTAAATGAAAACGAAACGTTTTTGACAAAAGACAGACGACTTTTCGATCTAAGAAAGGGCACATTTAGCATTAATATCATAAACGGAAAGTGAGTGAGCACAGTTGAAAAAAACTCCAACCCGTCACATTCGACGCATCACACAAATGTCCTTACTTCTCAGTGAATTCGAAGATTTCCCTCGTCCTGTCGATTAATCTAATCCTCAGGTGTCTGACTATTCGACGGTTCGATCGATTGTCATCTGAGGACTTACATGTGATCAGCGCATTAACCGTCATACAAAAAAGAATTAGCTCCTCAACAGCTCACACATGGAACATTCAACACAAGAGCTGATTATGCTGGTTAGGGCACTATGCCATCCAGCCGCTGCATTCCTATATTAGGTTCATAATAATGATAGCGCGGAAAGGATAGAAATTAGCCGATGAGGTTTTCCACGTAACCCACCACGAACCCAGTTTGTTATCCTCCCACACACGAAAAAGTCCTCGAGCTCACTCAGCTGATAATGAAATGAGATTGATGAAAACGGATCACAATCTTATTTTCCTCAAACGGTTCACACACGCGCACACTGCCACACACACACACCCTTGTTAAGATTTTCCCCGATTCCGACCTTAAACCGTTAATCTAATAAAAACTTGAATTTTTTCAACGATTTGAATACTTTCCATATCCTCAGAGTTCTGGAACGTGAAAATCTGGGATGGTTGCACTCGAGGATTTGCGGATCCGCAGAAGTGGCAGGTGGAATGAGTTCAGAGGAGCAGAAGCTAAAGGGCAACGTGCGTATGCTTCGATGACCACCAGCCAGAACCGCTCGTGGCAACTCTTCACCGCATCGAAGGCGGGGTTAATAAAAGTTTTACGAAATGAAATAAAGGAGCACGGTCTAGCGACCTTGTTTTTGCTACGAAAAACAGACGACGGCTAATGTGGAAACATAGAGCAGAACCAACGTTCAGAAGAAAACCTCAACTCCAAGGCGATTCGTTTCATTCCTGTAGACACGATAACAAATGTTTAGACGATTTGATGACTCCGTGAATGACACAGTGGTTAGAAACTTCGCGCAGATGAGACAAAGGGAATACAGAAATGAGCAGAGCACGATCGCGCTTCATCTTCATTTCTGTTTACTTGTCAGACGAATCACGGAATTCGTGGGGGAAGCGAGTAAATGGGTTACGGCAATAACAGACGAAGAAAATAGGCAAGGAGGAGGAGCAAACGGATCCTAGGACCCTTCATAGAGAGAGAACCAAACGGACTTGGACTAATAAAAACCATGCTGAGCAAAAATAACTGCAATATATGGAACAGAGGTGAATACGAAAATAAAAATAAAATATCTGGTGCTACTGATCACAGAACTGTAGGATTTAGATTAATCGCAAAGAAATTGGGAAGTTATTACTAAAGAGATAAAAACTAAGAGAAATTATCTTTTACACACTATTGTTAAGGGAATAACTACTAACAAACTGACTGACTAGTAACCGGTATACCCTTAACAAAATTGTGGAGAGATAATCTCGCCTAGTTTTTATTTCATTTGATCACACAACTTTCATCTGCCCTGCGTACATTCGACTATTTCTATCGCTCTACTAACTAATCCAATCTGTTCTTCAATCAGATTATATGAATGTGGAAGAACTAAAATTGATACTGTACACGGAAACTAGTAGTACTTAACATCCTGGAATCGCCTCCATCTATATGCCGACCTTTGCTGAGTAACTAGGATATAAGTAATTTGTGGGACTGACAACACGATTTTTTTTAGGAATCGTGTACACCCTTGGAATTATGGGGACAACTGGTGCATCTAGTGCGACATATCTTTTATCTGTACAGGAACTTAACAATTAATCCTGTGTTCTACAATGGAAGTGGCATTCTGGTATCTATACAGTGATGGTGATGGTCTTTAGCCACTGCCAGTCTCAAGTGGTAAACAGAAACTTTCTAAATAGAACCACCTGTATTTTAAAAAAACGTTAATTATTTTCGCAGAAAAATAAATAAGAGGTACGAGAAATAAACATAATCCATAATAATTGGACAAAGAAAATATTAGCAACTGCATTAAATACCTTGCTTCAAGAACTGTTATCCATCGCCTACGTTTAATCGAAGAATTGAAAAACTAAGATGCATATCAGGGTTCAAACAGATCCCGATCAGGTAACCGTTGGAACAATTCAAACAGCAAGGGCCGTATTTCACCATCGTAAGGTCAGACCAATTGGAAATGACCACAACAGACTAGTGGGGAAGGTAGTTCACGAATAACGGTTAGCCCAAGTAAAGTTCAACTGTGGAGTGAGTAGAAAAGGCGGCGAAGAAAATAAGGCTGACTTGTCACAACTGAAGAACTGCGAAAGCTTTTCTTTCAACGAATTTCCGGCCAACAACCGAAGTCGAAAGGAGACAAATGGTACAGAAGCAGATTAAAGTTATTGTTATTTGTACGCGCAGATTGTCAGTATTTACTGACAATACTGCATCGCTGCAAAACTCAGATCTATGTGGGCATGAAGACGATCAATTCCCATTTTACTATTTGCGCAATTGTTTCCTTCATACTTTGTAAATCACAGGACCAGTAAAACTAAACCTGAAAAGGTGGCGTTTGACTAAAGCGCCTTTTGAGTTCATTCAATTTTATTACAACTGTATAAAGGCAATACACCTGCAAACCTTTCTTTGATGATTCTGTATCAACAGTTTGTTAGATACAGGACGATGTGAACTACACTGCACTGGGGCCACATTCTTCTGGGCCAGAGCTTTTTCACATCGAGATGAGCGCTGTTCAGAGTTGAAATTAGTACAAAATGCAAAGTACGTGCGAGAAATACGTTTTACGTGATAGAGAAGTGGTTAAAATAAACGAAAAAATTAACCACGTTCGAAACGCGGGGTTTAAATTGACCTCTAGTCGGAATTTTTAGTAAATATGAATGCGCTTTGCGGTATAAGGGCAACTGAATTCACAAAGAGAAGTGATGGCAAGTCTGAATAGCAAGGCCAACAAAAGATTGTTTGCAGAAGTGGAGCGGGTACAAGGATAGGAAAAAGGAAACTGGGCTTTAATAAACTTGGACGGAATTGAAGATGAGTAAGCGATTCCACGAAGGAAGGGAATGCTCTCCGGCAATAACTACAAACGTTACATTTTACATTTATTGGATACCGAATAAATTGAGATACCTCGGATATCGACTAAAAAGTAGGGCGATGTAAAATAAAACAGAATTGTCTCACCGTCTGGCTTTCACTGTGACAGCCCCTTGAAAACACCGATTCGTTTTTAGTTCAAAAAAGCGAAGAGCATAATCCAAGCGGAACTCAGGTCACCGAATAGCAAATGGAGCAGATAAAACAGAAACCATTAGAAGGACTGAGAATGACACGAGCCAGAGACCTTTTTAATAGAAACAATAACGTGCCTAACTAGAAACCACATACCACTTTACTAGATTGAAATTATTCAACCGTAAATGCACCAGCGCACTCAGCACGACTGACACTCACTAACCGACAATCGGTTGCTAGCATTCAGTAATCCTTTGTACATAGTTAACCAAAATGCATCATTATTGCAAGAAGCTCAGTCTGAAGTAATTATTCACAAAATGACGACTTGAAATTACGATTTAAACTCAAAAACTCTTGTCATTTCACGTCAAATGTGAGAGCAGTCAGTGACGGAAGTGAGAGTTCATCTAGTCCCAATTGCAGTAACTAAGAGGAATCAAAAACAAAAGAACTTTCAAGAACAAACAGAAAGAAATCAATCGAATCTCAAACAGAAAAAGATACGGATGGTGTAGCGGCGTATAGGTGTGTGGCTGGAGCTCAATTCGCTGAACCAATTGAGCTGGTTCTTTTTCATTTTGCTCGTACGTCGCGAAAATCAGGTTATGAGCGATTTCCACCAATGGGAAAGAAGGGTGGGGACCAAAGTGTACCAAAAACTGAGGTTATTCGCATTTTTCTCAAAAACGACTACCACGATTTTGATTAAACTTTCAAATCATCTTCTACTGTTAAGTACCCAACTTTCCTTCTCAGTGAATATCTCCATGAACGGAGAGATTTAGGCGTATGAAGCAAAAATAGAGGTTTTCACCAAACTCACAGGATGTCTTCAAACAGGTAAAATCCATATATTTGTCTCCATTGTCTTCTAACAGTCCATTGAACAAAGATAAAAACCAAAATGAGTGGAAAATATTGTTTTATTAAACATTTTCATACTTTCCAGAGTAAGTGGTTCACTGGATTTGATCAATCTTACGGAGAATGGATCAATCTTCTAGAAACCTATTCTCACATTTTGTTCTCCGCAACTATTTCTGTATCTGCCAGTTGAACGGAGATATAAGACATGATATCGAGATTTGTCGAATATTAATTTATCGTTTTTCTAAAAACCGGTTCTAATGATTTCGATAAAATTTATGGAGTTCTAACTAGTCCCAACACGTTTCCGTAGAACTGCGTTTAACGAAGATGCAGCACCACTCGTCCAATTTACGGGGGTTGCGGAAAGTTGCTAAGCACCAGATTTCTACTACTACTCTAAAATCGCCCATCTTTGGAATTTTGAATAGTTTTTTCCGCCGTTTTTCACCGGGAAATTTTATCAAAATCGTTGTAGCCATTTTTACGGAATAAACATGCGTTTGTACTACGTAACTTTTCTTTCTACCTCGTACAGTAGGAAAAACGTAATCCCTCCACTCACAGTCACCCTACCGATGTTTATAATCAATTTCCTAGATGAGAGTTTAGTTTCCTTGGGCCAATTTCAGAGGATGGGAGACGGCAGAATGCGCAGCTGGTTGCTTCATCTGAGCATTTGGCTCGAAGGTCGGTCGCCCACACGAGTCAACTACTTGTTCTCATTCCTTCAACTTCAAAACTCCAGAGGGAAGAGAGGAATCGAAAGGATGAAAATGAACCTCTATATATTGCATTGCGACGTAATTGACCGTGTTGTCAACTCGTTTCAGTAAGACAAAAAGCTAGTACGACTTTTGCTATTACCTAACTCGGCTCGTCAGTACATCGGCGACCTTTTCCTATCCGATGGCTAGGAACCTGATAGGAAATTCAACGCCAATGCCTAATGTATCTCACACTCGCCTGAAACAGCTTTTTATTCTCAACGTCTCATAAATGCACTTCAGTTGACATGCTTTTACATAGTTCAATCCAAAGGGTAAGGGAAGAAATGCAATCGGTTAGCAAACAAGTTGAGTTGTCGTTAGATCTATTCTGGTGTCTAGTTAGGATACCAAATATGAATTTCTTGGGATTTTTCAGTACATAAATAAGGTTCCGCATAAGCGTTTACATAGACGTGTGATAAACCAAGAAATCTGCATCACATCAAATTTACAGGAGTTGAGGAAATTTGGGCGATGCTTCCCATAACATATTTTAATTCAGTATTGCCATACTCGCCATTCTCATAACATGAATATTTTACTGCAAGTCTACATATCTTCTATCGTCTTCTTATTTTCCTTAGTTATGATTAGTAGGAAAGCAAGTTATGCAATCGCCTAAATAAATAAAAAATCGAACGAGTAAATTGTCTGAGGGAATATTATGAGAGCAGCACAAAAAATTATTCAAAATTTCTAAGGTAAGCGATGTTTAAGCAGTTTTTTCCGTATAAATCTAGCTCGTGGCTCAAGCGTTACCAAAAAATCAGGGTAGCAGTCCAATAAGCTAACTGAACGATGAGTGTGTAATAATAGGAGCAACCTCACAAATTTCGAAGTTGATATCGTCGTTTTGTTGACAGTGCCACCCCAACCCCATCACTCGAAGCTTCTCAGTAAAATCATGATGACAGTTCCATCAATAGTTCGGTTCTTAAATAAAGAACACCGTGGCGTGGGAAACACATACAATAATACATTCTTCAGCATTAAGGCTACCAATTTCAACGTAGAACGTTAAGTTGTTTTACCAAGTTCATACGAAGTGGGTGGAAAAAAACACATGAAGCAGACGAAAGTTGTGTGATGGGTCGCACCTGATATTTACGTCAATCCTACATCTAAGAAGTTCCTTGGACAAGATTCTGTTACCAGGAAATAGATTTCCCAGTTAGCAAAAGTCAAGGAAACTGAAACAATCGAGCAGAATATCTCAGCGTCGAAATGCCCACTTTTCAAGGAATGCATCAAATGTGAAGCACTTCATATTTATTACGAGTAAAATTAAGAGATCGATTATCATCGTCAACTACTGTGTGTGTACTGGCTCGCCCTGTCAACGCTTGGAGAGTTGTTAGCAGGGAAGTGGTGGTGATCTGGTTACTCTCGTCGAAAATCAGATATGGGCAACGACTACAGTGCAGGGGGTTGATTGACACTGCAGATATCAGTGATGAAAGACGTAGGAGCCTTGCTAGATTGCGAATTAACGCTCTCAGCTTTAATTGACACTGCTGGCTCAAAAGTCGATAAATCGATGGGTTATCTCGATAGAAATATCCGAGATTTTGCCACAGCTGACCTCTTGAGACTTCTTTTGCACGCTGGTTCTCTCGTAGCTCGATTTCCAATAATTGACGAGTATAATTTTTCCACGAGTTGGGCATTTTGTGATTATGTATGTGCATGATTAACTTCTAGTAGATAATAACTTAGTCGTTAGACTGAGTAAAATTTCTTTCTTTCGTACGTTGTGAATCGTACAGTATTGATTTCAAACGATTTCTAATCGCTCTATTGATTTCATTAACTTAATTTCTATCGTGAACGACGCTTCAGTTCATCTCAATATTAGATACTATTGTGGGAAGATGGCAAAAGGAATGAATGTGCAGCGTATTTTTCAAGCACAGGAATGATAATAATTGTCATTTGTTCGGTAGGTGAGCAAAACCATCTGAAAACACCATGTGGAGACCGCACCACATGGTTGTGGGATTTCCACCCACGAAAAACCGCAGACCGTCGACGTGACTGGGACCTTGTCCAGCATTTGTTAGAGGTGGAGTCGTACACGAGCTCATTTTCTTCTTTTTTTTTTTTGTTCAACTCCATCTCATTGAACTCTGGTGACTAAAAAAGCCGCGCGGCAAAACGCCATTGTATCATAAAGAATATTGACAAACCAGAAGCGCATTCGAAGGAAACCAAAGTCACGGCAGTAAACGACAAAAACGGCCTTCCTGAATCTGAATGCGCGTACGGTAGGTAGCAAGACCGGCATTTCAGCTGGAGAAAAGCGTAGGGTGAGGTACAAGTTGACGTCCTTCTGTACCGCAAATATGTGGCCTTATTTGATTAGAGCAACATCTGCTACCGCGTGACAGCGTATTGCTTAACCATCTGGAATTCTACCGCACTCGCAACGCAACATAACACAACAAAACCGGGAAAGCTCAGCCATGCGAACACGTGAATTTCTTATTTCGGGAACTGTTACAAAACAAGCTCTCTTTCTGAACGAGGGGTAAGCGATAACTACCTCGAGAATTATAAATATAAATGTCTGGAGTGCGACATTCAAGCAAGCGAACGCCTAAAGGAACGAATATTAAGAACCCGCTCATACAACATTCTGCTGTAATTTAAATCAAATACTAGGCACACTTAACGCAAAATTCAACTTACGCTTGAAAATTACATTACACTGTAACGGATTTCAGATTAATGTTAAGAAACCAAAACAATTCTAGACTTATTGTTACAAGTGGGGTTTGGATATGTCCAGGCAGCCGCTGACTCAGGCAAAAGCCATAGGAGAGTAAAAGAAGTTCTGCCGAGTTTACCTAATCTTCACCAAACCACCACTACAATATTGATACACATATTGTCGAATACCAATTGTCTATACTCAAAAGTAAGGGAGGGTTACGAGTTTATATCCAACAAACCATTAATTTCCATATTGCTGTCCTTAGTTTTTGTACAAATCACATCAATACCCAATTGAATAACGTTAATAAAAACAGCGCTAATTTAATAGTGCATAATAAAATAATTCAGTCTACAAAGATTTAAGATAGCATGGAGGTTTCGTGAAACAGTAAATGACCGTTTTGTCAAGCAACGATATTGGACAGAAGCCCTAAGAAGTAAGGAGTACGAAAAAATGGGTTGAGTGTTGGGCGGAAGAGAGGAAAACAGGGATTAAATGCAAGTGAATGAGTCAACGATGAATGAGGCGGGCCTGGGAGGACTGTATTGTATGAGAAAAAGCATTGGTTGATTAGACGTTCATAACAGATTAACGGGAGAGCGTTCAGAGTAACACCTAAAAGGGAAAATGAGTCGATCAAAACACAACAGAACCTTGTCTATTATAGTGTGAACTACGAGTATATTAGATGAAAGAAGTGAGGAGTTAGCAGTTTTGGAGAGGTAAAGTGGCTGAGTAAATGAACGGACTGGGGCGCACTGACCTAACAAAAGGGCGTGGGGCGAGTGGTTGGAGAAGAGCAATGAAGAGTGAGGTAGGAGGGTTTACATGTAAACCTAGTGGAGATTTGAAAAATCCGATATGTGACCAATGTGCGACTCAGGGAAGTATGTGGGCTCTGAACGTAGAGAGAATAGAGATAATAATAAAATCGTGTATGATGACTGACAACATTCTAACTAACCTCAAAATGATTCTTGAACGATAAAACGGTCGAGGATGATAAGTGATTAGTCGGATGAGGTTTTAATGCAGAAGAACAGGAACTACATCGCCACTCTTCTCGTCAGGTCTCGTGAGGCCAGGCACCTGTGGCTACGCCTAACTTCAGGTTTGAGCCCTGGGCATCGGAACAAGTTCTTGGGTAAAAGATGTTCGGATGTTGGAGCCCGCAAGAGCGAAAGGAAAAAAGATTTCACTTTTTTAATGAGCAACTCAAAGAGAGCCGAGCCATTTAGCACTCTCACTCCTTTAAAGTATACCTCAAAGGCGCATCAAGGTCAGGAGAGGTCTCACGAATTAGCAACCTAGGTTGGGATACGAATTGCTCATCCAGACAGGAAATTCTCAGCTTCTCTCGATCAGGAAGAGTTGGAATCTCTCGTGGCAGGTGGAGCTAATGTAATCAGTACACAAGAACTTCCCGAACTTCTCATTCAATCAGAGACACAACGAGTCGTTTCCGCGTAATAATGAATACTGATAAAACAGATTTCATGAGAATACCTCAATCTACTGATTTTGATTCACAATACCAAAATGTGAACGTGAAACTGTAACTCGTTACCTTCCCGAGCGTTTCTCATTTATCGGTTTGCTCTGAAGCATTTAGTAACGAGCATCGCAGTATCGGAGTGACAGTATCATTACCGTAGACTGCATCAACTTGCAGATAAATTTAGAGACTGACATTTCTGGTGTCCACATATTGTATTAGATACCATTGTATATCATTACTTAGACCTATGCAGCCATACAAATGCGCACCATAACTGGCTTTAGGTCTTGGGTTGGGTGCAAGAGAGAAACAGAAAATTGAGTGAAGGCGATGAAATTAATCGTGTACGCCATGTGAGAAAGAAGTGGGCTGTACTTAGAACAACGGTTAGGTTGATAATCACTATGAACAACGGGAGACCAAGAGTTCAGTCTCACTTCAAGGTCTGTGTCTGGATAGAGTGTACTGGAAGACTGGACGAGAATGGACCGGCTGAGCACAATGCCAGATTGATTGAGTATAGGGCAATTGGTTGGGAAAGTTAAAAGATGGAGGAGGGATTCCACTGGATGATTTCAAGCTCTTTTGAGAGGTCAGATGACCGTTGTGCAGCCCCAGGCCACTAGGTCTTGGCCCCTTCGAGACTAAACAGGGACGGGATTCCTGACCTCTGGAAACACCACCCTCCTACTAGTTTTGGGCTTGCTCCTGAGTTCAGGATAACTGATACACAGCCAACCCACCTATTGGTGAAATTAACAAGTAGCTTAGCAGTCCAGTTTTGATGTAGGGCTGATTGACGCAGTTTGGAGATTGATTCGTAGTTATCATTAGACAGGAAAACCCCTTTTAGCTCAGCTTTCAATCCTCCAGCTTACAACCCCCTCGCCCCTTCTCCCAATTTGCATTAATTTAAGAGAGAACGCCTCGTACTGCTAGATAAATAAGTAAAATAAATAACCGAAAAAAATCGTTTAAAGTGTGAAGTGCGACACTAAACTCATATCCCAAGTTCAGCTTTTCTTGTGTACATTACATGAACTCTGCTCAGACATAGTTACATTTTGCGACTTTTCCTTCGCTAGACATTAAATTTCTCTCTCTCTCTTGTAGAGAGCAGATTGTGAGTGAGCGTTCCTAAGAAAACTTCATAAAACTTTTAGACTAGAGAATGATATAAATAAGGAATAAATACATCATCAAAAGCTTAATAAACCGAGAACGTTGGATAAATGCATTATACTGAAGTAATCAAGTAAAGTCTTCCAGCAGGTGCGAACAACAAAGTTAGATGCACCAGTTTTACCGTAGGCGAGAGTTTTCGTAAACAACTCATCCTTGAGTTGTCAGAGTCGATCCTAGTACTTTAAGTGCTGTGTTTATACTTAAAGCCCTCTCCAAAATTACACCACTAGGAAGGAATGATGGACTCGTTGAATGATGGAACAAGTTGACAATAAATTTCATGAAGTACGAAATACACTGAGAAAGCTCAATACCTCGAAACGACTCCCAATTTTCATATTTCAAGTGCAAACAAAATATTAGAATATGTATTCAAACTAGTTAATTTTAATTTATTTTATGTATTCAATCCAGCTTATAGTTTATACAGAATATCAATCAGTTCATCCTGCTTTTTACTTTCCTTGGCTTTACAAAGTAGAGAGAACAGTTCTGTAATCGGCTGAAGAAAATACCACGTGACCGGTAACACAATTTTTCGTGACTCGAAAATCCTAAGACACCGTCTATATAGAGGTTTCACTTCAAAAAAAGTGAGTACTTCTTTCAGATCATCGCGTTTTAAAGACTACTGGCCCGAAAAACACTATTTGTGAAAATGCGATTTAGATAGGTCAAACTCCATATCTAGGCTGCAGGTTAGCATGGGACGTCAAAATCCACTCTAAACTAACACTATAGTTATCATCAATAGTAATATTATGCATATTTATGATCAAAACCCAGCTTTTTTTTTCTCAAACACTTATTAATGATTTATTTTAGTGCAGACGTAATAATCTCCGCTCAAACGTTACTAGAATCTTCGGAAAAATTAAAGTGCCTATACCATGAGGGTTTATTAGCGCTTATAAGATATATAGGGGTACTCCGTAAATTCCGGAATTCCAAACACCGCCGTTGCACTTATTTCTTACCGTTTTTAACCAATAATTCTAAAACAGTGATTATTATCCTTCTAAAGTTGGGGTAATGGTCTCATCAGTTTTCTGTGTATTAATTGATCAATGATGGTCTTGGCATGAGTAGGAGCCCCACAATAAATTACTTTCTACGTAAAACGTGATTTTATGTTTGAACAAGTTCAAATGAACTCAGTTAAAAATAAATTGAAAATAATAAAAAAAAAATAAAGTCACGAAAAACTTTCACACGGAAAATTTGTGTAATGTATCGCACCTGATGTTTGAATTACGCAACGCAAGAGTATTCAATGTAACATATAGCCTGCAGTACTTGAGTCGTAGTTTTACCCGTACACAAATACTACTCCTCGAGATTAAACAAAAATCAGAAATACAGTAAGTGTAGGCCAACATTTATACGGGTAGAAGACACTCCCCAGAGAAAGGTAGGTGGGATGGGTCCAAGGAACGACCGGCTACAAATCTCCAAGGGAGTTCAACTTCGGTTGAGAAGTGGTTCCCTCCTACTTCTCACTTCCTCGAGGTTCATAGCACCGCGTGAAAGGCTCATTCCATCGGTTTGGAGAAAGTTTCAACGACCCATTGGTGGATCAGAAACATTTTGTACGTCAGGTGTTTTGTACGGATAAGTAATTAATAAGTAAAATCGATTGAGACAACACATTGAGAAACAAATGGCAGCTTGGGGATTTTACAAGGGGCTAATTTGAGACATTTCTATTGAAACGGGGCTCCCACGCATAGAGAATTGCCACATTATCGCTTTATGAAAGTTCGCATACTCACATACAAACAAGTACTTTTGAAAGTGATTCAGGGTCAGGGACACAGCCATAGCAAATTACTGGAGGGAGTGGGGAAGGAATTCTCAATCAAGTGAATCAATTTAACTAGAAAGTGGGGAAATCCGCAATTTCTCTGAAATATGGTAGCAAAAAAGGGGATTTTCAAGAGATTTAACCAATTTTGAGGTCTGCTGAATCCGAAAAACCTAATGTCGGCCTGTGGTCTGTAAAGAACACACTAGAGTAAAAGCCGCTGAACCTATTGATATGTTTTGCTCTTTCTTTCTTGATACGAAAATAAGGTTATGAGCAGCTTCCAATAACGAGGGGAGAGAGGGGTAAATTCCCGAAAAATATGCTTCGTAAATGACTCAAACGATTTTGATTGAACTTTCGAGGTGTTTTCTAATAATCTAATTTTTCTCGACAAATAACTACGAATGTGGTGAGCGGACATATAAACCTGAGAAGCAGTTTTTTCTACTTATATAAAAAACGGTTGTAACGATAATTAGTTAATTTGCAGGGTGTAAAAGTAGTCACTACCTGAATATTGTCTTAATCAGATCTAAAATCAGAATGATGTGATACGTGTCCAGGACGATCCAGGGGAGAAGGTGGATGATGGCTAGTTGAAAGTCGTAGCTTCGAGCCATGGAAAAACCCTGGCTCTTCAATCGATTCAATTGATTCATTTCAACCACCAGGTCTTCCTGTGTAGTTTCAGCAAGCATGAACGCCTGCTTTTTTCCTCCCTCCCACCATCACAACCATACCTTCCCTCATTGAGGCTTAAGTGCTAGTACACCATAATAGCTCACTTTAATACTCAGGCGATACCACAGGGAGGTCGATTTCTACATTATCCAGTTCTTCATAGAACATGGAACATTTAGGGCGCACCTGCACCAAATTGATAAAGCTGCAAGCTTACAACCGCCCTTCCAAAGTAAATAAAGGAGGTCACTTCTAACATTCGTTCCCTCCTTCGAACGCCTCACACGGAAATGAAACACTTTCCTGCCGTGCGAACCGTCTCGACAGGCGGAGAGTTATTATGCGAATAAAATAGTGACCAGATTTACACTTGTTGTTGCAAAGAACTAGAACCCCATAATATCGAGTTTTCAATTTAGTTGTCCAATTGAGTTGTGTTGTTATCGATAGGTACGATACTTTTTTCTAACACAGATGTTAATTTGGTTCCTGATCTGTGTTGTAAATCGTTGGTGAACATACAACCACGATCCCCCCACGTCATGGAAAATACGGATGCAGAAATCGTGGACCTACCGGTGATACGACGTCTGCAGGATCTGTCGGTTTGTCCTCGATGACTTTAGGAGTTGGAGTCTGAAGGATGGTCGTCAGTCGAAGAACCATCTTCACGAAAACGTCACACACTACAAACGCGCCAGTTATGGTAATACACTTTGTAGAAGGGAGAGGGTAAGTAGAGGCAAATCAATCAAATTACGCCCATAGCAGAGATGTGAGTACGGTGATATCTAATTGAATGAGATTAGATGAATGAATTAAATGAAGGAGTTATGAGGCACCGTAATGCTCCATTAAATTGGACAGCAACAACGACAAGATGTTAGAGTCATTATCCATCATATGTCACGTTTTTACAATTTAGGAATCAAGATGGTCCACAAATTCGGAAATATTTCGAAACTTTCAGTTGCTCTGGCAAAATTTCTTTGGAATAAAAACGGCATCAGCTTGAGGAGTAATCAATGAATCATTGCTAACTAAGAGATACCGAAATATAAGCTGTCAACTATCAATTGAACAATTCTGAGAGTTACTTTAAAAAATATAATACTTAGACGGTTCACTGTTCCAAAAATGAATTTAAGAACAAAGTTTCTCAAATTACACGTCAGAAACTTTAGGCAGTAAAATTATGTATGTTGGAATTATGGGAGGAAAAGCTTAAGCTATCTCATTCCTGAAGAGCGTGTTACGAAAATGTGGTGGTTGCTGTCACAGGATTTAATGAATGGGATTAGGTCGCGATAACGTAATTGCCCGATGAGATAAGGAGTTGAAGACACTAAAAAATTTACAAACTGCGGAAGTAGCCGAAGCTGACACAAAGACTAAAGCCGGCACACTGAAGAAGGTTCCAACCGCCTCCTGCGTGAGAAATCCCAGACAACAGATGAGGGTTCCCCACTATTGAAGAACAACTGAACTCCCAGGGCAGAGGAGGGATGGCGTCAGAACAAGTGACTTGGGCCACCGGATAAGTGACGTCGAAGGCGCTGAGATCCTTCTCGCGTTTGAAAACAGAAGGTGGCGTTTTGCAGCAAATTATAGTACGAGGTCGACAATTTACAGCATTATCACGTTCATGGATGAGTGATAAACATGTTGAGGCGTAACCTGAAGTCTGCAAGGAATTAAATCAGAGTTCCACTTTGTGCACATGTACAAAGTTAACCTTTCTTCCAAGCAGCGCTTGAAATAATATCCGATGCAACGTATCTCACAACTTTCCTCGGCCCCACGTACATTGTAGCTACTAACTCCATCTATTTTCACTCAGTTCATATGAACTTGTAATACACAACTTAACGTTCCGTTGAAACTGGCAGCTTATGCCACACGAGCTTAAACGAAAAAACTAACGCCTAGGGTGGGGCTTGCTTCGGATAGTTCAGGTCTGCGGTACTGAAATTATAGGGACACTACTGCGGTACTGTGAAATATGTCAGGTGCGACGCATAACACAACTTTCTTTAGCTTTACGAAAAGAAGTTACGACGTACGAAAGAAGTATACCAAGACCATGAACAGTGCGCCTGTAAGACCCATTGGAATCCTGCTATAATGTTTACTATTATGTGGACAGAGAAGGAATTCTGAAGCTTCCACACTAATTTCAGAAACTCAGATTCCCTCAAGCTTGCCAGAGTGGAAGTCTGAGGAATCTCGTGGCTTATGTTAGACTATCATTTCATACACAAAACCTGATGGTGTATTACCAACTACTTACGAACTCCCTGGATGTCATGTTGTTGATATAGGGACAGGCTTAAGCAAGGCACAGACTACTGTCCTTCTTAGAGAGTAGTGACAATCAGGCAGTATGTGCAACTGCACCGACAACAATGGAAAACTCTCAAGGCCAAGGTTCCTACACCATGCCAAAGGTCTGTGTATGCATGGTACAGTGGGCGCACTGAGAACAGCTGCGTCAGGTCATTTAATCGACCTCGTGGGCACATGCAGGCCACTGTTCTAGCCAGGAAGGGCTCTCAAAGAGACCCAGCTCAGTACCTTTGCTACCTTTAGCAGATCTATCATTGTGCTGATTGACTCACAGTCAAACGATAGATACAACTCGAAGGGCCTCAGATATGCGCACAGCCAATACAAATTCGAACTGAAGACCCAATCTGAACTGCAAGGGGCTCGTAAAATGATTGGCCTACTAACAGGCCTACGTCCTTCTGCCCAAAAAACAACCCTTTGCAGACTATGGAGGAAGACTGATGACAAGACGTTCCACATAGTATTTGAGTCTTCAGTCCCCTACAAATGCAACCTCTTCGGGTTGAAAAGCCGTAAATTCTCGGCTGGGGGCCTTTATGACAAAACACAAGAGACCCAGGGAGGCATAAGACCCTAGGCTTCACAGTGCTTGGATCATCCAGGATCCCCTCGTTAGGTATCGTGAACATCTTCATCTACCCTGGAAGCAACTGAGATTTTTAGTTCACTGTCCATCGAGGCTGCTCACCCAGGAGGGGAG
Organism: Pachypeltis micranthus; assembly: GCA_020466155.1. NCBI lineage: Eukaryota > Metazoa > Arthropoda > Insecta > Hemiptera > Miridae > Pachypeltis > Pachypeltis micranthus. Next base: position 27,015,819 of record CM035771.1, on the reverse strand, counting down.
GAAACACCATTAAACATCTTAATTTGTAATGAACTTCAGAATAGGTGAACAATTCTTAGGTCTTTATACCGCGCACACAGTCTGACTCATGACGTTTATACCGACTTAATAAGGCGCCTATACCTTCTGTCAGAAAACCCAACACTAGGATGACCAACCCCTTCAACTATCTATTCATCTTCTGCGATGAATATAGATCTCGGTATTTCATGGAAACATTTGTGATAAGCGGGCATTAAATTGCCCTTTGAAGCGATGCATTGCAGACAGGCAAGGCCGACAATGAAGTGATCACCGAGCGTTGACAAGCAGAGTTGTAAACGCTAGTAGTCGGCAGTATACGACAAATAAGACAGCAAAATGTGGCTAAATGTACACGAACAATAATGAATTGTGAGGATAGTCAAGGTAATCATATCTTGTCCCCCAAAGACGACAGTTTGACCTCGGTTCATACGGAAATGCGATGGCAACAACCGAACGAAATAATCCTGCATTAAAAACGACACGGCCGTCAAGCTAAGCATTTACAACAGTGCTAAACAATATTGACATACAAGTTGTATTGTTAAGCTCACCTGTCTAGTACCGTACGTCTCGTTATCCTCCTGGTACTTTCTGTTATCGCCTACATCCATGATTGCCTCTTCCGCATTCGCACTCAACTTGCCGTTTTTCGTTTTAAATATACGCGTTATCACACCCCACATTAATCACACCGTTCCCACGCATTATCTTTAGAAATAGGTAACTTGCGCGATAATAGAAATTGATTATCAATCTCGATAGGTTAGAACGCAACTAATGAAAACAAAACGATACATCAACTACAAGTTGAGCAACAAATAACACTAAGTCACTTCTACGCGGATTCGAGGGAAAACACCAAGTAAACCGAACTACCACACTCAGAGTAAATAACAATACATCGGTGCTAGAACGTTGAACAATAATAATAAATCATCTTTAGTACTTTTCGGACAACAACACTACTATCTGAGCATTACAAAACCTCGTTAATTACTCGTACACAACAGGCGAGGGCCAACGCCGAATCGAAAATTCTTTCAAAATTGCTCGAAATTACGCCCGACGACAGTAAGACCCTTCAGCACCTGGAGACTGGATCAAACTTCTCCGGCATGGCTGGCCCATGTCGCACTGCGCGAAGGCAACGCTACCGCGGACACCGGCGTTTTGTCTGACTATAAAACCCGCGCAATTCAAATATTGCGATATTCGGGGAGTCATGAGCGACATCGCTACGCTATTTCTTTTTACGAAAGTTTCGATCAGCATAATGACTACTATTGTTAGTTAGTAACATACTGCGCGGATACTTCACACGGCTTAAATACTGTAATTTTTCTAGTCACAAAATTCTGAACCACAGAACGTAAATCTTCATTCAACTAATTTCTACGGAAAGTTTCACATTCAACAAAACGAAATTGACTAATGTATGACACTTTGAGAGGAGAATAAGTTTCAATAAAATTCATGAAACGTTTACAATAGAATAATAATGTCTCTTCCAGGCATGTTTTGGCACTCATTCTCAACTGGCCGTTGGAGAAACCGCTATGGACAACAAAACAAAGAACTGGTTTGGCACTGTTGGTTTATTATTTGCTATTAGTCGCATTTATACTATTAGTTTGATCTAATTGATCTGATGCTGCTACGGAAAATTCAGAAGCGCTTGAAAAAGTTTGGTGATTTATCGCTTCTTCTCGTTCACAATTCATCCTTTATAATACTAAAGTTCCTTGAGCCTCCTTTTAATATACTAAAGTTAACGTACCTGCTTGGTGAGTCTGACTCCTTTGGCTGGTGAGATACTGTGGGCAAACACTTTCGAATGTAACGACATCATCGTCTGGCCATTAAGTCAGTACTGAAGTCATTAGTTGGTCGTGGTCTTTATATACGAAGAGAAAGGTGGAGCGTCAGGGAATGGAGGGAGGAGGGTCATGCACCTCTGAGGAAACTCACTAGAGGTGAAGGGAGAAGAATGTAAGTAACGTAGGTTATTTAAGACCATTGATTGTCGATTCCAAGTCTTTTTTGTATAGGGTGGTCTATAAATCTGTCAGTTGGTTGTTTTACTTTGGACTCACCAAACAGGTACGTTAACTTTAGTAATTTACCTATCCTGGCAGAACTAACCCAATTACTTTAATAACTCCTTTAAAATATAGGGCATGGCGCTTTACAAAACATTCCTTAGTTTTATGTTAATTCATTGGTTTTTGTGGCTTTTGTTACACAGATTAATCCACATAAGCTAGCATTCAGTCTCCATGAGGCTTCTGAGAATACCTTTTATAGTTTTCCAGACTGAGACATATCGGCAACAGATCGTAGCCATTCTCTTCGACAAGTAACTTCTGATGAGTAAGAACAAGTTTCAATGAATTCCCCGATTTTGACCCCGAATTTTTGATTCCCCAATTGTCAAAAGCTCTGACGATGTAACCTGTTGTTCACAATGGGATGTCTGGCTCTTTGGGTGGGTCCATAATCAGCTCCCTTGCCGCCCTCGTTTTCAGTGAGCCTTCGATGCTATAAGCCCAGCCTGAGTCAGTAAAATAGTTGTGACAACGACAACAAAATAGCGCCCATAACATGATTTTCTTCTAACTTTGTGAAGCCATGGAAAGCAAAAATAGGAAAAAGTCAAGAGCCTATTTTTAGACCCCAAATTGAACAAGCCCAATACACTAACTATAGTTCTTGATTCGATCACTTGAAACCCCCCTTATTGTCATTCATTGTGAATTTTTCTATTTCCTGATTTTCTTGCACATCAAATCATTCCTCCTTCCTGCTCTTCCTGGCCAGTTTCTTAGTGCAATGTCTAACTAGTTTCTGAGTGAAGTGCCAAACAAAAACCATACTGGCTGCTTATCAGCTCGAAAGATAAACGTGTGTCAATTCGAAACATTTAATGCTTCCGACATTGTGTGATAGACCTAGAAGCCCACAGAGTTTCATTGTACTTCCCCAGATTTATAACAGACATAATCTACATCACGTTCGTCATCGCCTCTGAAATTTTAGGCCACACCATCACAGTCTAAAGTTTCATCTTCATTTGATATCTAGTGACGTTTTATAGAAGAATATTGTCTTTGGATTCAGAATATTGACGAAGCAATTTCTGTATTCTTTATGGAAGAAATATTCACTTACCGCTAAGCTGTAACCGCACGACTGACTGAGATAATCTGGCCAACGTGGGTCCTTAAAAAGAGGGGGGAGGGGCACAAAATGGCCAGGTTTACATCGAACTTCACTACTGCGTTGTAGTTACATTACTTGCTGAACTGCGTCCCCACACTATCGATGATTCCTTTTGGCCTGGTCACTGTCTGCACGTCTTTGCGTATCACTCTGGACGATAGCCATACAGTGTGAGCCATCCAGGATCCTCAAATGCAGGTGTGACTACAGTTGCTTCCTCCCTCCCCCTCCACATCTCACATGCAAAGGACCACTCAGCCGATTTGCAAATACGATACGACTGGTCGGATTTCAATATTACTTTGAGAGGCAAACACAGTAAGGAGGAAGCTGAACCACTACAATGAATTTAATTAGAGTAGAAAAAGTGATTCATCTCGAATCAAGACGCGTAATCATGAGGCCTCCTCATGTGATGAATAACGTTAAGTAGAAAGTTTTTCTTGTCGATTGTACTCGTATTTGAACAGATTATTTTCTCGTTACAATAATCTTAGATTAAATAATTCATTAAACGTTTTTACGGCATTTCCTTTTGCTCAAAACGAAGTGCTGGAGAAGGAGAAGTAATTAGCAAAGTCGAAATCCGTCGGATAATCTGGATGAATGTACTTACGGCGAAGGTTGTTGACAGTCTGAATCCCTCATGAGGAAGTCACATAAAACTAAACGTATATATAGCCAAGAAAGCGTTTGCGAGGTTTTGGACATTACGTACTGGCTGGTTGCAGGTTGTATGGGAGATATTAATCGCGACCCTTATTCGTCATCAACTGCAGGTATTGACAGCTGTTTTATTATTTTTTCACCATTCGAGTCTTGAAACACTCAGTCAGACTTAGGCCTTCCAATTAAGTATATTTGTAGTAAGCTGAATAGGCGGCTAAACACTTCCTATTAGATATTTTCATTAAAGATAAAACGTATTTGGGTGTCTCGCATCATTAAACATAATCAAGTCCATGTGCAATCTTTGCAGTAACCTCCACAACCTCCTCGAAGAATGAAGGCTTTGATATGTTGGGCAGTTCTGATGATGACGATACTACGAGGCAATGCTATCCAACTTCATTCAGGCTCTCACACTATGTTTCCTAAAGATTTCATCTTTGGAGCTGCTACTGCTGCCTATCAAACTGAAGGTGGCTGGAATGTAGACGGTAAGCTTAATTACACATTCATGAACTATTTTTTATCTGTTGCGTATCTAGTTAAACAGTGGGATTGATTCACAAATCTTTTAGAGCCTGACTTTTATTTACTAAACAATGCAATGTTACACGTGTGACAAGACACGGGACAAAGTGACTTTGAAACCAACCTAAAAACGAAGGTGGCTGTGAATTGACTTGTTGTGTCAGGGTGAGTTGAGGTTCAGGTTTTTGGTTTATCATTGTATCGAACGACTCTGTTCAGAGGAGAACGAGAAGTAGGAAAAATGGGTTGATTCTATTGCCGTGAGGAAGGCCAGCCGACACAACCAGTAAATGCAATTCCTCAGTGCCTTTCTTGCGCCATCCCCTGTGCCAAGACAAGCAAATGCTGCCGTCCTGATATTATTTGTCTTCACTCTTCGAGTTCCTGATACCCCTATAAAAGATCCACTGACTAACTTGCTCTTATTGGTTTGCCAGAGACTATCTGAACATCCAAAATCACCGCTACTTGTAAGAAGGTTACACACTATAAAGAGTTTTTTTTCTAAATGATGCTTGCTGTGAAACTAAGTGTATAAAGAATTTGAATGTGGGGAGAACGTTATGCCTACTTTAGGAATAGAATGATTGGGCTCTGCTTGGTACTCTCAACATCATTCGCAAAGGACAGCGCACATATCCAGGGTGAGATCAAACACTACCACTAGATCAAATCTACCCCCCACGTTCACATATCATTCTCTCAGGTAGAGAAGGACGTTGAGAATCAGCAGTCGTATAATTATCAAGTAGGGACAGGGCGCACCCATCAAACGTACCATGACTTCCCCTGCAGTCTCCAGCTCTTCAGCCACAACTCAACCCTGATACCTCTTACACAACCTCTGGACACTCTGGTAGCCTGGCAGTCCACAGTTACTATTCAGAAACCTGTAAACTGAATCATCAACGTATATTCCCTCATTTTTCTCCGCCTGATATGGGTCCCATCCACATAATGGATCTTGAGAGATGTTTACATCGGTGGAAAAGGAAGAGAAGCAGAAAAAAGGGGAACTCTGTGTGCCTCTCCAAAAACCCAGGGTTCCAACGGGCAGCCAGCGACTATGAGGCTCACTTCGTAATTCGCTCATGGCTTAGGGAGGCCAAAGGAATATCTAAGATTTTCAGGTTGTTAAGAACAGTGCTAATAAGGTTAACCCAATTAAAGTGTTGACTGAAATAAATTTGTCGATTGTAGAACGGACCTTGGTAACTCAGGTAGTACTCTCCTCCTTTGCTGTAATTTGCGAATTCTCGATTCAGCATCACTGTATTTTTTATTTAGGGAAAGGACCAAGCGTTTGGGATTCTATAACTCATCTGAATCGAAGCTTTACAATAGACAGAACCAACGGGGATGTTGCTCTTGATTCGTACCACAAGTACAAAGAGGATGTTCGACTAGTGGAAGATATTGGCGTGAGTGTTTCATTTTAGACATCAAACTTTCTCACTTCTGTTCATTATCCAGAGTTTATTATGGTGGGGAAGAATAGTTTCAGATGTACCGGTTTTCCATTGCATGGTCTCGAGTGCTCCCAAATGGCACAGTATCACACATCAATTGGGCTGGCATCAACTATTACATGAAATTAATTGATGAGCTCCACTCCAAGGGGATTGCGCCAATGGTAATTACACAGTTTTATGCTTCTAATGTATCAAATAAGCGACACTAGTATTGGAAATAGAAGGGTTTCTGACCTAGAGCTACTTCCCCCCTCCACCACCCTCCCAATTGGCACCCCGAACACCAAATAATCTCTTAGCTCCATTGAGCACTACTCGCTATCCCAACTTCACTTATTAACTGCTGCAGGTGCAATCCAGCAATGCAGTTGCCCTCTCACCCTCTCTTGATAACCTCATATCAAGATCATGGCCTAATAAACGTGTGGAGTAACTGTTCAGGAAGTTACGTAACTAGTTCTCAAACAAGTCAACAAACATTCATGACTCATCAGCCTTATCATTCAAAAGAAGGCTCTTGCATTTCTCCAAGCTCAAGGCTCCTCCTTTTCGAATCAGCCATATTAATACTTCTCCCACTCGCTCCTTCCTCTGTGCCAACTTTTTCTTTCATATTCAATCCAAGTTGCCCAAGAAGTTCAGTTCTTTTTGCTACATTGTAAGATCGACTGTTGCTGTTTCCTACAAGGCTGCCAAACCTGATCTGTAGGTCGACTAAATGAAAATGTACACGCACTCATAGACCATGCGTCGAAATTAAAGGTGTTCGCTTTAGTAGGGCTCAAAGCGTAAAGATCTGCTGAAAATTAACTTATTTTTTTCACGGTTGCAATACTTTCTTTAGCTTCTTTGGGAAGAGGAAAATAAAATTAGAGCAGCACAAACACTTCTTTGAAAGTAAAAAAAGCGTTATTATGCTTTTTCTCGTATTCAAACGTTTTCCCACTTACACAAATGTCGTCCAACATTTGGATGAGGGTATGTAAGCAATAAAAATTGTTTTGTTAAGATTATGATAGTCGTTCGTAGCATTTTCATGAAGTACTCTGTTAATGGTTCTGATCGCTATGGTCACTTGAGCTAACTTACGTTTGTTTTCATTCAAAAACCTAATTATTTACTGAAAACCAAGTACTGGAAGGATAAAAAACGAGGTATAGGTAGTTCAATTTTTTGTTTGGAAGACGATGAGCGAGAATGGATTGCGTGGAAGAGTTGTGAGTAAAATATTTACAGTGGTTCACAAACCACCAAGTTTCAGTGGACTGAAGAATTTTGAGAGCCGTTAGTTGTGAAAATTCGTTAAACTAGAGATAGATGAACTGAAGTGGTAGCAGCATCAAAATAACAACTTCAACTCAAGAGAGTCTGTGAACAGTCATTTTGATAAGAAAACAGGCTGTCCCATCGAAAGTGCAGCGGTAGATACAAATGTACGAACGATACGGAGTTCAACACACACCGTCCCCAAATTATGCGTAACTTAACACGTTCTTCTTGTTCAGGTAACCTTGTATCACTGGGATCTTCCCGAAGTAATTGAAGCATCAGGAGGATGGCTCAACCCTGGCATAGTGGATTTGTTTGCAGACTACGCCGATCTAATGTTCAAAATGTTTGGAGACAAAGTAAGTTGACAAAGCCAAATAAGTTTACATTACTTAATTTATTAAATACTATAGTCATTAGTATCTTCTAATTGAAATGTTGGGTACGACGTATCAAGCCCTTTTCCACAGCCTCAGGTATGTTAGTGACGTATCATTAAATTTATTGAAAAGGTTCATATTTTGGTTTATTATTCATAATGAATAATACGCCCCCCTCCCTTCCTTAAAGTCTGACACTACTTTTCAAAGGCTTGGAAATTCAACATCTGCAATGTCCGTTTGATGGCTAGGAAGTTTGTAACATTTTACTACTCCCTCTTAGACAGAAATGAGTAATATTTATGTGCAGTATATTCAAACTTTTTATTTCGTATTTGTGGCACCGTGACCTAAAACAATCACCGTTGTGCAGGTAAAATGGTGGATCACTATAAACGAAGGCTACAACGTGGCCATTGGATACGGGACTTCAGACTTCGCTCCTGGTTTATCAGAATTGCATGGCGTGGGCGAGTACCAGGCAGCACACAATCTGATTCTATCCCACGCAAAGGCCTATAGGCGGTACGAGAAGCAGTATAAACGTGATCAAGGAGGTACGACCCAAGAAAGTTATTGAAATTAAGTAGTTTGGTTGGAAGGGAAAAATTCAATAGTTTATTATTCATAAGTTAGACATTAATATTGTCGTGTACTTTTGGCGTTTGCTACTCGACTTAGGAAAACAAAATCTAGTGCGACGCATTCTACAACGCCTCATATGCACTCAGCGATTTTCTTTACTTCAGAAACTAGTCAAATGTGGTTTTAATTCAGTTTGTTACAACTTTTCCATAAAAACTCGCAGCGCTTAAGGTTCCGGAATTTACGGTGCTGCTTCAACTAATGCCACCACCATTACTGACCGATCAATGCTCACCAAATTTATGAGACTACCATCGTGGTTTTTGTGAGAATAATTTGTTTTCTGTTTTGCAATTATTGGGTATGAGCTGTCTGATGTGGTAGTAGGCAAAACAGCAGCGGTTGCAATTCCAGAATTTCCGGTGTTGCTCCTAGCTATGATCGTTATCAGGCACTCATCGTATAGGAAGTTTATTGGACTACCACCCTAACTTTTATGAGAATGCTGTTAACATTAGAATTTATGCGGGAATAATTGAGCTACATTGATTTTCTTTGCAAGTTTGTGATAATTTATTGTGCCGTTCTCATCATCTTGTTTTCCCATAAATGAAAATTTCGTAGTATTGTTGTGTCTATTGATACATAAAATTAAATCACATAATCAATTAATTACTAAATGTTAATAAATAATTCATTGTTACATTTCTTGTATGGTCAGCCTTTCAACAAAGGTCAGATACGGATCAAACAGATGGGTATCTGCACCATTAAAATCCGCTCTGACTCCTTGGGAAACAGAATGAAAAAAACCTTGGGCCCAGAGTTGGAATATTAGCAATTCAGTATTGAGGAAACACGAAACATACATTAAACATTCAGATAACTTATAAAGCCAGACTCTCGCCTTAAGGAATCAATCGGATGGATTCTCTCAGCGAAGCTAGCTGGAGAAAAATATCACCGATAGATTGATCTAGCTGAAGCCCATCGACACGTTGATCGAGTCAATGCTGGCAGTACGCATTGAGGATATTGGTTAGTGAATTTCGAATTACTATGCATTAACTGCCAAAAACAGCATGTACAGTAATCAACTGAAGAATTACAAGTAATGCGTATTGATGGATGTTCTTCTTTTTTTGTTTAATTATTTTTATACCCCCTTTTCCTATGTTCTTCAGTTATTGGGTTATCATTTATTCAGAATAATAAATCTATGTTTCCGGTCAGGAATTCCAAATTTATTATATCTGTCCGCCAAACAGTGAAATCACAGTACATGTAGTGTGGCAAATTCCACTAATAAAGCGAAAGTTATCATTTCACCATGACCTGCGCTCATTTCTTCCTCTGCCTCTCGTCTCACTTCAACCATTTCCCAGCTCGACCAGTCACACCTTGCCGATTGCCTAGCGTCGCCTAGAAAATGTCAATTTTCGTTGTTCCATTTTAGTCAGGTCATCAAGGTCTCAGAAGTGTGAAACTGCGTCAAGCTGTACAAGATAATAATAAACTACTGTGTAATAATTTGCAGCGTTTATTTGTACGACTCAAGTGTTAGTATGAACGTATTAATTTGTTGGCAGGTAAACTCAGTATGGCGTTCTACGGTGATTTCTGTGTACCTAAAAGCAATTCTGCTGCAGACATGGCTGCTGCTGATCGCTGTTCCATTTTTTCGGTATGTGAGCACCAGATATGTGTATCTACACTCCAATTACATTTATGCAATCCATGCACTATTCTAACGTTCTTTTTATTCATTCGTCATCTCTCTCTCTCTCTCTCTCTCTCTCTCTCTCTCTCTCTCTCTCTCTCTCTCTCTCTCTCTCTCTCTCTCTCTCTCTCTCTCTCTCTCTCTCTCTCTCTCTCTCTCTCTCTCTCTCTCAGAACACAAGAAAGTTTTTACTAGGTCGTTTTCGATATCTCTGTCATTTGCCTCAATCCGCATTGTTTCAATGTTTCAGTACGGCTGGTTCGCCCACCCGATCTTTAAAGGGGACTACCCACCGGAGATGAGGACTATGATTGATGGTTACAGTAAAAGGGAGGAACGGGGTGATTCGCGTTTACCTTACTTCACTGAAGAACAAATCAAAATGATCAATGGTGAGTTACTCGACTGCACATCAGATATCTTAATTGGGTTAATTCTGATAATCCACATAATTTGCGGTCAACTTGAAGAGAAGTCGAAGTTAAGAAACAATTAGTGTAAGCCATCCATTGGATAACAAATTGAGGTAGGCTATTTGTCCTAGAGGCGCTCAGTACAAAGAACATTTAGAAACCATCCAATTGGGGAAATAGAAGTTGATTACGGCGAAAAACGCAATAAATCAATTAGTTATACAACAAGATGAAGAGAGAGAGAGATTCCATCCAACTAGATGAAAAAGGTGGGGTGGGAGTCTAATTTGTTGAAGACTTAGTAGAACACAAATGTTTGCATTACTTACGTCAACCTGAACAGTCGGGACATTAGAGTTATATGGTGTTTTGCCTATTGTTTAAAGAGAGCTTTAGTTTAAACTATTACGGAGATAATGCCCCTTAATGATTAAAAGACAGAAGATCGTAAAAGTTATGATAATAACAACCAAATTGTTTAAACATGGTCGAAGTTCAATATACTCGCATCATACTCACATTAGGAAAGGAAAAGAGAAAAGCAACATTAGCAATAATCGGTTCCTGGCAAGAAGTAAGCCTCAAGTTGTACAATTGAATAAGTCACAGCATAATACGAAACAGTTTTTCTAAATATGTAAATAGAGACTCGATCATGACTAGGAGACCAACAGTTGAGGTCGTTAAGTTTATAGTTGTCCTGTAGGTGAGTCCTCTTCATTACGAAGTACATTTATAGTAGACGGTAATTCGCACGGCAATAATTTGAGATTTCATAAGATCTTTACGCTAGGCGAGGCCTAATGAATCCAAAAATTCCAATTTCGGCGTGTGATTCTGTAGCCAGGTTTGGAGGAGAACCGCTGGACCAATTGAGCACTTTTTTTTTTTTAATTCTCAATTTTCCAAATATCTGTGACAGGTAAACGGTTCAAACGAGTCAGACGTAAGGCTATCATTCAAATTCAAAAAAGTCAAACACTAGTAATATTTCGAGCACTTACCAAGTTGAAGACCTGCTATTACTTGGAGTCAAGTACATGACTTCTGAGTCGCCGTTGGCGAAGTAAACGATTCAAATAAATGTAAGAACAAAGCGCTTTATACTATCAGGTTTGAAATTGACAAGTTGTTAACTCAACGAAATACAGAGCAGAAGTCCAAAAATTTGGAGGGGTGCCAATCGCCTCAAACACAGAAAAGTACGAATCTAGCATGTCACACATTGCATATGCGAGTTAAGTAGTTACTCAAAATATATAACATACCGAAGCCAAACAACAAATATTCGGGGACAATTATTCTAACGAGCAAATTATGCTTCGATGCAAAGGAGCCAGTAGGTCGAAGTGCGATTAGAAGTTACTCCGTTTCCCATTGGTGGTCAATACTTGGACAGTACCCCCTTTGGAGGCAATACGAAAAAACGGTTTTGAGCAGTTCCCTTCATCAGGAAATGTACAAAAATGCGGGTTTTCGTGTTTCGCTCTGAAACGGCTTCAATGGATTTCATTTAAAATTCGAACTGTCCGATATACAACCTTTTCCCCGCATAAATACTTCTGTGAAAGTACGGAAAATCGTAAATATAGGGATATGAAGCAAAATGAGTTTTTTTGCGTGCAAAAAACTGCTCTAAAGATTTACGCCAAATTTACCAATTATGAAATAGCCATTACATCGTTCCTCATAAACGTTTCTGACAGTCCAATGACCGGAGATGACAACCATAATCAGAGTTGTTCAAGTGCAAGTCTGAATTTGATTAACCTGGTGGAGTGTCTTTCAGCAACTTATACTCACATTTTGTGCTCTGTAACTGTTTCTGTAACGATACATTGGAAAATGAGGAGTGACGAATTTTAAATGACAGTTCACTTCTTTTTTTTTTCTTGAAGGAACTGCGGACTTCTACGGACTCAACCACTACTGCTTTTATTTAGCTGAAAAGGGACAGGAAGGCGTTAATCCTTCGATACATTGGGATATGGACGTGACCTGGAGTTTGAAAAAGAACTGGGCCAATACAGCTGGCAATTTCTCGGTATAAACTTGTATACTTAAAGAGTAATAGTTAGTGCATGTTAAAAATGAATTGAAAAAAATGAAAACTGTGGAGTTGAGTTTAGATACTGCTACTTGCATATACTTTATCAGAATTGTTGTACCTGCTTGTGGATTAACAAAGCTCAACCAAAATTATGTTCAACTATGTGTTTTCCTTATGTTTTAAATTGTGTTATACGAATGGATATTATGTATAATGAGCGCCTATAACTAATTTATAGAACAGGAAGGGAAACTGGAATAACTGAAAGGGAGGAAAACATATATTATAAGTTCTATTTCAGCAAACAGCATAGTGGAGAAAGCTGTTCAAGAAATGGAGAGTGTTGTAAGGGGCGAATGGGGAGAAGGGGGTCAAGGTCCATCACAAAGGAAAGATTCAATAGGAGACTGGCAGGAAATAAGTGAGAAAATGGAAGTGAGGGGTTATTAATTCAACTTTTTCTGTAATACCTACTTAAAGTTAGGAGCTAAACACTTCAGCACCCTCAGCTGAAAACAGCCATTGAGGGAATTATAATTCTCTTAGGTGTGCTCTCCAAAAGCCTACTGAGCCCCACCTCCAACCAAAGGACTTCAGGATGATTTTCCCCATGTGGAAGGTATCGAGGTGTGGTAGACAAACTCGTAGAAAGTTCCACGACCTGGCTGTCTTCTACTATGAAGAGCTTTCACCTGCTAATGCTTCCAAAATATCTGGCGGTTGGACCAGAACTTCATCCTTTGCAAGTATCAATGAATTGTAGAGTATAGTCTCTAAAGTTAGTACGAGTAGGGCAGAAGACATAGGGTTAAAAACTTACTGGTTGTACGGGTTTCTGAACCCTCAGGAAGTAGTGACAATTTGTGGAACATTTCCCATTGCGAAAGAAACCAAAAGAGCTTCTCCAACTGCATGCAAGTAGGTGGTATGTAACATCACCCTACCCTTCATAGCCACCAACGAATGCCAACACATGGCTAATTAGAAGGCGTTTCCCAGCAAGTTTCCAGTCGCTGCTGATCCCCACCATTTCCTTGAAGGAAGAAACAACTTGTTTTGCAAGACTTAATAGCGTTCCCACTAGGATTACAACCAACGGAGTAGGTCACCAGTAGAGACACGCTTAATGTCCTGACGTGTTGTGTAACATCTTGCCAGATGATCGAGCTAATGTCAACTAGGTACTCTTGACTACCGCCATTCTCTGCGATACAACTAAAAGTTAGTGGTCTGTGAATGTGCTCTTCATTGATGCCTATATAAAACAATTTGTTAATTGATATCCGATCAGGAGTTAATGTTAACTAATGTTTCAAGCTTGTGGCTCAAGGATTGCGCTTGAACGTCAAAAGAACCAAGGAATTTTATGGGAATCCAGAAATATTTATAACCGAGCTTGGTTACGCTGATGAAGGGTTGCCAGACGACCCCAAAAGAATTAGTTTCTTCGAGGTGAGTTGGATGAACCTAACAGTTCTATCAAATGTAGTACTTAATTGTAGCTATCCACAGTACTGTGCACTTCACAACATTCTGCAATTTCACGTGCACTCAGTGATTTTCATTCAGCAAGATGAGCTGTTTAGGATACTGTGAAAAGTTAAGACAATCAAACGACTCAGCAGCCTGTGTCAATGCTGTCACCAGCAAGATGAAAAAAGAAGTATTAGTTGTTCTAGATCTTGACGTGCACTGTGCCTTGGCTGATTGTCTTCAAAGTGACCTTGATTGCCTTGGAAGTGATCAACTGTATGTCCATTATGATAGATCAAGAAAGAGCGAGAGAGAGAGAGAGAGAGAGAGAGAGAGAGAGAGAGAGAGAGAGAGAGAGAGAGAGAGTGAGTGAGTGAGAGAGAGAGAAGGAGAGAGAGAAGGAGAGAGAGTGTGAGAGAGAGAAGGAGAGAGAGAGAGAGAGTGAGAGAAGGTGAGTGAGCGTGGTCTTGCATTTGGCTGGAGGTCCCTGTGTGTTCATTACACTTCCTCACAAGCTCTATGGAGTACCAAGGTGATTAAGGTGAGTTATCCAAATCCTTTCAATACAGTGATTTGTACTGAACTAGACAAGGTGAGACAAGATGTGTCTTTTGATTTTACCCCAAGAAAGCAGGTGTATTAGCCTTTGTGATTGATCCCCTCGCGGATACCTAAAAGGGCTAGAAGATCGCCCTGGAGACGGGATTGCAGGGCAACTGGGCATATGTTGGTTGGTAGAGATTCCTGAGAAATATGACTTGGCCAATATCCTGTGTGTAGCGCTATTGAGGTTGTAAAGTAAGCGCAATGCAATAGGATTCCTCACTGGTGAACGCAGAATTGTATCCAGGCAGTTACCACCTCTGAACATAGTATGTGAACTGAGCAGAATGTAACTAACTCGGAAAACGTCACATGAGACTGATTATCACATGTGGGCCGAGTTAGTGGAGGAAGTATTGTTCGGAATTGTGGAGTGGGTTTTTTCAAAGAGTGACCATTGACTTCAAGAAAATCAAATTATTCTTTTTAGGGTTAATGTGAACCGCTTGGAAGATATTGAGGAATTTTATTGACGAGCTGATGATGTGGCCACAGAGGAATTGAAGAGTTGAGCAGCCATTGACTGTTGACAGTGCAAATAACGCTTACAGCAACTTTCTTTTGCAGGAGTTTCTGGCCGAGCTTCGAGACAGCATTTACAAGGATAAATGTAACGTTTTAGGATACATTACTTGGAGTCTTTTAGACGTTTTAGAATGGAAAAATGGCTTTACGTGAGTAATGAAATATCATATAATTGTATACTTGTTGCGTTGCACCTGAACCTCTTTGCCCCCTAAAAGCTTACTTCTGCATCTCAACTGAAAAACAATTATGTTTTCATGATATTATTTCAGGTTACAATTCGGCGTAGTGGACGTGGATATGAACAGCAAGAATCTGACAAGAACAATTAAAAAGTCGGGGCACTGGTTGAAAAACTACATAGCAATGCATAAATTACTAAACTGAGTATTTTGCTTTCTAAACTGCATATATTGGCATTGAAAACACAAGCATTCGTCGCTAGTTCGCTTTTTAAGCACGAAGACGTGAAATCCGCAGGAGAAACTCAGCTTGAAATAGTGTTTCTACATTCTAAAATGTCAATACCTCACCTGAATTAACATAATTGAGAAAATAAGGAGTGACTAGAGCTATTATTATAACATTGCGTTTGAACTGTTTGTACGGTCAATAGCTATGCATAGATTGGCTATGCTTCGAGCTTGAATGGCATGATTAAACCAATGAAAAACACTTGAAGATTTGTCTATCCCGAAACCCACTCACTCTTTGTAATCATAAAGGAGGTACGAAAATTTATAAAATATTTATAAAAATATAAATTTATAAAAATGTTCGATAGACATAAACACCAAGGCACATTTCTAAGAAATTGTAGTGGACGTTTTTGATCTTACGCACTTCGAAAATAGTTTATTGTCAAAAGCCGACGAACAAAACTAAAATTTGGAACAAGGAACACATTGGAAAAATGTGTTAGAAAGTAGACACTACGACGTACGGAAGTACCAAGAAAGAGAAAACCGAAATCACACATACACTTTAGCAGTTGTTATAAAAGTCATCACAAGAAAAGTCACACTACAAAAATATCGAAAAGATATATTAAAAAGATCTCTTTATCGTTGACTTTCCCTATGTTCTAACAAAAAGTTGGAAAAACTATTGCGCTTGCTAAAAATGTTCGGGTATGCATCATTACACTCCGCAACTTTCGATCCGAGTAAGTTTAGAGCTACAAAAATAGTTCTTGTGATTTCATAGGTAAGCAACTCACATGTGAATGTGCGCTGCACAAGGCAGCCACAGCTCTGTGGGCATGCAAGAGGATGTGGAGTAAGTCATGGGGCGTCACTCCAAAAATGATGGATTGGGTCTACAGGGTCTACAGGACCCTGTGTCTCATATGCCTCCACAGTACGGTGGAAGGCGACAACCCATCGGGCAGTTCAAGGAAAGCTGCTGAAACTGCAGAGACAGGTTTGCCATGAACTTTTGCCCCAGTGTTGCAATTGAAGTCCTATTGAATATCTCATCTCTCTATATACACATTAAAAGGACCACATACCTGAGAGCAATTAGGTTTTTGCAGACCTGTAGCGTTTCTGGCAGGGGAAAGGCAAGCTTTCAAGTAACTGAGGTGCCCATAAATAGGCTTTCCTTTATTTCGATACTTGCTCGTAGAGGGGGTGTGATTGCAATGAAAAGGTAGACTGTCAGACGAAAAGGGGCACTCAGAATCCTCATCCACTAGGCCCGAGTCTCACATAGAAGCGATGAAAAGCCACCCAAATCGGCAGCTGACGCAGTGGGGAGCGAAGGAGACGCTCATCTGCATGTCCAGCCACAAGGTTGACTGCAAAAATTGAAGTGGCAGTCCAATCCAGTACCTATACGATAAGTCTTTATTAACTCATAAAATATATTGGGCCTAATAAAAACTGTCCCTTACCACCCACTCCTAAAAGTCTTTACCAGATAATTCTCAAAAAGTGATCATTATCCTTCTCAAAAAAATTGTGTACATAGCCTCATCAATTCTCTGTATACGAATTACTCAATAATAGTCAGGGCATGAGTATGAGAAGCACAATAAATTTCGGATGTCAGCTGAATCAAAAATAAATCAGTAGCTAAAGCCATGTAAACCACTGAATTTACATTAAGCTAAGGAAAGTTGTGCACTGTACTTGATACTCTGATTTTCTCTAAACCGGATTTAGCAATTTCGATCAAATTTCTGGGGTATTTTCAGCTAATCGACACCTAAATTTTTCTGTCCATAGAAACATGATCCTGTAGAACATAGATGAATCGTATATGTAGTAGATCGTCGAATTTACAGATGTTACCGAAAGTTGTGTGTGTTGTCATTTTTGGCACGCTTCGCTGTATCTCAAACGTGAAAATTTTCCGGAGAACTTTTTTTTTGGGCACGATTGCTGTATTTTCGTTATTGTTTGGGTTGCGGAAAGCAATAGAACGCCCGGTGTATCAATTTTAGTCGTCCCATATACTGACAACTTTAATCTAACGCAATCTAAGTTTTCTTCGGATTAGCTCCTTTCTTTCCCCCACGTTCGGAGAGCGACTCCTTCATTCACATCGGTGACCCATTCAATTAGGGTTAACAATGAGATGAAGAGTCAGAGACGATTGCTCGCTATCATTGGACATCCGGCAGTAGTGATGCGACCCTGCGCCGCACTAACCCGGATTCTTGTCGTCCACCATTTCTCCGACGTGAAACTAGTTGCGGCCTCAGTTGAAAAACACGAGTGCGAGCGATTCCATCGTCGCGATATCGTTGGGCCCCCCCTTGGAATTATTCGCCATTCTATCTAAAATCAAGGAGATGCTAAAGTGGCGCAAGACAGAAAATCTCCAGTGTCCACTACCTCGTTAAAAACAGCAAACAAACAATGTTGTGTCAAATAGTGATGTTTTGTCAACCACAGCTGTCCGTCGTATTGCTAGGATTTCTCACAGTTTTGCTCCTCCACAACTCGAATTGGCGCAAGGTCTACTGCGCACTAGTCAACTTGCCCCGTGATTTGCAGTAAGTTGATTGAAATTATTCGACACACACGCTCAGTTTTCGAGAGCGGTAAAAAATTGAGCTCGGGAGTGGCTCAGAAAACTATTATAATTTCGTGATTACTGCTTAATTTTATGCTACAGCGATGTTAGTTACACCGCTCCTCCGCCCCAATTTACCTCATACGTGCCGAACTGTAATAACACAGCATTTAATACACAATATTTTGTAAAATATACTTGTGCAACTATTACACAATTTTCCTCTCTACGAGGTGTTTTCGACGATACACAGGGGCTGTGACTGTGCACGACCTACACTCTTATGGCGATTTTAATGCGTGGCCATTCAAATGATCTTATGCAGTCCTATCGAGACTGGTACTGTCACTTGAGCGGAGTTTATTAAGAAAAAAATGCGTTAAAATCATTTTATGGACTCAGTAGCTTTTAGAACGTACAGATTTGAAGGAAATACAATTTTTTTCAGCGTTAATTACGTGGTTTTCCTTTACAACAACGTAGGGATAAAGCCATGACGTAAAGCCTTCACACACGTGAAAACCGACAGAAAATTGGTTAACACAATAATGCATAAGAAATTAGCCTAAGAGATCACTCAGTTGCATAGAGTGATGTACAATAGAAATGATATTGGCCGTCACTCTGCTGATCAAATAATGGCACGGAGCCACTCCGTCGCCCTAAAGTGTGTGTTTCCCTTTAATCAGGACGAATCCACTTACTGACGTAACCGGCAATTTTCTAAAAAAAAAAAAAGTCTCAGCTGATTTTGAGTAAGTTCACAAAGTAATTTCAACGAGCCGACATTTACATTTTGTTTTTACTTTCCGCTACCTGAAGGGAAGGAAAGAATAGTAATCGGCCCAAAAAAAATTTGGGTTTTCTTCAGATCTTTACGTTTTGAGGCCTACTGAGTCTAAAAAACCTAATTTCGGCGCGTGGTCCGTGTGTATGTGTGTCTGTAGTTCGATTTGCGGGAGAACGGCTGATCCGATCTAGCTGGTTCTTTTTTTGTTTTGTTCGTTATTTTTTGTAGACACCAAAATAAGGTTATGGACGATTTCGGCCGATGGGAAGGGGGGTGGGGGGACGAAAATGTGTCAAAAACTAGGGTTTTTCGCATTTTTCTCGAAAACGGCTGTAACGATTTCAAATTATCTCCTACTGATCAATACCTAACTTTTATTCTCCATACATATCTCCATGAAAATACGGTGAACGGAGATATGGGCCCATGAAGCAAAAATAGGTTTTTTACGCTTTTTGGAAAAACGGCTTCAGCGATTTTCACCAAACTCACAGGATGTTTTCAAATAGTTAATACCTACATATTCTTTCCAATAAATGTTCCTGTGACGGTCCAGTGAACAGAGATAAAAATCAAAATGTGTCGAAAATAACGTTTTTTCGAACATTTCCGTAAATTCCAGGGTAACTTCTTCACCAGATGTGATAAATCCTAATGGAGTGTCTTGTAGTCACCCATACCAAAATTTCGTTTTGTATAATTAGTTCTGTATATATATATGTTGAATGGAGATATAAGCCAAGTTAACTCAGAAAAGGAGATTTGTCGAATATTAATTTATCGGTATTCCACTTTTCTCAAAAACGGCTCTAACGATTTCGATCAAACTTACGGAGTACTCTCAGCTAACTAGTCCCTACATTTTGTTATGTATAAATGTTCCTGTAAAAATGCGTTGAACGAAGATATAGCACCCGCATATGTAGCTGGTGTTCGAACTTACGGGGGTGGCGGAAAGTTGTGTGTTGCTACGCACCAGATATTTTACAAATCGTTCTGTAACAATACGTCGAGCGTAGACACTGGAAATTTGGGGCGAAAGGTTTAGTGCACCTGATATTTTTAATTCTCTATTTGCACGTTCGTGTCATAAGCTGAGGTTCTCTACTCATTCTAAAACTGTTTACTGACGTAGATTCCCGGATTTCTTGCTCGTTTGATGTTTTCAACTTAATGTACCAGAATTAATTGTCGCTGATTTCGTGCAACTTGTGCGTATAAATCTTGTTATGAGGTGTTGAGAAAAAAGTGGCCATTCAAATTCTTTTGGAGCCTTCAAAAAAGTGCTTTCCCTCGGGGATTTCGACTGTCCGAATGCCCAGCATTTGGCGTTGTTATGTTAGCTACGATGTACGAACAGACGGAACGATTCAAACCAGCCGGCCTTCGTAACCTAGATAACATGACTCATCCCGAGAGGCCAGGAATTCAGTCAACTCCTGCGGGGTCACGATGATCGTGACATGACAGAACCAGAGCAACTATTCGCGTAACAACAAGCACTATCAAATAGTTATTTAATAGTGTTATAATTATTGTAGTGATCAAAACAACAAATTTGTTTTTCTAGAAGACGGCTCTAACGACTTAGCTTACAGTTTTGAGTGTGTGGACACTTCATAACAACCGGACGGTGACTGGATTTCGTGGAGAAATGACAAGAGCAGCAAAGTATATTATCGAGAATTCCGTGGAATTCTTTTTCCGTATAAAGCCTACTCAACAATATTTTGTTCGAGACAAATCGAGTTAGTTGTAAGTTACCTGTTCAGTGGTAGTTTAATTACCGCTATAAAATAAGGCGGGGTACTACAAAAACCTACGGAGCGAAATGAGGTTTTTCAAACTACTTTTAAAAATCCTGCAAATTATTATACAGCGGTTTATTATTCTTTTGCAAAGCATGATTGGGACCTATTCTATTCAATTCAACGTCGGAAAATATTATGATTATAACTTGGCTAAATCAGCAATCCGTAAAACGACAACTATCGTGTAAACTACGATGTGTGCAGAGCCCTTCCGAGGCCTTTACCATTCGATTCGCCATCGAAAGAGACCTGACCTTTTGGGAACAACGGAAATTGGTGTTTTCCAGGAGACTGTAGGCAATTGGCACGACGCGTCGGGACTAACTGTCGGATGTTTGGATCGAGGCAGTGAGCCTGGGAGAAAATAACTTTCGCTACATGGTCCCACGAGTTCCATCAACTATTAGAATTCACCTCGCTATATTTACTGTGATTTAACTGTTGTCCGTGTAGACGCATTCCTGCATCTCTGAGACCCATTCGGTTCCACTCAATGAAAAATACCTGAGAAACGAAACCAAACACGACTTAAATGCCATACAACTGTCAAAATTCCGTTTTCGGCTATTATTTATAAACCGTTTTTTACCCATAACAACTATGGGTTGTCGAGCAGGCCGTCACAACTAGTTATCAAATTGACCTTTCGGACCAGGTTAAAGACATGAAATGATCAGGACGGCGGACGGACACATTTGGAATCCCCGTGCCTTGGATAGTGTCAAATTTTGAGAAGGAGGAGGAGGAGGATGGGGGGGGGGACAAAATAATCTTGACCGAAAGGTAGGTGTATTAAGAGACCAGAATCAGTAATAAACCTAAGGGCTTTAACATATTGTTCTTCCCAAATATTTCTGCGACAGTCCTTTGAACAGAGATAATAACCAAACTGTGCCAAAAAACAAGTTTTTTCACACTTGCGAAATTTCCCACAGTAAATGCATGGCTAAATTACATCAACCCAACGTAGTGTTTTCTAACAACCCAAAACTACATTTTATTCCACGCAACAATTTCTGTAACCGCCCGTTGAACGAAGACATAATTCAAGAAACGAGATTTGATGAACATTAAATTATCGTTTTTCTAATTTTCCACCGATTTTGATAAAATTTATGAGCCGTTTACAGCCCGCTGATATTTACAATTTGCTTTCTTTAATCGTTTCCGTTAAAATGAAGGAAGATAGAAAGCCTCGATGAGTGTCATATTGGTACTGTAATGAGATAAAAAGTTCGAGCGTCGCACAATAATAAGTCCTGCCTTCAGTATACGTTTATATTCCACGAAGATCCGTTCCAATATATGTACGATAGAGCCCAAGAGGGTAGATAGAGCGAGAAGTGTGCCGGAAGGCGTCCAGAAGCGAATAGGCTCTCCGCTACTAGTCACCGCATAATCCAGTCGTGCCCGTAACAGTACTTAAAGGTTATCAGTTGTGTGATGCTACGCAATAGATATTTTGTTACTCGTTTTACTTTCCGCTATCCCAAAGGGAAAGGAAAGTACAGTAACCGTGTCAAAAAAAAATTGGGGTTTTCTTCAGATCTTTACGTTTTGAGGCCTACTGAGTCTAAAAAACATAATTTCGTCGTGTGGTCCGTGTGTGTCTGTAGTTCGATTTGCGAGAGAACGGCTGATCCGATTGAGCTGGTTCTTTTTTTGTTTTGTTCGTTATTTTTTGTAGACACCAAAATAAGGTTACGGGCGATGTCGGCCGATGGGCAGGGGGGGGGACGGCGAAAATGTACCAAAAACTAGGGTTTTTCGCATTTTTCTCGAAAACGGCTTCAACGGTTTTGATTAAACGTTCAAATTATGTTCTACTAACCAATACCTATAAATGTTCCTGTGGAAATGCGTTGAACGAAGATATAGCGCGCTCGCATATGTAGGTGGTGTCCGAACTTAATGGGATTACTTAAAGGGTTGTGTGCTGCTACGCACCGCTCGTTATAAAATTATACTTATTTCCATTACATTACAAGTTGACAATCTAATGAAAATAGAAAAATCACATAAAATAAAAGATTTGCTCTGTATAAAAGATTTAAAAAAAGAAAGAAGTAAAACACACGTATAAACCAATAATTAAATAGTTAAGGTAGCACACGTTTCACCTTTTTTTTTGTCTTTCGGAAAAGGTGATGCTCCCATATGAGCTGCAATTACTCGTGTTTGGAAACAATTAGTTGCTGCCAACCTCCTCTTTCTTCCTACCTTTTGCTAGTTAAACCAATTCACTAAATTCTTTGTATTATTTTATATTATTATTGTCCACTACTCGAATAAATTCATTACTTCCATATTTTCCAAGTAAATTTATTGAGAACATGAATATCTCCTCCCGTTACAATTTATCTAAATATACACTTTTTATTCGTTTGAACTTCTCTGTTTTATTATCCAGCAACAGTTGTAATAATACATCTAGTAGCTCTGCGCAAAAATAATTCGACAGAGCAGTAAATCTATTATGTACAAATCTTTTGAAGAGACAAAGCATTTTTGCTGACCATTTATCAAATGCAACTCTCTTAAACTTGGAAATGGCAAACTTTTCGTTTTTCTGAACAAGGGCGACAATGATATGGATTACGGCTTTCTGAGTGATGTTTATTGGCTTGTTGTTGAGTGTCCAAGTCGGCTGGCACAGTAATGTCGAAGCGACCAGAGCGTCATAAACCTTTCTTAAACAACTTGTGTCTATAATAACTCACTTTGGCAAAGATATAAGTTTTATCTTTGTGTGTTTGTTTAATTTGTCTGTCACAATTTAGCTTTTCACCGATATAAATCGCTAAGTACCTTGCACTTATTTCTTACTGAAATTTGCTAACAATAATCTTCTTTAGCTGCACGGATTAAGGTTTGGTTTTAATACGAAGGGTAGTCACTAGACACGCCATTGAGTATTGTACGATCGCGTTACAATTCGATGAAAATTTTATGAACCGGATGGGTCTGACTCAAGCATTCCAGGGGATATTATCTCGAATTATCACCGGTGTTAAAAGGGTCACCGTCAATGCGATACACTTCTCTTATCTCCCCTCCCCCTCTCTTCCCAATAACTACCACATACCCGGTTTATCCGATTGTAACTTCACCCGAGCCCCGTTAGTTTGTTCGGAGCATTTAACCCGTTCAAAATCTTAAAAAATGTTTTGCGGACCTCAAATATTTTCATGGTGCCCCCAAGTGACAGCTATTCTTGTGGGATTCATAATCGTACTGCTGCTAGAATCTAATAGGTGGAAACGCATATATTGCTGTTTGGTCTGTTTGCCTCGCGATGTTTCGTAAGTAAGAACCTGGTTAAGAGTTAGTTATCGGAAGTACCTTTTCTTCATTGAAAATGGCACAGCTTTCCGCAATATAGTCAGTGGTATCCGCGAAATCACTTCGACGCGAGACATTACCCAGACTCAGTATGCGATCTCGCTTGGAAAATCGATCACTAGCTGAACGAAATGCGGAAAAAGGGGGTGCACTGCCTTTTTCTCCTAAAAATGAAGATATGTAGTGATTTGTTTGGAATTGGAGGCTGGTATCATTTCGGCAGGCCGAGGTGATTCAGCAGTTTTGGCCGATTCGGCAACTAATGGAATCTGTGGAATCAGTAAAATATCTGGCCCGAAGCATAACACAGCACTCCTCAGCCCCATCTGCTTAAGCGATTTTTATCATTCTGAGCAACTGACCAAATCTGTTTTTCATTCAGTTTAAAAGAACTTGGTAGAACGTATCCCAACTTTATACGTTAGAAACCGGTGGCAGTTAAGGCCCCAGAATTTATTGAGTTGCTCCTACTTACTTGAGCTACCACAATTATTGAGCAATCAATGAATAGGATATCAACTCAATTTTTCCGACGAGGCGAGTGTTTACTGTTTTTAATAATCGGATAGCAACTGGGAGAGTTGGTAATAATTGGCACAACGGTGGTTTGAATTCCTGGATGTCTGGGGATGTTCCTAGTATCTTATGAACGTTGTACGTTACTCTCATCGTATATGTAGTTTAGTTGACTACCACCCTGATATGTCTGGGAATGCTGTTATCGTAGGAGTGAGATTCATAAGGAAAACAATCTGGTGCGTAGCAACACACACCTTTCCGCAACCTGCTGTATGTACTGGCTCTATATCTTCGTTCAACACATTACTACGAATACATTTATGTAGAACAATATGTAGGTACTAGTTAGTTAAGAGTACAGCTTAAGTTTGATCGGAATTGTTCGAGCCGTTATTGAGACAATTGTAAATTTAACGATAAATTAATGTTCGACAAATCTCGTTTTCAGAGCTGTCATGGCTTATATTTCCGTTCAATAGATACAGAAATAATTGCTGAGTACAAAACGTGGATATGTATTGCGAGAAGCCCTTGTAAGATTGATGAAATTTAGTGAAGCAGTTACTATCAAAATCACGAAACTACTACTTCTAATTTTGATACATTATGATCATTATTTTTGTTCAATGGACTGTCAGAGGAACATTTATTGAGAACAATTTGAAAACATTCTGTGAGTTTGGTGAAAAACGTTGACGCGGTTTCACCTAATTTTCATGAATATATTTATGCTGAAGAAAAGTTGGGTACTATATTTGTCCCCAATATTGGGTATATTTTTGTTCTACATTCTCGTTTTCCTATCAATGAAAATTGCCCATAACCTCATTTTCGCGTCTTCAGAAAATTACAAACAAAACGAAAAAAGAACCAGCTGAATCGATTCACCCGTTCTCCCGCAAATTCCAGATCCACACACACGCGGACCATGCACGGACATCAAGGTTTTTTGGATTCGGTAGTCCTCTAAACGTAAACATCTGAAGGAAACCCAACTTTTTTTTGATGTGGTAGCAGTACTTTTCTAACCTTTTGGAACGTTGGTAATAAATCGATTTTATTTGAAATGTTTGATAAGTTAACGCGCTGGACGAAAGTTATGGTGGTGTTGGGCTATTTATAGCAGTCTTAACAAAAGATTTAATTCAAATCGTTAGGGCCGTACCATAGTGATCAATTTCACACGCACACCGTTTTTCCAAAAGTCGTTTCTCGGACACTAAAGCCCTTAAAACGCTAAGATCTGAAGAAGATCTTTGTCTGAGCCAATTACAAAACTTCCCTTCCCCTCTACATCGAGCTGAGGAAAATACGACTTTGGTTTTAATTCCGAAACAGCTGAAGTTGATTATCTCATGGCCGTTCACTATCATCTCACAGATAATTTATTGGAATGTCATTCTGATTTTTACTTTCCTTGGCTCTACAAAGTAGAAAGGAAAGTTATGTAATCGGCTGAAAAAAACATTTTGAGTTTTCTTCAGATCTTTACGTTTCAGACCCTCCTGAATCCGAAAAACACTATTTGGGAAAATGGTCTGTGTCTGTGAACGATTTTTAGAGAAAACTACTGTATCAAATCAACTCAAACTTTATATCTCGCCCGCACGTTACCATGGGACGCCAAAATAAGGGTATGAACAAAATCCACCGAAATTTGACTAGTTATCATAGTGATCAAAACACCAAATTCTTTTTCTCAAAAACGGCTCCAACGATTGATAGCTCTCAATATGGCAACTTTACCATAAAATTCCCACTTGTGGGAAAATGACGAGAGCAGCACAATAAATTATCAAAATTTTCGACGTAATCGATTTTAGAGTGGTTTTTAGAGAAAACGACCGGACCAAATCACCTCAAACTTGATATCTAGCCCACAGGTTATCATGGGACGCCAAAATGGGGGTATGAGCAAAATCCACCGAAAGTTAACTACAGTTATCATAGTGATAAAAACACCAATTTTTTTCTCAAAAACAGCTCTAACGATTTTGATTAAATTTTGTATATTGATAGCTCTCAATAAGACAACTATACCATAAAGTTCCCATTAGTGGGGAAATGACGAGAGCAGCACAATAAATGATCAAAATTTACTACGAAAAACGGTTTTTAATTTCCTTGGCTCTACGTTACTTCGCGTTGTACGTGGCTTTTTCCACCTCCTCAATTCATTCATCAGTCAATTTCAACTTGGCCAAACATGTACAAAGTGAATTGACGTAGAGCTAAGGAAAGTTGTGTGTTGCAACGCACCAGATATTTTAAAAATGAATCCATTTCGTTGTAGAGCGGGATTCATACGGAGAAAATCATATAAACCCAGCTTTACGTCGAAGTGATTCATGTGAAAATTCGACATTTCCAGTGTGGATGGGATCTGTGCATACACAAATTTAATCAAAATCGTTTTAGCCGTTTTTGAGAAAGAAACATTAGGTGTTTCGATCACAATGATAATTATAGTTAGTTCCGTTTTTACTATTCCGCTTATTTTGAAGTCTCCTCCCGATCTTTAGGCAGAATATCAAATACGCGCTAATTTCGTTCTGCCTTGATGGTGTTCTCAAGGACCACCGATTTTTGATGGTCTGTAAACACTCAATACGTTACCGCCTCCCGCACATGTTTTCACTTCATCTCCCCTAAAATGATACGCTTTACTGACGAAATACCATTTGTCTACATCTTTGTTATATGTGTCGATATGTTATATATTAGCAGCTAACCATGGTTAGACGAAGATACTATATGCATCGTATGCGCATTCTTTTTTTCTTGAAAATTGTACCCCCCTCCCCTCTTCGAACTCTCACTTATTACTATCCTTGTTTGCCACATGCTAAATCGGAAAAGTTTTATTTATTTGCATTTGCAACCTCAGAGAACTTGTTATTTGTTTTCAGTTTCATCTACCACGGGGTGTTATTTCTGCTCAAAATTAAGTACTGGGAGATGACAAAGTCGACGCCTCCCAAAGTATTTAGTGGATTTGTTAAGAAACACCCGAATAAAGCAGCATTCATCCAAGGAGACCAAGTGTGGACATTTAAACAGGTACGTTGATTGAAAAAAAAAGTTCTAAACAGTGAATAAATTTATCACGCAAACGTACCAATAAACGAGGCTCAAACGTAATGTCTAGATTTTGAATGATTACGTTTAGAATAAACTGGTTTCCACCGTGTTCGTTTCGTGTGATGTAAGTTGAATCGGGACATTCTCGTCACTCGTGAGTTGCACCTGAGATCTTTGTGCACCAGCTGTTCAAGATGGCGTGATGATGGTCTCATCATTCATATGTGCTACGTAATGAAATGGAATGGTACGAAAACAACGTAGAATCAAGTCATTACTTACTAAAAATGTGAACGGAGTCAATTGGTAATTCATACAAGCTGCAATCCGTACCTAATTGGTGGTATTCGTTCGATCCTGGAATTGGCGAGGAATGTCTTGTTGAAATCTAGTTGCACAGGTCGTGGCTGATGATAACGCAAGACCATCTTAACATCAGGCTGAATGGATTAATGACAACTCCATCGACTAATGGTAGCACAAGGTCATTAAAACGTCATGGGAAGGGAGATTACTTCTACCACAGAGCCAACTCATCTCATCCAGCGTAGGCTCAAGATTTTAATGAAGGGAAGTCAAAATTCAATCATATTATAGCTTTCTTGGGCCGTTCAAAATTCATACGTAACAGCATGAATGCTTCTGTGATCGACGTACGCCTGCTGGCCAGCCAGAAGCGGGCACTAATCTCTGAACCTTTAACATTTCCTCCATAAAAACTCATCACGACCATTCAGCTTTTGCTATTAATATTATAGTGACACTATCCGTGCTACACTTCTTTCCAGATAGACGATTGGAGTAATCAGGTAGCGAATTACTTCAAATCTGTCGGGTTGCAGAGAGGCGATTGCGTGGCTCTGTTTATGGAAGGGCGCCCTGAATACCCAGCTCTTTGGTTGGGCGTCGCGAAAATTGGAGGGGTGACTTCTCTCATAAATACCAACCAAACGGGAGCAGTTTTACATCGATGTATAGAAATATCTGGAGCTAAATGGGTCGTATATGGAACGGAACTATCAAAAGGTAATAACTTAAATATTGATGTATAATGTTAGCGTTGCAAGCTATGCTATTTTAAACGGTGAATGAATTTTGTAGATTACCACGCTGGCAACTGACAAAATCTCTGTTCAGCACAAGGCCAATGAGTCTGAACAAGGAGAACTTGCGTATACAAATGTAGAGTAGAACAAAATTAACTGCATTGGCATCAGCGCTGAGTTAATGTACTGTGTGCACGAAAAAAGTAGAAGCGAGAACGAAGGGTTGTACCAATCCTGGGTAAATGAGTACCGGTAGCTAAGTGTAAGTATTACATGAGCACTATGTGGGCGACAGAGAGCTCGTTCAACTGATCGGCGTGCACTTAGCCATTCTTACCCAGTGATCCAACAAAAGCTCAACACTGATTTATACTTCGTAGACCAAAAAAAGAAGGGGTGTCAGGTCCCTGTAGGATGTAGGAACAACAATAAAACTTGTCCGTTTTGTTTGTAGCTTGCCAGGAAATATTTTGTAAAATTTCGACTGAATCGTAAGAATCAAAAACAATCCCGTTGGGAAGGAGCCTTGTCCTCAACGTCCTACTTTACCACCCAGTGTTTCACGAGGAACGTCCTTGAAATCCAAGGAATCCAAAGAACAAAACGCACGCACCTCTACAGCGTTCAATTTCATCATGTTGAGTATCGTAACAGCCGCGGTTGCCAAAGACCTGGCAGATGTTACTGCGAGGCATAAAAACTGCAATCAGGATGTGCGAAGTGAAAATCAGCCAACTTTCCGTGTTTGGTGAATGTGGTTGTTCAAGTTTACATCCACAAAATATTGTTTTACATTGCGCGGAAATGAGGGAGTAGTAGTAGTTCTCCGACTGTCCTAAAGCTAGGTTGAGCACTGCGGCCTAATGACCTATTGTGCTAGCCTTAATATCTTGCATGTCCGTGCCTAGCTTCCTAAGCTATTTCCTACAAGAGTCTTCTATGATGTCTACCTTTGGAGAAATAGTACCAGAAACCACAAAACGCTCCTTCTCAAGTCGCTATGCCCATTGTTGGGCGCACGAGAGAGGGACAGTTGCAGAACGAAATGAAAAGAAACTCGGTGAGCGTTAGGAGGACTGTATTATATGTGCAATATTGCAATGAATGGAGCTGAGTTCATGTACAACACGGCGACTCAAGGGGAGTACTCGGAATACGCGTGAACTGGCGTGGGAAAACTGTATATGGAAGGGAAGAGCGAGCTGTTACTGAGGCGAGAGTTGATAGCGGAATGACTGTGTGTTCACTGGGAGACGAGTGTATCTGGGAAGAGTGGTGTGTCTTGGAGAAGGAGGTAAATCGAGGGAAAGTACAAAAAGGGAAATACTTGGTCGTTAGAAGTTAACCCGAACTTTATTGTCGGAGGAGAAGCCAACGACTGAAGGGGCAGTTCTTGAGCTTCCCCGTGGTATCACATGAAAGAAGCCTGTAGTCACCTATGGAGCCCTGGTCTGGTGGACTAGGGTGGAAAACAAAACAGTGCAGTTGCAGTTAATAAAACTGCAGCGTAGGGCGGGTCTGGCCAGCACAGGCTGTATGACAACATGCCTTATGGCTGCACTGGAGGTCTTGCTAGATTTAGCTCCACTCCACATACATCCTAAAAGGATGGCGTTCCTCCAGGCTGTGGGTATGTTGGAGTTGGGTCTGATCATGCGGGGGCGGAGGAGTTCCTGCCACTTGATCCATGGCAAGGTGAAGGTGGAGGGGCCTGAACTGCATGTGATAGATTCAATGCCCGCGAGGTTCAACTTCGTGTTACCTTTTCAGATACTCATTCATGGGCGATCCAGGTGGGAAGGGGGAGTTCCCGCTTTCGAAGCTGGGGCCGAAGCTGGTATACTACACTGATGGCTCGGTGCAGGGTGGCCTTGCAGGGGCAGGCATCTTTGGGCCGAGGATCAGAGCGGCAATCCCATTGGGTTCACTGGCTATGGTGTTCCAGGCAGAGGTGGCTGCGGTAAGGGTCTGTGTGCAGCGCCTGCTGCAAGGGGACTGAAGCGGCAGAGAATCTACATCATGGTGGACAGTCAGGCCACTCTCAAGGCGTTAGCCTCATACTGTCTTACATCACGGCAGGAGTGGGATTGTCTGACTGGACTGAAGGCCCTGGCCGAGGACAACAGAGTAACACTGTGTTGGGTGCCAGGGCATCAGGGTGTGGAGGGAAACGAACGGGCTGATAGGTTGGCTAAGAAGGGATCAAAGCAGATCCCTATTGGCCCTGTGCCCTTTGTTGGAACTACCAGGAGCCACCTACGTTGAGAGGTTGGCAAATGGGAGGATAGGGCTGCCCATTGGCAGGGGCTGCTCGGCCTTGGACAGTCAAAACTCTTCATCCGGCTCTCCAGAGGGAGGCCCAAGGAGGTGGAGGAAGGATATGGGGATCACATGTGGCCTGTTCACAGGTCACTGTCCGCTGAGGTACCACCTTGCAAATATTGGCAAGTGCGAGGAACAGATATGCAGGTTCTGCGTGATAGGGCTAGAGATGGCAGAGCATGTGCGTATGTGATGGACTCACGGCATCGCGCCGTTGTGTGTTTGGGAGGCCCTTTCTTCAACCAGAAGAGGTGGCGAATGCAGAACTTGCGGATATCCTCCACTTCGTGCAGGGGCGCCTAGGTGACCTCACACCAAGTGAGACCAGTGTCATGGGGCCTGGGGGTGGTGCAGGGGGGCCATGATCTGAGGATCATGGACGCCCTTACAGTAGGCCCGTTTGTGGCTGCAGTGAGGGTATCACCTGCATCTACCATTTTCAAGGAAAAAAAAAATCACATGAAAAGGGTGGAAACCATTGGGTTGGGCGGATGCACCAGATAAAGGAATCATCCTTTCAGCATGCGCTGAACACCCATAACATTTTGCAGTGCCCTGTGATGATCCCCACAATCTGCCTTAGGTCCTTCCTCTCCGTCCTCAGAAGGCTCTGTGTTATCTCATGTGTTTGCTCTGAGATAGAGCGTTTGGCGTGTCTCACTCCCACAGCATTCCTGATTGTCTGATGCATTCTTCCGGCACATTCTCCCACAATTCTCTTGACTAGGGACAGAGATGTCCCACAGTGGGGAGGTGGCCCAAGAAGCCACGACAAACCGCAGAGACGAACCGCATCTGGCCAGATGATCTCCTTATGCCCGGAAATTACACATTAACTGTATACACGTTTGCAGCTTCCTACACTCCTGCACAAGTTTTGACGTTGTGCTGTAGTTCATCAGCGCTTTACACGACCCTTGACTATAAGTCATTATGTTTATAGATTTATTGCTATAGCCTTTATCATGTATTATGATTGCACCGGCAATCATAGCGTGTATCTCTGCATGAAACCTCGTTGTGGGGCCAAGGGCAATGTTCGTCCCACTTCTTCCAGAGTGTGGGACTTCTACACACCCCAGAACATGTGCCCTCCGGAGTTTGTAGATGTTGATGCCATTAAGAGGCCGAAACCGACGACTCTCGCTGTTCCGTAGGCCTCTTTCTGGTTGCACGTTGTATTTCCTGATGAATTCACAAGCTCCGTGAAGGTTTCCAGACTCCTGAATATGGCAGGTGTGCCCATTAATCGCCTGTGGTACATTAGCTAATTCAAGCTAATATCAAGGGGCACGAAGGTCGAACATTTTCTCCACAGTGCTGGCGGTTGTGGTTTTCATCTCTCCCGCTATTAGTAGGTACTCCAGCATTTATACATCGGCCAAGCTGCTACAGTTCTCAAGCAATGAGGGCGACTTCAGATTTAAGGTTAAATGAGTTTCAAGTCAAAGCCCTCCAACTAATGGGGACGGCGTTTGGCCAGCGTTATTTCCACGTACAAACGACTTTGTGCTCAGGAGTTAAGGGATGGTGCTGTAGTAAGAGCACACAATGTTCAAGAGAAGATCCAGCAGTCAAGAGGCAGTGTAGGTGGAGGTAAGAGGCCAGAGCAAGCAAAAAAGGCTCGTTGAGGAAGTGGAGTTGCAACCACGTAATAGTCTAACAAAAATCTATAACTGTAATATATATTGAAGTTATCGCGCCTGTTTGGTGAATCCGTCTTCTCTGGCTGGTGGAAGGCAAGTTTTAGTAATTTACCTACTGGCGGAACTAACCCAATTACTTCAATACCTGTAATATTTATGGCGTCTCCTCTGCGAACTTACTCAACGCCAAAAGAAACTCCTCGGGGGCCTCGGGAACTTGACATACTTCCTAATGAGAAGATGAGGGTTCATCGAGACTAAGATTTCTTCAACATTTATGCTCAGACCGTTAGTTTTTCACAATTTCCCCCTAAATGTTTCAGCTCTGAGTGAGATATCTACCGAACTGAAGGTCGAGAAAATATTTCACATTGGCCAAGGAACTCCTGCCGAGGGATCGGAATGTTTAGAAGACGTGATCAATACCTGTTCGGCCGCACCTCCATTGGAAGACATCAACGCTGGTTCAATGATGGATAAACTTTTGTACATATATACTTCGGGGACGACTGGACTGCCCAAAGCAGCTATAATGACGAATGCCAGGTGAATTGATTAATCGACGATTGTCGTTTACTCGTAGCACTTCGGAGTGTCTATTTGTGTAGCTGCATATTGTTACACATTTTGAATATGTCTCTCTCATCGTTTAATGAACAAATATACGCTGCTCAGTATAACTACATTTTACGTACTGGCTGAAAGCAGTTTTGAGTTTTCTTCAGGACTTCGCGTTCAGAAAAACGCCTTTTGAAAATATCTGATGCGTTGCAACACACAACTTTCCTTAGCTCTACGTCAATTCACGATTTGTCTACTTAATCAATTCGTTTACCACTCAGTTCCTTTGAACTTGGTCGAACAACACGTCACAGCAGCAGGAAGCGGTAGCGCCTACAGTTATGGAATTTATTGTGCTGCTCGTACTCATCGCAGGACCATTATCGAGCAATTGGTATACAGAAAATTAATGAGGCTGTAAACACACATTTTTTGAAGGAGGATGGTAATCACTTTTGCAGAGTTATTGGGTAATAACTGTTAGAACTGGTATTAAGCGAAACGGCGGTAGTTGAAATTCAGGAATTTTTGGAGTGAGCTCCATGTATCTCATGAGCGGTTTTAAACACTCACCCTTTAGGTATTGGATTGGACTACAATACACTTCTTTTTTTTTTAACATTCTACAAAAATTCCAGCGGAATTTATAAGGAAAAAACTGCGCTAAAAACGCTTTTCGACGAAAATTTTGATAATTTATTGTGCTGCTCTCGTCATTTTCCCACAAATGGAAATTTTATGGTATAGTTGCCTTATTGAGAGCTATCAATACAAAAAATGCAATCAAAATCGTCAGAGCTGTTTTTGAGAAAAAAATGGTGTTTTTATCACTATGATAACTATGGTTAACTTACGGTGGATTTGCCCATACCCTTATTTTTGCGTCCCAGGGTAACCTGTAGGCTAGACATCAAGTTTCAGCTGATTTGGTACGGTTGTTTTCTCTAAAAACCGCGCTAAATTCGATTTCGTCGAAAGTTTTGATAATTTATTGTGCTGCTCTCGTCATTTTTCCACAAATGGGAATTTTATGGAATTGTTGCCTTATTGAGAGTTATCAATATAAAAAATTTAATCAAAATCGTTAGAGCCATTTTTGAGAAAAAAAATATTTGGTGTTTTGATCACTATGATAACTATAGTTAAATTTCGGTGGATTTTGTTCATACCCTTATTTTGGCGTCCCATGGTAATATGCGGGCGAAATATAAAGTTTGAGTTGATTTGGTAGAGTGGTTCTCTCTAAAAATCGTTCATTGACACGCAGACACACAGACCATTTTCCCAAATAGTGTTTTTCGGATTCAGGAGGGTCTGAAACGTAAAGATCTGAAGAAAACTCAAAATTTTTTTTTCAGCCGATTACTTAACTTTCCTTTCTACTTTGTAGTGCCAAGGAAAGTAAAAATGATGGTCTGTGAACAAGATTAAGAGACTGATTTAACTTAAATCTCATATTTAGCGTGCCGATCACCGGGTCACGCCATAATAAGGGTAGGAGAAGCTAGTTATCCAAAGCTAATATTTATTGTTTTAAAACGGTACAAACGAGTTTTATTGTAATTTTAGCACGGGCAGTTTCAAGTAACACGATAAAATTCTAATTTGCGGCAAAAGATCAGCGCAATAAATGATCAAAATCGCCGACGAAAAGCGGTTTTCGTACAGTTTTATACTTTCCGGCTCTACGAAGTAGAAAGAAAAGTTATGTAATCGGCTCGAAAAAGAAGCCCTCTTCAGCTCTTCAAGTTTCAGACCCTACTGAGCACGAAAAACACTATTTGGGAAAACGATCCGAGTGCGTGTGAACGCGATAGAAAACTAAGCAACTCGAACTTAATATGTAGCCCGCAGGTCACTATGGGACGTCCAAATAAAGGTATGAGCGAACTCCTCCCAAAACTAACTATAGTTATCATAGTGATGAAAACATCAAATATTTTTTCTTCAAATACGGCTTTAACGATTTTGATCAAATATTTTATTTGGGCAGCTCCCAATAAGGCAACTATACAATAAGATTCCCATCCTTGGGAAAGTCACGAAAGCGGCGCAATAAATTACTAAACATTTGGACGAAAATCGAGTTTAGCGTCGTTTTCCCCTATAAACTCCGCTCAAATGTTACTAGGCTCTCCAGAAAGGTCACGTGGTACTACAATCAAGTACTTATACGTTGAGTTTTCTATAAAGCTCATAACATGTACAAGGGCTATTACAGAAATTCCGGAATTTCACCCACCGCCGTCACACTGTCAACCATTTCTAAACGTTTTTCCCCTATAACTCTGTAAAAGGATTATTATCCTTTTCAAATGAATGCGGCAGGTGCGCCCACAGTTCCGGAATTTATTGTGTTGCTTGTACTCACGCCCTGTCCATTATTGAGCAATTGCATTTTTTTAAAAAGATAATAATAACTTTGCCTGAGTTATCGGGTAAAAATTCCGGATTTTCTGTAGCGTTTTATGAGCGTTGTTGAAAACTCATCGTAGAGGCGGTTCATTGGACTACCACTCGAGGTTTTTCTCAGATACATTTGACGAGCGTTTGAGGAAACAGATATTACCATAAATAAGAAGATGTTTGGCGATAATGTACAACACAACTGACGTCGACGAGCTGAGATCGTTAGCGAAAGAGGGAAGAGAGCGTGTGATTCCCTCCCATTCACGTACAAAGTTTTCAGGAAATCGAAAAATAAGTTGCGTTTTTGTCACAAAAGTTGGCGGTAACAGCTCAGAAACGGATTTTACGCGCTCGACTTTTGAAAAAGTTTTACCAGGAAACGTCAATTTTTGCCTTGGCAGCGCGATCTACCCGACGTTAAGTAAACTAAAGTAGTTTCCACGTTTGCCGCTAAGCGCGCAACGGAAAGTTGTGTCGCGCTCCGATTTGAGCGAAATGAACTTAGAAATTTCCGTTTCGGACATACCGTCGCGATTTATCGGATGTCGAATGAACTAGAAATATTTGCGAGCTCTTTGCCGTTTATGATCTCCTATTCATTCTTCCCACGAACTGAAACTTCGGGCCAGTTGACTATTCCGATTTAGCGGCTCGTTGTCGGAACTTCTCTTTCGCTCGAGTCAACCCGCGCTCTATCGGGCATTGGAGAAACTGAAGTAGTTCAAGCGTTTGCCGCTAGAATGCAGGAGTACAACGAAAACCTTCCGCTCAGACACAATCTTAAAATCACACAACTTTTCTCAGCCCCACTTGACATTAAGCGGTTTATATAGCTCTAGCCACTAATCTAACTAGTTTTTCCCCTCCGTTTATGCACATTTGGTAGAATTTAACATAGGTAGGTTCCTTAGCTCTATTTTCACTCAATTTGTCCATGGCATTCGCAACTAGCTTTCACCTACCCAAAAGGAAAAGAAAGTATCGCAATCGTGTAAAAATTAAGTTGTGGTTTCTTTGGATCTTTACGTTTTGACGCCTACTGAATCCGAAAAACTTAACTTCGGCTCGTGGCTCGTGTGTGTGTGTGTGTGTTCGATTTGCGGAAGAACGGCTGGACCGATTGCGCTGGTTCTTGTTTTTGTTTTGTTCTTTATTTTACCGTAGACACTAAAATAAGCTTATCGGCGATGAGATATGTGTGTGGGGGACGAAAATGTGCCAAAAACGAGCGGTGCGTAGCAACACACAACTTTCCCCAATCCCTTTAAGTTCGATCACCACCTACATACGCGGGTGCTATATCTTCGTTCAACGCATTTCTACAGGAACATTTATGGGCAACAAAATGTAGGGACTAGTTAGCTGAGAGTATTTCGTAAGTTTGATCGAAATCGTTAGAGCCGTTTTTGAGAAAATTGGAATACCGATAAATTAATATTCGACAAATCTCCTTTTCTGAGTTAACTTGGATTCTATCTCCGTATCTCCGTTCTTCCCCGTACAGACATAGTTGCGGGGAACAAAATGTGGGTTTAGAATTCTAGAAGACAATCCATAAGATTTATCACATCTGGAGAAGCAGTTACCCTGGAATTTGCGGAAATGTTCGAGAAAACGATATTTGCGACACATTTTGATTTTTATCTCTGTTCAATGGTCTGTCAGAGGAAAATTTATTGAGAACAATATGTAGGTATTAACTATTCGAAAACATCCTGAACGTTTGGTGGTAATAGATGAAGCCGTTTTGCCAAGAAGCGTAAAAAACCTATTTTTGCTTCATAGGCCTATATCTCCGTTCACCGTATTTTCATGGAGATATGTAGAGAGAAGAAAAGTTAGGTATTGATTAGTAAAAGATAATTTGAACGTTTTCTCAAAATCGTTAAAGCCGTTTTCGAGAAAAAGGCGAAAACCCCTAGTTACTTTCCGCTACCCCAAAGAGAAAAGAAAGTATAGTAATCGTGTAAAAAAAAAATTTGAATGTTTTTTCAGATCTTTACGTTTTGAGGCCTACTGAGTCTAAAAAGAACCTAATGTCGGCGCGTGGTGCGGCTGATTCGATTGAGCTGGTTCTTTTTTTGTTTTGTTCGTTATTTTTTGTAGACACCAAAATAAGATTATGGGCGTTTTCGGCTGATGAGAATGGGGGTGGGGGACGAAAATGTACCAAAAACTAGGGTTTTTCGCATTTTTCTCGTAAACGGCTCTTACAATTTTAA
Source organism: Pachypeltis micranthus (assembly GCA_020466155.1). Lineage (NCBI taxonomy): Eukaryota > Metazoa > Arthropoda > Insecta > Hemiptera > Miridae > Pachypeltis > Pachypeltis micranthus. The sequence continues at coordinate 26,978,116 of CM035771.1, read as the reverse complement.
TTAAACTTTCAAATTATCTTCTACTAATCAATACCTAACTTTTCTTCTCCATACATATCTCCATGAAAATACGGTGAACGGAGATATAGGCCTATGAAGCAAAAATAGGTTTTAAATAAATTGGGTTATATCCGCCAGTAGGCAAATTACTAAAGTTAACGTACCTGTTAGGTGAGTCCGTCTCCTCTGGCTTGTGAGTTACTGTGGGCAAGCGCTTTCGATGTAAAGACATCATCGTCTGGCCGTTAAGTCAGTACTGGAGTCAGTCAGTTGGTCGTGGTCTTTATATACAAAGAGAAAGGTGAAAGGGGTGATGGAGCGTCGGGGAAGGGGCGGGGAGAGGAGGTCATGTACCTCAGGGGGAAACCCCCTAGAGATAAATGGAACGTGTTGGATGGTCTGTCAATTGTGGAATTTACGTCTTTTTTCTGTAGGGTGGTCTGTAAATCCGTCAGTTGGTTGTTTTCGTTTGTGTAGTGTTGTGAGTGGTGTGAATATGGTGTCGCATTTTGTGTTGATTTGTTCATTTATGATCTCTCCATTGAAGTTTTTTTGTTTATAAATTTCCATGTTTTCTAATATGTTCAGTTTTCGTCCTTTGTATTGTTTGTGTAGTAAGGTGGTACAGTCCTGTATTTTGGTGGGTTCGTGTCCAGTTGTTTTGAGATGGTTGGCAAAGTTTGAATCGTCTTTGTTCCTACTAAGAGATTTCATGTGTTCTGAATATCTGGTCCGTATTTTTCGTCCTGTCTGTCCTATGTATGCGTTTTTACAAGTACAAGTTATTTTATACACCCCACTTTGGTCGAGTGGGTCTGTCTTTTCAGTCTTTGCAGTTAGTTTGGTTCTAAGTGTGTTGTCCGTACGTAATGCAATTTGTATACCTTCCTTTCGGAGGATATTAGTTATTCCGTATATTTGTGGTCCTGTGTACGTGAATGTGCAGCGTCTTGTTAAAGTCTGTGTATTTTGAGTCGTTTGTTTTGGAGTCATATTGTCTTAATAATTTGTTTATTGTTTTTTTGGAGTAACCGTTATTTTCTGCGATAGTATTTATAATATCAAGTTCTTTTTTGTAATTTTGTTCGGATAGTGGGATAGTTTTTAGTCTCCGTATCATGTGTCTAAATGCACTTAGTTTATGTTGTTGTGGGTGGTTTGATGTAAAGTGTATGGTCGTGTCGGTAGCGGTAGGTTTTCTAAAAATGTCGTATTGTAATTCGTTGTCCAACCGTGTGATTTTTAGGTCCAAGTAATTAAGATGGAGATTGGATTAGAGAGTTATTTATTTATCGGTTTTCCAATTTTATGAAAAACGGCTCTAACGACTTACTTACGGTGTACTCTCATCTAGCTAGTACCTACATTTTGTTCTCCTTAAATGTTAGGGAAGATATAGCGCCCGTACATGTAGCAGGTCGTCGAATGGTTTTGAAAAGGATAGTAATAACTTTTCCAGTGTTATCCGGTAAACTTTTCGAAATATGTGGTGAGTGAAACGGCGGTAGTTGAAATTCCGGAATTTCTGGAGTAGCTCCTGTACGTTATGAGCATTATCAAACGATGACCGTATAGGCGCTTCAATGGACGACCTCCCGTGATTTTCTAAGATTGGAGATGAGCTTTTGAGGAAACTGTCAGAAGTGATTACCGTACTACTGGCTAACGATCTCAGCTCTTCCACTTCAGTTGTGTCGTACATTGTCATTGTTCGACGCAAAGCGTCGAAATTGTCAGTTCATTGACCTCGGACTTCCCCACGTCATTATCTCCGACCGCCTAATCGTCTCCAACTATTTCGATACCTGCCCCTCACCCTTGGAAATCCCAAATCGGCGGATATTTCCAACGGTGGTCTTCCCCTCCTTTCTCTCTCCTCTTCTCAGATTCCCTTCCACAACAGATACCTTCTCCCAAAAAATCATTCTGCTACGAAGTGTCGTCGAAGTGAGTCGTCTCCAGTTTTCGCGTTTTCTCCCAACACTTGTTTCCTAACACCTTTCGCGATACGGCCGTCTCCAATTCTCCCAACGGATACCTCTATCACCTCTCTTCGACTTCTAGTTCGGCTTTCTCCCTCCTTCCGAGTACAACCAGCTTTTCACGTCTTCAGAGCCCTATTTGTTCGCGATTCCATACTCAACTCATCTCCCGTGTAAGTCACCTCTTCTTTGTACGATCTAAGTCTTCAAATCTTGTGATATTCCAGCTCACCAATTACAAGTTTGTGCTCAGTAAATATCCGTCTCCGAGTTTCATTCACGTCTATCCTGGTCCAAACATTTGGTCCTCCGGGCCGGATAGACAAATAACATTTTCGCGGCTGTAGCATTCCGGGTCCAGCGCGAAAAGTGTATATTCTCCTGTTCGAAACTGTATTAAGATGGACTTCACCTACATGGGGTAACAACTTCCATCTCCCCTCAGACCGTATCTTGAATGACGCAACGCTAATCTCTTACCTGAAAAACTGGTTAATCTACAACTCTCTGTAGCTAGTCTGATACATCTGCAGCTTCCACTCCATATGACCTCTTCAATCTGTGGTTCTCCTTCATCAGAGCATCCAAGCAATTCCCTGAGGTAGAGAATTACATATCAGGAATCAAAGATAAAGTACTCAGCACCAAATGGCACAACACAATCCGCTCCCTATTAGACGATACAGAGGCCATGATTGATTTTCATCTGCTTCCTGATGATGGGTTCGCCTCCATCGGCAGTCTTCACACCTACTCCTTCTTCTACTTCTTCCTCGTCGCCAACCTTCCAAAAGACTATCGACACCGTGACGATTTCATCGTTACCATCCGTTAAAGAAGACGCCGAGACGTCACCTCATCACCCCTTCACCTACGCCAAACGCTCCAACCTGAAGACATCTCCGCTTCCACCAGCCATTGGGATACCCGCTCCTTCTTCGCCGCCATTCAAGAACCCGCAACCGACGCCGTCGCCCTCCGCTTCCGGTACAATGTCTTCACCTTCACCGGATAAGAAAGCCTCCAAGTCTCTCGTCACAGCACCGTATTGCCTCACCACTCAATCACCAATACGCTGTTCACAACGACCTAATCCATGCGAACTTCCAATAGTCACCATCGAAACGAAGCCCCACCTCACTCAAATGCACACTGCGCCCGTCAACCGCTTTCCACTCCCGCCATCTTCAAATCGCTGCCGACGAATGTTACACAAGGTAAGGCTCTGAAGCGTGTGAACTGGTTCCCCAACGTAGAATATAGGAAGGAGCCTTCAGCTCTTCCTGTTCAGAGGCAGCCCTCAGCCCTTTGTGCCTACAATCCACATTCCAAGTGTTGTCACCAAGCCCAACGTTCTGAACTCAATCAATTTGCCTATACCCTCCTATGTCTCTTCCTCCTACCTGTTCCTGTGCTCCTGCAACTCCACTTAGCCCTCATCATTAGCACCCTATCCCCCAACGCCCTTCATATCTATCACGCCTCAGCTCCTCTCATATTCTCATTCGAATCACACGACCCACAACCGTTTTCCTACAAGTGCATTCACACCTCCACACAGAACAGAAGCACTGTATTGGTGTTTCAAGGCCCCTCAACATAGACGTTTGCTCTCAGAATCTCGTGCCCACACACCAAAATTTAAGAGCTGTCACCAGGACCCCTTTGCCCACCCCTCTAAATTCACGCAGTTTACCCATACATCCTTTTGTCTCATCCTTCCGCCTATTTTTCTGCTCCATGACTCAACTCAGCCCTCATCTCAAGTATCCCATGTCCCAACGCCCTTTTGGTCTTCACACCTACTTTTCTGAATCCTAGTCGTCACATCCTACTTTTCTAAATCCTAGTCTTCACATCTTACTATGCTAAACCCTAACTGTTGTACCCTACCACAACCCACATCATCTTGCCCTAACATTCGGTTTCTTCAATGCTACACCAGCACAGCTTTCCTCTATCTCTTCTACCTTCCATTCTGATCCTCCCTAAATTCGAGTGTGATTACCAAGGTCCCTCGGACCACCTTACCACCTTCACATAGTATGCCCACACCCTTTTCCGTCCCTTCTTCCTAACTGTTTCTCTACATTGCAATTTCCCACTCAGCTCGCATCCTTAATAGCACAAGCCTCAATGTCTTATGCCCCACATCCAGTCTCCTTCAATGTTCTGTCCTACCAACATTCCTTATCCTCTCGACCTCCCACTTGTACTCTGTAATCATCCCTCGTATCATTGAGCATTCACTCAGGACAGCACTAGGTCTCACCTCTTAATCCCAGGCCTTAAATCATACCTTTACCCACTGCACATGCCCTTTGCACCACTCCCATACGCTTTTTCCTTCTCACTGCCCCCTGTATGCTAGCCCCTTTTGCACGACCTCAGTAAGCTCCTTCAACTTTCACCACCTCACTGTAATTGCCCCTACCGCCCCTTTCAACATGCCTTCCTCCCTCTTGCAGCACCCCAGCGTGCCTTCCTCACTAATTGCACCACCCCAATGTGCATTCTCCTACTTGCACAACCCCAATGTGCGTTCTCCTACTTGCACCACCCCTATGTGCATTCTCCTACTTGCACCACCCCAATGTGCGTTCTCATACTTGCATCACCCCTATGTGCATTCTCCTACTTGCACCACCCCAATGTGCGTTCTCATACTTGCACCACCCCAATGTGCGTTTTCCTATGTGCACCAAATGAGTGAAATTTCTCCTACTTACACCACCCCAATGTGTATCCTCCTAATTGCACCACCTCAGTGTGTATTCTCCTACATGCACCCCACCTCAGTGTGCATTCTCCTACTTGCACCACCCCAATGTGTATTCTCCTCAGTGTGCATTCTCCTACATGCACCCCACCTCAGTGTGCATTCTCCTACTTGCACCACCCCAATGTGTATTCTCCTCAGTGTGCATTCTCCTACATGCACCCCACCTCAGTGTGCATTCTCCTACTTGCACCACCCCAATGTGTATTCTCCTCAGTGTGCATTCTCCTACATGCACCCCACCTCAGTGTGCATTCTCCTACTTGCACCGCCCAGCATGTTGGCTGTTTGCACCTCCACCTTGTGAAAATCCCCCTCTATATTCCCCATCTGTGCATGTGCTTCCCTGAACCTCAGTTTTTGATAAATACTTCCATTTCACCCTACCTTGATGCTGTTCACTTCATGCTAGTGCTTTCTCAATATCCTTTCATTCTCCTTGCACCACATCCTGTGCTTCCTCGTGTGATCACGCATTCATCCTCATCCTCGCATCTAAGCTCCAGTTCTCCGTTGCCATGACTCACCACCCATATTTTGAACCGACAACACTTACCACCTCCTCTGACTCACCCCTCAAGTGAGCAAGCCTCCTCACCTACGTTCATTACCACAACCACTGTAACCCCACTTGAGGGTTATCCTGCTGTCGCAGCTGGGAGTATGTTCGACGCAAAGCGTCGAAATTGTCAGTTCATTGACCTCGGACTTCCCTGCACGTCATTATCTCCGACCGCCTAATCGTCTCCAACTATTTCGATATTCGCCCCTCACCCCTTGGAAATCCCAAATCGGCGGATATTTCCAACGGTGGTCTTCCTCCTTTCTCTCTCCTCTTCTCAGATTCCCTTCCACAACAGATACCTTCCCAAAAATCATTCTGCTACGAAGTGTCGTCGAAGCGAGTCGTCTCCAGTTTTCGCGTTTCTCCCAACACTTGTTTCCTAACACCTTTCGCGATACGGCCGTCTCCAATTCTCCCAACGGATACCTCTATCACCTCTCTTCGACTTCTAGTTCGGCTTTCTCCCTCCTTCCGAGTACAACCAGCTTTTCACGTCTTCAGAGCCCTATTTGTTCGCGATTCCATACTCAACTCATCTCCCGTGTAAGTCACCCCTTCTTTGTACAATCTAAGTCTTCAAATCTTGTGATATTCCAGCTCACCAATTACAAGTTTGTGCTCAGTAAATATCCGTCTCCGAGTTTCATTCACGTCTATCCTGGTCCAAACAGTCATCAAACACCTTCTACCTTCCTTTGTGACCAAGGGATTCTGTCACGGCACGACATTGTGCGATCCGTCAGGAGTACGGTAATAATCTCTGCCTGTTTTCTCGAACACTCATCAAATGTCATTAAGATCGTAAAACATCTTTTGTGGTAGAATAATGAAGTGCTTAGGCGATCAGTAGTCAATGGACAACGCGATTTCCATCGATTGGAAGACGGGTGGGGGGGGGGGCAAAACTGTACCAAACACCAGGGTTCGCACTTGTCTTGAAAACTTCTTTAACGAATTTGTTTACACTTTCAAACTATTCTCAATTAGTTAGTACAAAACCTTTCTTCTCTATAAGCATCTTCATGAAACTACAGTGATGGAAGTTATAGGGCTAAAAAGGAAAAATAGGTTTTTTTACACTTGTTGTTTACGATTTTCACCAAACTCACAGAACTTTTTACATAGTTAATACCTATATATTGTTCTCAGGTCAATTTTGTAGTGTCGAGAAACTGCATCACTGGATTTGATAAATTTTACGGAATGTCTTCTAACAACTTATACTCACATTTTGTTTCCGTGATCATTTCTGTATGTCTGTTGAAGGAAGATATAATCCATGACAGCTCGTAAAGCGAGATTTGTCAATTATTAATTTACCGGTTTTCCAATTTTTCTGAAAAAGGGCTCTAACGATTTCAATCAAATTCACGGAGTACTCTCGTCCAACTGGTACCTACATTCTGTTCCCTGTAACTGTCCCTGTAGAAGAGCGTTGAACGAAGATAGCGTTCGAAACAACGAATCGAAAAATAGATTGGTAGCAATGAAAATGGTCGTGAAGATCGTCGAACATACGCGGAGCCGTGGAAGTTTCAGTCTGGCGCCGCGCCCGACGTTTTTACTTTCCTTTGCTCTACAAAGTAGAAAGGAAAGTTATGTAATCAGCTGAAAATTTTTTTTGGGTTTTCTCCAGACACATTACGTTTCAGACCATCCTGAGTCCGAAAAATACGATTTGGGAAAATGGTCTGTGTGTCTGTGAACGGTTTTTAGAGAAAACCAACGTACCAAATCAGTTCAAACTTGATATCTCGCCCGCAGGTTACCATGGGACGCCAAAATAAGGGTATGAACAAAATCCATCGAAAGTTAACTATTGTTATTATAGTGATCAAAACACAAAATATTTTTTTCTCAAAAATGGCTCCAACGATTTTGATTAAATTTTTTATATTGATAGCTCCCAATAAGGCAACTATTTCTTAAAATTCCCATTAGTGGGAAAATGACGAGAGCAGCACAATAAATTACCAAAACTTTCTATGAATTCGATTTTAGCGCGGTTTTTAGGGAAAACAACCGTACCAAATCACCTCAAACTTGACATCTAGCCAGCAGGTTACCATGGGACGCCAAAATGAGGGTATGAGCAAAATCCACCGAAAGTTAACTATAGTTATCATTGTGATCAAAACAGCAATTTTTTTTCTCTCAAAAACAGCTCTAACGATTTTGATTAAATTTTTTATATTGATAGCTCCCAATAAGGCAATTATACCATACAATTCCCATTCGTGGGAAAATGACGAGAGCAGCACAATAAAGTATCAACATTTTCGACGTAATCGATTTTAGAGTGGTTTTTGGAGAAAACGATCGAACGTAAAGCGTTGTTTGACCAAGTTCAAATTAACTGAGTGATAAATGATTCGAGTAAGTTGAAAAAAAGCCATGTACATGAGTGGATTGACGTAGAGCTAAGGAAAGTTGTGTGTTGCTACGCACCAGATATTTCTTGCTTCAATATCATTGCTTCTTAATCCATATTAAATCTGCCCTTCGTCTTCATTTTTCTTTAGGTTCGCCGTCGCTTCCCTTGCTGGTAAAGGGCTGCTGAACATCAAAAACCAGGATATTATTTATACCGCCTTGCCTCTCTATCATACTGCTGGTGGCGTTCTCGGAGTCGGACAAGTCATTTTGGGAGGCAGCACGCAAGTTATACGTTCGAAATTTAGCGCTTCCAACTTTTTTAAAGACTGCGTCAAACACAAATGCACGGTAAGTAGCTCCAATAGAAACAACTTTGCAAGCGCAGTCCAAATCGATCAGTTTATTCAATTTTCAAAGCACACCTTCGAACGTGTGTGAGGACTTTTGTCTACATTCAGATCCGCTTTACCTGGTCACGTTGAGCTTAGAAAGGGACTTGGAATTCATATCGATTTTCTTAATGGGTCCAAGACGATCAGTTGGCTGAATCATCTGCACAGCAGAAAATACTAATTTCCTGGTACATAAAAAAATATTTTTTGAATGTTTCCTTTACTTTATGAGTGAAGTATCACTAATTTTGGGGTGAGAAAAACGAATATGACAATTAAAAAATTGTATTAGCTCTAGTTTATGTGATACACAATGGGTCAAAACACGTGATATTAACCAATCGAGGCAAAACTATACGTTTTTAAGTATCAGGTAACAATTGTGAAAGGTCATTTAGATTTAATAAAACTTAATTTACAGTCTTCTAAAAGTTTCAAATTGATGTTTGAAGACCTGGCAGGTTGGATTTCAAGAACGTTATGTGGTTGCTTCATGACTTCGCTGTCTTTGACTTGTCTCTTGTTAGTGAGTTCTGGAGCATCCTTACACACAGTCCAACAGTAATCCGCCAGCATTGCTTCATTCCAACGACCCTGGTATCGTCTCTCCATTCGAGAAATATCCTGATGGAATCGTTCTCCATGTTCATCACTCACAGCTCCACAACTAGGAGGGAAAAAGTCTAGGTGGGAGTGAAGAAAATGGATTTTTAAGTGACATGTTGCATCCAAGCTGACGGTATTTTCGTAGAAGTTTTGTCACCAACTGAACATAGTTTTCATCTCTTTTGTTCCCCAAAATACTGCTTTGAAATAATCCCAAGCTTCCTTTTCTTTCCCCTCCAAAACCTGGTCAAACGCAGGATCCTTTACAAGTAGTCGAATTTGTGGTCCAACAAATACTCCTTCCTAAACTTTTGCGTCAATTAATGTAGAAAAATTTTCTCTTAAATATCTGAATGCCTCTCCCTCTTTGTTCATGCCTTTGACAAAGTTTTTCATCAAACCAAGTTTTATAAGTAGTGGGGGAAGAAAAATGTCTTTCGGACCAACAAGAGGATTTGCAACATTTTTTCGTTGGGGTTAAGATTTCTTGCAGGCCAGTCTGCTTGAATGTAGTGTGACATCCTATCCTGTCCCACGTACATAAAAAGCAGCAGTACTTTGTGTATCATAGTTGCATTTCCAAGAGTATAGCGATGACCTTTAGATCACCACAGATCTTCCACTCGTGTTCAGCGTATTTGATTGATTCGAGGAGGGCTTTCATGTTTTCATAAGTCTCTTTCATATGAACTGGATGTCCAGCAGGAATAGAAGGAAGATGGTTACCGTTGTGCAGTAATACAGCTTTCAAACTAAGCTAAGATGAGTCTATGAAAAGCCTCCATTCAGTAGGATCATGGTTCAAATTCAAACATTTCATCAAGCCATTAACATAGCAACAAACAACAAGATTGTTGTTCTTCACAAAAAAAGGAATCATGTCCTTCTGACGCTGTCTGTAATGTGACACCCTGACATCACGTTGTAGAAGGTTCCATTGCTGTAGTCTGGACCCTAGGAGTTCTGCCTTATCCTTTGAAAAATCAAGGTCTCGAATGAGATCACTCAATTCCGCTTGACTCAGTCTGTGCGGTTTATCATCTGTTTCCTCAAAAGTGCAAGGCTCACTAAGTTCTTCTTCACTACTATCTTCATTTTCTTCTTCAATTTCATAACTGTGGGGCGGAATAGGTACTGGTAAACTATTCGAATGAAGAATAGGTCAAATAGCAGAAGGTATATTTGGGTATTGAATTGTTCCTCTTTTCTTCATTGACAATCCACACTTAACAGGTGGAGTCAAGCAGGAGTAGCAGTCATTTATATGGTTTGTAGGCTCCCGCAAAACCATAGGTACAACAAAAGCCATGGATCATTTTTTGTTTTTCAACCATTCTCGTAAAATAACCGAACAAGAGTTACAACATATATGTAGAGCCCACGACTTATCTTGATTCATAGGCGTCAGATTGCGTTTTTGTGACAAAAATGTTATTTCACCACAAATGTAAAATAAGTTATTCACTAGGTTCACACAATTTCGAGGCATTTTTAGTAAAAAAGTTTACTCTTTAAAATCCCTTCAAATCAATAAATCCCATAAACAAAACAACAGAAATCACAGAAGCTCACTATTATCACAGCACTTACAGTAGCAGTTAGGTTATAACCTCTAAAAAGCTGTAGAACTCTCAGTTTTGTCAATTGGCAGGTGCGCCATTTTGGTGAAGCGAATTAGTAAAAAAGGCCAAAAAACCCCAAGAGGGTAATACTAAATGGACTGTATAGTCAAACAGAGAAACCGACTCACCTAATCGTCGATGACTCCTGGTTTCAGATCGTTGAGATCCGGCTGTTAAAAAAAGGATTAGGAAATGGAAAGAAAGATTCAGGGAAAGAAGAAGGAAGTAAAAAGGAACAGTTTGTATAGTGTCGCGAGGGCAACTGTAAAAGTGAACACAAGGGTGTCGAGAGTCTTAAACTTGCGAACAGAGCCAACTGGTCTCAGAGGACATCAAACGCATAATAAATCAGGAAGCGATTCGCTCGTCAGGTCAGTCGGTGATCAGAGGCCAGCACATGCCCTCTGATGAGCCTTCCTTCAACTACAGCCTGAAAGCTGCCAAGCCAGCAAAACCGCCAAGGCAGGCTAGAAGGCGCAACCACCCATAAACAAAACAACAGAAATCACAGAAGCTCACTGTAATCACAGCACTTACAGTAGTAGTTAGGTTATAACCTCTAAAAAGCTGTTGAACTCTTTGTTTTGTCAGTTGGCAGGTGTGCCAACTTCGGAAAACAAAATTTCTCAATTAGTGTAAATATACACTATATAAAATGACGTGCCTCTGTATCTCAAAAATAAGAGCTAATACGTGGTTTTTATGTTGATTTTTGAACTCAGCAGGTGAAAATACATAAGATTGAATATTTTTAAGCCCGAAACAATTTCATTCTTGACCGGTGTAATCAATCTCAATCCAACGAGTTTTATGCTCCAATGCCGGGTCGAATAAAACAATTCTCAGAGGTGCACGACTGAGTTTAGACCGAAAATATTGAAATCAGAGTAATTATACTGAGCCAAAGTCTACTAATTGGCAGAACTCGTGGGAAAATACGACGAAAGTAATCATTTCATCGGTGCGCCCCCCCCCCCCCCCCCACGCGCATTAAAGCCTCTCGACAGCTCGTCTGGCAACGTCGTACCAATTGCCTACAGGCGCCTAGAATACTTTGTTTTCGTCGTTCCATTTTGCGCTCATGCTTCCTACGGTTTACTGGTATTTTTCGATGGTGACTTGAATAGGATAGATCACGGCAGTGTGAGACTACGTCATGCTGTGCAAAACAATACTAAACCATTGTTCTAATATTGTCAATAGGATCGATTCCTCTATATTTCTGCTGTATGGTTACATTAGCATTCGTTATTGTTTGGGCACTAACTTTGTAAACTCCCGTGCCTTTAGATATCTATTAGTGAGCTATCTTAGTTCTTTTTTTAATTATTGTTTATTATCGGTGAAGCAAATAAAAATAGCCTCATTCATATCTTCAGAGGAAGGGACTGCTGTATATTTAAAACCCGTAATCCCGGAACACCAGTTTTATAATTTCTCTGCTTTCTTTTATAGTGAAACTGAGGAGCTCTTTATAATTAATTTAAATTTCTTTTACAACTAAACACACACACACACAATTAACAAAGATGCTAGTTAAAGTTCGGAAAATGAATACAAATTATCAGTCTGAGTTTCAGACGTAAGGCGCTGAGACGCGTTTATTTTTATCGTAGTCACCAGATGCTGAAAATGACGACAAGGGCTGATGACGGACATAAAGGCAATAACGGTGCTACCCGGTGCGCCTCTTAGAGCTGAGAAACAAAAAAAGGAAGTTTTACTTATGTATGAATGGCTCTAGAAGCGCATGGACAGCGGTAGGAGCTGACGTTTTTCTCACAAATACTCACTGACCAGAACGTAGCGATAGAGTGGGTTAGGGATGCCGAGGACCCGGTTGTTGAACATTCGGCCAAACGAACGAAAGCAGATTGAGAAGAACAATTTGGATTTGAGAAATCTTGATGACCAAATGCCGAAGCATGGACGCAGACAGCTCCGTTCTTGTTAGGCTTAAAGCTGGTTTGGTCAACAATAGTTCAACATTGAAGGCTCTGGCATATGCTCGTCTTTATTATCGAATGTCTACAGGCATATGTTTATAATTACGAATGATGACAAAAAATTACAAAAATAAAATTAACATCTCACTTTGGCACAGACAATATTCCCTCATAAGTGCGAGTTGTCTGAAAACTGATGAAAACGGCAACAATCAATGTGTTACTTTTATAAACAGTACGGTAGTCGTGGCACTTTGACCCGTCTGACTTTTTCGGCATAGCTTGGCACACTAAATCTTAGACTATACACGTAGAAACCCTCCTGATTTACTGTAAGTTACAGCAAAGACATCACAGAACCTGAATGGCCAAAACAGCCCCTCGTGTCGGTGCATTGGAAAGCTCGAGGGTCTGCGTACCGCCTGACTACCGTAGTAAGCACTCTAGCGAATGTAGTCTAGTGAGAAAGACGAAGGTTCATAATCCGTAGGTCACTGTAATTTTCGCCTGAGTCAGCGGCCCTCCAAACATTTCCAAAAACCCCTTGTAGCATCCGCATCAACGTTACATATTGCTCGCAAATTAAATGTCCACACTTATGAGTCACATTTTGTTCTAGATTGCTCAATACATTGGAGAAATATGCCGGTTTTTGTTGTCTACTCCTCCCCATCCGACAGACCGTTCGCATTCGGTCAGAATGATGTACGGCAACGGGCTCCGGAAGCAAGTCTGGAACGATTTTGTCAAACGATTTCGCATTCCACAAATTGCCGAGTTCTACGGAGCTACAGAAGGAAATTCGAATACCGGTACGGGATAATTTCGTTGATTTTCCTTATCATTACGAAGTAGGAGGGTAAGTTAAGCGGCTGGTTGAAAAAAAGGTCTTTTTGCAGATCTTCACGTTTCAAAGGCTTTTTAGTAGAAACGAAAAAGCTGTTTAGAAGGACTTTAACGGACTTTAACGTGAACACCACATACGAGACGTGACACAATGAGCTTTCCAAGACCCAAGTCCGCCGACACCTTTTCTCTCCTCAAAAAACGGACGTTACGACGTCGATTTGACTTTCGGTTTTGGCAAACAAGTGCGCTGTAGCATTAAATTTTCGTTTCTGGGAAAAGCAAATTGAACAGTCTCGATTTTGTTTGAGTTTATTAAATAATTCCGCAAAGTAAAGCAATGCCGGTCACCAACTTTTTCCCTTCTGCATGTCTATGACAACAGTTTTGATGCGGCTACAGATTCTGAGGTCTGCATGTATTCAGTTCGATTTGATAAAATCCGTTTCCTAGAAGAGCGTGGACATTGGGCCAGTTGACAGTTGAGTCGTTCAATCGGCTGCCTTGTGTGACATCGCACCAGTCTCCCGTTTTTTACATTCCTCTCCTGAAGCTGTACCGAAGTGTAAAAAGGTAATTTGGTCCCTTTTTTCGACTGGCTACCAATGGCGCTTATTTGATTGACTGTTAATCTTATCATTTTTTTTTCACCATCTCCCGTCTTCTGATTACATTCCAAACGAGCGATGGGTAGCAACACCCAACTTTCCGCCCATTCAAGTTCGAACACCAGCGAAATACGCGGGTGCTATATCTTCGTTCAATGCATTTCTACAGAAACATTTATGGAGAACAAAGTGTAGGGACTAGTTAGCTGAGAGTACTTCGTAAGTTTGATCGAAATCGTTAGAGCCGTTTTCTGAGTTAACTTGGTTTATATATCCGTTCAACAGATGGATACAGAGATAGTTGCGGAGAACAAAATGTGGGCTAAGAATTCTAGAAGACAATCCATAAGATTTATCACATCTGGTGAAGCAGTTACCCTGGAATTTACGGAAATGTTTGAAAAAACGTTATATCGACACATGTTGACTGACGATTTTTATCTCTGTTCAATGGACGGTCAGAGGAACATTTATTAAGAACAATATGTAGGTATTAACTATTTGAAAACATCTTGAAAGTTTGGTGAGAATCGTTGAAGCCATTTTGCCAAAAAGCGTAAAAAACCTATTTTTGCTTTATAGGCCTATATCTCCGTTCACCGTATTTTCATGGAGATATGTATGGAGAAGAAAAGTTAGATATTGATCAGCAAAAGATAAAATTGAAAGTTTAATTAAAATCGTTGAAGCCATTTTCGAGAAAAATTCAAAAAACCCTAGTTTTTGGTACATTTTCGTCCTCCACCCCCTTCCAATCGGGCAAAATCGCCCATAATCTTTGGTGTCTACAAAAAATAACGCACAAAACAAAAAAGAACCAGCTCACTCTCCCGCAAATCGAACTAAAGACACACACACACGAACCACGCGCCGAAATTAGGTTTTTTAGACTCAGTAGGCCTCAAAACGTAAAGATCTGAAGAAAACCCAAATTTTTAGGTTTTGACACGATTACTATACTTTCCTTTTCCTTTGGGGTAGCCGAAAGTAATAGTCGGAGCAATTACATTTGTACAATTGCAAACGAAGAGCCGTTAATTTCCTTTCGAACATGTTTCTTCGTTAAATTCGAGGTGGTATGTACCTCCACATAATTTCCATCACGCAGCTTTCAAAAATAATGTTTATTGGGAGTTCTCCAAGGAGTTTGCTCTAGTTTATTTTACTTGTATGCGCACGATTCCAATCGCACATGACAGTAAAAAGATTGGATTATTAAGCCGAACGATACAAATAGCAGAATGGGCAAGGGGCAATAGGAGGAAGAGTCTGCGAAGAGGTGTACGGGGTGGTTTTAAACCTTTTGCAGAATCCTGCATTTCTATTCAACGCCATGAATACCTTCAGAGGTAATCTTGTTTTTTTTTTGTTAGATTTAACGTGCTAGACGCATGTGACGCTTCCCCGAGTTAATCCAGTGAATTATCGTTGGTTTGATTCTGACAATTGTATCTTCCTGTGGTCCTTCTCGTGCTATTCTCTAAGTTGCCGATTGTTGTCATGTTGCAGTCAATGCGTGGAATAAAGTTGGATCTGTTGGATACATACCCGTCTATTTCAAGATGTTCTTTCCCATTCGCCTCATCAGAATCGACGAAGAAACCATGGAACCTCTCCGGGGAAGAGATGGTTTATGCATTCCATGTAAAATTGGTAAGTACTTTTCGCAAAGACTTTACAACAATTCTGTCTAAAAACCGCCACTTTTGAAATAAAATATACATAATGGAAAACGACGCGCAGGCCTACAACAGGCCAGAAGAAACCCAGGGAAAACACTTTTAAAATCAGGTAGCTTCTGTTGTCTGGGATGGCGGTGGGGTGTTGAGGGGGAAATCTGGTCGAAGTACTTCTCAAATTAAGCACGTAACTAGTCGGAATTTAATACGACCAAGAAATCATTTTGATTCCATTTGACGACAATTTTACGCCACTCATTTCTATAAAACTATGAGTGACGGAAAAAGATGGGCTTCAAAGAGGTCGTTGCGAAGCCCTTGGCACGTCTTTCCACTGGATGTTCTAATCAGGAATAAGGGAATTGACTCCATTTGAGCTGACGCAGCAAATGAAAAGGTCTTTGAGAGAAAATTTAAAAGTTTTAATCTTGAAATATTAAACAAATAGAATTGGAATTACTAAACTTCTGCACATTTTGGTTAATGGTTAAAAAATAGCGAAAACAGTAGGTATTGTACGCTCCACACCCAACTCTTTTTGATTTCAGGATGACCTACGTAATTTAACCTCAAATTAGTGGAAGTTGGCTTACCCTTAAGAACTAGT
The DNA here is from genome assembly GCA_020466155.1 of Pachypeltis micranthus. NCBI lineage: Eukaryota > Metazoa > Arthropoda > Insecta > Hemiptera > Miridae > Pachypeltis > Pachypeltis micranthus. The sequence goes on along the minus strand of CM035771.1, from coordinate 26,962,108 downwards.
TCTTCGGAAAGGTTTAGAAAGCTCGTCTGAAATTAGATTTAAAGAAATTAACGGCTAATTTTCAGGTGAACCGGGCCTGATTGTAGGCAAAATTTCCAACTCAAAAACACTCAGCCGTTTCAACGGCTACGTTGACGAAGAATCGACTAGGAGAAAGATTTTACACGACGTTTTCGTAAAAGGCGATTCTGCGTTCAATTCTGGTGAGCGAACTCTTTTTTTTTTTTTTTTAATCTTTCGACAATAACTATTACATTTGAACTATTTAAAAGATTTTAATAAAATTAAGATCAGCGGATCTAAACAAACGGCAGGAAATGCCGAGTAGAAGTGGTAAGTAGTCGATTCAAGTCTCTAAAAATTCCCTAGATGTATCTCTTTACCTCGGAGAGATTTTGAAACTTGTGCAATATTGGTAACCACATTATGACTGCCAGTAACTTCGTCTACGATAACAAAGACATCATCGCATAATCATCAACGTCTTAATCAATCAATAACTGGTCTTTTTGTCTCTTTTTACCTTCGGCTACCCCTAAGGGAAAGGAAAGTATAGTATCAATCACTAGGGTTTTTCGCATTTTTCTCAAAAACGGCTGTAACGATTATGATTAAACTTTCAAATTGTCTTCTACTAATCAATATCTAACTTTTCTCCTCCATACATATCTCCATGAAAATACGGTGAACGGAGATAAAAAGCCCATGAAGCAACAATAGGTTTTTTATGCTTTTTGGCAAAACGGCTTCAACGGTTATCACCAAACTTTCAGGATGTTTTAGAATATTTAATACCTACATATTGTACTCAATAAATGTTCCTCTCACAGTCCATTGAACATGAAAATGGGTCGAAAATAACGTTTTTTCGAACATTTCCGTAAATTCCAGGGTAACGTCTTCACCATAGGTGATAAATTCTAATGGAGTGTCTTCGAGTCTCCTTACCCCCATTTCGTTCTCCATAATTATTTATGTACAGATATGTTGAACGGAGATATAAGCCAAGTTAACTCAGAAAAGAAGATTGGTCGAATATTAATTTATCGGTATTCCAATTTTCGGGTGAAACAAAGAATATGGACCGACCGCTTGATCGATAGGTCGCTTGATAACGCTACGACTGCATGTACCGATATGCGTCCGTTAGTTACCTCATATTTATTTCATATACCCATTCTTAATTTCATTGAATTAACTCCTTTTTGTAGTCTTTATACATTTAAAATAATTATATAACGGGGTATTACATCATGAACATGAAATAATTGGCATAATCGTACAGCTGTCGTTATTTCTAATTTCAAACATGGCGCTAGAGCCTACGATGTCGGGCATATTGATATCCTGACCTCGGTCGTGATATATCGATATATTGCCTTATCGAAGGGAGCGGTCCCTTTTCTTTGCTTTTACCCAATTTTCTCAAAAACGGTTCAACGATTTCGATCAAACTTACAGAGTACTCTCAGCTAACTGGCCCCTACATTTTGTTCTCCATAAATGTTCCTGTAAAAATGCGTTGAACGAAGATATAGCGCCCGCATGTGTAGCTGGTGTTCGAACTTGAAGGGATTGCGGAAAGTTGTGTGTTGCTACGCACCGTTCGTTTTCACCCCAAAATACTTACACTCCATGTACGTAAATAAACACTATTTGATTTTACAGTTATTATAATTGCATTGTAATTTTTGATTTCACTTAAATCAATGATACTTCGTTGATGTTATAAACAAAATTATTTGAAATACTGAGAGGTTCGAGTAAATGACGTTTGTTTTTTACAGGTGACATTTTATTCGAAGACGAATACGGATATTTATACTTTAAAGATAGAACTGGCGACACATTCAGGTGAGCTGTTTTCGTTAAGAAACAGTTTTGATAAAAACCTAGAGATTAAAATATTAGATTGTGAGTGAAAGGTGGGAGAGGAGACTAGATCCGTTTTTACTTTCCTGGGCTCTACGAAGTAGAAAGGAAAGTTATGTAATCGGATGAAAAACAAATTTTGAGTTTTCTTCAGATCTTTACGTTTCAGACCCTCCTGAGTCCGAAAAACACTATTTGGGAAAATGGTCTGTGTGTCTGTGAACGGTTTTTAGAGAAAACCACCGTACCTAATCAGCTCAAACTTGATATCTCATCCGGAGGTCACCATGGGACGCCAAAATAAGGGTTTGAACAAAATCCACCGAAAGTTAACTATAGTTATCATGGTGATCAAAACACCAAATATTTTTTTTTCTCAAAACCGGCACTAACGATTTTGATTAAATTTTTTATATTGATAGCTCTCAATATGGAAATTATACCATAAAATTCCCATTTGTGGGAAAATGACGAGAGCAGCACAATAAATTACCAAAATTTTCGACGAAAAGCGTTTTTAGCGCAGTTTTTTTTCCTTATAAACTCCGCTGGAATTTTCGTTGAATGTTGAAAAAAATTGGTATTGTAGTCCAATCCAATACCTAAAGGGTGAGTATTTAAAAACGCTCATGAGATACATGGGGGTTACTCCAGAAATTCCTGGATTTCAACTACTGTCATTTCGCTTACAACCAGTTCTAAAGGTGTTTACCCAATAACTCTGCAAAAGTAATTACTATCCTTCTTCAAAAAATTTGTGTTTACAGCCTCATTAATTATCTGTGTACCATTTGCTCAATAATGGTCCTGCAATGAGTACGAGCAGCACAATGAATTCCGGAACTGTAAGCGCTACCGCTTCCTGCTGCCGTAAAGCGTTGTTTGTCGAAGTTCAAATTAACTGAGTGATAAATGAATTAATTAAATAGAATTAGCGATGTACAAAGTGAATTGTTGTAGAGTTAAGGAAAGTTGTGTGTTGCAACGCACCAGATATTTTCATTTGACTTGGGCGCGATCCTACCACTAATACACAACAGGAATGCCAGAGGCCAGGGCAATCGGATCATCAAGCTACTGAAAATCCCCTATCCGTCGATCCATTCTTATGATTCATTATAACTGCCAGAAATCCCCTGGCCAGTAAATTAGTGTTTTGACTCGTTCAACCGCTAAATTTTTCCTTTATTCAGCCGTGTCTGTGTCGCTGAGACCAACGCACTGGAAATACCTGATCGAATCTCCTTCCGCCTCTCATCATTTGCTTTGAGATCTACCTCGTCTCCCAGTCTCTCCTTATCACATGTTCAACATTAAGCTCGCTTCTCCCAAACCCCTTGGTCAATACACCCCAAGACAAATAAACATATCATTATCGCTTCTTAGATGAACATTCATAGCAATTCTGAGAACGACTAAAAAAATTTACGTGACGATAAAAGAGGATACTAATTGTTCACGTTATACAAATTATAAAACAATATATTGTGCATGCCAGTAGGCTAAGTTACTTGCTTAGAGCTCGCTCCCTTCCTTTAAGTATTATAACAGCCTGTTGGCCACATTTGGATCGCACGTTGTGAGAATCCATCTTTATTTTTCATCAAACCAAAGATACTCATCAGCACTGAGAGCAGAAACTTCAAGCAGGGGGTGACCAGCATTGATTGAAGTGACGCGTGGAATCATCTCCATCAAAATTGCAAATGGGGCATGAAGACAGAAAGAAGTTCTTAGTCACGCCTGCAACCAGTATCCTTGCTCTGTGCTTACGAAGCTCTCGCATCTAGGCTAATATTATAATGACCAATCCTAAGTGTTTAATATTAGGTAATAATGAAACGAAACTTCCGAAGTCGAGAATTTAAAGTGGACTGTATTTATTTACAACGGGATTACTCTTTCCAACAAAACGCTGTGGCACTGACGTACTGGAATGTCCACGGTACATATAGTTCCAGATACCGTGATTTCGTGAACCGGCCGCGGATTCCGCCGATACGCGATTGACTCAAAACACGACGGTAAATTACGAACCAAACGGTTGAGATGGTGTATCACGAAACAACGGACATTTCAAACAATAATAATGCGGTAGAAAAGAAGAGGCGGAATATCGCCGCGCACTGAGCGAGCGGGTGATTGGTAATAATGTGTTCTTAATAAGTGCTGGCGTCGAGATCCCGAACATCCTAGATCCGCGGAAAAATGGGCGAATTCCGCAGGCGGTAAATAGAAGTCGCGATTAACAGCAAAAGAAAGAAAAACAGCAACAAGCAACTCCACGAACTTCAAATTTCACATAACTGTGTTCGAACACTAAGTGAGACAGCACTAGGGTTCGCGTGAAAACTGCCGGAAGATAATGAGATGATCCAAACCCCGAGAGAAGACTGCCAAATGTAGATAGATGTTCTGGGTGTTAAAAGATAGGGGATTCAGAAGGCCATTTAACATGCACTCTTACATAGCACATTAAACCTCAGTCAGTGCAGTCTGGTTGGCTGTCAGATGACGCTGTAATTTATACTTCATCAACTTAAATGTAGTTAACGTTCCAAATTATTTTTATTTTCCGTACATTTGTGCTCCGAACCGCATTTCGATTGACACTTTTGCTGCCGCAGGTGGAGAGGTGAAAATGTGGCAACATCTGAGGTTGAAGGAATCATCTACAAAGTAATCGGACTTAAGGAAGCGACAGTCTACGGAGTTGAGGTAATAGTTGTGTTACTCGTCATTTTCCAAGTCAGCGTGTAACAAAGTACAGGCGTTCGTGACTAATTAAACCTGGCGCGAATTACGAAACGTTTTGTAATTTCACATCTATGCTGAAACGGAGGGAATTGTTGTGGACAATGGGGACGAATGAAAATTGATCATTTCCGTTTTTCAGATTCCACACGTTGAAGGGAGAGCTGGAATGGCAGCGATACTCGACCCAAATGGTGAAGTGGATTTGACCAAGCTGAAAGATGGGTTACAAAAACATTTACCTCCTTACGCTCAACCACTTTTCCTAAGGATCCTAAGAGACATACCGTTGACTGGTAGGTCATTACTTCGGTATTCAGTCATTATACTTTCCTACGAAGTACTAAGGAAAGTCCTTTACATTTTAAAGTCTTTTAATTACAAAATAAACAGTTTGAAAAAATGGTCTCTATCCGCGTTCGTGAAATCGTGGAAAAAAGGGGCCGAACGAAAACCGCGTAAAACGTGATATTTGGCCTTTAGGTCAAGATGGAATGTCCAATTTAAGTGGTGGGTAAATTCGGCCCATTACTAAAGTTACTTCAAAAATGTTCTTCATAAACCCCGTTCTTGTGAAATTAGTGTTGTCATAATAATAAAAATTGTCTTCACAGCGTTTTCTATACGCACTTTACTCCACACTTTTACTGTTAGGCACTATTTTCTATAACTTCAGAACAAGGAACAGGAGCCTTCCCGGAAAAATCTAGTTGACAGTCTTATTATTTACCAAACGATAGTTACTCAATAAAAGTTGTGACGTAGTAGAGGAGATCCAATAAATTCCGGAAAGTTAAGCGCTACCGTTTTTCGTTGAACGAGCAATGTTTCATCAGCTCATATATTCATTGAAGAACAGATTGAATTAGTTGGGAGGGCGATACATATCTCTTAATGAACGTGAACGTGAGAAAAGTGTGAAATAATTCACTTAGAGCAGTCGATGTTTGGAATATTCGCCAATATTAAGACTGGCATTAGCTGGGTCAACCTAACTGCACGAAGAGCGTGCCAAATCTGAAAAATCCAATACCATAAATGAATTACTAGTAATATAGTATTGCGGCGTTTTATTATGAACTAATTTGAGAGAAAAAGGTACGAGGTGTGTCAGCACTTATTCAGAATTATAGTACTAAAAACTGAAGTAAAAATCGTAAAGAAACTCAATCACATTTGTTGAAATTGTTGGAAATCCCAAGGAAACTTATCGTAAAATTCGGAGAATGCTAAGTGAAAAATTAAATAGAGGTTGCTCGGAAAAAGTAAACATGTTTAAGGAACAAAGTGGTTGAGGGGAGGATTACAAAAATTTGGTACGACGCATCACACAACTTTCCTTAGCTGCACAATAATTCGCTGGTTTTCATGGCTTTTGACATTGATTCAATTTATTATACACTCAGTTCATTTAAATTCGGTAAAACACTACTCCACGGTGGCAAAAAGCGGTAGCTCTTACGGTACGCAGCCGCCCTACTGAGCACCTAACTTTCCTAAGGAGCAGGTGCTCGGACCTCACTGCCCAAATACGGTCCCCATCGGGGTCAACCTGGAGGGCCTCGTCCTACACCCGTGTTCATCACTACCGGGTCGAGTTTGTTCCTGTGGTGCGGTATGCCGCAGCAACATGGTGGGTGACCTCTGGCCAGCTGGCGCTTACAGTCCAGCGGGACATCCTCCTGGCTGTCCTGCCGGCGTACCGCACCACACCCCACCTGGACCTCCAGATCCTAGCCAGCGTGCCCCCCTGGACCTGGTCCTTGAAATAGCGGTACTCCGGTCTTGTATCAAGCGGGACTGCCTGCCAGAGTACCATGGGCCACATTAGATACCGGAGCTCAGGTTAATTGCATAGCAATGCGTCAAATTGAAACTTTGAATTTGGTAAATTTGATAAGGAGCACGTCGTTAAGGAAGCTAACAGCTTATGGTGGTACTCCTTTACCTAATTCTGGTCAATGCACCCTTCCTTACACTATCAAGGGTCAGACGTACTACATTCCCTTCACTGTTATTGACAAAGATGTACCGACTATTTTAGGATTTCAAGCCTGTACAAACCTAGGTCTTATAAAACGAGTTTATGCTCTGAATAGTACTCACGATCAAACTATTAAAGACTACAATTGGCACTGTTGGCAAACTATTAACGAATACAGTTGGCTAAAGAAAGATTATAAATTAGTGTTTGAAGGTTTAGGTTGTTTACCTACCGAGTGTAAGTTAACTCTAAAACCTAACGCACAACCGGTCATAGATCCTCCAAGACGATTACCGTTTCGATTGTATAGTCGGGTGCAGGATGAATTAAAGAGAATGGAACATGATCGAGTCATAACCAAAGTCACGGAACCGACGGAACGGTTCCATGGTTGTAACGGAGCGTAAGTCTGGACCTCTCCGAATTTGTTTGAATCCGAGAAATTTAAACGCAAATTTAATGAGATCTCATTTCCAACTTCCAACGTTAGATGTAATAAGATCGCAACTAAACGGATCTTGTATTTTTCCAACCCTAGACGCCAGTTAGGGGTTTTGGAATGTCCCAATGGAACCAGAAACTTCTAAACTATCATCTTTCAATGCGCCATTTGGTCGATATAGGTTTTCACGTTTACCATTTGTTATATTCAGCATCGAAAAATACCAGTAAACCATACGAAACCATGACCTGACTACAATGAAACGACGACAACTAAATATTCTAGTCGACCGTAAGCGCCTATAGGCAATTGGCACGACGTAGCGAGTCGAGCGGGCGGGAGGTTTTGATGAAACGGAGGGAGGGAGTACAAACGACGAAACGTTTACTTTCGCTGTAGTTCCCGCGAGTTCTTTGGTTCACTATAATTACTGTTATTTCACTATACGCAGTTGTACACGGCTGATACTCATTCCATTCGACCCAGGATGTAAAAATACCTTGAAAACGATACGAAACACGGCGTATTTGCGATTAAACTGCGTTTTGTTAATTTTTTTAAACCATTTTTTGCCTATAACAACCATGGGCTTCGTCGGCCGAGATGCTGGGCACAATTAGATACCAAATCGGACTTTTGTGCAAAAGAACGGATTTTTTAGACCACATTAAAGGAAAAGTCTTGAAACGTAAAGTATCAAATTTTGAGGGGTGGTTGTAGAACATTTTCTCACCGAAAACACGGGGTTATTATTCAGAATGAATAATAAACCGAAAACAGCGCTAAAATTGCATTTTCGTCGAAATGTTTGGTAATTTATTGCGCTGCTCTTGTCATTTTCCCACGAATGGGAATGTTATGGTATTGTCATCTCATTAGGAGCTGCTCATACAAAATATTTAATCGAAATTGTTCCAGCTGTTTTTGTGATTAAAACAATTTAGTGTTTTAATCACCTTGATAACTTTAGTTAGTTCAGGGCGGATTTTGCTCATACCCTTATTTTGGCGTCCCAGGTTACGTGCGGGCTAGATATTAAGTTTGAGGTGATTTGGTCTCTCAATCGCATTCACAGACCTTTTTCCCAGGTAGTGTTTTTTGGGCTCAGTAACGTCTCAACGATCTCAAAAATTGTTTTTCCAATTACGTAACGGTTTTTTATTTGCTTCGTGTGGCTAAGAACAGTAAAAACTTTTTAGGCGGTCACCGTTGGTTAGCAGAATAATTAACAACTTTCTTAAATCAGTTCATCATATAGTTGCAATACATTGTTACTCTTACTTACGTCATTGTCGCCATGAAAGATACAGTACATAAAATATTTCCAACGTTGATGATAAAATTGCGACAAATCGAATTCGTTGAGTGACGTCATTTTTTTTTGTCAACAGGCACTTTCAAAGTTCAAAAAGTAAAGTTGCAGAACGAAGGATACAACCCTTCACAGATAGCAGACGCTCTGTACTTCTACGACCAAAAAGTCGGTTGCTACAAGAACCTCGATCAGACGCTATACGACGCTATTGTCACGAATCAAATCAAGTTATAATTTCGGTCAATGGGGTATAATGACGTATACTTAATAAGTTGTTAAATTGTAAAGAGAATAAACACGGTTTTTTATTACCACGCTTACATTAGTTATACTTGTCTGTTTCAATCAAATCCTGTAATTCGTGAACACACTTCCAATTTTGATAAAATTGCCAGAGGAGCTTTTTTTATGTATCCAGTTATGGACTATAACTTTACCTTCTGGTGGTGGGTTGTGTATGGTGATTCCTGACTTAACACCTAGATTACCAAGTAATTCCCAGCCACAATTAGCTCATCCCATGAAATTCCGTAATTCAAACTATTCTTCTTTCATTGAAAATATTGTTTTCCGTGTGATTCCAGAACTGTAAATTTGATTGTAGCAATGTTCAGCTCGTTCTCTCATTGGCCTTTCCGTCCATTCTTCTCCAGGCCCCATCTCGCACTATCCAGGGACAAACCACTAGTTGCGTGATCAAGGACTCTAATTCTCTGAAGATCTTGATGTTGTAGCCCCTCGAAGGAGTTTTTGGTCGCAAATTCACAGGCAGACAATATGGGTGTACTAATGTAAAGTCCACGCAGGACGTTGAAATCCGCTATGTTTCCTTGTAGGCACCGACTAAGTACGTTGTAGCACTTCTCTGATGTCAATCAGAGAAGCGTTTGACAATCCATGGTGGCCTGCGCTTCTCAATGAGCTTAAAGGTCGGAAAATTCCTCGTTACCTGTAATTGTTCGTCAGACGTTACCAGACAAATAGAACTGCTACGATGGATTGAGATATGTTTCTGTCGAGAACGATAAAGGAGTGGTGTTCATAGAGCTTGGTCCTTCGACCGCTACATTAGAACCTCTTCTATGAAGATCATCTCAGGAGCCTCATGGATACTGACTCCAAGCCATACGTCCATGTAAACGACCCGCGTTGTGCTGATCCATGCACAGTCGATCCACCAAATTGAGACAAATACCCATCATGTGATCTGAACCGTCATCCAATGTGCAGGTGGCTAAAGAAAATACCCAGCTCATTCTCTTAAAGGGAAAATTAGATAGCCATTTTGGCGACCTCTGGATCCTTATTGAGTAGCAAGTGAAGTATTTGAGGTTGGAGGTGGCGTTTCAGTTAAGGTTACGTTTTCCTCAAGGGCATTATTCTCACAAGGTTGTCATTACGAGAAATTAGCAAGGCCTCGGATGTGTGTTCCCGTGACACAATGGCTCCTGGTGTAATCAACAAAGACAATCAAAGAACAGCACTGGCCTAATCCCAGAGGGTGGATCACCAAGGCCTACAAAACACTAAAGCGTCACTGCAGACACTGGCCAGTTACCCATTGACTTGGCCATTGAGTTCACGGAGAATGAAAAGCGAGATCCCCACTGAATGCGAAACTCTGTATTGATTTCTCCGCTGAACAACAACTTTCCACGCTAGATGAATGGCAAGCTACGAGTAGATGGGAATCCTCGTCAAAGGGATGCGACACCAACGAGTTTCCTCCCAACATCCGTGAACGTTTTAGGCCACAGCTGTATACCACTGGACGAGCCAGTTCCAGCTTTAATGCGTGGCTCCACTTCTTTCCTCTCAAAGACTCCCCATTCTAAGCGTCTGGCGCCTCCAATGTGGAGGAAACATAAGACCGCGTGCTGCTCCACGATGTGTATTCCTACGATAGTGGGCGACGGTTGTTGGAAAAGCAGCCAAACCTTCCAGCTTTGACAGTTATGTTTACTGACTGAGCTGTTTCCCCAGTTAACGTATAAGGTTATGGGGAAAAGCGTGGCTACAGTTGATCTCTCTCTTTGAAACTTGCCTACCAGGTCTGGGTTCGGTAGATGGTGAGCGAGTGCTCGTGCTTCACGGCTTCGGACTGATAAATGTCTTATCAATGTTTGGGGGACAGTAATTTTTAAATATCAGACTCGCCAGTCCCGTAAAATATTGTCTTCTCTCTATCTTCAACGTTCAAGACCAATTTGTCCGTTTATTGCGACGGATTCCCACAACTGTCTGCGCAAGCGTTTGCTTTATCCTAGAATGTTGTGAAGTTTTACAGTTTAATACCCTGCCCAGACGAGAACATGTGATTCGTCTGTTGCATTCGAAATGCCATCGGTGTACCATTAACGCCGTCTGTTTTGTGCCCTTTTGATCTTTTCTCAACATGTTCGCTCGTTTCTCCTTCGCATTTCATCCAACCTCCGTTACCCATGGACTTTTTCATCATTCTGCAATACCCTTGTACCCATATTACAGTGCCATACATATTTCATATTCTATTACTCTTCATGCACGCCTAATCAAGGAAGTCTCTAATCGCGGCACGCGCGGACTTTCTGTACGCTTTTTCCATCTTGCCGGGTATTATCAAGTGACAAAGACGCATCAAGATGTAATAAGTTGAATGAGTGCAATAATTAAAGCGGTATAATCAAACAAATTTATTCAGTCGTGGAAATAAAAAATCCAATAATTAACAATCAGTACTGCAGATAAGTCAGTTGAGTGGATTTAAAGTCGATCCAATTTTTTCGAACCTGACCATGAGCGGTTCTTTGGGCAGAAGGGTCGCAGACATTGGGTTCCATGCCTTAAGATTATAGTTCTTAAGGCTCGGTTTCAAGTTGTACTTAAGAAGCAGTTTGGCAGCAGTCAATTTTATTTCACATTCCGCAAATCTTTTTCCTGGAATAGAAATTCGGCGCTAAGTTGAGCAACGTAACTTGCGGTAACGTATGAAATGCTAACAACACGAGTCCACGAACGCATTGGAGTTATATCAGTAGTAATTATAAGATCATACAAAAAGTTATTTTAGTTGAAATTTCGATTTGTAACATTTTTATTTCTTGGCGCGTAGATGCGAACGTACAACAATAAAACACACTTTAAAGAGATCGGTGGCACTATTACCGATGATGTTTATAAAATCAAATTGATGAAATAAATATTTTGTGCGACGCATCACACAACTTTTCCCCCCCTCTTGTTTCTTGTGGCTAAGTGCCACATAACCGGGAAAGAGGGCCAAACCATATGCTTTTCGTACGTCGTGTAAATGTGGCCATGGGTGGGCCAGACAAACGTAGACGAACAGCGATTTATCTCTGGGGCAGACAAAAAGTTAGGTCGGAGGGATCTAGGGCAAGGATCGAAAGGCAGTCCTTTGTTAGTGTCGGAACCGTTGTTTCCTCATATACGAAATGTACCTGTAAAATCTTAAATCTTGGGGGCATGTGCAACGACGAACCTCGTCCAGCGTCTTCAGTTTGCCCCGGTGCATCGTCATTTTTCGCTCCTCAGTCCCATCCCTCGATCCACACTCGGAGTGCTTCTATTTTCAACAGCATCAAAACCAGCCCGCGAAACACTTACTACGTAAGGAGTCAAATTTCGAACACAATCTGAAACCTCAAAATTAAATCCGGCGAAATGGCAAATTCCATGTTTTCAGCTCCACCGCTTTTCACGCTTCTGTTCACATTAGTTCTGCTTCTCCCGCTCTGCAGACTAGTAAATTGTTCACATGAACAGGATCCACTTGGGCCTTGCACGTCTTCACGGTCAAAAGTCTTTATTTTATTTAAAAAGTTCTTCATCACTAGTGAGCCTATAATTAAATTTAATAACTTCATTTTGTTATGCTTGGGAAAGAGCTTCTCATTTATTAATATCCTATTAATACTCTATTAATATTTGACCAACTTGTTTTTTTCCCTCAATTTTTAAGATCTGCACTTAAGTGTGAATGTTATCAACTGAAAAGTGGATTCTTGCTTTTTTCATAAATGACACACGACGGTGGGTTATGGATCCAGTTTAAAGCTAAGACTTACCGATGCAAGTTTTCGGTCCGCCTCCAAACGGCGTGAAGGCACCGCTGGGAATCGGGCTTTCAAATCTTTCAGGCTTAAACTGTTCGGGCTCCGGAAAGTACTCGGGGTCTACGTGAATGCTAAGAGAAGGGATAATTACGGAGGTTCCGGCTTCTATTTTGGTGCCATCTGGAAAGATGTAGTCTTTTATGCAGATCCTGAACTGGGTGGGTACTGTAGTGAGCAATCTCAATGATTCTGCAAAACGAGAAATGGCGTTTCAATAACGAAATAAGTCGGCGAAATTAGACCAAATATTAAATTTACACGGTAAGCTTCATTCAGAAAGAATGGTTCTTCAGAACCAATTTGACGCATCTCTTTCGACGTGAGACCATTCGTTTTGCAATCAATGCAATTGGAAGATTGCCAAGGGAACGTTTTACGTCAGCGGGAGAAAAAATGTCTTTTATATGCAGAGAACATATTTTTAGTTCAACATGTGTATACGGAAATGCTTCAGCAGAAAATAATGCAGTTACTAGTCGGCTCAGGATTTTCATGGAAACCGCCCTAGCCGATTTCAAGGGAAAAACAATTAGTCAAACTTCGGCAAATATATTTTTGGCGTACACCTCCGTTCGACGGATAGTTACAGAAATAATTATGTTGAACGAAACGTGGGCCTTTTTGAAAATTCTTATAAAAACGATAATTTGACGTTGGGCAAATTCATTTTCCGATGTATTCTTCGTCACGACAATAGTTACGAGGAATGAAATGTGAGTATAGGTTGCTAAACGACACTACAAGGTGATTAATTGCGCTATGCAGTTACTGCGGAAATTTCAAAAAATCTAAAACAAATTATTCAAGCTATTTAAAACCTTTTGAGAACAACACGAAAACCACTAAAGTTAACGTACCTGTTAGGTGAGTCCGTCTCCTCTGGCTTGTGAGTTACTGTGGGCAAGCGCTTTCGATGTAAAGACATCATCGTCTGGCCGTTTAGTCAGTACTGGAGTCAGTCAGTTGGTCGTGGTCTTTATATACAGCGCTTGCCCACAGTAACTCACAAGCCAGAGGAGACGGACTCACCTAACAGGTACGTTAACTTTAGTATTTGCCTACTGGCGGACACAACCCAATTTCTTTAATACCTAACACGAAAACCCATAGGATGTATTGATCTTAACTCCAAATGTTGTTTTCTAAGAAACGAGTTTGATAAGATTTTTTGCATTCAGAGTACCAAAAAACTCTGCCCGGTAACATACACTTTCATCTGTGGGAAACTAAAGAGAGAAGTACGCTAAATAATAAAACTTTTTGATACCTTTATCGTGGGGTTTCTGTTATAAATCTCTCATTTCTCAGTATTGTGCTCTCACGAATCGTCGTGTCCAATATGCCTCGCGTAGGGAGTTTGATAAAGAATAGAAAACAACTCAGAATTACGAAATGTTGGAAGTCGAAGTACTTGCCCTTCACTGGTCCTTACCGTTTATGCAATTTTGAAGGTACGTCAGTTGACCAACGGAGTCGTAAGTTAGTTCCCCTCCAGTTGATTTTATTGCTTCCTTGACTTCCTGCCTGGCTTTCTCTTGGCATTCCGGGTTACAGGAGAGAAAGAAGATTGTGGAATTTAGTGTTGTTGCAGTCGTTTCAAAACCAGCGAGGAAGAAGACGAAAAGTTGTGCTGTCAGAAGATTGTCATCGATCGCTGATGGGGAAAAAAATCACGATGTAGTTTCAGAATTATAAACTTTTACAACCGCACTAACAAATGTGACACATACCAAATCTAAATGCACAGGGACTCCCCCCTCCGCCCGCCAACTCCTCGGGTGGCGTTTTTTGGAGCAGCTTTTACCAGGCGCTGTTCGAAATGTGAGGAGAGGCAGAGGATGCACATTTTCCAGGCAACAATCTTCATATATACTTCGCCTACCCTTTACAGAGAGTTGGACAGCGGGCGTGCTCCTAATTCAAAGTGTCAGATAGAATTTGGTGTTGGTGTCCAAATAAAGACAGGATAAAGACAGATAAAGCAAAGGAAACTATCAACCAATTTTTTGTGCGTATAAAATCCACTCTTACTTCATTTCCTGTACGTATGTGTAACTTCCAAAATATTTTGAATTTCAATGCATTCTTAAGTGGAATTTACAATACATTCACGTAAGCTACTCGTATAATGAAATTAGGATCGGCCAAGAGAACGCAGCCTCCAGTTGTCATTGCAACTTAACTGCATCCTCTTCAATCATTCCGCACCCTATTTGAAATACATTACCATTCACCCTGACTACTTACTAATAGGTTCGTCGGCTGGCTGCAATTTTTTGAGGTCGCTACCGTTTACCGGTTCTTCTGAAAATGTATCGTCCGGCCTGACGTGACCTTTTTCTCGTAATTCAAGGAGAAGTTGGACGAAATCATTGCGAGAATAACCAGTCTTCAACCGATGTTGAAACGATTGTTGAACGACATTCGTAAAGAAGGTTGTGATCTCAGGTTTCATGGTCTTCATCTGAAACAAGCAGATAATTTCAACTGCTGTAACCGCTGACTTCTCAACACGAAACTATCGAATCTCTGTCGTTGCAATATTATTTAAGGCACTTGGACATCGTATAAAAATGTTTAGTAAGACGACAGTATTCAGTGAACAACACTTAATGATTTAGTTAGACTTAGTTTAAAACTGAAGGTCACTGCTACTTTGGAATTGTATCGCCCCGTGCCGATTTAAGGCTCCTTTGTAGTCCCACCGCAGTGAAATAATGCGATGGACTGTGTGATGAAAATGATAATGGATGCTGACTCAAGGTGTAGTTTTTGCAAATCAGCGGGATGCTCTAACGATTAAATCCTTTGGTACCGAAGTACATAACTAGAATATGGCAATAATACGTATTGTAGTAACAACTGATTGCAGCTAAAAATGGACGCCTTGCTGAATGTATGGAAGTAAAAGGATGTGTGGAGCTTAGTAAGGATTTATCGTGTAGCTCCCAAACAGGCTAAACAGTGTTCTTACAGCAGTCAAGGAGTAAGAACAGGCTGAAGAGGTAAGTTAGGGTTACACCAAAGGTGTAAATGCTTCTCTAGGCTAGGCGTACTGTTCTGAAGCCTCTCGAAGTCGCGAAGGGGAACTGTCTTCCCCACAACTCATCGCTGTTCCGTTTGTGAATGATGAAAGATCTACCCACTGAGATGTAGGGCTCTTCATAATCTAATCAGATTCTGAGGTTTTTAGTAGCTGGTTTGGCTTAAACGATTCACTAATTTGAGGAGGAGGATTCTAAAAACGGAAACCCACTTTAATTAAAGTCATCAAATTTCTCAGTCTCAGCTTTGCAGTTTTTTGCAACGTTGGGTAGAAAGCGCGTTCATGACAGTAACGTATTAAGTCATAAGTAATAGTTAATAAATAATCTTGAAGCTATAACTTACTCTAAACGCTGAGAGTACACCAGGTAACATAAAACGGGCTAAGAAAAACAATCCTGCCCAACTCTTAGGATCGAAAAACATTAGTCCAAACTTCTTGAAGTTGTCATCAGGTTCTCCCATAGCGTTGCTATCGATTCCAAATGCGCATGAACCTGTCGAGACAATAATTAAACTTGTAGGCAATCGTAGTAAAGGCTCATTGTCTTTTTGAAAGCGTCCCCCCCTCCCCTCATTCGAGAGTGTACAGCTAGTTCGAGTGGATAGTTCCAAAGAGAGTACCTGCGTCTCCTTTTGTGAAAATTGTGCGGTGTTGTGGTTAATCAAAGGTTTGTCAGGAGCAGTTTGCCAAACCATAGTCTTTTTGAGAGCAGACCCACTTTGTCGCTGAGCCACACATGGGCCCATTGTGACGAAACTATAGTTAGGCGGTTTGCCTGAGTTCTAAGTTGCAATGCAGAGCTCGCCATGGGTTGAGGAGCTATCTATCGAAGATATGACCTCACAATATTGGCGATTTAGCTCGACGTTTTCTGCAAAACGGCGTTCCAGAGCTTCAAAACGCTGTACGGCCATGCGGAATGACTTCCCCAACAACTTAGGAGACATACGAAAAGGCAATGCCACAATGTACCGGCCTTTGTCGTCCCTCTGCATGGTCCCCACAAAGATTTGCTCGCACTTGTCATCATCCGGAGTGCAAGCAGGGCTTGAAGGAACCTCCTCAAGGAGCCAACATTCGATGGCCATAATTCTGCACCAATCAAAAGATTAATTGGACCTGGAATGTCAAAGTGTGGGTCCGCCAAATCTAAACAGACGATATGGGAGGCTGTTAAATCCACCAGCCCCGATGGCAAGTTGTCAGTTAAATCGTCTTTACAGGGACGGCTGTATGACAAGATACTAGGCTGGACGTGGCTGTAGTTAATGGGGAATCCATAGTTAACTGAGGAGGGGGAACCGGACCTCACTGGTGGATTAACAACAGGAGCAAAAAATAAATGAGGTAGTTCGTTATGGGACCCTTGACACTGGCCACAGGTTGTCCTGGAACTGCATGATTTGGAGAAGTGTCCCCCCAGACATCGATAACATCTTTTGGATCCTTTTATGAACGCAAATCTATGCTTAGGCTCCATTTTTAGGAAAGTCGGGCACTTCTCAAGAGAGTGAGAAGTAAGGGTTTTACAACTTGGACAGGTAAATTCGAATTTTGACATTTTTGAATTTTAAGGAATGTTGGGCTGTTGAACAATGAACGCTTGCGATGCTTTCGCAGTACACCCAAATTTGATTGAGCCACTAACATTTTTTCGGGAACGTGCCAGGATTTTGGTTTGGGCTCGAACAAATTTCACCAACTGGCCAAACCTAGGGATCGCTTCCTCACGATACGTCATGTCGAACTGTTTCACTGTTTCCAAGACAAGCTTTTTTATAGAGAAATGTACTAAAACGAAATCAAATAAATCCTCAATCTCCAATTCACGGAGTGCTGCAGTTGCTCCGACAAATTCCTCTAAAAATAAATTAAGACCCTTTTCTGACTTTTGTGCTATCGATTTGTAGTTGAATAGTTTGTCCAAATAATAGTGCCCCATCCCTCTATTACCTTCAAATCGATTTTTCAAAGTTGCGAAAATTAACCGGTAATTAGTTTCAGTAGGAGGGATTCCAGCTACTATGCTTTTGGCACTACCCTTAAGATGTGATGTCAAATAGGTGACCTTCTGAAGGTCAGAAAAACTATGGTTCCCATCAATTAATTATAAAAATTGTTGGTAAAAGGAAGTCCAACTCTCAGGCGAACCGTCAAAATCTATTATTTTTAACGGCTCCAATTTTACTTTACTGATTATTTGATCAGACTGAGTAGTATTCAAGGAAACACGTGAATTTATATTTATCTGTTGGGGTTGCAATGAATTGACAACAACCTTGACCTCATCAGCAAGCCGTTGAAAGGTATTTAAATCTGCTAATGTTGGAGTGTAGTTAGGATCTAAATCCAACTTGACCTCTTGCAATTCGATTACCGCTTCTTCATACAAGCGAATTAAATTATCAATATCTGACGCTCTCATTAGAAAAAGTGATTTATCGTCGGGAGAGACTGTTAGGTAAGGAGTGAATCTCCGCTATACGATCACGGAGTTGCGTGATTTTCGCTACGAGAATCTTGGAACGTACATTTCCAGTCATAGTGAGTGCCAAAGTAAACAATTTATATGTGCTTTTAGAAACGACCGCAAAACAATTTATTATATGAAACGATATTTAATGCCGAACAAAACGGGTACGAACAACGCCTCCAGGTACAAAACGGGTCTTCCAAATCGAAGAAGAACGAGATAATATCAGAGCGACAAACAGATCATTATTAAAATCGTTATTTGAAACGTTCAACGAGCTCGTCAATACGGAACGTTCAAATACGAATAGGGTTTTTGCGCTCAGACTCCCGTCTTTCCTGTTCAAACTCGTGGCCGTAACCAGACGCAACGAGGAATCCCTCGCCCTACCGATCCCAATCCAAGCCGCCAATGCTATTAAAAAATCGCCTAAAATCGCGATACAAGTCGGTTGCCTTCCAAAGAGAACGAAACGCTTGAACTAGTTCCAGACGATTCAGTTTCGGCAACGAAACTCGGATTTCGAATAATCACGATCTTGATTATCCAAGAATTAAAGGTGTTTTACTCACCAACAATTCTGTCCGGAGATCCCAATGTGAACTTTAAATGCTAATCAAACGTAATTTAGAGATATTACCTTCGTGCTGCGGAGGTGTCGAATTTTAAGGGGCTAAAAAGGGGAGCAAAAAGGAACCGGCCGGTATATAGGAAGGACGGAAGAGGTGAATGATGAGGACAGGAGGCAATCACTCGATTTGTGAGCCTACAAAGGATATTATTGGAAACAACAAGTACTAAAACACGAGTCAATGAGACGCTTGATCTCTCTCTCTGCGATCCGAAGCAAGAATGAGGAGCAGGCGGCGGCAAGGAAAGAGAAGGCGTGAAGGGAGGCACGAATCGTCAAGCTTCTGCCTAATTGAGAGGAACAAAGGCGCCACGACACCTTCACTATCTAACGTGTTAGGTTGGTCCTGGTTCCCTAGATCCCTTCTGCAACTGACTACCCTGCAGCTGCTGCTCTGGTCCCGTGGCCAGGACTGCACTGTAGCACCGCCTTTTCGTAGTGGTGGAGCTTTATTACTACAGCTGCTTAGTGAGCAAGACAGTGTACCCATAACAGTCGCCCAAATGTATATTACTTCATCGTCGTCCACTCGAACAGGTTCCACTTTGCCAGTCGAATCAGATCTCCACTCGTGGATGTCGTTGGATCTCCTACTGTCTGCTAACTGATGAACACTGATAGACGTCGCAATGGAAATGGTTACATTGTAAATAAACTGGTAATCTGTAGAGTCGAGTTTTAAATAAGAGGAACTCACATGCCACACTCACTTGGCAGATTTTGTTTTGCAGTTTCCGAATAAAATGTACTCACTGATTACGTCAATCGTCAGACGGTAGAATGCATCTCTCATATCAACGTCTTCATTTAAAGCGACGGCCTCTTCGAAATATTTATCTACGAACTTGTCACTACAAGTTTTCATTTGTCCAAACATCCATTTCAACTTCCCAGATGTGAATATGGGGGAGAGTTTAGCTCGCATGAACCTGGAAGGCAGATATCATTGAGATAATCATGTGATAAATGGCATGTGTCAGCAAATGATCTCAAAATGAATGATCACCACACTCACAGAATGTCATCAACTAGTATTGGCGACGCATATATTTCTCCATGAGTGTCCCTTTGACAGTTTATACACATATAACAGCCAAAATGAGTCAAAAATAGCTTTAAAAAACAGTTTTCGCAATTTCTAGGGTAACTGTTTAGCTGAATTTGTTCAATCTGTCTTCCCGCAACTGATATCCTCATTTTTTACTTCACAATTATTTCTGTATATATTCGTTGGAAGGAGATATAATCCACGATAGATCGAAAAATGAAATTTGTCGGTCATTAAATAATCAGATGTCGATTATGGTAGAAGTTATGGAGTACTTTCAGCTAACTGGTACCTACATTTTGTTCTCCTTGAATGTTTCTGTAGGAATGCGTCGAACGATACGCAGATCGTTTAATATTTATTAAAGTAGGTCATGGATGCATTTATAATACAAAAACCTTTCAAGTCAATTGGTCATTAATCGCTGGCTCTTTTTGAAAATAGCATTCACTAGATCCCCCCCCCTCTTCTAACAGGTGTGCATGGCTTGTACAGTCCTAATAACAAAAACTCCCTCTTATAAAATCTGATAAAATCGCACGTTCGGCGTACTTAACAACAGCTGTTAGCCGCTTTTAAACACAATACAGTTGATTGCTGCTATACAATAGCAGGTACTTGTAAAGTTATTTTCAATTGGCTGCTACAGAACTGTTTTTTCTTTTTTTTTTTTCAGACAGAATGGTCAAGCAATAGTTCGCGGACAACTACTAGTGCCTTTATCATGGTAGGCAGAGGACTCCACTTAACGTAGGCTGAGCTGAGGAGAGTAGCGATGCGTAGCCCCAATTTTATTTAGCTACAAATAAATCCTAAGACCCTCGCCTCCTCATGTTGACCCTCAAGAAAAATAAATGGAGCTCACACCCATATTCAAATCTTTTACTCTCTTGCGACAAACTATTTAAATTAAGGTCAAATCAAAATATGGCACGAAGTTAGTAACAACCTAGCACTAGCGAAAGTTAGAAATAGAACTTAGCTCTCAATAATGCTAACTATTTGCGATACTTCGCTTACGTTGTAAGCCTTTCAATAGAATTGCATTTTACAACACTCACTTCCACTTTTTGGCCCGCAAGAAAAATAAATGACCGTCCAACGGGTTTCTTTTTTCGTCCACGAAGAAACCTCTGTCGACGAAGTGAGAGAAATCTGCTGCGAGTACTTTAGACACATATTCGGGATCTTTGACCATCAGTATGGGCTTCAGGAAGAAGTAGAAACCGCCCATTTTATGACCCTTTAATTTGTGGTAGATGACGTCCCATGATTCAGCTACAACAAGAAGAAAGAAAATTACTCAAACTTCCAGCACTTCTTATGCAATGCAATGGAGGTTTGTGTTCACTGTTCTGGAATGATTGATTAAAAACTGTGAAAAACTTCTACTCGTAGTTCAGGAAGTCGCAGGTGTTGTGAATTCTAGAATTCCTAGAGTTACTCCTAATTATCTTACTGACGATATTACGGCTCATTGGAATACCAGCGCGATTTCTGGTTGGACACTAGTTTTGAGACGAATTTATAAGAAAAACATCGCCATTATGTTCGTCGTTCTGGAAATTGAATACGAAATTTCAGAAATGGTAATAAATGAAATGGTGGTCGTTCCCGGAGAAGCCCCTGTATATCTTATAAGCGCAATTAAACTATTATAATTATACTATAGATACTTAATTAAAAAATACCTTTTCAATTTTTCTGGTAAGAGATTCTAGTAACATTTGAGTGGAGTTTGTAAGGGAAACGCGGCGCTAAAATCGATTTTTATCGAAATTTATTGTGTCGCTCTCATTATTATTTTTCCACAAATGAAAATTTTAGATATTATTGTGTCGTCTGAAGTTATTTATGTAAAAAATGTAATCAAATTCATTATAGCCATTTATGAGAAAAAAATTAGCGTTATGATAACTATAATTAGTTTGACGGCTTTTGCTCATACTTTTATTTTGGAGTCCCGTTGTAAACTGAGAGCCAGATATAAATTTGGAGGAGCTAATTTTTTGAATCGTTTTCTCTCAATCACGCACAGAAACCCATAAACCGAGAGGGTCTGAGGAGAACTCAATTTTTACTTTCCTTGCTCTACGAAGTAGAAAGGAAAGTTATGTAATCGGCTGAAAAAAAAATTTTGAGTTCTCTTCAGATCTTTACGTTTCAGACCCCCCTGAGTTTTTACATCCAATTTCCGAGTTCTTTGAGCCAAGGCAAATAAAAACACACGGTTTTTTTTGTGAAACGGTGCAGGCAATACCACCTGCACCACCCCCAGGCCCCACGGCACTGGTCTCACTTGGTGTTACAGTTGGAGTTGGTTACAGTTCACAGAAGGCACGGGCGGAAAACCACGCAGTCGGCTCTATCTACCACAATGGAGGATCTAGCAAGAAGTATGCAAGGGGAGATCTTAAAAAACGAGCACACGTGAGCAGGCAATGCCACACAGCAGGCATGTCCAGCCTTCGCTATATCTTCTCCCTTGCTAAGAAAAAGAAAGTACTCTCAGATCATGGCCCCTCTGCACCACCCCCAGGCACCACGCCACCTATGCGCCCCCACCACCCCCGCACAAAGCGGAGGATATCCGCAAGTTCTGCATTTGCCACCTCCTCGGGCTGAAGGAAGGGCCTCCGCAACACAGAACGGCGCGATGCCGCGAGTCCATCGCATACGCACAGCACATTCTCTGCCGTCTCAAGCCCTACCTCGCAGAACCTGCATACCTGTACCTCGCACTTGCCAATATTTGCAAGGTGGTACCTCAGCGAAACAGGCCACATATGATCCTCATATCCTTCCTCCCCAGTGCAAGCACCTCCTTGGACCTCTCTCTGGAGAGCCGGATGAAGAGTTTTGACTGTTTAAGGCCGGGTAGCCCCTGCCAATGAGCAGCCCTGCACCTGTCTTCCCATTTGTCAACCTCTCTACGTAGGTGGCTCCTGGTAGTCCCAACAAAGGGCTCAGGGCCAATAGGGATCTGCTCTGATCCCTTCTTAGCCAACCTATCAGCCCGTTCGTTTCCCTCCACACCCTGATGCCCTGGCACCCAACACAGTGTTACACTGTTGTCCTCTGCCAAGGCCTTCAGGCCAGTTACACACACGACAGTTGAAACACACGTTACATCATTGTTAGAAAGTAAACGAATTTAATGAAAACTCCATTCGCTCTTAAAAAACTATTATTGAAGTGTAAACAGTGTGTTCAAAGCCAACGATCACATTTTAGCGTGGAAAATGAATTGAGAAGAGACCGACGTCGTTAATCCTGCGTTTACGTGCTATTTTGGTCATGATCTAATGATTTTTGAGTTCCAACAGAATGACATGGGGAAATTAGAGCTCTTTAGAGCCTCTTGCTCTCCAAAAATTTACTCCTCGACTCTTATCCACCTAACTAGCCCAAATGATACTCCCAAGTCGGTTCTCACACCCAGTAACTGCCCACTTTAGCTCTTTCGTCAGCTGGACTATTTTGTGAATTGAGGAAAACCGTCGACCAAACTTCCCATCTCCTTCTGGTGGTGTGAGAATCCTCGAAACACTGTCAGGACTCCAATTTTTGAACCTGCCTCGCGTGTTGGACAATCTTTACCCTCATTTTGCCTTCATCACGCGAAATAATGATTTTCCAAAGATTATTAGAAAGTAGAAGTATTAGAAACACGAGACGACAGAACTAAATGTGTTGTCAATTAAGAGAATTATTATTTCTACTAATTTTCTGCTCTTTTAAATCACATTAGGCTATTTCAAAGGGTAAGACGTTTTTCAAGCACTAGGTTCTTGGTTTATAGCCATCGTGACTTCAGGAGTCCAAAATTGTCATATTATACTGGAACGGAATCTCTCAACATTTGAAATCGGTTTATGAGGCTTTATTTCTCTAGCTATCCTTTCATCAATAACACGTATACTTTTTTTTTAATGATTTGATGATAACCCGAGACTTCTAAACATTCGTTGAGATTTCTTTCTCGGCGTGGCTTCACGATGCTTTTTTTCAAGCATAATCCGTCCATTTCCCAAGTGCTTTCACTCATTACTAATAATTTTGCTTCACTAGGTTGTACATTTTATGTAATTAGCTAACAATTTCCAACGAAATTGAGAATTATGTTTCTCAACGCAAGAACTTTTACTGGATTATTTGTCAATTTTACTGCACTCCCCACACAATTTTTCCCCTTTTTCCTAGCAGCAACGAACTTTAATCCATTCTCGAACGAGAGGAAGTTAAAACAAATCTCACTATCCACATACGTTCGCATAACAAAGTACTTTTATGTGTGGCCTGCACATCACCGTGACAAGCCAAAATAGGGGTATGAGTGCTATGGGATCAAAACAAACTGGAGTTACGATCACTGTGATCAAAACGGTAAGCACTTTTAAATTCCTTGGCACTACGAAGCACACAAGCAACAGCTCTCTACCATGCGACTGGCTGAATGACAATCTGCCGTATCTCCACATGTTTGGGCTCGGAGGATGTTGAAGCCCGTTTTCTCGCACGTTAGCGAAACTGCAACCTCCAAGACGTTCATAAACGACTGGTATAACTTCGTAATGAGTGTTAAAGAATAGTCATTATGATGTTGCGAAATAGAACTGCTTTAACCTTTTCATAGAATGAAAACTTGCGGAGCTAGAACACTGGGCGTTAGGGAGTCCTCGTTAAAGGGACGTAACACGCACGAGTTAGTCGCTAACATCCGTTAACGTCATAGGAGAGAATGGGTTGAGCCAGACCTTCGGACGAACCAGTTCCTTACGGGACAAGGCGATTTCAATAAGCGCCTCTTCTTATTTTCATCGAAGTCTCTTCATCCTGCACATCATGTACCTCTAGTGTTGGAAGAATTGGCTAACATTCCTGCTTTAACTGCTACTATGCAAGTTTATAACCGTTTCACTCAGGAGCCCTTGAAACGTAAAGATGTGAAGGAAATACAAAAAATAAAAATTCAGCCGATTACATAACTTTTTTTTCAACTACCTACTAAAAACGGAAAGTAAAAACGTGGTGACAGTTTATAACTCCCGTTGAAATCGTCACCAGTGAGATGAAAGTTTTCCCACCGTTAAAAACAGAATGGAAAATATATTTGATTAGCTGCTAGAGTAAAGAAAATCGCTGAATGGCCGTGGGGCTAAGGAAAAATGTGTGTTTATGCAGCAAAGTAAAGACATAAAATGTCAAAAAAATAATCGTAACCCTGGTGGGACTCGTATCTCTGGTTTAGGAGACCGATGCCTTCTCCATTAGCCCACAGAGGATGCGCTTGCAACTCGGGTTGAAAAATTTTATGTTTATTTAATGTTTTATTAAAAAAGTTTATGTAGCAAATTAAAAACATAAAATGTCAATACACTCTATTTCTGTGATAGAGATAAATCGGCTATACCAAAGTAAATAGTTAGCATGCAAAAAATGAGGATATGAGCAACATCAGTCCTTAACCAACTATGGTTATCGTAGTGATCAAAATATTTCTTTTTTCTGAAAAACAACTCCAACGCCTTCAATAAAAATTTTCGTCTGTACAGCCCCAAACAACCCAAAAGTACAATGAAATTCTCATTTGCGAGAAAAATGCCAAGAGGAACGCAACAAGTTATCATCAATTTCAAATAAATGATGTGGAGCACTAAATGAAATGAAAATCAACATTCACATTCAAACCTCATCATTTTCCTCAGCTCCACGTCTATCTGGTAGTTTTCTCACGCTAGTCATTAATATAATCTGTCGTTCACTCAGTTTATACGAACGTCCTACGACTTGGTTCAACGTTTTATATAAACTGATGCCGCTTAAGGTTCTGCAATTCATTGGGTAGCTATTACTTATGACACGAGCTGTATTGAGTGAGTATGACGAGAGCTGCACGACAGATTATCGATCGATTTTAGCGCATTTTTTTCCTTATAAATTCCACTCCTATGATTATTCGGAGCAACCCCAGAAAACTCCGAGGTTCAGACGGTCGTTTCATCTACCATCGTTTCTTACAGTTTTTACCCGTTAATTCCGGAATAGCTGACACGATCCTTTTATTAAAAATCTAGTTGACAACCTCATAAATCTCCTGTGCACTAATTACTCTGTAGGAGAAATTCGATAAATTTCAAAACAATGAGCCCCACTAGTTTCTACGTAGAACTTTGTTATAAACTGAGTAAAAACATAGTTGATCAGTTGTTGCTGAATGCGAGTGGTGCTAAGGGAAATTGTACGATGGTCACACCAGACATTTTTTTCTGAAAAAGAACTTGTATCAATACATTTTTGGAAGTTGTGTTGAATGTACCGTAGTAAAAAACATTACCGCCGAAATGTTGTTTAATTTATCGCCGCTCTCGTCACTTTGCCACGTTGGTTGTTTGTAACTGTCCGCACAGTAACTTTAATCAGTATCGTTATGGCCGTTCTGGAGCAGAAAAAAATGTTGGATCGAACAGCTCATAACCTTTTTTTCTCGTTCCACGTTGATGCGTGTGATGAGTATCAATTTAAGGTGGTCCGCTTCACAATCCTTCGGTCAATCACGTTCAAAGACAACTCACTGACGCACTGACTTGTTTCCTCAAAGGGCCTGAACGTATGTGGTAGCGAGGAAAGTAGTGCGTATTAAAATAGTGTGATATTCTGTACTCAGAAGTTACCACTTCGGGCTAATGAAATAAAAATATCTGGTACGTAGCGACACTCAACTTTCCTTAGCTCTACGTCAGTTCACTTGTGTTCATGGCTTATCCTACTAACTCCATTTATTTTTTACTATGTTCATTTGAAACTTTCGTTCATTTATCACAGCTCTAATTTTCCCACTAACGGACATTTCATGCTATAGTTGCCTTGTATGGAGCTGTCCATATCAAAAATGTAATCAAAATCGTTAAAGCCGTTTTTGAGAAAAACAATATTTGGTGTTTTGATTACAATGATAACTGCAGTTAGTTTTGGATGGATTTCGCCCACACCCTTATTTTGGTGTCCCATAATGACCTGTGGGCTAGATATCAAGTTTGAGCTGATTTGGGTCAGCCATTTTCTATAATAATCCTTCACGGATACACAGACCATTTCCGAAATAGTGTTTTTCGGACTTCGTGGCACTATGCCTGTAGCAACCGCTTCATCAATTAGTCTTGGTTTACTCATTTACCCGTTCAGAATTTTAACGGTATTGAATTCGCGTATGTGGAAACGTGCAAAAATCTGATTCAATAACTTTCATTTTAATTCAAGAGCAATATCCTACTGTTTCGCGCCCTTCGCCGCTGTGAAGTTGTGCTGTCGTTTAGTCACCGCTACGTCCACTCGTTTACGATAGACAACTTACAACCTGGAGTCGTGGCCAGTCACAAGAGAGATTTATTAATGGGTAGGGCACTTGAAACTGAGATAATTAGTTAACCGATTAGGAATATTGGATCGTGTCCGACTGAATGGAGTACAAATCATGGAAAATGTAAATGCATGCTCTTAATTTCAACGTTCTTCTGTATGATTTGAAAACTACTGGCTCTAAGTTGGTATAATATTCATCATTTACTACCCTACAGTGCATATGTTGTTTGTCAATAACCATTATTTTAAAAAAGACAACCGTAGGTAGCCTAAACCCAACTCCTAACACAATACGCATCTCATGCTCTTTTGGTTTGCTCCCCTTTCCCCAAAAACCACCAATTAATTCCTCCTGGAACCCCCTTTTTTGAAAGAAAAAAAACACCCCCCCCTCCCAAAACCATCTCTCCTGTTCGTTCGAAGCTCCCTTCTCTTCCCCAGAGAGCCATTGATGACTTTACGCTTAACATCTAGTACAATTCTTGATGTGCTGTGGTTTATAGCGAGCTAGCAAGAATACAAGTGAGAAGAATATAACTGTAAGTTCAAACCGTTATATTAATTTACTTGATACTCTTCGCATAATTTAGTTTCAATTTTAGCTCATGGTTTTTGCTTTTCTATCTGTTGAAGGGCATGTTTATGAAGGAACAATAAAACCTCGAAACGCATAACTCAATGATCTACCTAACTGAGTGCCTTTTAGCTCTCTATACCCACACTTTGTTTCCCGCAATTATTTCTGTGACTATCTGCTGAACGGAAGGATAAGTCAAGTTACATCGGTTTATACAGTTATCTCAAAAACTGATGGGACGACTAATCAAACATACAGAGTATTGTCGACAAAATAACAAGGTACTTTTACCTAACAATTAATATTCATTCAGTGAGTGTTTTTGTTGAAATGAGAAGGGACGAAACTACAGCACGTAGCAGGTATGTAGCATATCATCGAATTTAGGGAGGTAGTGAAAAATTGTTGGATGCTTCGCACTAAATATTTGCCGTCACAGTGGACATCACGATTTGAGCAGAACTGTATCGTAAAAACTTACTCCCGGATTAACTTACCAAAATGACGCTGAAAGAGAGAGCCTTTGATGTCGCTGCCGATGGGCCAAGTAGATGGCACGTACGGAATATTTCTGTCACTGAAAAAGTTTGCGAGTTTTCGAAGCTTGTAGAAGATAAGAACGGCAACAACGGCAAATGCTGCCGTCACATACACACCGATCTCCATCGGAACAAGATTGAGTGGCAGTTTGGAGGAGTTACTCGTTTTATATCTCGCTGCGATAATGGCGGCAGAGGAGGGACGTGAAACAACTGCCTGCTGCAGAACAACCTATACAACCCCCCTGACGTGGGTGTGGCACGTTCCGTGCAAATATCAAGAAAGTGGCTGTACAAATCCAACAGCCCCCGAGTTTTGTGTGTGTGTGTGTGTGTGTGTGTGTGTGTGTGTGTGTGAGAGAGAGAGAGAGAGAGAGAGAGAGAGAGAGAGAGAGAGAATGAATGAATGGTTTATTTAACAACCAGGGAGAATTAGGGCCATTAGGCCCTCTCTTCCATTCTCCCTGGAAAACAAACATAACTGCATTTCCTCGAAACTCCTCAGCTTTTTGCTCATATAAACATTATTTTCTTATAAACATATGTTGTGTGCTCGCAGGCTCGCTTACAATGTGCGAAACAACCGTTAATTCATTAACACATTCATACCAGATAAATTGCATTCGTGCAAAATAAATTGCTTTCACTCCAAATAAATAACTAACACTCACAGTCACACACCATTCATACCAGCTGGTTGAGGTGGGTGAAAAACTCCAGGCAGCCTCGAGCCCACCCTCCTACGGACCTCCTCTGAACTCGACATGCAGAGCGTTGGACAGTGGAGGTCCTGAGATGGTCCCTAAAAATTAATAGAAAGGCAAAACAACTCATAGTAACATATAAATCAATAAAAAATAAAACAATTCGGAAACAACATAAAAAATAAAATCACTGAGCCCCAGCCTAATCCTATCACCGCCTCCCCGAACTGGCCGGGGCCACCCACTCACTCGCCTGTCCTTTCATACCGTACCCTGAAACACAGACATAATCTTAGATGGTAAGAAGAGTGAGTACTCATTTTCCTCCCCTTCTTAGTCTAAGGCCTTTACACACTATACATACAAAAACTTAATACTTAGGAAAACTACAAATACCATCACTAGACAATTGCAATACTGAGGAAAGCTAACAATAAAGTACATTTAACATTTACAACACTTCTCCATCAACATCATTTTGGGCGAGTAGGTGTTTCCGAAACTTGTCTCTGAATACCTCTGTTTTTAGTCGTAAATCAAACAATTCCCTATATTTATTGTACAAACGTGCTCCTTGAACGGCAAACGATCGGTTATATAAACAGGTTCTATGCAACGGAATCTGCAACAAATCTCCCACGTTCCTTGTGATCTCTGAATGCACATCTCTCATATAGACAAAACTCCTACTCAGGTATTCTGGTTTCCTGAATTCCAATATTTTGAAAACCATTACAGCGATTGCCAGCTTTTTCTTTTCTTTTATGGTGAGCCAGCCTATAAACAGGTGTGACATGTTCATCAACACGAAGTCTAAAAATAAAGCGAACTGCTGCGTTTTGCGCTTTCTGGAGTCTTCTGATGTGCTCACCATTCAAATCACACATGGACACTGTCGCATAATCTAAGATCGGGAAGATCAGCGATTGCACAACCTGCTGTCGAACTCGCGTCGGGAAGTCAATTGCAATCCTACGCAACCGGTACACGCCTGAAAACACCCCCTTACACATGTTTGTAACCTGCAGATCCCAGGATAGTACATTCTGAACTACGATCCCCAAATTCCTCACATCCTCTACGGATTCTAGGGCGGTTTCCTCGAGGCATACACCTGGCTGCAGGCTACTGTCGTATCGGGCCAGAATTTTAGGGTTCCCAAGGTACATAACCTTTGTTTTAGCCTTTTAGCCTTAGTTGCATTCCATGCTCTTTACACCAACCAGTTAGAGCCTGGAGATCCGAGTTAAGGCTGTCTATCGCCGGTCCAATATCCTCTACCCTACACGATTGATACATCTGTAAATCATCTGCATAAAACATGTATTTAGTTGCAGCCGACAAATTTCATTTACCAAGCTATCAGTGCTTACATTTTTGTTCAACAGATACGGACAGAAATAATTAAGATAATAAAATAAAATAATTAAGACAATAGCGTAGGTTGCTGGAAGACACTCCATGAGATTGATCCAGTGAAGTAGTTATGGAAGTTATGGTTTTCATATTTATTCCGTTAAGCTAGTTCTTTTTTTGTTTTGTTCATGATTTTTCTGAGACGCGAAAATAAGGTTATGAGCGATTTTCATCGATGTGAAGATGTGGGGGGGGGGGGGGGGGCTGATGCACTGAAAACTCTTGTTTTTCAAATTTTGTCTCTATAACAGGTCTAATAATTCGGCAAGATTTTCGAATTATCTTTTTACTAATAAAAATCTAGTTTTTCTCTGTCAATGAAAACTTCTGTGAAAAATCGGTGTCTATTTTGACAAAACGGCTTTAACAGTTTTTACGAAACTCACAGGGTGTCTTCACCTAACCAACACCTATATGTCGACGAATATCGAGGAACAAAGACGACTCAAACTTTCTAATCACCTCAAAGCAACTGCACATGAACCTACCAAAATGCAGGACTGCATAAACAATACAAAGGACGAATACTGAACATATTAGAAAACATGGAAATTTATAAACGAGAAAACTTGTATGGACAGATAATAAATGAACAAATCAACACAAAATGCGACACCGTATTTACACATACGAAAACAACCAACTGTCGGATTTACAGACCACCCTATACAAAAAAGACTACCTTACATTCTTCTCTCTTCACCTCCAGTGGGTTTCCCCAGAGGTGCATCCCTGCCTTCTCCTTCCTCCTCACCCCTTCCCCAACGCCACACCATCCTGTTAACCTTTCTCTTTATATATAAAGACCACAACCAACTGACATTAGTACTGACTTAACGGCTTGACGATGATGTCTAAACATCGAAAGCGCTCACCAACAGTATCTCACCAGCCAGAGGAGACAGACTCACCAAACAGGTAGGTTAACTTTAGTACCTATATATCGTTTCTCTTTCATGTGTCTTTGACATTCCATTGAACTGAGGTAACAATAAAATGTGTCATAGATCGCGTTTTCTAAATGTTTTTGAAGTTCCCCGAGTAACAGCACAACTGAAATTGATTAACCTGGACTGAGTCTTTGAGCCACGTATTATGCTCCAAAGTGTTTCTATGGCTATCCGTTGAACGAAGGTGTAAGCCATGATAGCTCGACAAACAGGATGTCGATCATTAAATTATTGTTTTTTTTTGTTTTTTTCAAAAATTATGCTAACGACGAAGGTATTGAGCCCGTGTACGGCAGACTGTCGAATTGTTTACATGAGGAACCAACTTGTGAAGTTACTTGGGATCGTGAGGAAAATTGAAGAAAACTCGGTGAAGCGAAGTTGAATAACGTTCCTTCCCCAAAATAATGCTGTCAAGTCGGGCACCTACCCGGTAGCGCTTAACTTCTCTCAGTTAAGTGGGTGTCTCATTATTGTATCACAGCCTCCACTGAATAACTCGCGTGCTGGTAATTTATATCAGTTCAATTTAATATTTTATTAAAATGGTGTGCTTAGTAGAAGAAATGTACACGTTCCAGGCCAGAGGTAAACAATGAAGTAACAAAGATAAAGAGAAGAAATAAAGGGAACTCAAAATTTTTTGCTTAGTATAGCCAAGGAAAGTAAAAGGTTAAACTAGGTTTAGTGAACTTGTTGAATTTTTTTCGTCTCCAAAACAACAACTTATGTTTTTCCCACCTTACCGACTATCCCCCACACACAATCGGTGAGTTTTCCCGTTAATGGGAGGTGTGAGAGAATGAGACTTTGTAAGGATGATTCCGAGGGTGGAGAAAATATCGTAAATATACGTCAATTCATCATTGACTTGATTGAAATTCTCTTCCAACCCTTATAAATCACTCTTATGAACAGATGTTCCGCTTCAAAGCTTCAGCGATGCCAATCCACGATAAATCTTCATTAAAAATCTCATCCAGGATGTAGCGTACCCTATCCACGCGTTAGCGTTGAGGTCCACAATTCACGGGCTTAGCCTCAGCTTATTTAAAAAAAGAGGAAAAAAACTGGGAAACTAGTGATGAACACGGTAATGGTGCGCACCCAGGATTTCGGGCTACCAATAATTTGTGAATGTCAAGATTTCGTCGTTAATTTGACTGCCCAAGAGAATTTTATTGGTACATACGAGTCGATTTAGAAGGATTGAAAATGAAACTCTCTCTTAAGTCCTGCAGATTATCAAGCAACGGTTTATTGTTCTCTCCGAGACCCATCCCTTAAGATTCGGCATCGGAATATACCAGTAAACGAAACGAAACATGACTTGTCTTCAACGGAACAACGAAAATTGACGTTTACTAGGCGACGCTAGGCAATTGGCACGCCGTGACGGGTCGAACTGTCCAGTGGTTGGAATGATGCAGGAGGCAGTGAAGGGAAGTGAGTGCAGGCCGAGGGAAAACTATTAATATATCTACATTGTCTGGAAAGTTCCTTCAAGTAGAGTAATTTTCCTCACTATATTTACTGTGATTTCACTGTTTTTCATCTAAAAACAGTACGACATCTCTGAGACTCATCCTAATCGACTCAGCGTCAAAAAATACCTTGGCGACGATACCGAACTCAACGTAAATGCAATAAAATTAAAAATTTCGTTTTCGCCTATTTAAACAAAATTATTTATTGCTCATAACAACCACAGATTTTGTGTGCCTGGACAACTAGATCCCAAATGGATAATTTTTCGTAAGTCCGTTATTGTGTGGCATACCAACTTCCCCCACATTCACATTTATGGCCCGAAATGTTTTGTGTGACGTATTTGTTTACACCTTTCGGCTGGTATCGGCGTTTGAACGTTTACTTAATAATGGAGATTATTGAAGTGGGAATGAGAAGGAACTATTTATTCAGAAACAAAGATTTTAGAAGAAGTGGCCCATGCACGTAAAAAGAGACGACAGTGACTCGACGAGAAACGAAAAATTAAAACTTGTTGTTGGGATGGCCCTTCGATTTCGGTGGTTTAAAACGTTTTTGGTCACGGCATTGAGTGACGGCTCGATACTACATTGTTGACGTTAGTAGTTTTTTTCTAACGGTCCTAAAAGTATCAAGCATCACAATTTCCTCAGCACCGCCTGCATCCGAGGATATTTATCGATCCACGAACTACACCGATCTGTTTGGAGCTTAGTTAAATGAATCTGTTAGAACTTGCTGTCGAACAAGAAACTGGAAGTGCGTTTAAGTACCCGAATTTATCGACCTTTATTGAGTAACCAACGTGCAGTTAATTTATGAGAGTGTCAATACGATTTTCCAGGGAAGGTTCAATCACACGGTAGTAGTTTGAATCAAGGAGTGACATTGGTTGTTCCTGATTGTTTTATAACCGGTGTTAAAAATCCATCATCTGGTAGCTTATTGGGCTATCAACACGAGAACGCGAGTAGTCATGTAGATATATTTTCGTGGCTTTACCTACTACTCCGATCTATTTTGGACCCAGTTCATTCAAACTTTGTAAAACATAAACGAATGTACAAAATGTGGAGATTAAAGTTACGGAATTTATTGGGACGCAGCTACTTACGCCACGACCTTCCTTTAAACACTGAAGTGCAGGTAAGAAACTCGCAATTGTTGATGCGGTTTTTTTTAAACGAATCGGGAATGACGGGGAGAAAACTGCACGAAACGTCAGCCAAAAAAATATTTAGTTTGAGTTCCGGAATTTTCGAGGTTGTCCTTGACCATCTTATCACGATTAATCAACGTCTTTTGTGTAGGCAGATAGTTAGACACCCACTCAGATTTATGGAGGATGCTAGTGTCATATGAGCGAGATTTATTGTAAAATATCGGGAACGTAGCAATACGCAACTTTCCGTAGGCCCCCAAAATTCATCGATCTGCCATATATCCGGACCCTGTATCATCCTTCTATAAATTCCTACGGAAGCATTTATGCACAGCTAAATGTTTGTTAGTTCAGAGTACCCGGTAAGTCCTATTGAAGTCGTTAATATCTGAAAAATCGAGAAACTGATAATATAATTATTAATAATCTCGTCCATCGTGGTTTATATTTCTGTCCAACAGATAACCACAGAATCTAGTGCAGCATAATTATGAAACTGTCAACAAAACCCGTATTTTCGGCGCATTTTTGTTTCTGTTTGAGTTCAATGGACGGTCAGAGGAACATTTATTGAGAAAAATATATGGGTATCAACTATTTAAAGACATCCTGTGAGTTCGGTAGCTGTTTATGAGAAAAATGCGAAAGCCCCTAGTTTTTGGTACATTTTGCTCTTCCGCTTTTTTCCGTTGGGTGGGAATCGCTCATAACCTTATTTTTGCGTCGTCACAAGCTCCATCGGTTTAGCTGTTCTCCCGCAAATTGCGCTACGAGTACGTACACACACTCTGACCACTGCGCGTAAATTATGTGTTTTGGTTTCAATCGGCAATAAAACATAAAGATCTGAAGAAACCCCAACGTTTTATTCACACGATCGTAATACTCTCCGCTCACTTGTGGAAGCAGAAAGTTAAAAACGCAATTATTACACAACGGTTCATTATTTTCTTACGTTGCGTGATTGTGACCTATCCTATTCAATCCAGCACCGACAAATATTAAGAATATAACGCGGCTTTATCAACAATCCGGGAAATGCCAACTCACATCCAAACAACAACAATGGTCGAGCACCTCCAGTTTAACGTAAACTGCACTAAAATCGCTGTCTTACCACTATTTTATTTATTCGATCATTCCCAAAACGATAACACGATTTTTTTCATAAATATCATGTTTACACTTTCATAAATCCCCTGCGGACTGATTGCTCAATAATGGTGGTAGCAAGAGTAGAAGTGTTGGACGCACGAGAGGGGGCGTTGAAGAACGGAATAAAAAGAAACTCGGTGAGGGTGAGTTGGACTGTATTATATGTGCAATGAATTGGGTTGAGTCAGAGTACAAAAGGGTGACACAAGGGGGCGACTAGGTGTACACGTGAACTGGCGCAGGAAGAGTATGAGCTGTTACTGGGACGCGAGTTGATCGAGGAATGTCTGTGTGACCACTGAAAGACGAGCGTATCTGGGAAGAGTGGTGTGTGTTGGAGAAGGAAGTAAATCGAGGAAAAGTCCAAAGAGGAAATACGATATCGTTGGAAGTTAACCCAAACTCAATTCCTGTGTCAGAGGAGAAACCGACTGAATGGGCAGTTCTCGGACGACCCCGTGTCATCACATGTAGGTTTTGCAATCCCGAAAGTTTTTTTCAATCCCGGGATCTCGGGATTTGTTTAAAGTCAATCCCGGGACCCCGGGATTAATCTCGGGATTTAGGAATTAATTTAAAAAATATAAAAATTATTAAAACAACCAAAAATCCGTTTATTCTTGAGATCTTACGTATCACTTTTACATGACATGACATATTTCATTACATTCACTTATTTATAAATTACTTTATTTCATTTTTTTTAATATGCTACGGAAAAAATTTATTCATTTATAAATCACTTCATTTTGTTCTTCAAACTTCAAAATATGCCCTGAGAAAACAGAGGGCATTCAACGTTGCGTCAGCCAACTTGCTTCAGTTTGCTGAGAATAGCCCTGCAGCTGAGAAAGCCCTCTCGGCTTCGACGCTGGTCGGTGGAATGGTCAACAGATAGTTGTAAACTAAAGCCAAATGGTGCCTCGGCTGCCTCCATTGTCGAAGAGTCTCATTTCTGTTTTTAATGTGCTCATCAGATCTTTTCGATTTTTCGTAACCGGCTGATGCTTGCCCATGGATTTTTGAATCCGTGCCTCCAGTTGATCTTTCAAACTAACAGTGCCATCGGTCACTGTCGATCTGTCGGTCTCGCCTTCATTCGTGTCAATAGGCTCGTCATCATCGGTTGAAGGGCTTTCGATTGTTAGCCTTTCCAATATACGCTTCAGCTCTCCTCTTATAGTAGCAGGTAAAGGTCTTTCAAACAAGGTGTTCAGGGCTCCAGGGGAAGCATCATCATCAGGTTCTTCAGGATTATGTAAGTACCTAAGTACTTCCGACAGGGTTTTCTGCCTTCTTTCTTTAAAACGAGCCTGCAAAGATGATGACATATTTTCCGCCAATGCAGACTTATTTGCGTGAAGTTGCTCGAACAAAAATTTCATGGTTGCATCCCCCGGACACAAGTTAGCTTCTCTCCGGCAAAGCGCTTCTACAGCAAGCTTTATCGGTGCAAGAACTGCAACTACGTCTGCAAGTACAGCGAAATCTGAATCACTGACCGTGAATGGGTGTTTAAGTCAATCAAAGCCTTCTTAATGCTTTCTTTCAAAATCACGAACCGTTCCAACATGGTGACTAGGCTGTTCCACCTATTTTTAACATCCAGGAGCAGTTGCATCTCCTTCCCCTTGCTCTTCTTTCACATACTTTTGCAGTATGTCGTCATTTTTACTGGTGATCTTCTGAAAAGGGCAACTATCTTCCCTGACGGTTTTTATAATAGCATTCAGGTCATGATAATCAGATAGAACATCAAGGTCCCTCTCACTAGCAGTTTCCTGTTGAGGCAAAATTCAGACATGATTCAGCATTTTCCAAGTCTTCATTTTCATGAACTTCATCTTCTGTCTCTTCTCCTTCTTCCAATTCGTTTTCATCGTTGTCACCCACTTGCTTTTTCAAGTATATCCACTTCTGTACTTTGCCCCTTTATTCTTGTAAAAAACGTCACAAACTGCCAAATGGATACCATGAACCATACAGAGTTGATGTTCTGCCATCACTAGTTTCCTACCTTAACCATTACAGAAGGCCCATCCGTGACGATGCAGACGATATCTTTCTCCAAACAAAGTCCGAATTGGATGAGGTGCCCTTCCAAGAGTTCCTTGCACTTCTCAGCTGTCATTGTTCCACGCACGCGGACCAAACCTAGGTTCCAGAATTCATCAGCAACATGTAAATTAACATTCATGTAACGCTTGTTTGCAGTTGATGTCCACTCATCGAACGTGAGGCTGAACCGTGCCCCAGATGATTTACGCTGTTTTATTTCAGCCGTGATCAGCTGTCGTATCTCTGTGTAGTATTTTATAACACGGTTCTTAATTCCATTTGGGGATTTAGGTAAGTCATGGTGTCCCATGCCTTCAAACAGTTTCCTGAGGTCGGCTGATTTAACAAACATATAAAAAGGCTGTCATGCGAGCCAACGTTTCACTCAAAGAATCCCTCTTGCAACTTTTAAAATTATAGTCTTCGAGTTTTTGTTTCTTTTTCGTCCAAGGAATTTGTCCCAGATTCTTATCGGGTTCTGATGAACAGGGACGTTTCCCATCAACTACTTTACTGCCACTGCCAGAGCCAGACGTAGGTATCTCAGTGGTACTAATTTTCCCTCCATGAATAGCAATGAAGTGGGTATGCAATCCCTTGGTTGAACCACCTCCGGTTTTCAGCACTTTATTACAATCCTGAAAGAAAATATACGAAAACCAATACATTCGACGTAATGTTTAACCCGACTATCGGAAGAAGCGTAGGTACACACTTGTGATTGCGATAAATAGTACTTATCAAGTTGGTACTAACCTTGCAGTTCGCACTTGCTCCATCCTTACTCGTGAGAAAAACGCTCCATATGGAAGTCTTATCGTTATCCTTCTTGTGTTTCCAGAGGTAGTTCCTTCACATTCACCAGACATTATTATCGGTCACAATCAAAAACTAGGTACTCGTACTCAGGCAACAAAATGGAAGTCCGGAACATGCGTATAAATCACCCTCACGAGTGTGAACCACACACATTGCGGTTGGGAGGGGAGAACGTGCTGGACTGGAGGTGTACTGTGAATCACAGTCTGTGATTCACCGTCACAGACTTGTTTCCCGGATTTCTGTGAATCACCTCACATCGTGACATCGTGACATCGTGAGCACTTTGCCTTGAGTTGGAACTATTTTCCGTTTTTAATTCATTTTTTCAGCGAGACTTTTGAAATTATTTACTGATTCTCAAATCCCGAAATACCGGGATTGGCCCCACGAATCCCGGGATTTGAAATCGGAGAAAATCGTCCAGGATCCCGGGATTTCGGGATCCTGGGATCCCGGGATTGCAAACACTAATCACATGAGAAGGGCAGAAACCGTTGTTGGGTTGGGCTGAACGCACGAGGTAAAAGAATAAGCCTTTTGGTTTTATTCCGGAACTACATGCCCAACCAGTCGCAGCCGTCAATATGACACCAATTTGAAATAA
The DNA here is from genome assembly GCA_020466155.1 of Pachypeltis micranthus. NCBI lineage: Eukaryota > Metazoa > Arthropoda > Insecta > Hemiptera > Miridae > Pachypeltis > Pachypeltis micranthus. The sequence goes on along the minus strand of CM035771.1, from coordinate 26,923,585 downwards.
AGGGAAGAATGTGTAGGTGGAACTTTTTTTAGTTTTTCGAAGCCACCAATGGCTTTGGCCATTTACCATGAGTCCAATCCTAAGTGTTTAATATTGGGGAATAATGAAACGAAACTTCCGAAAGTCGAAAATTTAAAGTGGACCGTATTTATTTACAACGGGATTACTCTTTCCAACAAAACGTGGCACTGACGTACTGGGATGTATATTGCAAATATACAATACACTATAGTAGTAGTAATAGTAGTAGTAATAGTGATAGCGGTGATGAGATAACGGAACTTAAATCGATTCTGTTGGAGGAGCACGACGCAGGGTTGTTTGTCTTGTTGATGATGAAGAAAAGAACACGGCATAAAGTAAAAAGAAGAAACGAATGCAGGACGGGGTTGAAAATGAAAGTAAATTGAAACATTGATAATAAAATTGTAACAAATCGAATACGTTGAGTGACGTCATTTTTTTTGTCAACAGGCACTTTCAAAGTTCAAAAAGTAAAGTTGCAGAACGAAGGATACAACCCTTCACAGATAGCAGACGCTCTGTACTTCTACGACCAAAAAGTCGGTTGCTACAAGAACCTCGATCAGACGCTATACGACGCTATTGTCACGAATCAAATCAAGTTATAAGTTCGGTCAATGGGGTATAATGACGTATACTTAATAAGTTGTTAAATTGTAAAGAGAATAAACACGGTTTTTTATTAGCACGCTTACATTAGTTATACTTGTCTGTTCACTCAAATCCAGCAATCGTAATTCGTGAACACACTTCCAATTTTGATAAAATTGCCAGAGGGGCTTTTGATGGCGTTGCTTTTTTTTATGTATCCAGTTATGAACTATAACTTCACCTTCTGGCGGTGGGTTGTGTGCGGTGCTTCCTGACTTAACACCTAGATTTCCAAGTAATTCCCAGCCACAATTAGCTCATCCCATGAAATTCCGTAATTCAAACTATTCTCCTTTCATTGAAAATATTGTTTTCCGTGTGATTCCAGAACTGTAAATTTGATTGTAGCAATCTTCAGCTCGTTCTCTCATTGGCCTTACTGTCCATTCTTCTCCAGGCCCCATCTCGCACTATCCAGGGACAAACCACTAGTTGCGTGATCAAGGACTTCAATTCTCTGAAGATCTTGATGTTGTAGCCCCTCGAAGGAGTTTTTGGTCGCAAACTCACCGGCAGACAATATGGGTGTACTAATGTAAAGTTCACGCAGGACGTCATCGTTGAAATCCGCTGTTTCCCTGGAGGCACCGACTAAGTACGTTATTGCACTTCTCATTGACATCAGAGAAGCGTTTGACAATCCATGGTGGTCTGCGCTCCTCAATGAGCTTAAAGGTCGGAAAATTCCTCCTAACCTGTAACTGTTCGTCAGACGTTACCAGTCAAATAGAACTGCTACGATGGTTCTGTTGAAGAGGAGTGGTGTTCATAGAGCTTGGTCCTTCGACCACTTCATTGGAATCCATGCACAGTCGAACCACCAAATCGAGACAAATACCCATCATGTGATCCGAACGGTCATCCAATGGTGTGAGCACGTCAATCTGCAGGTGGCTAAGGAAAATACCCAGCTCATTCTCTTAAAGGGAAAATTAGATAGCCATTTTGGCTTCTAGATCCTTCTTGAGAAGCAAGTGAAGTATTTGAGGTTGGAGGTGGCGTTTCAGTCAAGGTTACGATTCCCTCAAGGGCATTATTCTAATATGGTTGTCATTACGAGAAATTAGCAAGGCCTCAGATGTGTGTTCCCGTGACACAATGGCTCCTGGTGTAATCAACAAAGGCAATCAAAGGACAGTACTGGCCTAATCTCAGAGGGTGGATCACCAAGGCCTACAAAACACTAAAGCGTCACTGCAGACACTGGCCAGTTACCCATTGACTTGGCCATTGAGTGCACGGAGAATGAAAAGCAAGATCCCCACTGAGTGCGAAACTCTGTATTGATTTCTCCGCTGAACAAAAAGTTTCCACGCTGGATAAATGGCAAGCTACGAGTAGATGGGAATCCTCGTCAAAGGGATGCGACACCAACGAGTTTCCCCCCAACATCCGTGAACGTTTTAGGCCACAGCTGTATACCACTGGACGAGCCAGTTCCAGCTTTAATGCGTGGCTCCACTTCTTTCCTCTCCAAGACTCCCCATTCTGCACGTCTGGCGCCTCCAATGTGGAGGAAACATAAGACCGTGAACGCTGCTCCACGATGTGTATTCCTATGATAGTGGGCGACGGTTGTTGGAAGAGCAGCCAAACCTTCCAGCTTTGACAGTTATGTTTACTGTCTGAGCTGTTTCCCCAGTTCACGTATAAGATTATGGGGAACAAAGTGGCTACAGTTGATCTTTCTCTTTGAAACTTACCAACTTAGTAAATAGATCACGTGTGACTGGCTAAATGACAATCTGCCATACGTGCATAGGTCTGGGTTCGGTAGATGGTGGGGGAGTGCTCGTGCTTCACGGCTTCGGATTGATAAATGTCTTATACATGTTTGGGGACAGTAATTTGTAAATATCAGACTCGCCAGTCCCGTACAATATTGTCCTCTCTCTATCTTCAACGTTCCCGACCAATTTTTCCGTTTATCGCGACGGATTCCCACAACTGTCTGCGCAAGCGTTTGCTTTATCCTAGAATGTTGTGAAGTTCTACAGTTTAACACCCTGCCCAGACGAGAACATGTGATTCGTCTGCTGCTTTCGAAATGCTATCGGTGTACTATTAACGCCGTCTGTTTTTTGCCCTTTTGATCATTTCTCAACATGTTCGCTCATTTCTCCTTCGCATTTCATCCAACCTCCGTTATCCATGGACTTTTTCATAATTCTGCAATACCCTTGTACCCATATTATAGTGTCATACATATTCCATTACTCTTCATACACGCCTAATCAAGGAAGTCTCTAATGTCGGCACGCGCGGACTTTCTGTACGCTTTTTCCATCTTGCCGGGTATTATCAAGTGACAAAGACGCAACAAGATGTAATAACTTGAATGAGTGCAATAATTAAAGCGGTATAATCAAACAAATTTATTCGGTCGAGGAATTAAAAAATCAAATAATTAACAATCAGTTCTGCAGATAAGTCAGTTGAGTGGATTTAATTAGTAGATCCAATTTTTTCGAACCTGACCATGAGCGGTTCTTTGGGCAGAAGGGACGCAGCCATTGGGTTCCATGCCTTAAGATTATAGTTCTTAAGGCTCGGTTTCAAGTTGTACTTAAGAAGCAGTTTGGCTGCAGTCAATTTTATTTCACATTCCGCAAATCTTTTTCCTGGAATAGAAATGCGGCGCATAAGTTGAGCAATGTAACTTGCGATAACGTATAAAATGTTAACAACACGAGTCCACGAACCCATTGGAGTTATATCAGTAGTAATTATAAGATCATACAAAAAGTTATTTTAGTTGAAATTTCGATTTGTAACATTTTTATTTCTTGGCGCGTAGATGCGAACGTACAACAATAAAACACACTTTAAAGAGATCGGTGGCACTATTACCGATGAAGTTTATAAAATCAAATCGATGAAATAAATATTTTGTGCGACGCATCACACAAATTTTACCACCCTCTTGTTTCTTCTGTTCTTTATCACTACAGCAATCTCGTTCAGTGTATAGGAACTTGATTGAACGTAGCTCACGTTATTGATAGCACTGTGAATGTATTGAGTAACTTCTACTTATCCCTCGACCACTTTTGGTCCCCCCCCCCCCAATCACAATCACAATCGCTTGGACCACCCTGGTATCACCTATGAAGCATTTCTTCGGGGTGGAGCCATGTCCCTTAGCACTCTATTAGGGCGCCTTACTCTTCTTTGGAAGCCAGATCCGACTAATCATCCGACCCCTCCATCCTCTTCTGACGGAGCGCGGCCCGAACAAATCCCTCTCTGGCCTTCCCACCTCGACTCGTTCTTCAACATCCTACCTGGATGGCGGGAGCTCCCCAACTGCCTTCTGTTGGAACCTGCGGGGTTCACCACGTGGACAGGCGAGGAACGTGTGCCCACAGTACATGAAGAAGGGATCTTCTATTTATCCCATTCTGCGAATGTAACTCCTGAAGTTTGCGTCCTCCGTCAAGAAGTGGGTAAAAATGTACCTCGTCGTGTGTTCTTTCCACTGACTAGCGGGAAGGAAGGAACGTATTGGTTGGACCGCTATTAGTTAGAAAAACTGCGTTAAAACCGATTTTATTCGAAATGTTTTGTGCTGTCTCATTTTTCCATGAACGAGAATTGTATGGTACTGTTGTGTTGTTGGGAACTGCCTACGTAAAAAAATTGATCAAAATCGTACCCTTACTTTGGCGCTCTATGAGTTCCTGCAGGCTACACATCGAAATTTAGCCGATTTGATTGAGCCTTTTTCCCTCAATCACGTTTCGCCAAACGGTGTTTTTTGTACTCAAAAGCTCTTGAAAAGTGAAGGTCTGAAGAAAACTCAAAACCAAACTTTCAGCCAGTTACATTACTTTCCTTCTTACTACCTAGGGCTAAGCAATGTACAACCTCAGTACAAGGCAAAATTTTACAGTTATACCACGTTCAACCCCCGCTGGTGAACTTATTGCACCAGCGAGTAGAAACATTGACAGTATGCGTGTCCACTCACAAATGACACACCAGCCAAGCGTTTCTCAAAACAATTATTGGATATTGAGAGCAGGAAGGCAGCAATGGATATACCTACACTGTGCACCACATTGCCATCGAATTTCATATAAAAAGGCACGATCTTCGGAAAGATACGATTTTCAGGAAATTTGACTCCAAACGTTTAGTTGTTTTTTCACAGAAACCTTTCAAAATTTCATCAAAATCGGTTCAATGATTTAGGACATACATAATTCTGTTGTTAGATAATAGATTAATAAGAACATTTCAATGAACAAACATGCATCTACTCCGTTCGTTTCAGGACTGGCTTTTATTCAGCATCAGGCGACGGTATCTAATCTATCTGTGCCGTATGAACACCGGTGATTTGGTCCAAATGAACGTGTTTATCTGTGCTAGGTGCCACATAACCGGGAAAGAGGGTCAAACCATATGCTTTTCGTACGTCGTGTAAATGTGGCCATGGGTGGGCCAGACAAACGTAGACGAACAGCGATTTATCTCTGGGGCAGACAAAAAGTTAGGTCGCAGGAATCGAGGGTAGGGGTCGAAAGGGTAGGGCAGTCCTTCGTTTGTGTCGGAACCGTTGTTTCCTCATAGACGAAATGTACCTGTAAAATCTTAAATCTTGGGGAAATTTATCTATTTTCAACAGCATCAAAACCGAACAACGTAAGGTGTCAAACTTCGAACACAATCTGAAACCTCAAAATTAAATCCGGCAAAATGTTAAATTCCATGTTTTCAGCTCCACCGCTTTTCACGCTTCTGTACACATTAGTTCCGCTTCTCCCGCTTTGCAGACTAGTAAATTGTTCACACATAATAACAGGTTCCACTTGGGCTTTGTATGTCGTCACGGTCAAAAGTCTTTATTTAATTTAAAAAGTTCTTCGTCACTAGTGAGCCTATAATTAAATTTAATAACTTCATTTTGTTATGCTTAGGAAAGAGCTTCTCATTTATTAATATCCTATTAATATTCTATTAATATTTGACCAACTTGTTTTTTCCCTCAATTTTGATGATCTACATTTAAGTGTGAATGTTGTCAACTGAAAAGTGGATTCTTGCTTTTTTCATAAATGACACACGACGGTGGGTTATGGATCCAGTTTAAAGCTAAGACTTACCGATGCAAGCTTTCGGTCCGCCTCCAAACGGCGTGAAGGCACCGCTGGGAATCGGGCTTTCAAATCTTTCAGGCTTAAACTGTTCGGGCTCCGGAAAGTACTCGGGGTCTACGTGAATGCTAAGAGAAGGGATAATTACGGAGGTTCCGGCTTCTATTTTGGTGCCATCTGGGAAGATGTAGTCTTTTATGCAGATCCTGAAGAGGGTAGGCACCGTAGTGAGCAATCTCAATGATTCTGCAAAACGAGATGGCGTTTCCATAACGAAATAAGTCGGCGAAATTAGACCAAATATTAAATTTACACGGCAAGCTTCATTCAGAAAGAATGGCTCTTAAGAACCAATTTGACGAATTTCTTTCGGCGTGAGTCCATTCGTTTTGCAATCAATGCAAGATTGTCAAAGGAACGTTTTACGTCAGCGGGAGAAAAAATGTTCTTTACATGCAGAGAATGTATTTTTAGTTCAACGCGTGTATACGGAAATGCTTCAGCAGAAAATAATGCAGTTACTAGTCGGCTCAGTGATTTTCATGGAAACCGCCTGGGCGGATTTCAGTGAAAATTGGAAAACAATTAGTCAAACTTCGGCAAATATCTTTTTGGCGTACACCTCCGTTCGACGGATAGTTACAGAAATAATTAAGAGGAAAGAAACGTGAGTACAGGTTGATACAACCGCAAAATTTGGAAACAAAACGTATCTAGCAAACGTAGCAACAGCAACAACTTTCTGCAACTTCCGTAAATTCGACGATCTGCTATTCATTTTGTACGGAGACAGTTACGTAGAAAAAAATGTAGTTACTAATTATTTGAGACTAACACATAATTTTGATCAAAAACGTTACTGCCTTTTTGAAAATATTTAAAAAACTAAAATTTGACGTTGGGTAATTTCATTTTCTGATGTATTCTTCGTCACGACAATAGTTACGAGGAATGAAATGTGAGTATAGGTTGCTAAACGACACTACGAGGTGATTAATTGCGCTATGCAGTTACTGCGGAAATTTCAAAAAATCTAAAACAAATTATTCAAACTATTTAAAACCTTTTGAGAACAACATGAAAACCCGTAGGATGTATTGATCTTAACTCCAAATGTTGTTTTCTATGAAACGAGTTTGATAAGATTTTTTGCATTCAGAGTACCAAAAAACTCTGCCCGGTAACATACACTTTCATCTGTGGGAAACTAAAGAGAGAAGAACGCTAAATAATAAAACATTTTGATACCTTTATCGTCGCGTTTCTCTTATAAGTCTCTCATTTCACAGTATGTATCGTGCTCTCACAAATCGTCGTGTCCAATATGCCCCTCGCGATGGGAGTTTGATAAAGAATAGAAAATGACTCTGAATCCCGAAATTTTGGAAGTCGAAGTACTTGCCCTTCACTGGTCCTTACCGTTTATGCAATTTTGAAGGTACGTCAGTTGACCAACGGAGTCGTAAGTTAGTTCCCCTCCAGTTGATTTTATTGCTTCCTTGACTTCCTGCCTGGCTTTCTCTTGGCATTCCGGGTTACGGGAGAGAAAGAAGATTGTGGAATTTAGTGTTGTTGCAGTCGTTTCAAAACCAGCGAGGAAGAAGACGAAAAGTTGTGCTGTCAGAAGATTGTCATCGATCGCTGATGGGGAAAAAATCACGATGTAGTTTCAGAATTATAAACTTTTACAACCGCACTAACAAATGTGACACATACCAAATCTAAATGCACAGGGACTCCCCCCTCCGCCCGCCAACTCCTCGGGTGGCGTTTTTTGGAGCAGCTTTTACCAGGCGCTGTTCGAAATGTGAGGAGAGGCAGAGGATGCACATTTTCCAGGCAACAATCTTCATATATACTTCGCCTACCCTTTACAGAGAGTTGGACAGCGGGCGTGCTCCTAATTCAAAGTGTCAGATAGAATTTGGTGTTGGTGTCCAAATAAAGACAGGTCAAAGAAAACTATCGACCAATTTTTTGCGCGTATAAAATCCACTCTTACTTCATCTCCTGTGCGTATGTGTAACTTCCAAAATCTTTCTAATTTCAATGCATTCTTCAGTAGAATTTACAATACAATCACGTAAGCTACTCGCATAATGAAATTAGGCTCGGTCAGCCGCCTACAAACGTAGATTCAATCAGGAGAACGCAGCCTCCAGTTGTCATTGCAACTTAACTGCATCCTCTTCAATCATTCCGCACCCTATTTGAAATACATTACCATTTACCCTGACTACTTACTAATAGGTTCGTCGGCTGGCTGCAATTTTTTTGAGTCGCTACCGTTTACCGGTTCTTCTGAAAATGTATCGTCCGGCCTGACGTGACCTCTTTCTCGTAATTCAAGGAGAAGTTGGACGAAATCATTGCGAGAATAACCAGTCTTCAACCGATGTTGAAACGATTGTTGAACGACATTCGTAAAGAAGGTTGTGATCTCAGGTTTTATGGTCTTCATCTGAAACAAGCAGATAATTTCAACTGCTGTAACCGCTGACTTCTCAACACGAAACTATCGAATCTCTGTCTTTGCAATATTATTTAAGGCACCTGGACGTCGTATAAAAATGTTTAGTACGACGACTCTATTCAGTTAACAACACTGAATAATTACTAGTTTAAATCGGAAGGTCACTGTAATTTTTGCGTGTGTGACAAAGACGACCCCCCTCCAACAATTAAACCCTTTCGTGAAAGTTCTAACAGTAACCAACGCCTTCTTAACAGAAGCGAACTGGAAAATAAAATATCAACAGAAATCCTTCGAATCTGCAAAAATACATTGATACTTCAGTCTCCAGTGAGGTTGAAAAGGAGAGCAAGGTGCCGCAGAAGTTCATGACGAAGACACCTTATCTTCTTGCCACACTCGTCGATTGCCCTTTTAAGCGTTCAAAAGAATTCCTATCAGCCTACCACAATTAAACAAATAAATTTTGTTTCCTAAGTGTTCGCTCTCGAAGCATCGGATTTCAGGTTACGGTGGAATTGTATAGCGCTGTGCCGACTTAAGGCTCCTTTGTAGGACCACCGCAGAGAAATAATGTAACGGACTGTGTGAAGAAAATAATAATGGATGCTGACTCAAGGTGTAGTTTTTGCAAATCAGCGGGATGCTCTAACAATTAAATCCTGTGGTACCGAAGTACATAACTAGAATATGGTAATAATAAGTATTGTAGTAACAACTGATTGCAGCTTAAAATGGACTCTTTGCTGAATGTATGGATGTAAAAGGATGTGTGTGGGGCTTAGTAAGGATTTATCGTGTAGCTCCCAAACAGGCTAAACAGTGTTTTTACAGCAGTCAAGGAATTAGAGCGGGCGAGAAGAGGTAAGTTAGGGTTAGACCAAAGGTGTAAATGCTTCTCTAGGCTAGGCGTACTGTTCTGAAGCCTCTCGTAGTCTCTCGAAGGGGAGCTGTGTTCCCCATAACTCATCGCTGTTTCCTTTGTGAATGATGAAAGATCTACCCACTGAGATGTAGTGCTCTTCATAATCTAATCAGATTCTATGGTTTTTAGTAGCTAGTTTGGCTTGAACGAATCACTAATCCAAGGAGGGCAACGTGTTCCTAAGAACGATTTACACAAATCAGATGTGGGTTCAGCCTACGACTGTGGTTCCTTGACCATAAGTTTTGCGCCTAACCTGCACTATAATGTCAGAGTCGGAGATGATTCTAAAAACCAGAGTAACCTGTCACTCATGACAATTCTATTTCCGCAACTTGGATAGCTATTCAGAGATTGTAGAGACGAGTCCAAGATCTTGACTGTTATCGACGAGAGAGCCTTGGGATGACATTTCTTGGAGTAGCTTTAACCAAACGTTGTACGAAATGTGAGGAGAGGCAGAGAATACACATTTTCAGACACTAATCTTAATTTATACCTCGCCAGCCGGTCCTTTATATCTGAATCTGTAAGGCAAGGCACTTTCTTATCTAACCCCCCAGCATATACGTTTTAATAGTTCGAAGTTTGACCTATTTCTCTGATAAAGTTCATTCAAGTATAAATTGCATTCCCAAGAGTTTCTAAAAACGGAAACCCACTTCAGTTAAATTCATCAAACGTCTCAGCTTTGCAGTTTTGTGCAACGTTGGGCAGAAAGCGCATTCATCACAGTAACGTATTAAGTCATAAGTAATAGTTAATAAATAATCTTGAAGCTATAACTTACTCTAAACGCTGAGAGTACACCAGGTAACATAAAACGGGCTAACACAAACAATCCTGCCCAACTCTCAGGGTCGAAAAACATTAGTCCAAACTTCTTGAAGTTGTCATCAGGTTCTCCCATAGCGTTGCTATCGATTCCAAATGCGCATGAACCTGTCGAGACAATAATTAAACTTGTAGGCAATCGTAGTAAAGGCTCATTGTCTTTCTGAAAGCGTTTCTCTCCCCCCCCCCCTCACCGTTCGTGAGTGTACAGATTGTGTGAGCGGATAGTTCCAAAGAGCCTAAGGTTTGACAGGAGCAGTTTGACAAGCCATAGTTTTTTTAAGAGCAGACCCAGCCCTCTGTCGCTGAGCCACACATGGGCCTATTTTGACGAAACTATAGTTTGGCGGTTTGGCTGAGTTCTAAGGTGCAATGCAGAGCTCGCCATGGGTTGAGCAGCTATCTATGCAAGATATTTCCAGCGCGATCGCATAGCGTCACTCTTACCGCAATGTGGAGCAACAAGAGGCTCAAAGTGATAACGTTGTTGATGTTTTGGGCTGATATTTTGAACCTTTGAAACCAACCCATCGATTTCGATAACATTCGCAGGACGTCAATGTTGATTTCTGTACGATCCTTAGAAGGTTTCTTATTTCCACGCTTAAGACTCCGTCGTCAAAATTCGTTGTGAGTCTAGGAGTTGGTCAATGATAACCGTGGGCTATTTTTCGTTAGAAAATGCGCGTCACCTTCCCACGTCTGCATTCTATGTCTAATCGGATTGGTTTGAAATCTCTGCAGTCATACCTATGAGTGCTTCCTTTTTCTTAACGTGGGAGAAGATATAGCGAAGGCTGGACATGCCTGCTGGGTGGCATTGCCTGCTCACGTGTGCTCGTGTTTAAGATCTCCCCCTGCATAATTCTTGCTAGTTCCTACGTTTTGGTAGATATAGCCAACTGCTTGGTTTTCCGCCCATGCCTTCACTATCTAACGTGTTAAATTGGTCCTGGTTCCCTATACAGAACGTTCAAATACGAATAGGGTTTTTACGCTCAGACTCCCGTCTTTCCTGTTCAAAATCGTGGCCGTAACCAGACGCAACGAGGAATCCCTCGCCCTACCGATCCCAAACCAAGCCGCCAATGCTATTAAAAAATCGCCTAAAATCGCGATATTCCAATTAACACCAGTAAACGAATATAGCGATACAAATCGGTTGCCTTCCAAAGAGAACGAAACGCTTGAACTAGTTCCAGACGATTCAGTTTCGACAACGAATCTCGGATTTGGAATAATCACGATCTTGATTATCCAAGAATTAAAGGTGTTTTACTCACCAAAAATTCGGTCCGGAGATCCCAATGTGAACTGTAAATGCTAATCAAACGTAATTTAGGGATATTACCTTTGTGCTGAGGAGGTGTCGAATTTTAAGGGAAAAAAAGGGGAGCAAAAAGGAACTGGCCGGTATATAGGAAGGACGGAAGAGGTGAATGATGAGGACAGGAGGCAATCACTCGATTTGTGAGCCTACAAGGGGATATTATTGGAAACAACCAGGACTAAAACACGAGCCGATGGGACGCTTGATCTGTCTCTGCGATCCGAAGCAAGAATGAGAAACAGGCGGTGGCAAGGAAAGAGAAGGCGCGAAGGGAGGCACGAATCGTCAAGCTTCTGCCTAATTGAGAGGAACAAAGGCGCCACGACACCTTCACTATCTAACGTGTTAGGTTGGTCCTGGTTCACTAGATCCCTTCTGCAACTGACTACCCTGCAGCTGCTGCTCTGGTCCCGTGGCCAGGGCTGCACTGTAGCACCGCCTTTTCGTAGTGGTGGAGCTTTATTACTACAGCTGCTTAGTGGGCAAGACAGTGTACCCATAACAGTCGCACAAATTTATATTACTTCATCGTCACCCACTCGAACAGGTTCCACTTTGCCAGTCGAATCAGATCTCCACTCGTGGATGTCGTTGGATCTCCTACTGTCTGCTAACTGATGAACACTGATAGACGTCGCAATGGAAATGGTTACATTGTAAATAAACTGGTAATCTGTAGAGTCGAGTTTTAAATACGAGGAACTCACATGCCACACTCACTTGGCAGATTTTGTTTTGCAGTTTCCGAATAAAATGTACTCACTGATTACGTCAATCGTCAGACGGTAGAATGCATCTCTCATATCAACGTCTTCATTTAAAGCGACGGCCTCTTCGAAATAATTATCTACGAACTTGTCACTACAAGTTTTCATTTGTCCAAACATCCATTTCAACTTCCCAGATGTGAATATGGGGGAGAGTTTAGCTCGCATGAACCTGGAAGGCAGATATCATTGAGATAATCATGTGATAAATGGCATGTGTCAGCAAATGATCTCAAAATGAATGATCACCACACTCACAGAATGTCATCAACTAGTATTGGCGACGCATATATTTCTCCATGAGTGTCCCTTTGACAGTTTATAAACATATAACAGCCAAAATGAGTCAAAAATAGCTTTAAAGAACAGTTTTCGCAATTTCTAGGGTAACTGTTTAGAGGCTTAGGTATTTGTTCAACCTGTCTTCCAGCTACTGATATCCACATTTTTCACTTCACAATTATTTCTGTATATGTTCATTGGAAGGAGATATAATCCATGATAGATCGAAAAATGAAATTCGTCGAAAAAGGAATGCGTCGGACGATACGCAGATCGTTTAATATTTATCTGTTAAAGTAGGTCATGCATGCATTAATAAGTCAGTAGGTCATTAATCGCTGGCTCTTTTTGAAGATAGCATTCACTAGATCCCCCCCCCCTGCTTTCTAATAGGTGTGCTAGGCTTGTACAATCCTAATTACAAACATTATCTCTTATAAAATCTGATAAAATCGCACGTTCAACTAGTACAACAGCTGCTAGCCGCTTCTGGCCACAATACAGTTGAGTGCTAAGCTTCCGCTGCTCGATGGTAGCAGGTACTTGTAAAGTTATTTTCAATTGGCTGCTACAGAACTGTTTTTTCTTTTTTTTTCGCACAGAATGGTCAAGCAATAGTTCGCGGACAACTACTAGTGCCTTTATCATGGTAGGCAGAGGACTCCACTTAACGTAGGCTGAGCTGAGGAGAGTAGCGATGCGTAGCCCCTATTTTATTTAGCTTCAAATAAATCCTAAGACCCTCGCCTCCTCATGTTGACCCTCAAGAAAAATAAATGGAGCTCACACCCATATTCAACTCTTTCACTCTCTTGCGACAAACTATTTAAATTAAGGTCAAATTAAAATCGGGTGGCACGAAGTTAATAACAAGCTAGCACTAGCGAAATTTAGAAATAGAATTTAGCTCTCAATAATGCTAATTATTTGCGATACTTCGCTTACGTTGTAGGCCTTACAATAGAATTGCATTTTACAACACTCACTTCCACTTTTTGGCCCGCAAGAAAAATAAATGACCGTCCAACGGGTTTCTTTTTTCGTCCACGAAGAAACCTCTGTCGACGAAGTGAGAGAAATCTGCTGCGAGTACTTTAGACACATATTCGGGATCTTTGACCATCAGTATGGGCTTCAGGAAGAAGTAGAAACCGCCCATTTTATGACCCTTTAATTTGTGGTAGATGACGTCCCATGATTCAGCTACAACAAGAAGAAAGAAAATTACTCAAACTTCCAGCACCTCTTATGCAATGCGATGGAGGTTTGTGTTTACTGTTCTGAAATTATTGATTAAAAACTGTGAAAAAATTCTAGTTCAGGAAGTCGCAGGTGTTGTGAATTCTAGAATTCCTAGAGTTACTCCTAATTATCTTACTGACGATATTACGGCTCATTGGAATACCAACGCGATTTCTGGTTGAACACTAGTTTTGAGACGAATTTATAAGAAAAACATTGCGTGAAAACGTATCACACCACTTTCCTTGGTCCTACGTGAGTTCAGCGGTTTTATTGACACTAGCAACTAATGAAAACTGTATTTCTTGCTTTTTACAACAACGATCTACATGAACATAGGTGACGTTTACGACTCCGGCATTTATTGTGCTGCTCCTACTCGTGCTATGACCATTATTGATCAACCGATGCACGGGAGGTTCATGAGAGTCCGTTTCTTGATTAATGTGTGATGAATCGTGTTCGTGGTTCTGGAAATTGAATACGAAATTTCAGATATGGTAATAAATGAAACGGTGGTAGTTCCCGGAGAAGCCCCTGTATATCTTATACGCGCTATTAAACAATCAATCATAATTATACTATAAATACTTCATTGAAAAATCCACCTCAATTTTTCTGGTTAGATTCTAGTAGCATTTGAGTGTATTTTGTGAGGGAAACGCTGCGCTAAAATCGGTTTTCGTCGAAATTTATTGTGTCGCTATTATTATTTTTACACAAATGAAAATTTTAGGTATTATTGTGTCGTCTGGAGTTGTTTATGTAAAAAATGTAATCAAATTCATTATAGCCATTTGTGAGAAAAAATTTAGCGTTATGATAACTATAATTAGTTTGGCGGCTTTTGCTCATACATTTATTTTGGCGTCCCATGGTAACCTGCGAGCTATATATAAATTTGAAGCTAATGTTTGTCATCGTTAAAGCCGTTTTTGAAAATATAAAATATAGTGTTTCGATCACTATGGCCCCAGTTCAAAAATTTCAGTCCTACAATTTCTTACATCTCCCTTTGCCAGTGTTGCGGGGCAGTGTCATTAGAATTGATGGCCGAATCATTACATCATTGTTTGAGAGTAAACAAATTTAATGAAAACTCCATTCGCTCTTAAAAAACTATTATTGAACTGTTTACACACAATTCAGTTAATAACCACAACCACTCCACTCCTAATCTGTCCCTCTCACGTGAAGTGGATAGGCCAGACCTGATCTTCGCTGGTCAGAGCCAACGATCACATTTTAGCGTGGAAAATGAATTAAGAAGAGACTGACGTCGTTAATCCGGCGTTTACGTACTATTTTGGTCATGATCTAATGATTTTTGAGTTCCAATTCAATGAAATGAGGAAACCAGAGCTCTTTAAAGCCTCTTGCTCTCCAAAAATTTACTCCTCGACTCTTATCCACCTAACTAGCCTAAATGATACTCCCAAGTCGGTTCTTACACCCAGTAACTGCCCACTTTAGCTCTTTCGTCGGCTGGACTATTTTGTGAATTGAGGAAAGCCGTCGACCAAACTTCCCATCTTCTTCTGGTGGTGTGAGAATCCTCGAAACACTGTCAGGACTCCAATTTTTGAACCTGTCTCGCGTGTTGGACAATCTTTACCCTCATTTTGCCTTCATCACGCGAAATAATGATTTTCCAAAGATCCATTAGTTGAAGTATTAGAAACACGAGACGACAGAACTAAATGTGTTGTCAATTAAGAGAATTATTATTTCTACTAATTTTCCGCTCTTTTAAATCACATTAGGCTATTTCAAAGGGTAAGACGTTTCTCAAGCACTAGGTTCTTGGTTTACAGCCATCGTGACTTCAGGAGTCCAAAATTGTCATATTATACTGGAACGGAATCTCTCAACATTTGAAATCGGTTTATGAGGCTTTATTTCTCGAGCTATCCTTTCATCAATAACACGTATACTTTTTTTTAATGATTTGATGATAACATTTAGATGAGACTTCTAAACATTTGTTTAGATTTCGCAAATAAACGAACTCAATGCATTCACAATTCTTAAGCCAACAACACACAACAACAATTCTTTAACACGCTTTTCTCGGCGTGGCTTCACGATCCTTTTTTCAACCATAATACGTCCATTTCCCAAGTGCTTTCACTCATTACTACATAATTACATTTTATGTAATTAGCTAACAATTTCCAAATAATTTGAGAATTATGTTTCTCAACGCAAGAACTTTTACTAGATTATTTGTCAATTTTACTGCACTCTCGAACGAGAGGAAGTAAAAGCAAATCTCAATATCCACAAACGTTTGCATAACAAAGTACTTTTACGTGTGGCCTGCACATCACCCTGACAAGCCAAAACAGGGGTATAAGCGCTATGGGATCAAAACTTACTAGAGTTATCACAGTGATCAAAACGGTAAGCACTTCCTTGGCACTACGAAGTACACAAGCAACAGCTCTCTACCATGCGACTGGCTGAATGACAACCTGCCGTTTCTCCACAAGTTTGGGCTCGGAGGATGTTGAGGCCCGTTTTCTCGCACGTTAGCAAAACTGCAACCTCCAAGACGTTCATAAACGACTGGTATAACTTCGAAATGAGTGTTAAAGAATAGTCATTATGATGTTGCGAAATAGAACTGCTTTCACCTTTTCATAGAATGAAAACTTGCGGAGCTAGACGACTGGGCGTTAGGGAGTCCTCGTTAACGGGACGTAACACGCACGAGTTCATAAAAGAGAATGAGTTGAGCCAGACCTTCGGACGAACAAGTTCCTTACGGGACAAGGCGACATCAGTAAGCGCCTCTACTTATTTTCTATCGAAGACTTTTCATCCTGCACATCATGTGTCTCTAGTGTTGGAAGAATTGTCTAACATTCCTGCTTTATCTGCTACTATGCAAGCTTATGACCGTTTCACTCAGGAGCCCGTAAAGATGTGAAGGAAACTCAAAAAATAAAAATTCAGCACATTACATAACTTTTTTGTCAACTACCTACTAAAACGGAAAGTAAAAACGAGGTGACAGTTTATATCTCCCTTTGAAATCGTCACCAGTGAGATGAAAGTTTTCCCACCGTTAAAAACAGAATGGAAAATATATTTGATTAGCTGCTAGAGTAAAGAGTATCGCTGAATGGCCGTGGGGCTAAGGAAAGTTGTGTGTTGCGTGGAACAAGCTTTTGTTGTAGGAACTAAATGTCTTCCGATTTTAAAGATCTTCCTTCCTTCAATCTTCTGAGACGTGACCTTGAGTCTACTCCGAATAACAACCCTCATAGCTCGCCGCTGCAAAAATACGTTTGTATGGTGTACAGTGCGTTATATGGTCCCATATTTTTCTGATGATAAACAGCCAATGTTAATATTGAGAGCTTAGTTTAGTTTGAGTAGTTCACAATTTTTTATCCTATAGTTGTTTACAAATGGAAACAATGTGAAATATGTTAAATTGGTCGAAAAGGATCCATTGGCCACACAAATAGCGTAATTATACCATTGGTTTGCTAGTAATGGAACGACGCTACAGAATCTTTTTATCAAAATTTGGTTGAAGGTGTCAGAACAATTTGAGAACGTTATTTATATAATTGCGCAGATCGTTGATCCCCCTTTCGAGAAGAGAATGTTACGTCAATATAGACATTAGCGATATCAGCAAAACCTACTTGTGACTTTCCAGACAACCGTCGGGAAGTGGAGATCAACAAACGACTCGCGTATCTTCTACTCTTTTCAGAAAATAATTTCAGCTTTCCAAGGAGATCGTCTAATTTGGAAATGTGTTTGAGTTAGGCATGGCGGAGAGAATGGATATTCAGAACCGATTTCGCCTATATTTCTACTTTCCTGATCCCTACGGAGTGGAATGGAAAGCTAAGTAACTGGCAGAAATGAACATTCTTTAGATCAAGTTTCAAGAGTTCCAGTGTCCGAAAAACACCTTGAAAATACAATCTATTTGTGTGATTGAGAGAAATCGGCTATACCAATGTAAACAGTTAGCATGCAACGCCAAAATGAGGGTATGAGCAACATCAGTCCTTAACCAACTATGGTTATCATAGTGATCAAAATATTTCTTTTTTCTGAAAAACAACTCCAGGGGCTTCAATGAAAATGTTCGTCTGCACAGCCCAAAACAACCCAAAAGTACAATGAAATTCTCATTTGCGAGAAAAATGCCAAGAGGAACGCAATAAGTTATCATCAATTTCAAATGAATTATGTGGAGTACTAACTGAACAAAACTAAATGATCATCAACATTCACGTTCAAATCTCATAATTTTCCTCAGCTCCACGTCTATCAGGTAGTTTTCTCGCTCTAGTAATTAATATAATCTGTCGTTCACTCAGTTTATACGAACGTCCTACGACTTGGTTCAACGTTTTATATAAACTGATGCCGCTTAAGGTTCTGGAATTCATTGTATAGCTATTACTCATGACACGAGCTTTATTGAGTGAGTATGACGAGAGCTGCACGACAGATTATCGATCGATTTTAGCACAGTTTTTTTCCTTATAAATTCCACTCTTATGATTATTCGGAGCAACACCAGAAAATTCCGGAGTTCAGACGGTCGTTTCATCTACTATCGTTTGTTACAGTTTTTTGCCGTTAATTCCAGAATAGCTGACACGATCCTTTTATTAAATATCTGGTGCGTAGCAACACACAACTTTCCGCCACCCCTTTAAGTTCGAACACCAGCTACATATGCGGGCGCTATATCTTCGTTCAACGCATTTTTACAGGAACATTTATGTGGAACAAAATGTAGGGACTAGTTAGCTGAGAGTACTCCGAAAGTTTGATCGAAATCGTTAGAGCCGTTTTTGAGAATATTGGAATACCGATAAATTAATATTCGACAAATCTCCTTTTCTGAGTTAACTTGGCTTATATCTCCGTTCAACATGTATATACAGAAATAAATATGGAGAACGAAATGTTGGTATGGGTGACTAAAAGACACTCTGTAAGATTTATCACATCTGGTGAAAAAGTGTTACCCTGGAATTTACGGAAATGTTCGAAAAAACGTTAATTGCGACACATTTTGATTTTTATCTCTGTTCAATGGACCGTCACAGGAACATTTATTGGGAAGAATATGTAGGTATTAACTATTTGAAAACATCGTGTGAGTTTGGTGAAAATCGCTGAAGCAGTTTCGCCAAAAAGCGTAAAAAACCTATTTTTGCTTCAGGGCCCATATCTCCGTTCACCGTATTTTCATGGAGATATGTATGGAGAAGAAAAGTTAGGTATTGATTAGGAGAAGATAATTTGAAAGTTTAATCAAAATCGTTAGAGCCGTTTTCGAGAAAAATGCGAAAAACCCTAGTTTTTGGTACATTTTCGTCCCCCCCACCCCCTTCCCACTGGTCGAAATCGTCCATAACCTTATTTTGGTGTCTACAAAGAATAACGAACAAAACAAAAAATGAACCAGCGCAATCGGATCAGCCGTTCTCCCGCAAATCGAACTACAGACACACACACACACACACACGGACCACGCACCGAAATTAGGTTTTTTAGACTCAGTAGGGTCTGAAACGTAAAGATCTGAAGAAAACCCAAATTTTTTTTTGGGCCGATTACTATACTTTCCTCCCCTTCGGGAAGCGGAAAGTAAAAATCTAGTTGACAGCCTCATAAATCTCCTGTGCACTAATTACTCTGTAGGATAAATTCAATAAATTTCAGAACAACAAGCCCCACTAGTTTCTACGTAGAACTTTGTTATAAACTGAGTAAAAACATAGTTGATCAGTTGTTGCTGGAGCGATAACAATTGCTGGATGCGAGTGGTACTAAGGAAAATTGAATTGTACGATGGTCACACCAGACATTTTTTTTTCTAAAAAGGACTTTTATCAATACATTTTTGGAAGTTGTGTAGTATGTGCATTAGTAGAAAACCTTATCGCCGCTCTCGTCACTTTGCCACGTTGGTTGTTTGTAGCTGTCCACGCAGTAACTTTAATATGTAATATGTTATAGCCGCTCTGAAGCAGACAAAAAAGTTGGATCGAACAGCTCATAACCTTTTTTTCTCGTTCCACGTTGATGTGTGTGATGAGTATCAATTTAAGGTGGTCCGCTTCACAATCCTTCGGTCAATCACGTTCAAAGACAAGCACGCACTGACTTGTTTCCTCAAAGGGGCTGAACGTATGAGGTGGCGAGGAAAGTAGTGCGTATTAAAATTGTGTTATATTCTGCACTCACAAGTTGCCACTTAGGGCTAATGAAATTAAAATATCTGGTACGTAGCAACACACAACTTTCCTTAGCTCGACGTCAGTTCACTTGTGTTCATGGCTTATCCTACTAACTCCATTTATTTTTTACTATGTTCATTTGAAACTTTCGTTCATTTATCACAGCTCTAATTTTCCCACTGATGGACACTTCATGCTATAGTTGCCTTGTTGGGAGCTGTCCATATCAAAAATGTAATCAAAATCGTTAAAGCCGTTTTTGAGAAAAACAATATTTGGTGTTTTGATTACAATGATAACTACAGTTAGTTTTGGATGGATTTCGCCCACACCCTTATTTTGGTGTCCCATAATGACCTGTGGGCTAGATATCAAGTTTGAGCTGATTTGGGTCAGCCATTTTCTATAATAATCCTTCACGGATACACAGACCATTTCCGAAATAGTGTTTTTCGGACTTCGTGGCACTATGCCTGTAGCAACCGCTTCATCAATTAGTCTTGGTTTACTCATTTACCCGTTCAGAATTTTAACGGTATTGAATTCGCGTATGTGGAAACGTGCAAAAATCTGATTCAATAACTTTCATTTTAATTCAAGAGCAATATCCTACTGTTTCGCGCCCTTCGCCGCTGTGAAGTTGTGCTGTCGTTTAGTCACCGCTACGTCCACTCGTTTACGATAGACAACTTACAACCTGGAGTCGTGGCCAGTCACAAGAGAGATTTATTAATGGGTAGGGCACTTGAAACTGAGATAATTAGTTAACCGATTAGGAATATTGGATCGTGTCCGAGTGAATGGAGTACAAATCATGGAAAATGTAAATGCATGCTCTTAATTTCAACGTTCTTCTGTATGATTTGAGAACTACTGGCTCTAAGTTGGTATAATATTCATCATTTACTACCCTACAGTGCATATGTTGTTTGTCAATAACCATTATTTTAAAAAAGACAACCGGCGTAGGTAGCCTAAACCCAACTCCTAACACAATACGCATCTCATGTTCTTTTGGTTTGCTCCCCTTTCCCAAAAACCACCAATTAACTCCTTCTGGAACCCCCTTTTTTGAAGAAAAAAAACACCCCCCCCCTCCCAAAACCATCTCTCCTGTTCGTTCGAAGCTCCCTTCTCTTCCCCAGAGAGCCATTGATGACTTTACGCTTAACATCTAGTACAATTCTTGATGTGCTGTGGTTTATAGCGAGCTAGCAAGAATACAAGTGAGAAGAATATAACTGTAAGTTCAAACCGTTATATTAATTTACTTGATACTCTTCGCATAATTTAGTTTCAATGTTAGCTCATGGTTTTTGCTTTTCTATCTATTAAAGGGCATGTTTATGAGGAACAATAAAACCTCGAAACGCATAACTTAATGATCGACCTAACTGATTGCCTTTCAGCTCTCTATACCCACACTTTGTTTCCCGCAATTATTTCTGTGACTGTCTGCTGAACGGAAGTATAAGTCAAGTTACATCGGTTTTTACAGTTATCTCAAAAACTGATGGGACGACTGATCAAACATACAGAGTATTGTCGACAAAATAACAAGGTACTTTTACCTAACAATTAATATTCATTCAGTGAGTGTTTTCGTTGAAATGAGAAGGGACGAAACTACAGCACGTAGCAGGTATGTAGCATATCATCGAATTTAGGGAGGTAGTGAAAAATTGTTGGATGCTTCGCACTAAATATTTGCCGTCACAGTGGACATCACGATTTGAGCAGAACTGTATCGTAAAAACTTACTCCCGGATTAACTTACCAAAATGACGCTGAAAGAGAGAGCCTTTGATGTCGCTGCCGATGGGCCAAGTAGATGGCACGTAAGGAATATTTCTGTCACTGAAAAAATTTGCAAGTTTTCGAAGCTTGTAGAAGATAAGAACGGCAACAACGGCAAATGCAGCCGTCACATACACACCGATCTCCATCGGAACAAGATTGAGTGGCAGTTTGGAGGAGTTACTCGTTTTATATCTCGCTGCGTTAATGGCGGCAGAGGAGGGACGGGAAACAACTGCCTGCTGCAGAACAACCTATACAACCCCCCTGACGTGGGTGTGGCACGTTCCGTGCAAATATCAAGAAAGTAGCTGTACAAATCCAACAGCCACCGAGTTTTCAGTAAGAGAGAGAGAGAAGTATCACACAATTCGCAAGCATTTATTATTTATTTACGTTTTACAAAATGAGATGAGATGATTCACTTCTTCGAATTTAAAAAAATTAGATTATTAGGTTAATTAATTACAAAAAGTAACGAAATAACATTTTTTCGCCCACAATTTTTCGCAACCCCCGTTATTTCGACCACTTGCCAAATGTACGGGCGCTATTCCTTCCTTCAACTCATGTGTACAGGTACGTTTATGAAGAAAAAAATGCAGGTACTCTTTACTTGAGAGTACTCCGTAAGTTTGGTTGAAATTTTTGGGCGGTTTAAGGGAAAACTAGAAGAACGATAAACTACTCTTCGACAAATTTCTTTTATCAAGCAATTAAGCTAGTTCTTTTTTTGTTTTGTTCATGATTTTTTTGAGACGCGAAAATAAGGTTATGAGCGATTTTCATCGATGTGATGAGGAGGGGGGGGGGGCTCATGCACTGAAAACTCTAATAATTCGAAATGATTTTCGAATTATCTATTTACTAGTAAGTATCTAGTAAAAAAAAAAAAATTTCTGTGAAAAATCGGTGTCTATTTTGACAAAACGGCTTTAACAGTTTTTACGAAACTCACAGGGTATCTTCACCTAACCAACACCTATATGTCGACGAATATCGAGGAAACTTTGCCAATCACCTCAAGGCAACTGCACATGAACCTACCAAAATGCAGGACTGCACCACCATTCTGCATAAACAATACAAAGGACGAAAACTGAACATATCAGAAAACATGGAAATTTATAAACGAAAAAACTTCTACGGACAGATCATAATTGAACAAATCAACAGAAAATGCGAAACCATATTTACACAACAACCAACTGTCGGATTTACAGACCACCGTATTTTTTTTTTTTTTTTAACGGTGGATGCAGGCAATACCCTCACTGCAGCCACAAACGGGCCTATTGTAAGGGCGTCCATGATACTCGGATCATGGCCCACCTGCACCACCCCCAGGCCCCACAGCACTGGTCTCACTTGGTGTGACGTCAACTATGCGCCCCCACCACCCCCGCACAAAGCGGAGGATATCCGCAAGTTCTGCATTTGCCACCTCTTTGGGCTGAAGAAAGGGCCTCCAAAACACAGAACGGCGTGACGCCGCGAGTCCATCGCATACGCACAGCACTAGCTCTGCCGCCTCTAGCCCTACCTCGCAGAACCTGCATACCTGTACCTCACACTTGCCAATATTTGCAAGTTGGTACCTCAGCGGACAGTGACCTGTGAACAGGCCACATATGATCCTCGTATCCTTCCTCCCCAGTGCATGCACCTCCTTGGACCTCTCTCTGGAGAGCCGGATGAAGAGTTTTAACTATCTAAGGCCGGGCAGCCCCTGCCAATGAGCAGCCCTGCACCTGTCCTCCCATTCGCCAACCTCTCTACGTAGGTGGTTCCTGGTAGTCCCAACAAAGGGCTCAGGGCCAATAGGGATCTGCTCTGATCCCTTCTTAACCAACCTATCAGCCCGTTCATTTCCCTCTATACCCTGATGCCCTGGCACCCAACACAGTGTTACACTGTTGTCCTCTGCCAGGGCCTTCAGTCCAGTCAGACACTCCCACACCTGCTGTGATGTGAGACAGTATGAGGCTAAGGCCTTGAAAGTGGCCTGACTGTCCACCATGATGTAGATTCTCTGCCGCTTCAGTCCCCTCTGCAGCAGCCGCTGCACACAGACTGTCACCGCAGCCACCTCTGCCTGGAACACAGCGGCCAGCGACCCCAATGGGATCGCTGCTCTCATCCTCGGCCCAAAGATGACTGCCCCTGCAAGGCCACCCTGCACCGAGCCATCAGTGTAGTATACCAGGGCCCCAGCTTCGAAAGCGGGAGCTCCCCCTACCCACCTGGATCACTCATGAATGAGTATCCGAAAGGGTAGCGCGAAGTTGAACCTCGCAGGCATTGAGTCTACCACATGCAGTTCAGGCCCCCCCACCTTCACCTTGTCAAGGATCAAGTGGCAGGAACTCCTCCTCCCCCGCATGATCAGACCCAACTCCAACATACGCACAGCCTGGAGGAATGCCATCCTTTTAACATGTATGTGGAGTGGAGCTAAATCTAGCAAGACCTCCAGTGCAGCTGTAGGGCATGTTGTCATACAGCCTTTAATGGCCAGACACGCCCTACGCTGCAGTTTATTTAGCTGCAACTGCACTGTTTTGTTTTCCACCCTAGTCCCCCAGACCAGGGCTTCATAGGTGACTACAGGCCTAACAACCGCAGTGTACAGCCACCGGAGCATCCCAGGCCTCAGCCCCCATGTCTTCCCCACCATTCTTTGAGCTGCCCACATCACCACCGACGCCTGCTGTAAGGCTTTTTTCACGTGAGTGGCCCAAGAGAGCTTCCCATCAAGAAAGACTCACAAGTACTTGATCTTATGCTGAATCTTCACCATCTTGCCACCTAGCCTGAGTTCCCGCAGCGTAAGGCTGCGCCTTCTGGTGAATGGGATCAGGCTCGTTTTGTCTGGATTGACAAACAGTCCTTGCCCATTGCACCATGTCTGTAGTGTATTCAGTGCATGCTGCATGCATTCACTGATTTCACTCACAAATTTACCCCTGACTATAATTACCAGGTCATCCACGTATCCTATTACCTTGTAGCCCTCCTCCTCCAGCAGCTCGAGAAGGGTATCAGCTACCAGTAACCAGAGGAGAGGGGAGAGCACCCCCCCCCCTGCAGGCATCCCCTGGTGGGCCCCACAGAGAGTGTCTCCCCCCCCAACTCCGAGAAGACCACCCTGCTACTCAGCATCTCGTTGGTCCAAGAGATTA
Source organism: Pachypeltis micranthus (assembly GCA_020466155.1). Taxonomy (NCBI): domain Eukaryota; kingdom Metazoa; phylum Arthropoda; class Insecta; order Hemiptera; family Miridae; genus Pachypeltis; species Pachypeltis micranthus. Next base: position 26,898,752 of record CM035771.1, on the reverse strand, counting down.
GGTAAGGATCTACACTCTTCCTACCAGCCGCAGCCGTAATTGAGGCATAGGACGTATTGTCGAAAGCCTCCCCAATATCCAGAAAGCAGCACAGTGCAAACTCTCCGGATCTCAGAGTATCCTCCAGCACTGTTGCCAGTTCCTTCAGAGCAGTCTCAGTGGATCTCCCCCTCTGATAGGCATGCTGGGAACTCCGACTGGGGTTCTGAGTAAGATAGTACTCCTTTATTGATAGGCACACTATCTTCTCCATTGTTTTCAACACGAAGGACATGAGAATGATGGGGCGGTAGCCCTTAGCCAGGGCCGAGGAGCCACCCGGCTTTGGTATAAAGGCCACCTTCACCTTCCTCCACATAGTGGGTATGTACCCAAGGACATAGCTCGCCCTGAAAAGCCTCACCAGTATCAGACCCAGAGCCGCCCAACCATGCCGCAACATGGCTGGGAAGATCCCATCCACACCTGGCGCCTTGTAAGGTTTAAATGAACCAATAGCCCATTTAACCTTATTAAGTGTGAACATTTCTCTGGAGGCTGCGGCTAGCAGTGGGTTCCTCGATTGCCCATGACAGGTACCACCTTAGGCACTCCCTGCTGCCTGAGCCACCAGCCCCACTGAGGTGGACTGCAGACGTGGACCCTACGTCCCCACGCTGCCCCTCACCACCTCTCACTCCCAAAGACCGCCTTGCCTTCTTTCTCTCCTCGGGAGTGTCTCCAGTGGAAGGCCGCTCTCTTTTTTGGCCACCCTCCACCTCTTTTGTCTGCCCTCCTCTCATCGCAAGAGCCCTGGCATCAGCCACCCTCTTACCCTCTGACAGGAGAGCTTTAAACCGGCGCCTCTGTGCGCCAGTAAACTTAACATGGCGCCCTCGCTTGTGCCTCGAACGCGTGCCCGATGGCCCCGCATCCGACCCTTCGGTCAGCGGCTCCAAGCCCTTGTCCTGGTTCTCAGGAGCCCCTGAGGAGACCCCCGCCCAGGGAGGGCCCAGCACCAGCACCCCCCTATCTGGAGGCGCCCTGGCACCAGGCCCCACACCGGCAGCAGGGACCCCCAGAAGCCCCCCGCCCGCAGAATGTGACCTTGCCTCTCCATCCGCTGCAGTTGAACCTCCTTCTACAGCTGGGAGGTCACAGTACACATCCATGACCTCCTCCTCCATCACTGAAGCGGTAAGCTCCTGAATGCTCAAATCTAAAGTTTTTGGTTTGTCGTCATTCATGTTCCCACGAGTAGCAAGGGTAATCAAGAGTCAATCACGGCAGAGCCCCGCATGCCGTGACAAGGCTACTTACTGCAAGGAGGTCGCCTGGTATCCTTGAGGCTCCGTGGTTGACACAATGTCCCATGTGCCATCCACCCTTCGCCACGGTCACTTTACAGCTTGGGTCGGGGGCGCAAAAGAAAACAAAAGAAAAGAAAAAAAAAAAAAAGTGGGTGCGGGGAGCACGAGCAGGCGCCACCACTCGCCCCCCTCACCACTCCTCAAGGAAAGCTATCCACCTCCCCGAAGGGGGGGGGGGATAACCCAACATATCTCCAATCCGTCGGCCCCACTCCAAAGGATATGGGCACTAACAGGCTAGACCTCGTTAAGGTTTGGAGATGTTTTTAAGCCTGGCTATGCTAAGTGCCATCCCCAAAGGTCTGGCATAAGCCATCGAGAAAATTCGGTGGCTCGCAAAATACCAGCTTACTTCAAGCCCAGACCACCGTATACAAAAATACTACCTTACATTCTTCTCTCTTCACCTCCAATGGGTTTCCCGAGAGGTGCATTTCTGCCTCCTCATTCCTCCTTCCCCCTTCCACGATGCTATACCATCCTGTTAACCTTTCTCTTTATATATAAAGACCACAACCAACTGACTTTAGTACTGACTTAACGGCTAGACGATGAGTATCTCGCCAGTCAGAGGAGACCTACTCACCAAACAGGTAGGTTAACTTTAGTACCTATATATCGTTTCTCTTTCATGTGTCTCTGACATTCCATTGAACTGAGGTAACAATAAAATGTGTCAAAGATCGCGTTTTCTAAATGTTTTCGAAGTTTTCAGAGTACAGCACTACTGAAATTGATTAACCTGAACTGAGTCTTTGAGCCACGTTTTATGCTCCAATGTATTTCTATGCCTATCCGTTGAACGAAGGTGTAAGCCATGATAGCTCGACAAACAGGATGTCGATCATTAAATTATTGTTTTTTTGTTTTTTTTCAAAAATTATGCTAACGACGAAGGTATTGAGCCCGTGTACGGCAGACTGTCGAATTGTTTACATGAGGAACCAACTTGTGAAGTTACTTGGGATCGTGAGGAAAATTGAAGAAAACTCGGTGAAGCGAAGTTGAATAACGTTCCTTCCCCAAAAAATACTGTCAAGTCGGACACCTACCCGGCAGCGCTTAACTTCTCTCAGGTTTCTCATGATTATATCACAGCGTCCTCCGCATAACTCGCGTGCAGGTAATATATACCAGTTCAATTTATTATTTTTTTAAAATGGTGTGCTTAGCAGAAGAAATGTACACCTCCCAGGCCAGAGGTAAACAATGAAGTAACGAAGATAAAGAGAAGAAATAAAGGGAACTCAAAATTGTTTGCTTTGTATAGACAAGGAAAGTAATAGGTTAAACTAGGTTAAGTCAACTTGTTGTATTTTTATCGTCTCCACAACAACTTATGTTTTTCCCACCTCACCGACTTTCCCCCACACACAATCGGTGAGTTTTCCCGTTAATGGGAGGTGTGAGAGAATGTGACATTATAAGGATGATTCCGAGGGTGGGGAAAATATCCTCGCTAGCGCAGCATGGTAATCGTAAGTATGCTTCAATTCATCATTTACTTGATTTAAAGTCTCTCCCACCCCTTATAAATCACTCTCATTAACAGATGTCCGCTTCAAAGCTTCAGCGATGCCAATACACGATACATCTTCATTAAAAATCTCATCCAGGATGTAGCGAATCTTATTAGCGCTAAGGTCCACGATTCACGGGCTTAGCCTCAGCTTATTTAAAAATAGAGGAAAAAAACTGGGAAACTAGTGATGAACACAGTGATGGTGCGCACCCAGGATTTCGGGCTTCCAATAATTTGTGGACGTCAAGATTTCGTCGTTAATTTGACTGCCCAAGAGAATTTTATTGGTACATACGAGTCGATTTAGAAGGATTGAAAATGAAACTCTCTCTTAAAAGTCCTGCAGATTATCACGCAACGGTTTATTGTTCTCTCCGAGGCCAGTCGCTTTAGATCCAGCATCGGAATATACCAGTAAACGAAACGAAACATGACTTGTCTACAACAGAACAACGAAAATTGACGTTTACTAGGCGACGCTAGGCAATTGGCACGCCGTGACGGGTCGAACTGTCCAGTGGTTGGAATGATGCAGGAGGCAGTGAAGGGAAGTGAGTGCAGGCCGAGGGAAAACTATTAATATATCTACATTGTCTGGAAAATTCCTTCAAGTACAGTAATTTTCCTCACTATATTGACTGTGATTTCACTGTTTTTCATCTAAACACAGTCCGGCACCTCTGAGGCTCACCCTAATCGACTCAGCGTCGAAAAATACCTAGGCGACGATACCGAACTCAACGTAAATGCAATAAAACTGAACATTTCGTTTTCGCCTATTTTGTAAAAATTATTTTTTGCTCATCCCCATACTTTGGTAACACATAATTGTATTATCAAAAATAATTAAAAAACCAAAATCGGTATGAGTTGAAATGTTTGATGATTTACTGTGTAGCTCCCATTATTTGCTCACGAATGATAATTTTCGTAGTTTCATTTGCTGAAACTGTTTATGCAGAACATTTAATCTCCAATCATTCACGATCGAGGGAGCCAGGCAGGGAACGTCCGCACCCGCGTAGGCTCCTGGGGTATGCGAATTGAATCGTCACCTCCGAAAGGGTTAAATGGGCGACAAATTCCTATAAACCCTACAAGTCCCCCGTGGGGATGGGGTCTTCCCAGCCTTGTTTCAAGGGGGGGGGGGCTACTACTCGTCCTGGTTAAGACTCATAGAGCCAGCTTTCTTCTGGCCCATGTGCCCTATTCATGGAGAAGGACTAGGCTTATGTTTCTGCCTAAGGCAGGCAGTGACTCCTCGACTGCCAAATCACAGAGACACATAAGCCTCTGTTCCTTTCTCCTAAAGCCAATGGAAAAGATCATAGATCTGGTTTTAAGGAGGTCTTTGTCATTTAACTCCTTCCGCGGAAACTATTACGAATCCCTTTAGTTGAAGACGAAGAAATTCCCCTGAATTCGTCGGTCATTGATCACCATTAATTTTTCCGTTATTGCGTGTCATACCAACTTCCTCAACATTCACATTTATGCCCCGAAATGTTTTGTATGACGTATTTGTTTACACCTTTCGGCTGGTATCAGCATTTGAACGTTTACTTAATAATGGAGATTATTGAAGTGGGAATGAGAAGGAAATATTTATTCAGAAACGACGATTTTAGAAGAAGTGGCCCACGTTACGTAAAAAGAGACGACAGTGACTCAACGAGAAACGAAAAATTAATACGTTCTTGGTCACGGCATTGAGTGTCACTGCAGATCTGACGGCTCGATACTACATCGTTGACGTTGGTAGTTTTTTTCTAACGGTCCTGAAAATATAAAGCATCACTATTTCCTCAGCACTGCGTGCATCGGAGGATTTTTATCCATCCAGGAACTACACCGATCCGTTTGTCGCTTAGTTAAATGAATCTGTTAGAACTTGCTGTCGAACAAGAAACTGGAAGTGCGTTTAAAGTACCCGAATTTATCGACTTTTATTGAGTAACCAACGTGCAGTTAATTTATGAGAGTGTCAATACGATTTTCCAGGGAAGGTTCAATCAGACGGTAGTAGTTTGAATCAAGGAGTGACATTGGTTGTTCCTGATTGTTTTATAACCGGTGTTAAACATCCATCATCTGGTAGCTTATTGGGCTATCAACACGAGAACGCGAGTAGTCATGTAGATATATTTTCGTGGCTTTACCTACTACTCCGATCTATTTTGGACCCAGTTCATTCAAACTTGGTAAAACATAAACGAATGTACAAAATGTGGAGATTAAAGTTACGGAATTTATTGGGACGCAGCTACTTACGCCACGACCTTCCTTTAAACACTGAAGTGCAGGTAAGAAACTCGCAATTGTTGATGCGGTTTTTTTTAACGAATCGGGAATGACGGGGAGAAAACTGCACGAAACGTCCGCCAAAAAAATATTTAGTTTGAGTTCCGGAATTTTCGAGGTTGTCCTTGACCATCTTATCACGATTAATCAACGTCTTTTGTGTAGGCAGATAATTAGACACCCACTCGGATTTATGAAGGATGCTAGTGTCATATGAGCGAGATTTATTGTAAAATATCGGGAACGTAGCAATACGCAACTTTCCGTAGGCCTTCAAAATCCATTGATCTGCCATATATCCGGTCCCTGTATAACAAATTTCTACGGTATTTATGCAAAATGTTTGTTAGTTCAGAGTATCCAGTAAGTCCTATTGAAATCGTTAATATCTGAACAAATCGAGAAACTGATAATATAATTATTAATAATCTCGTCCATCGTGGTTTATATTTCCGTTCAACAGACCCTTGTGTCGCCCAGTTGTACTCCATCTCACCTCAATTTCAATTCTACTCAATTCCACACGCACGTAAAATACAGTCCTCCTCACGCTCACCGAGTTTCAGTTTTCGTTGCGATCCTCAGCTCCCTCATTCTTGCACCTAACACTGATAATATAATTATTAATAATCTGGTCCATCGTGGTTTATATTTCCGTCCAACAGATAACCACAGAATCTAGTGCAGCATAATTATGAAACTGTCAACAAAACCCGTATTTTCGGCGCATTTTTGTTTCTGTTTGAGTTCAATGGACGGTCAGAGGAACATTTATTGAGAAAAATATATGGGTATCAACTATTTAATGACATCCAGTGAGTTCGGTAGTTGTTTTTGAGAAAAATGCGAAAACCCCTAGTTGTTGGTACATTTTGCTCTTCCGCCCCCTTTCCGTTGGGTGGGAATCGCTCATAACCTTATTTTTGCGTCGTCAACCATTAACAAAACACAAAAGAACAAGCTCCATCGGTTTAGCTGTTCTCCCGCAAATTGCGCTACGAGTACATACACACACTCTGACCACTGCGCATAAATTATGTGTTTTGGTTTCAATCGGCAATAAAACATAAAGATCTGAAGAAACCCCAACGTTTTATTCACACGATCGTAATACTCTCCGTTCACTTGTGGAAGCAGAAAGTTAAAAACGCAATTATTACACAACGGTTCATTATTTTCTTACGTTGCGTGATTGTGACCTATCCTAGCACCTCCAGTTTAACGTGAACAGGACTAAAATCGCTGTCTTACCACCATTTTATTTATCCGATCATTCCCAAAATGATAACACGATTTTTTACATAAATATCATGTTTATACTTTCATAATCCCCTGCGGACTGATTGCTCAATATTGGTGGTAGCAAGAGTGCAGCAAGTGGTAGCAAGTGTTGGACGCACGAGAGGAGGCGTTGGAGAACAGAATAAAAAGAAACTCGGTGAGCGTGAGTAGGACTGTATTATATGTGCAATGAATTGAGTTGAGTTTGAGTACATGCGTGAACTTGCGCGGGAAGAGCGCGAGCTGTTACTGCGACGAGAGCTGATCGAGGAATGTCTGTGACCACTGGGAGACAAGTGTATCTGGGAAGAGTAGTGTGTGTTGGAGGAGATAAATCGAGGAAATGTACAAAAGAGGAAATCAGATGTCGTTGGGTTGGGCTGAACGCACGAGGCAAATGAATAAGCATTTTGGTTTTATTCCGGAACTTCATGCCCAACCTTGACCCTTCGACCATCCGGTCGCAGCCGTCAACATGACACCAATTTGGAATAAAGGGAAGAATATGTAGGTGGGACTTTTTTTAGTTTTTGGAAGCCACCAATGGCTTTGGCCATTTACCCTGAAGTCGTGAATCGTGGCGCACATGAATATGAAACATATTTAGAATTAGGGAAAGAATAACTAGCTGGGAAAAACTAAAAGTAGTCCCACCTAGATATTCTTCCTCTAGTTCCAAATTCGTTTCATATTGACGGCTGAGGCCATCCAGGAAGGCAAACGGTCAAACTTTGATAATGATTGTGTAGCTAATTTCAGCCCAGTCCACTTGATACGTGGACTGTATTATACGTACGTGTTAGGATTATACCATGTTCAAATGAACTGAGTGAAAAATAAATAGAATTAGTAGCTAAATCCATGAAATTGGCTGAATGTACGGGCATCTAAGGTAAGTTTTGTCACGCGTTGTATAAGCGTTTCCACTTCATAAAGATCATTAAAACCAATGGAAATAAAAATGGTATAATGAATGATCTGGTAGTAACATAAAGAAATCAATTTAACTGATTTATTCAGTCGATTTAATTTTTTCGAATTTGACCATTAGCGGATCTTTGGTCATAATGGCCGCAGTCATTGGAACCCACGTTTTAACATCAGGGTTCCTAACACACGGTTTCAAGTTGTACTTAAGGAGCAGCTTGGCAACAGCGAGTTTTATTTCAGTTTCAGCAAACCTTCTTCCTGGAATAGAAATTCGGCGTTTAAGTTGAACAATGTAACTTTTGATAAAGTATTAAATGCTCACAACATGATTCTACGTACGCATTGGTATGAATATTAATTATAAAATCGTACATAAAGTAATGTTAGTTGAAATTGTTTTGTTTTGAAATTTCGTTTTTGTAATGACATGGGTATTACTGGATCAAAAATTTTAGCCTTGTCAAGCCACTAAAGACATCTACCCCCTAAATGTCCTGGCAAGAACTGGAAGAGTAAGCGGATTCAAAGATTGACAGATAGCCAGGCTGTTCTAAACCATTTCGGCCTACTCCTTCAGATCTAGGCGGTTACAGTCACTTAAACAACTTGTTGCCCATAATATGCTCTACCTAATTTGGATACTAGCGCATCGAGGCCTTGCCCACATAGAAGCGATGTAAAGCCGCCTAATTCGTCCGGTCGGCCCAGGCCTAATTTCCCAAGCCTTCCCCGTTAGTTTCTTAACCGGGCAATGCCCTCTTAAGTAAATAAGATGGGCAAACCAGAGGCGGTCGAATGCCGTTTCTGCGGCGAGGAGCATTTGCCTCATTTGAGTTACGTTTCGTAGCTTCCTGTTCCATAGCTAGTTTCACGGGTGTCTGCAACACGGATAGATTTTCGAGACAGCACTGCAGAATGGACTGTCAAGATGATGTTTTCCCACCTGACAACTTGGTTTTTGTTACGGATTTGAGTACAACTACTGCAAGACAATGACTAAACTATTACTTCGGACATCTTGGAAAAAAGAGGCGACATAATGAGTGCCTTCTAGTATCATAGACACACGCGATTTAATTCCCCCTCATTGTGTCCAGAGACATTCCATAATATTTATTTTGTTAACACACCAGGTTCATTGAAAACCGACCAGGTGCAATTACGCGATTATACTACATGTTTCCATAATGTCATCTAAGTTACAATAATGTTAGTTTGATAGAAATCGAAGGTACATCATATTGTGACAGTTCGAGACTAAACACGGAATTCCTTGCAGCGACAAAATGACAAGAATGAAGGTGTGGTAAGGAGGTACGGTGCAAATCGAAGACTTACCTATGCAAGCTTTAGGCCCGCCTCCAAAAGGCGTGAAAGCACCGCCGACAATAGGCCCGTCAAATCGTTCTGGCTTAAACTTATCGGGCTCAGGAAAAAGCTTCGGGTCTCCGTGCAGGCTGTACGACGGGATAACTACGGAGGTTCCGGCATCTATTTTGGTGCCGTCTGGGAAGGTGTAGTCTTTTACGCAGATCCTGAAGTGGGTAGGTACTGTAGGCAACATCCTCAATGATTCTGTGAAAAGAGAAACGGCGTTTTGATGTTGGTTCAGCTATGAAAAGGGCAAGACACCAAACTAGAAGGTATGTTGTTTTGTGTTTTCTGCGAAACGTGGTTTAGTAAGATTGTGCCAGCTTCAGAGTATGAATTCGCCCATAATTACTCAATGCTGGCTAATATGGGCTAATCAAAGGATATTTCCAACATAGCGACATAATTAACTTGCTGCGCAGAAATATGCTCCACTCCAACGTCAATAAATTTGAATTCGTTTGAAACGAGTTGAAGAAAAAATAACCACGTCATTGCACCCGTAGTACATACTCCCATCTCTCGGATTAAGTTCTCGACAAAAATTACTTTCATCTAATGTGTACTGTACTTGTGTGGACGTGTGGCCGAATGGCCCGAGGCAGGGAGCAGGCTGGAATCGGCACGTCAAAGGAATACTACTGAACAGGCAAATCCCGTTTGGACTGATCATCCTGCACCTTGCATACCCCCTGTGTTTCCTGGTGTCAGTCCTCCAATGCTCCTTCTATTATGACCAGCGTTCTCTTTGCACATTGAATTTTGTTTTTGAAATCGGGAATGAGTTGGCACAACGAAACAACTCTGAAGTTTATTGAAGAGGTGGATTTGCGTTTGTACTTTGGAACAAAGATGATAACGACCAGCATAATTTGTGGGGAAAAATTATTTCGGTGCCTCAGAACCAACAATTTGCCTCTTGTCGGCCCCGAACGAGTGTGCACGCACCTTTGGTATGAAGGTTCAGCGAATTTTTTACCACACCTCATCCCCTCCTCCAATATCATTGACATATTTTGATTGAGACGCTCTGATGTGCACATAAATACAAACCCCTTTGCCCGATTCGCACGAATTTCGAATACTACATTCCAAGTTGAAGTGACAGGAGTGATACCTTACTCTCGTCATACGCTAACTCTCCTGTGACGCCAAAATACATTTGCTCTAATACATTACGTATATTCCTTCGCCTTTACATAAACTTCTTTCTGTATCGGTTTCTTGCAGTTCATCTTCATGTACATGTGCGAAAAGGTTGTGGTGAATATGCAACTCCATGATATCGTATGAGTCGTTGTTATGTATCAAATTATGATCTTCCTTAGTTACTCGCTTTAATCATCGTTCTTTTCCTCTCCTACCGAATTCGATACGATACCAACTAAAAAAAAATTCATCCAACTGGACATTTTATAATGGATAAATACTTGAAACCAGAACGCTTCAACGTGGAGCCATTGGCTACATCTTTTGACAAGAAATGGACTCATTGGAAGAAGACATTCGATAATTTCCTGGTTCATTTCGAGATACCTCCGTCGGACATCAGTAAGCTACAACCACTCACAAATTATATTGCTCCTGATGATTTTTGCTCCTGAAGCGAATGTACTACAAACAACAATGCCGTAGCTATGCTAGACTCCATCTATATCAAGCCAAACAATGTGATTCACGCCAGACACTGCTTGGCAACTAGACTTCAATATGCAGGTGAGTCTGTGGATCAGTATTTACAATTACTCAATCAAATGAGCCAGGGCTGTTCTTTTTTTTAAAGCGGTAACGGCTGACAAACATCGCAGTGAGTTCATCAGAAAAGCCTATCATACCCCGCCAAAGACATGACTTGCACGACGTGTCCAAAAAAAGGACATTTCCAAAAGGTTTGTAAATCCTAACATTCTAAGTCCGATCTACAAACATCTGCTTCCCCAGAGACTACAGTGGCTACTGCCACATCAGCTGCTAGCCCTGGGAGCCTACAGACTATAGACATTTTTGTCAATGGGATGGAATTACGCGGTTTGATAGATACGGGTAGTTCTTTGCCATTTGTAAACCATTCTTTAGTCCCAAGAATCAGAGCTAGAATCTTACTGCACCTGGCCAATTGCTACTTACAGGTACGATAAGGTGAAACTGTTGATGATGAAAGATCTTTGTGCAGAGGCAATCATATATCATGACACATTGAAAACACATTAATCAGTGGAAATAGAATTACAAGGTTCAAGGCCCTCAGTTAAAAATCTGCAGTCTAGCTACTGCCAGGGTAAAACCCTTGGCTCTGTTTGCTAATCTTTCCCAAAACTGCAAACTTATTACCACTAAATCCAGAAAATATTCTGTGGATGATCAAACATTCATGGAATCTGAGATTAAGAAGCTAATGCAGAAAGGAATTATTGAACTAAGCAACTCACCGTGGCGTTCCCAAGCTTTCGTCGTCTGGGCTGAGAGGCACAAAACCAGGATGATGATAGATTTCTCACAAACGATTAACAAATTTACTTTTCTCGATGCTTACCCTTTGCCACAAATTGAAGAAATAATCTCAAAAGTTTCGGCTAACTAAGTCTTTAGTGTAATCGATTTAAAGAGCACCTTCCATCAAACTCCAGGATTGAAGTCTGAGGGACAGTATATTGCCTTCGAATCCTTAGAGAAACTTTTTCAGTTCCGTTTGGAGTGACTAACGGAGTTGCTTTAAGAGGGTGCTAAATGCAGTCGTCTATGATAAGAAACTTGAAGGTACTTTTCCCTACTTGGTTGACGTGACTCTATTTGTGGAAAACACCAAGAAGATCGCGACAGGAACCTCCAAAGATTCATAGACGCTGTCACTAAACAAGGAAAAGTGCAAGTTTTCCATTACTACGGTCAGCCTAGTTGGCTATATCATATCGAACGGTACCATCTAACCTGACCATCAGTGCTTGAAACCCATCCTGGACATGCCAGTCCCAAAGGATAAGCCATCACTATAGAGAGCGTTAGGTATGTTTTCCTACTACAACCGGTGGATACCACGTTTCTCAGAAAAGATAAGACCACTAATATCAAAAGGAGATTTCCCCTATCAAAGGACTCGTCTACAGCTTTCAACTCTCTCAAGAATGACATAACACACGCCTCCACAGCTGCTATTTAAGAGTATTAGCACAAGTAGAAACCGACGCATCAGATTTTGCCATTGCAGCCACCTTGAGCCAATTTGGAAGACCAATTGCCTGTTTCTCAAGGAATTTGAGCAAATAAGAGTTACAACATGCCACCATTGAAAAATAAGCCTATGCCATAGTAGAGTCATTGCGACATTGGAGGTATTACCTCATTGGGCGCCGATTTCAAATAGTGACTGACCAACGCTCAGTGTCTTTCATGTTTAACCAGAACCATAACAGCAAAATAAAGAATCAGAAGATAATGAGATTGCGATTGGAGCTATTATGCTTCAAGTTTGACATTGTCTATCGACAAGGAGACAAAAACGCTCCAGCAGATGCACTCTCAAGAATAAGTGCTTCATCAAAGATAACAAGCCCGACCTCAAAAGCCTGCACGATTCTCTGTGTCACTCTGGGATAACACGTATGTACCACTGGATTCGAGCTAAAAATATTGTTTACACTCTAGATGAAATCAGGAATATTACTAATGCATGCACGATTTGCGCTTAATTGAAACCACGTTAATATTCACATCAAGGAAACCTCATCAAAGCCACATCTCCGTTCGGATGCCTCAATATTGATTTCAAAGGACCTCTCTCATCTAAATCACGAAATCAATAAATTTTGACTGTGGTATTCGAGATTTTCCTTGCACGGATGTGTCGACTGCTTCTTCCATTAAAAACCTAACGCATCTTTTCTGCATCATTGGAACTCCAGGTTATGTACATACGGATAGGGGTGCATCGTTCATGTCTGCAGAACTAAAAGCGTATCTGACGTCTCATAATATCACCACCAGCTACACCATACAACCCCCAAGGAAATGGCCAGGCAGAAAGATTCAACGGAATCATTAGGAAGACTGTCATGCTTGCTTTTAAAACCCAGGGATATGAAAAACCTCGTCTTTGGATATCGCTCTTCATTCCATACGATCTTAATTATGCACTGCAACAAAACAACGCCACACGAAAGGATGTTCAATCACAAACGGAGAACAAGTAGTGGAGTTTCAATGCCATCATCGCTAACAAAAACGGACCAGTACTTATGAAAAAGCAAGTATCATCCAATGGTGGAAGAAGTTGAGCTACTTGAATCAAATCCAGAGTACACACATGTACGTCTACCTGATGGGAGAGAAACAACAGTTTCAATTTTATCTCTTGCGCCGAGAGGAGAACCTACACTGGTTGAGCGATATCCAGAGGGTGCGGAAGAAGTACAAGAAAATTCACTTTCTGAAAAAAAACTTGGTTTTTCCGCGCTTATCTTTAACTTTAATAGCGCCCCCGAAATCCCAAAACTGCTGAGCCGATTAATTCGTTTACCATAACCCCAGTTGAACCATAAAAGCGGATTTAAGAACAAGTTAGCCTCCTCAAGCGATAATTTTACCGATGAACTGTATATAATTCACGTTCGTATATAAATCCTCCAAACATAACATTATCAAATCAAATTGCTATCACTGTTCAATGTATGTTATCACACTGGGTATTTCAGTCGTAAATGACCAAATCGATCAGCATTAGTCTTACCGTTCATGCAATTTTGAAGATACGTCAGTTGACAGACGTTTTCGTAATTGAATTCCCCGTTTGATGATTTTAGTACTTCTCTGACTTCGTTCCTGGCTTTTTCTTGGCATTCTGGGTTCTGTGAAAGCAAGAACACTGTGGAGTTCAATGTTGCCGCAGTCGTTTCAAAACCAGCGAGGAAGAAGATGAAAAGTTGTGCCGTCAGAATCTCGTCGTTGATCTCTGAGGGAAAAATGGTTCGGTTGAAAACATTTACGTAATAATTGTATATTCATATATGCACCATATAGTTAACTAACGTTATACGTAAGTTCTCAACTTATACTGCGATTAGTTCGAGTGAACGTAGTGAATTTATCGAAATAGATGGGTACCCGGCGCCCACATTATCCTTCTACGGCTCCAGAGAAAGAAGGATGTGAGAGTGGAACGTTCACGTAGATCGTTCCATTATAGAATAACCACCAGTTCAGATACGACTGGAGCAACAGGGAGGAGGTGATACCTTGAAGAAAGCCACAAACCACGTCAGCACACTGTCAAATATTAACGGCCTTCACTCGACGAGCTTCTGACACAACCATATGAAAATCCGTTCTGTCGTATTTGCACTTCTTGGCTTGTCAAGTGAGCAGAAGACACCTGTACACCTCAGTCCTTCTCCAGAGACAATCCAGTTCTCTCGCTCTCTCTACTACCCAGGCCTCCAAACCATATTGGTTACCACAAACACGACAGTGAGCATCCACAGTGTTACGATCTCAGCCTCTTGTATACGCAAACAACTTGAAAGTGCCCATAATAGCTTCCTTGAATACTTTCTGAAGCTCACGTTCAAGAGCTGGTGAGTAGGTTCCAGCATATTGACTGATGTAATGCACTTATGTTATCCTTTGTAACTCGGTGGTTGAGGTAAATCGGGAAATTAGTATATCATGTGAAGATCTTTACACTAGCTGACGGGACTTATGTGATACTTTTTTATAAGTGTTATTTCAATTTGAAACAGTCGTTACACAAGTAAAAACTAGGGCACGAGGTTCTCCACGAATGACTACAAAAATTAATGAGCTCTCAGTTCCTTCGATGCTTAACTGCTTGGATGGATAATACTATAATTGCGTCGGTAATTTATCAATGCTACTCACTAATAGGACAGTCGGTTTCCGTCACAGTTTTTGGCACTTTACTATTGTCGACTTCTCCTGTAAAAACGTCATCTGTTCTGACGGACCCTTTCTCCCGCAGTTCAAGAAGTAGTTGAACGAAATCTTTGCGGGAATAACCAGTCTTCAAGCGGTGTTGAAATGTTTGTTGAACAATATTCGTGAAAAAGGATGTGATCTCAGGTTTTACAGTCTTGAGCTGAAACAATCAACTGATTCAACAGATCGGTCAGTTATGGGCACAACATAAGTTTAATGTTATTCGTTGGTCATTTTTGAAAAAAATCGGAAAAACGGTCGTTTAAAGGCCGGCACCAAATTATTACAGATACTTATGGAGAAACAATAGTTAAGTACTGATGGTAGAAGATGATATTAAAGTTTAATTAAAATTGCAAGAGCTGCCTTGTAAGAAAAAGGTGAAAATCCTTTGTTTTCGGTGCTTACGCCTTTGATAGAAGTTGTTCATAACCGCATTGTCGCGCCATCAAAAAATCACAATTAAGAGTTGAAATGATAGCAGCATCTGGTTCTCCTAGAAAGAGGGGAAAAGCCCTCGGGACTAGGTTCCCTGTCTCCACCCTGAAGTTATCCCCCAAAGACCGAAGTCAGGGTGAAGTCAGCCATAGTGAACAGAAGCCCTCTTCCTCAGGCTGACCATTACAATAATGCGCTAAATCGTACGTACGATGGGGTACATAAACAACTTTGAAGCGAGAACTTACTCGTAAAGTTGAGAGCACACCAGGTAGCATAAATCGGGCTAACAAAAATAATGCCATCCAATACTTAGGGTCGAAAAACATGGTTCCATATTTCACGAAGTTGTCATCGGGTTCTCCCATAGCGTTGCTGTCAATTCCAAATGCGCACGAACCTGTTGATAGATTAATTCATCTTGAAGACAATCATAATAAAGGTGTATAGAGTCAATTGATTATGAAACTGCTTTCTTCTGAATGTTCTGCTACAGAGAATATTCATGACGTATTTATTGCTGAAGCAAAAGCAATGAATTGGGGTAAAGTTTACGCAGAGAGTAGTGTGGACGGCAAGGTGGACGTTTTCAATAATATGGTAACTTCTCTCTATGATCGCTGCTGTTCATTAATTGAAATTAAACCAAAACACCCTCCCACTCCTTGGATTTCTGAGGACATAAGAACGTTAATGGCGAATCGGAACATTGCCTATAAAGCGTTTCTGAGGTCATGAACGAACGAAAATAAGAACACCTTGAGATCAGCGCGGAACAAATTAAAGCAAAACATGAGGAATGCAAAAATTAGATATTTTCGCGAGCTTTTTGAGTCGTCACGCCAACCTAGGGACTTTTGGAAAATAGTCAAGGACATTTGGAAAGCGGATCGCAATTCCGGATGTGCTGCCTGTGCCGGTTGATGAGCTGAACGAACATTTTGGTCGTAAAAGGGGAAAGTCATGCTTGCCGGGGTTGATAGAAGAGTACAGAACTATGGCGAGGGTTCGAACTAATCATTTCGAATCCATTGTAATTGGCCAGTGCACGGTGGAAAAAGTTATTTCGTCCATTAAGTCGAGCGCCGTAGGAATCGATGGAGTTTCGATGGAAGTCTTGAAATTACTAGTTGATGTGATAAGTCTGGTGCTCACTCACATCTTTAATGAGTCCGTGAAAACAGGGATGTATCCTGGATGCTGGAAGCAAGCTGCTATTTAACCTTTGAAAAAAGTAGAGAAGCCACAGGGTGTGAGCGATTTCAGACCAATAAGTATTCTGTGCGTCCCCGCAAAAATATTTGACAAGTGTGTCTACCAGCAGTTCAATGATTTCGTGTGTGAAAATGATATTTTGGACGACAGGCAGTCAGCATATCGTGTGGGTTGTAGTACAGAAACTGCCCTAATAAGAGTGCTCGATGACGTGAGGAATGCCATAGACGAAAAAAAGGTCACGATTTTAGTGTTGATCGACTTTTCCCAAACCTTCGATCGAGTGCAGCAAAATGCTGCAATGGTTTGACTCATATCTGAGTTTAAGGACTCTGAACACAAGGTCACCAAACGGTATCCTATCAAAAAGCTGTGTTTTGGAGGACCGGGTACCCCAGGGTTCCGTATTGTCCGCTAGGCTATTCACCGTTTTTTCAAACCAGCTGCCTCGTCTCTTTACGCAGTGCGAGTGTATGGTGTACGCAGATGACCTACAGCTTTATACAAGCGTACCATTGTCTCACCTGTCAGAAGGAGTCAAGACAATAAAGGAGGAGTTGGTACGCGTGGTATCATGGTGCGACAGTCATGGAATGACGATAGATGCTGTCAAATCTAAAGCCATGATCCTGGGGACCACTAAGCTAGTGACGCAGTGGGATGCGATGTGGGTACCAGAAGTGTGCATTATTAGTGAACCACTAGAATACGTGACCAACATAAAAAACCTGGGGATAAATGTATCACGCACGCTGTCATCGTTGCCACACGTCACGCTCTTATGCAAACGTGTGTATGGTTCAGTATACCAGCTTCGCAGGTTAGCAATATATATGCCGTTAAGTGTAAGACGGAGGCTTGTCGAAAACTTGGTACTGCATAACTTTGATTACGCCATACTAGCTTTCTGCGACATGAACAGCGAGCAGTGCGATAATATGCAGAAAACACTGAATTCGGCAGTACGTTTCGTTTATCGCCTCAAAACGGATCAGCATGTAACGCCATACTTTCTGAGGTTGGGCTGGTTGAAGGTGACGGAAAGAGTCGCGCTCACCTCTGCGACCATGTTGTTTAGGATCCTGAAGTACGGAAACCCTAGATACCTCCGTGAAAAGTTTATGATGCTGGGCGAAAGTCACATGCATGGTACACGGGGCGAACTCATGCAGGTTCCAAGGCACAGGACCGCACTGTATAGTAGGTCTTTTAGGATTCAAGCAATCCATGTATATAACGAGCACAGAGAGATTTTAATTTAAGTGTAAATAGTTTTAGGAACAGAATGCAAAAAACGTTAATAAAAATATCTGGTGCGTAGCAACACACAACTTTCCGCCACCCCTTTAAGTTCGAACACCACCTACAGATGCAGGCGATATATCTTCGTTCAACGCATTTTTACAGGAACATTAATGGAGAACAAAATGTAGGGACTAGTTAGCTGAGAGTACTCCGTAAGTTTGATCGAAATCGTTAGAGCCGTTTTTGAGAAAATTGGAATAGCGAGAAATTAATATTCGACAAATCTCCTTTTCTCAGTTAACTTGGCGTATATCTCCGTTCAACATATATATACAGAAATAATTATGGAGAACGAAATGTTGGTATGGGTGACTAAAAGACACTCCATTAGGATTAATTACATCTGGTGAAAAAGTTACCCTGGAATTTACGGAAATGTTCGAAAAAACGTTATTTTCGACACGTTTTGATTTTTATCTGTGTTCAATGGACCGTCACAGGAACATTTATTGAAAAGAATATGTTGGTATTAACTATTTGTAAACATCCTGTGAGTTTGGTGAAAATCGCTGAATCCGTTTTGCGATAAAAGCGTAAAAAACCTATTTTCGCTTCAGGGGCCCATATCTCCGTTCACCGTATTTTCATGGAGATATGTATGAAGAAGAAAAGTTAGGTATTGATTAGGACAAGATAATTTGAAAGTTTAATAAAAATCGTTAGAGCCGTTTTCGAGAAAAATGCAAAAAACCCTAGTTTTTGGTACATTTTTGTCCCCCCCTCCCCTTCCCATCGACCGAAATCGTCCATAACCTTATTTTGGTGTCTGAAAAAAATAACGAACAAAACAGAAAAAGAACCAGCTCAATCGGATCAGCCGTTCTCCCGCAAATCGAACTACAAACACAGGTCTGTTTCTTTATTTGATGACTGTACCCAAACCCTCGACGAGGGTTATATCAGTCATAGAAGTTGCGGTTTCGCTAATATGCAAGAGGCCGGCCCCTGCAGCATCCACCGAACTCAGACCTGTGGAGGTACGGCAGGTATTTGGTCGTTAGCCAGTCTCACCGTAGAGAGCTGTTGCCCGTGTGTTACCGCGCGGAGGTGACCACCTGAGGAATCCCGTACCATCTGGGAGTAGTTCTTAATCTGGTTCCCTACCTGATCTTACTGTTTACTTGGGTGGCAAGTTTCAAAAGGACTGATCAACTATAACCACGTTTCTTAGCCATTACCTTCTTTTCGAACTTTGCAAAATGGTTATAGGCTTCCTTTGTAGCAGTCAATGCTGCTAAGTTCGTTTGCCCTCCCAACAACCGTCGCTCACTGTTGTAGAAACTACAGTGGAGCAGCACATGGTTTCTTGTTTCCTCCGCACTGGAGGCACAAGATGTGCATAATGGAGAGTCTTTCAGAGAAAAGAAGTGGAGCCGCGCATTGAAGTCACCATGTCCCATGAGGAACTGGCTCGTCCAGTGGTCTGGCTCAACCCATTTTCTAGAAAGACGTTCACGGATGTTGGGGAAGAACTCATACGTATCACGCCCCTTTGACGAGGATTCCCATCTCGCTTGCCATTTCTCTAGAGCCCATTCATCGATGGCGGCAAGTTTCTGTTCTGTGGTGAGATCCGCACGGAGTTCAGCCCAAAGCGGGGGAAGCTCCCGTTTCACTCTCCACTTGTCAATCATGCACTCAACAGCCAAATCAACTGGTAACTGACCAGTGATCACCTGGAGTGCTTCCGTTGATACAGTCTTGTAGGCCTTGGTGATCCACAGGAGCGCGGCTCTCTGGGATTGGGCCAATACTCTCTTTTGATTGACTGTTAGTTTGCTACCCCAGACAACGGGGCAGTAGCCAATCACACCTAAATAGATGGCCTTATACATGAGGATGGTGTCATGGTAACACACACCCCAAGTGGCCTTAGTAATGGCGCGCAGTGAGGCAAACCTTGCAATGGTAGTGCCTTTAAGGGACTGGAGGTGTTGGTTGAAACCCCACCTCTCACCTATATTCACTCCTAAATACTTGACGTGCTTTTCAAGAAGGAGCCTGTGGCCGCCAAAGCGTATTGTGGGTGGATTATTCACTTTCCCCTTCAAGAGGATTAGCTGGGGTTTTTGCTCAGGCTGCTGCATCTTGACATGGTCGCACCGTTGGTTGACAGTGCGGAGCACGTGGTGGGTTTTTTTTCAATTTGGCGGACTGACTCTGCAAAGATCAGCACAGTCAAGTCATCCACATAGGCGTACGGCTCACAGTCAGTCTCCATGAGTTTCCTGAGAAGACCTTCGAAGAAGGCATTCCAGAGTGCTGGTCCAAGGACCGAGCCCTGTGGGCACCCCTTCTCAATCTTTCTCCGGACGGAGACATGCCTACTTTCGATCGTAGCAGTTCTGTCTGTCAGGTAACTTCTGACGAGCGAGTACAGGTTGCGGGGGATTCCCCTACCTTTGAGCTCATTAAGGAGCGCTGGCCACCAAAGGTTGTCAAACGCTCCCCTGATGTCAATCAGAACTGCTACGACGTACTTAGCCGGTGCCAGCAGGGAAACACGCCGAATCTCGACAATGACATCCTGCGTGGACCTTCCTTTGGTACACCCGTATTGCCTGTCTGTGAGGTTGCGGCCAAAGACTCCTTCGAGGGACTGCAACATCAAGATTTCTAGTGTTTTGCCTAATATGGAAAGAAGGCTGAGTGGTCTCCATGATCGCGGGTCTGACTGATTGCGGTCGCCTCCCTTTTGAAGAGTGACAACGCGCGCAGTCTTCCACTGAGTGGGGAACTGTCCGACCTGCAGACAGTCATTAAATAAATTAAGGAGGCCGCTGGAGATCGTTCGCTCAGCCTTCCTTAGCATATTGCTTTCTACTTTATCTGGCCCAGGAGATTTGTTGGGCTTTAAGGTCGCAAGGGCCCTGCCGAGGTCGCCTGTTGTCCACAGTGGGATGTCGGGCTCGTTCGGAGGGTCCATGATCAGCTCCCTTGCTGCCCTCTGGGCTTCAGTGTCTCGAGCTACTTGGTCATCTGGGAACGCCTTCTCAAGGAGGGTTTCCAGTGAACGTTCGATGCTGCAGGCCCAGCCTGACTCATTTTGCATCGCAGCTAAGACCTGCTCTACATTTGCTTTTCCTATGGAGGACTTGTAGTGTCTGCCCCAGGGGTTCTCAGAGCTCTCCGCTTCCACAAAATTTCGCCAGCCTTGCCGTTTGGCTCGTTTGATGGCGCGGTGGAAGGCCTTCTTCTCTTGGATGAAGGCAGTTCGGAGTGTTGCTCTGGCATCAGGGTCACGAGTGTTTTGGTACATCCTTCTGGCTCTATTTGCACTTTGCTTGAGGGGATTTAGTTCCTCAGTCCACCATGGGACTTTGATCGCCCTGTGCTTCTGTTGGCCAAGTACAGAGAGCCCAGCAGAGTGCAGTGCTGTGGTAAATGTGTCCACTTTGCTGTCCACCTCTTCAGGTGTGGATGCTTGCACTATTAGGTCGGTGTCTGCGGCACACAGTTCACCTTCCAGTACCCTAAAGAATTGCCTCGCCCGCCCCATCAAGGGTTGGGGATCCCCACAATGGTGATCTGACGTTTGCATCAGCACAGACTACGCAGGGTCGTCCTGATAGGCCTGCTAGAGCCCGCTCGAGTGGTTCAAGGCTGTTGGCAACTGGTGCGCCAAATTGCCTGTAGAATGATATTACAACCAGCTCAAAGCCACCGGCTCGGATGAGCACAGCGGCCAAGTGCTGGCTGTTCAGGTGGGTGAGTGCGAGCATGTCAATGGACGGGTCGATGCAGGCTACTGCTGCCTTGGCTCCCTTTCTTGCTCCAGCCACCACTCGTGCCTGCGATCCCAGACCAAGAGTTTTGGATCCTATGTATGGTTCCTGAATGGCGAGAACACTGCAGCGTTTCTTGAGTGCATCTTGCAGCAACTCAGCCATAACTGGGGAACTCTTATTGGTGTTGTGCTGAAGGATTTGAACTGTTTTTGACCTATTCATAATCCACTCGTGACTCCTGGAGGGCAATCGCTTGCTGACGAATGGTACAGCGTGCGTCTCGTGTAGAGTGTGCGACCTGTTGGATTTTGCGTTCGACGCAATTGGCACACTTGAGGGGAGCATCACGCTTGCATTCCTTACTCAGATGTGGCAAGGCGCACCAGGCGCACACAACAGGTCTTGTACAGGCCACTGCCAGGTGGCCATAGCGCTGGCATTTGTAGCACTGAGTGGGGGCTTGGTACTTTCGTATGGCGCACCGTTGCCAGGCTATTTGGAGGTGCCTTGCCCCCTCTAGTTTTTTGTATAGGCTGGGTGATACCTCGATCACCCAATCCTTTTGTCTGCCACGCTTTTTGGTGAAGAGAGGCCTGACATCCTGCGGCTGCAAGCCTAACGCAGGGTTGTGTTCAACAACTTGTTGGGCCAAGTCCTCTTTTTGAAGGTCAGTCCGCACGTCGCACAATAGCATGCGTGGGAAGCGACCTAGGGGGGCTGACGCTTGGAGCTTCAACTCCTTTTTCGTGGAAATGTGGCTCGTGAGCGCCTTGGCCATTTCTGGCGTTTCCGTCACAATGACGGCGCCACCTCCTACTGCGGTGCGGATGTCTAGCACTCGGACGCTTAGAGCTTGGAGGTCCGTAGCAGGGACGCCTCGCATCAGTGCTTCCATTGCATCAGGGTTGGAGGGACCAGCCTCTCCTTCTTCACATGTGCGCCTGACCACTGGTGGCACTGGCTGCTGGGCAATTGCCCTACGCAGCTCTTCCCTCACGACAGCCGCCACAGTTTCCCGCAGGGGTGGCAGGGGGCGATATCGTTGGGGGGGCATTAGCTTTTATAGCCAGCTTCGAAATTTCGAAGAGGCAACTAGTGACGAGGTCCCGCATAGGTCCTGTCGCGTTGACCCTCATCCGTGCCAGTTGGCCGTGGATGATTTGGACATATGCACAAATCTGCTCCATGTCCGACAGATTAGGGTCGACGGGATGTCGAGTGCTTGTAGTAGCCGGGTTGCCCGGGCTACTAGGGGGAGAAGGGGGAGATGAACGCGGTTTGCCCGGTTCTTTCCGCCCTTGTTTGTTTGGACGACGAGTAGGTTGCTCATCGTCCGAAGAGGGAGGGGTCGAGCTTGGCGAGCCCGAGGAAGAGGCGCAGGTGGCGTTTTTATTACCTGCTGAAGATTTAGTTGACTTTGTCATGTTTTTTACTAATTGAGGGGGGGGGGAGAAAAAAGAAGCAGACTGGTGTAGTGTATCCTTGTGAGTTCATTTGTTGTGTGTGTTAGTGGTATGAGCGAGAGGTGCTCGAGGCAGTGTCCTGGAAGCTCCCCCTCAGGCATATTGATTCTAGCCCCTTTCGCTGGTCCGTTGAGGGTCAAAGAGAGGCCCCCACATGCGCCGCAGCTGCCAGTCCGGCCACCCACCGGGACTAAGACGCATGAGGGATTTTTCGGCTGCTGCTCAGAGTCAGCCCTCGGCCACTGGTGATGTGGTGAGCGGGACACACGCTATCAGCCGCCCCAGGAACGCTCAAACCTGGTTTTTCCCCCTCCTCATTCCGAAGGCCGCACCTATATAGGGGATCGCTCAAAGGTGTTAGTGAGCTACTTCCAGGACTGTCTTTCGCTCATTATGAGTGTTTTATGTTAATGTGTTCTGCTACGCAAGCCGTTGCAGTGTATTTTGTATCTGGAATATGTTGTGTATGTCAGTGTCGTGAGCTTTAAGCCCCTTTAAGGCCTGATTTAACGGCCACGCAGAGGATACGGCAGGAGAATTCTGTCCCCCTTCCTGCGGGGGGTGTGTTCTGCGATCCCAGCTCAAGCACACACACACACACACACACACACGGACCACGCGCCGAAATTAGGTTTTTTAGACTCAGTAGGGTCTGAAACGTAAAGATCTGAAGAAAACTCAAATTTTTTTTTTGGGCCGATTACTATACTTTGCTTCCCTTCAGGTAGCGGAAAGTAAAAATACGAGGAAACCAAACAATGAGAGGTATTTATCTAATTGTCAAGCGTAAGTGCAAAAAGTGTAGTGGACGTGGAAGTGCAACAGGAGATTTATCGTAATGTTAGAAGATAATTTTTTGTTTTATTCACATTGTTATGACAACCAGAAACAGTGATTGTTATATAATTAATTCCTGGGAACAGGGAAGAGAGGGCCTTAAGGCCCTATTGTTTCCCAAGTTGGTAAATAAATTCTTCTGTCAGTCAGTTTCTCTCTCTCTCTCTCTCTCCCTCTCTCTCCCTTCTCTCTTTCTCACTCCCTCTCTGAGGAGTTTTCCTGAAAGCCTGACAAGTAAGTGTAGCCGATAGTTTGATATGTCCCTATTTTAACAATGTGAGACACCCAGCATCATTGGATACACTGAAGCACTTCTAGTACCGAACGTCTTATAAAAACTGTGAGAAGCAGTAGCGTTCTCATAATGGTTTTAGATTTTATTAAAAATGCTCTCTGCGTACTTGCCTACCCGTCGAAGAGAAGGCGCTTGAACTTTTCTGCAGATACATCTACTGGAACTAAAATCCTAGGTGGGTACGTAGACAACATTTACTTCATAGAAAGGAACCAGATGGCTACGGAGCGATTCCCGTCTTTTGTCATAACCAGAAAGTATCGTGGGTGGTGCCATAGTGGCCTCACTGAGAACGATAGCGCCAAGAATCAATCATTTCTGAAACGCTGGTGTTCTGACCCTTAAGAAATTGTGATAATGAACTTAGTGTTCTGAACCGTGAAAGTATTGACTGATATCTACAACATTTTTGGGCGTGTAGGGTCTGATGCATTGAACATATTCTGCTCAAAATGGCCCCCTTCTTTCATACAAAAATATCTAGTGCGTTGTAACACACAACTTTCCTTAGCTCTACATCAATTCACTTTGTAAATGGCTAATTCTATTTAATCGATTCATTTATCACTCAGTTCCTTTGAACTTGGTCAAACAACACGTCACAGCAGCAGGAAGCGGTAGCGCCTACTGTTATGGAATTTATTGTGCTGTTCGTACTCATTGCAGGACCATTATTGAGCAATTGGTATACAGAAAATTAATGAGGCTGTAAACACAAATTTTTTGAATGAGGATGGTAATCACTTTTGCAGAGTTATTGGGTAATAACTGTTAAAACTGGTACTAAGCGAAACGGCGGTAGTTGAAATTCAGGAATTTCTGGAGTGAGCCCCATGTATCTCATGAGCGTTTTAAACACTCGCCCTATAGGTATTGAATTGGACTACAACACGACTTTTTTACACATTCTAGTAACATTCCAGCGGGGTTTAAAAGGAAACCCCCGTGCTAAAACCGCTTTTCGTCGACAATTTTGATGTTTTGATCACTATGATAACTATAGTTAAATTTCGGTGGATTTTGTTCATACCCTTATTTTGGCGTCCCATGGTAACCTGCGAGCGAGATATCCAGTTTGAGCTGATTTGGTAAGATGGTTCTCTCTAAATATCGTTCACACACACACCCACCCACACACACGCACACACACACAGACCATTCCCTCAAATAGTGTTTTTCGGACTCAGGGGGGTCTGAAACGTAAAGATCTGAAGAGAACTGAAGAGAGAGAAAAACTTTTTTTTCAGCTGATTACATAACTTTCCTTTCTACTTTGTAGAGACAAGGAAAGTAAAAATTATTGATTGTATATTCAGGCGGGTTATGAGCACGACAAAGCTAGGTGGCCCACCCACCAGACAGAGGTTTATTTGTGGTTTGTATTAGTCTCACACAAACGTACTTACTGATTACGTCAATTGCCAGACGGCTGTACATTTCTCTCATGTTAATATCCTTATTTAATGATATGGCCTCTTCACAATAATTGTTTACGAATTTGTCAACACAAATTTCCATTTGTTCAAACATCCATTTCAACTTCCCCGATGAGAATACAGGGGAAAGTTTAGATCGTATAAATCTGGAAGGTAAAGGTGTGTCAATGAGACAATAACGTGGTAAAAGATAATTGTCAATAAACTAACTCAGAATGAGTGCGGTTGGTTCAGTACATAACGAAGTATTTATAGAAACGTTGAAATATTTGAAACACTTCGTTTGCATTTCAACAAGGCCTATCGGGTAACTTATATGGTCTTCGCACCGAGGCCTAGTTGAAGGCTGCCAACGGCTAAGAAGCATAAACATTGCTGGCCCCCCTTGTAAATTATCGTTCTTAATCGCCTTGTTCTCCCTCTTTCTCGTGGCGCCAGTATCTGTCATTGCAGCCCGGATGCTGCAAACTGACGCATAAACTGCAGTTTGGTGACCCTTGGCACCAAATTTGATACTGGTTGACCCTGGAGATGTATTACTGTAAGTTACCCACTGTAATAAAACCGCTCTGCTACGAAGAGACTCGTCACCGACTCAATGGGCCATGGCAGCTTCCTGTTAGTAAATCACGAACTTTATTAGATTTGAAATGTCAAATTGTCGCCCTACCAGCGGCGAGTTTCTGCTTTTGAATGTGCATAATTACGGTTACGTAATCATCCACGTTTCTCAAGACCTGCTCAGAAACCAGTTTAATTTTGAAGCAGTAAAATCACAATCGAGCATCTCGAGATCTCTCCTGTCCCTCTCATTTCATGTTTTACGGTCCCCCAACGTAGCAAACGAACCTCCTCTTCTCTTTTCATCATCTTCGACCTCAGAGATACCAATATTCACGCTTCGCCTCAACAAAACCTGATTCCTGAATCTGAATTTTTCTCAGTTTTATTTTTATTTTTAATAACAAATGAATGTTTCCAAAAAAATTGTCTTCAGAAGTGTATACAATGATTGCTCAATAAAGGCTGTGAACCCAATAAATCCCTTAACTTGAAGCAGTTCTTGCATCTGAGAAGTACTGTAGCGAAAGAAGTTCTACCAAGTTCGTATAATCCGAATGCAACACATATTAAAACAAGAGTGAATAAAACAGAATGTAACACATTAATAGCAAGAGTGATGAAAGTCTCCGAATACAGGCGGTTTTTTTTGCTTATTTGATGTCAGCTGAGAAACGTAGGATATCCTTCAGATTCAAGACAACTAGAGTAGCAGGAGAGGCCTATGAAGCATTCTAACAGTTGCCCCAACTAGTCAATCGCAAAAGAGATCCTTCACTTTTGAGTTTCCATTCTTCGCTCTTAAGAGAATCTTTCCTCCCGCTATGTCTTCGTTTTTCATACCTGAGAGATACTGTACCTACATCAGCGAGCCCTATACCCTGTTGGGGGAGCCCCACTCTGGAAAATTGAGTGATACACCTCCAGTTTGCTACCAAGTTCACTATGGTGTGAACGAAAGTCACTAATGTAAACGAGCTAACTGCGTCCGCCAGCCTGCCAACCATTGGCACGAGAGGATGGCACTGAAAGCACTCAAGCATTGCCCTAGTGTGCTGTCAGTAAGGGCTTCCAGCATTACCAATTCGGCGCTAGTAAGCTCTAAATGCGACATGTTTCATGAGAAACTGGGTATGCTAAAACCTCACTGTCATGGCCATGTACCCTGTTCTGAAGCCAAGCTGACGCGCTGACAGTTCTCCCTCGTATTAGAATATCCAGCATACACAAGGGTCTGCAAGCCACCCGCGAGCTTGATTACCTTTGCGTTGTGAAATGAGGACCAGCCTCACCTTCTTCGAACCTCTAGGAAAAGTAGCTGCTAGCAGACAAGTTTTATAGGTTCTGAAGAGAAGTTCCAGACGGGTTTTGACAACCGCCTTAAGAAATTTCGCTGGAATCCGAGTGAGTGAGCCAAATACCTTTCTGAGCTCCTCTATAAACAGTGTGATGCTGAGGGCCTATATATACCCATTCATATATTTCCTATGAGAGTGGTTGGGGAACACATCATCCACGATACGAACTACTACGTCTTTATCTATAATACGTTTGTGGGCCAGTGAAATTGGATAATAGTGATTAGTCCCCATACATAGCTTACTATAGAATTATATCTTAAGACACTCACCTCCACTCTTTGGCCCGCAAGAAAAATAAATGAGCGTCCAACGGGTTTCTTTTTTCGTCCACAAAGAAACCTCTATCGACGAAGTGCGAAAAATCTGCTGCGAGTACTTTAGACACATATTCAGGGTCCCTGACCATCACTACGGGCTTCAGGAAGAAGAAGAAACCGCCGACTTTATGATCTCGCAATTTGTAGTAGATGATATCCCATGATTGAGCTATAAAAAGAAAGGAATAAAATGGTCATGAACGTCGAGGAGCATTCAAGCAATGGAGATTTTTCACGAAGAACTTGTGCACGGCGGGGTACGTACCCCGCGGGTTCGATAGTATTCACTTTGAAGTAGAACTACTTACAAGGAAGGAATAGGCCAATAATATATTTATCAATAGTGTTACTTCAACTCCCTTCCACCTCACTCTTATTAAGGGGTCAGACAGTGCAGACACAATTGCGTTAGGTTCGCTTTGCTCAGCAAAGTGGTATCTAGCAGGGGTTGGAGCGTGCTTTATTCGTGT
Organism: Pachypeltis micranthus; assembly: GCA_020466155.1. Classification (NCBI taxonomy): domain Eukaryota; kingdom Metazoa; phylum Arthropoda; class Insecta; order Hemiptera; family Miridae; genus Pachypeltis; species Pachypeltis micranthus. The sequence continues at coordinate 26,870,644 of CM035771.1, read as the reverse complement.
TCTCACGAGGTCGGTGTCCTAGTTGGATTCTTGTTACTGTAAGAGTGGAAACCGGTTTGAGCCGCTGAATTATATGGTGCAGTTTAACGATACCTCGTTACCGGTGATCAAAGTAAAATAATCGTACATATAGAGTAAGTTCTGAATCACAGGTTGTACCTATTGAGCGGTCCGCTAATGCGCTGTCACCCAGCTATCACTGTAATATTTATCTTCATAGTTTAGTTTAGTAATTATGAACATTTGACGAAGAATTTTAGTAGGCATTTTTCAGTTCAATACTCTCGATAAGGAGGGATTAGTGCCACCACCATCTTAGTAAGAGTGTTCTTTTATTATTCTGAATAGGAAATTATCTCTAGACGGTAACTAACAAAGACATCCAGAAGATAACCTCATCACTCTCTGGGGGGGTTATATCAGTTCCGTGTCGTGGAGGTTGCGGCTGAGCCATCGTGCAAGAGATTTATTTGGTTGTCCGTACTTACGTCACTAGTTGTTGACCACAGTATGCTTAATTGGGACTGTCATCGGGATTTTTTTTGATAAGGTTCGTCTTTATTTTCCTGGATGTATAGGGTGAACTTCAAGAAAATTTAGCCGAAATAACGAAAAAACTTTGAACTCAGAATTTAGTATGATGCCCTTGAAATAACCGCCATGCAACTACCATCATTCGGACTATCAACACGATTTTTGTGAGAACACCAATGTGCTATGAGCAGGATTTATAAGGAAACCCTCTGTACTAAAGTTTTAACATTTATTGCGCTTCTCCCGTCATTTTCTCTCGAATGAAAACGACAGTATCACGAAGTGTCATTGAAATGTCATTTGGAACTGCTGCCACTAGTATAACCTCCTAAACTCCTACCCATCGAGGTCTCCAGACTGAACATAAAATTTGAACTGATTAGGTTCATCTATTCTTTTTCTCAGTCGAGGTTCACGTAGACCATTTCCTTACCCTTTGGGTCGCGGAAAGTATTGTAATCGTGTGAAAAAAAAATCGTGTGTTTCACGGCGTTCGTGTGGTGTCACTGCCTACAGCGATGAGGTGTACGAGAAGCTGGGATCGTAATGTTGTGAATTCTCGCTGTCGTGTCTGTGGTAACCTGTTGAAGTCACTGTATCATGTGATGCAGGTGTATCCGCGTACTCATGTGGGCCGTGTCAAGCGTCATGACGCGATGTGCAAGCAGGTTGTTGGAGCACTGTCATCTGAGGGCTGGCAAGTGGTGAGAGAGCGGCACTACTGGGTTTTCTCTGGAGAAGGACTGAGGCCTGACATCGTCGCCGTTGGTCCCGACCAGTCTGTAGTGATCCTGGATGTCCAGGTGGTATCTGGCAGCTGGGATCTTGCGTTAACTTGGCAAGTCAAGAAGCGCAAATATGAGAGGACGGATCTTCGTATGGCGGTGTCGGAAGCTTGTGGAGTGGAGGCAGGTAACATCAGGGTCGCATCATTAATTATATATAATTATGTGCATTTGAGGAAGACTTTTAGTAGGCATTTTTCAGTTCAATACTCTTGAGAGGGTTATATCAGTCGCATGTCGTGGAGGTTGCGGTTTTGCTATCATGCAAGTGCCCAATCACCTGAAATTTATTGGGTTGTCCTTACCTACGTCACTAGTTGTTGATTGGTCACAATATGAGTAATTTATGAGACCGTCATAGGGATTTTCTTCATAAGATCGTCTTTATTTTTCTGGATGTATAGGGTGAACCGTAAGAAAATTTAGCCGAAACAATGGAAAAACTTTGAACTTATCAATTTTGTGTGATTCCCGCAAATAACCGTCATTAAACCACCATCATTAACGCAACTTATCGGACTATCAACACGATTTTTGTGAGAACACCAACGTGATACGAAGTTTAAATCATTTACTGCGCTTTTCCCGTCATTTTCCCTCGAATGAAAACGAACACGAAGTTATACGAAAATTTCATTTTGAACTGCTGCCATTTGGATAACTATAATTACATTTGAACTGATTAGGGTCTTCTCCTCAATCGTGGTTCACGTAGGCCACTTATTTGCCCATTGGGTCGTGGAAAGTATTGTAATCGTGTTAAACCAAAAATTTGGGTTTTCTTCAGATCTTTATGCTTTGATTACATTCTTTGATTATTATTTGTTCCAGACGCCAAAATAAGGTTATGGTTGGATTCGGTCGAGAGGGAAGGGGATGCAAAAATATAACAAAAACTAAGTTTTATCGATTTTTTTTAAAACTCATAAACGGCTGTAACAATTTCGATTAAACTTTCAAATTATGATATCTAACTCTTCTTCCCCACAAATATCGCCACGCAAATATTGTGAACAGAGATATAGGCCTAAAAAACAAAAATTGGTGTTACGCTTTTTGGCAAAACAGCTTCAACGATTTTCACCAAACTAACAAAATGTTTTTAAATAGTAGATACCTATATTTCGTTCTCAATAAATGTTCCTCGCACAGTCCATTGAACAGAGATAAAAATGAAAATGTGTCGAAAATAATGTTTTTTTGAACATTTTTGTAATTTCCCGAGTAACTTCGTCACTGAATTTCATCAGTCTTATGAAGTGTCTTTTAGTGACCTACACCCACATTTTGTTATTCACAACTATCCTCTGTATCTATGTGTTGGACGGAGATGTACGCCGTGGTAGTTTACCATAACTTACCAAAATGTCGCTGGAAAAATGAGCCTTTGACATCGCTGCCGATGGGCCAAGTGGATGGAACGTACGGAATATTTCTGTCACTGAAAAAATTTGCGAGTTTTCGAAGTTTATAGAAGAGAAAAGCGGCGAGAACGGCAAATACCGCCGCAACGTAAACACCGATCCCCATCGAAACGAGACTGAGAGGTCGCCAGAGGAGTATGTCGTTTTATATGTTGTTGCGTCAATGGTGGCGGAGAAGGGGCGTGGGAGAACGACCGACTACAGAACAACCTCGGCGCGACGAGGGCATAACGAATATGCTGAATGTATCAAGAACTTGACTCAGTATTCGACTAAAATGGAACAATTAACGGAATTTCATCACTTCAAACCCAAAGGCAAGGTTGATGTTTGAAGAACCTCAGCTTGGGAGCGGAGCGTCTTCAATCTGCCAAGTAGTGCACGAAGAACGGATTCCATGTCGCGTCAATGTGCTCTTCTACACCTCAAAGCGCCGTTCATTTCTTCCATGAATGCTGGTTGTTTTCCGAAGGTTTTCTAAACCGCTGAATTTAGCTCCTCGAAGAGCTGCGTGTGTGTGAGTTCGAATAGAGATTTGTTTTTTAAAGCCATTCTGCTAGAGCCCTTGGCGAATAATTGTACGACAAAACCTTACTAACTCAATTGTACCTATTCACATCATTCGTGGGAAACGAGGGGAGAAGAACACACTACACAGAACATAAAAATATCATAAATGCCTAGAAATCGATCTTATCGCAATTTTTTCTTATAAATCCTGCTCCTGCTGACACATTATTGTCACGCCTCTCTCCAGACCGTCAAGAACCGCTGGTGCCTGTATAGAACATTTAGATAAATTCAACCAAGTCCACATAAACTGAATTTAAAAAAAAAGGCGGAGTAGTTGTGGAATTGTGGCGTCTGACGAGAAAATTGTTAATGCTATTGTAGTGGTCTAAACATTACTTCCTGACAAAAACAGTTTTAAGAGAACAGTTCCAAACGGCATAACAGTAATATATATTATATAAATCAAAAGTTAACGTACTGTTAGGTGGGTCCGTCTCCTCTGGCTGGTGAGTTGCAGAGGGCAAGCGCTTTCGATGTAAAGACATCATCATCTAGCTGTTAAGTCAGTACAGGAGTCAGTCAGTTGGTCGTGGTCTTTATATTCGAAGAGATAGGTAAACAGAATGGTGGAGCGTCTGGGGGGAGGAGGTCATGCACCTCCGGGGAAACCCACTAGAGGTGAAGAGAAAGGAACGTCTTGAATAGTCTGTCAGTTGTCGATTCTAAGTCTTTTTTGTATGGGGTGGTCTGTAAATCCTTCAGTTGGTTGTTTTCGTTTGTGTAGTGTTTTGAGTGGTGGGGATATGGTGTCGCATTTTGTGTTGATTAGCTCGTTTATGATCTGTCCATTGAAGTTTTTTTGTTTATAAATTTCCATGTTTTCTAATATGTTCAGCTTTCGTCCTTTGAATTGTTTATGTAGTAAGATGGCGTAGTTCTGTATTTTGGTAAGTTCATGTCCAGTTGTCTTGAGGTTGTAGGCAAAGTTTGAATCGTCTTTGTTCCTACTAAGAGATTTCATGTGTTCTGAACATCTGGTCCGTAGTTTTCGTCCTGTCTGTCTTATGTATGTGTTTTTACAAGTACAAGTCCTTACGTCGAAAGCGCTTGCACACAGTAACTCACCAGCGAGAGGAGATGGACTCACCTAACAGGTACGTTAACTTTAGTAATTTGCCTACTGGCGGACCTAACCCAATTGCTTTAATACCTATGTTCGGGCGCCTAAGAGAAGCGGTTCACAACAAGTTGTGAACAACAAACATCTCCAACCTTTTGAGGAAGAGATGACTCACAAAAGGTTCCAGTCTTTTCTCGTCCGTTCTCTCGCCTGCCTATTTTTTCTCGCCTCAGCTCAGCCACTTCTCTCGCCTCTTTTGCCCTGGAAGCAACCTGCCTTTTTCTATCTTCCGTCGCCATTTCGGTATACCTCCTTTCCTCCTGCCATCGGAGAACGTCTTTTCAAGAGCCACCATCTCCTCCTACAAGACGCCAGTACCTTCTTTTCCGCAAGTTGCGAACTTTAAATTGCCTTTTATTTTTTTTATTACATTTCGAAAAGAGCCCTAATTTATTTTATTAAGTTTCAATATTTTTTTTGTACATACATCTTTTTCTTTTAACGACAGACAACCAAAGTTCGTTCTTCCTTTAACCTTGTTTGCCATAGGTAATTGGTTACTAACAGAGCACCCCACCTATTGTGCAAACAAGCTAATATAATCTCATCGTGAAGGGAAATGACGAGAGCAGTACAGTAAGTTATCACCAATTTGCAGTTGTTTCCTCATAATTCCGCTTATACAATGTCAGCGTTCTACTCTAAAAAACATGTTGGTAGCCTAATAAGTTCCATAATGGTAGTTTAATAACGGTTAGAAATAGTTAAGGACATTCCATAACATTGCGCTACTATTCCGCAGCTATAAGCATGAACGTTTTCTAAATATCGTCTTGACAACGGTCACTCGATGAAGCTCGCGACAGTAATTCTATAACGTTAAATACTCGTACTACCAGTTTCTACATACAACGTTGAACTACGCTCTGCCAAGTTAATCTAAGCTGAGGAATGGCCACATTGGATCAGTCGCAAAATCATGAAAATATCTAAATTCGCGAGGGGGCCGTGTAAAGTTTTTAAATGTCCCATTGGGCGGAAAGAAAGGACGTGAGTCAGTTTGTGGAAGTTGCGACTTGGCACGTGTGGACGTTCGGACATTGCCGATATTTTCACATAGCGACGACTTTGTTCACGCTCTTCAAGGCCACGAGTTCAAGTTGAAGCGTTGATGGAGAACAGGATTTCCATACTACGATCCTATAGGATAACACCTATTGAGCTGGTCCGGTAATATATTCCGTTTTAATGGTGCAACTTGGGTGTGCACACTTTTCCGAAAAACGGGAGTGAGGCGTCATCATCCCGTTTCACGTTATCGTCGAACCAAACAATTATGCGCTTAACAGCTTTTAACATCAAAATTGTGACGATCACTAGCACGAGGAATGCTGGGCTGTCGACATTTATGCAATTTAAGATTTATGTTGTTGACATTCTCCGTTTGATCTTCAGAATCCAGCGCAGAAGAACAAACATAAGAATATGGAGGAGACTGGTATCTGATGCAATGACAATCTTCATGCATATTCCGGCTTAATTGCATATTCCCTCGTGTGAGATAATCAACTTTGTTTCGATGGGATATTCAGTTGAAAATGGAACCTCTAGAAGAACCCCTTCGTGCTTCTGTAGAGAGAGCATTCAAATAGCTTTATGCGTCCTAAAACTCATTCGCGTTAACCAAAGAAAAATATGTGCAGTTGTTGAGTGAAGTGGTAGGGGGGTCATCTTTCCCCCACGTCTTCATAATTCATCCTCTACCCAAATAAATTGAGCAACACACCTCCAGTTTTAACATGGCGTGGACGAATGCCTCTGGTGTGAGGTGCCAACGAGAAGATGGGATGGGAAGCATCATCTCAAATTTCCCTGCAGTGTAAGCAGTTGCTTGCAGCCTTGCTGATTCCATGCAGGTCCTCTTAAATGCTCCACGTTCGGTGAGGAAATGAGCTAGGTAGAAACCCACCTCACCATGGCACTGCCCGAGCTATAGAACTAGTGCTGGAATCAGCTTTCTCATCCACCGTCCCTACTGGGCTGTTTACCACTCGTCTTGCCACCTCCCAAGGGTCACAGCCCCCTTTTTATTAGCATCTGACGGAAAATTGTTAATGCTATTGTAGTGATCGAAACATTATTTCCAGAAGAAAAAAAAACAGTTTTGAGAGCAAGGTTCCCAATGGCATAACAGTAATATATATAATACAATATCATCTCCCCTCAACTGTTGCTAGAATCTTCGGAAAAATTGAGGTGCGGTTTAATAAAGCTCATAAGATATATTGAAGCTACTCCAGAAATTCCGGAATTCCATTCGCTACCATTTCTAAAAGATCGTACCCCATTATTACGAAGGCGACCACGATCCTTCACAAAAAATCGCGTTGACAGTTATGAATCTCACGCGCACTGATAGCTCAATAGTTCATGAGTAGGAGCGATGCAATATACATTCTGGAACCTTTGAACGCCACCAGTTTTTACGAAGAACGTTGTTATAAACAGATTCAAACAACAGATTTTCTTATTTGCATAGAGTCAAGAAAATTGTGGAATGCTAACATGGATTTTATTTAAATTTAAATTTTGGAGTTCGGAGCATTAAAATGTTCTTGGTCGTGGCATTGAGTGCCACTCCAGATCTGAAGGCTCAATACTACATTGTTGACGTTAGTAGTTTTTTGAAGGGTCCTAAAAGTATCAAGTGCGAAGCATCAGCACCGCGTGCATCGGAAGATTTTTATCGATCCACGAACTACACCATAACTTTACGTTTTATGTACAAACTGGTAGAGATTCAAGTTACGGAATTTATTGGGGCCCTGCTACTTACGCCATGACCTTCCTTTAAACATTGAAGTACAGGTAAGAAATTCTCTAATGTTGATGCGGTTTTTTTTGGAACGAGCTGGGAATGACGGGGAGAAAACTGCCAAGTCGGTCAAAAAAATATTTAGTTTGAGTTCCCGAATTTTCGAGGTTGCCCTCGACCATCTGACAACCATTGATCAACGTTCGTCGTATAGGCAGTTAATTAGACTGCCATGCTGATTTATTGAGGACACTAGTGTCGTATAAAATGATAAAATATCAGGAATGTAGCAACGCACAACTTTCTGTAGCCCCCCAAAATTCCTCGAAGTGGGGTTTTCCTTTCTCTATTTTCCTTCTCCTCAATTTCAGATTCATTTCCACAAGAGTGAGCTCCTTCCAAAATACATTCCGCTAGGAACCCTAGTGAAAGTCACAATGTCTCCCTGTGCCCACTCAGACACTTTCCTCTATCAATTCTCAGCCCAGTTACAGCTCGCTCTCTTTGATGCAGTTTCCCCCCAGTTCACGCATTTACGAGTCGCCCCCTTGTGGATTTAATACAGTCCTCCTCACGATCACTGAATTTATTTTATTTTCGATCTTCAGGCTCTCGCCCTCTCGTGCGCCCATCCTGTGAGTTTGGTGAAAATGGTTGAAGTGGTTTTGCCAAAATGTGAAGAAAAAAACTAGTCAACGTCTCCGTTTCCCAAATTTTCGTGGAGATATTTGTGCGAAAGAAAAGTTGAGTGTTTGTTCGGATTGTTAGAGAGAAATAGCAAATAAAATCAATGAAGTGTATTACGTAGTAAACAAAATATAGACAATCTGAAATTAAAGCGTTTATGCAAATAAATAAATTAAAGGAGCTCTTATACATATATTATAATAAACTAAATAAAGCTGCTGCGTACTAGTAGTAAAAAGTAATGGAAGGATCTGACCGTATGCAGTGAAGATTGGATCGTGGACTTAGAATTTGAAATAACTCTGTCGGTAAAGGAAAGAAATCGGGGCTCTGGAAGCTGAGTTGAATTTGATTGGTTGATCTAGAAATAATGGGAAATGAAGTTGCTCAATAGTACAAGTACGTGAAACGTCGTGGCTGCGGGACTGCAGAAAGCTCGGAGACGAATGGCAATCGCATTGACGCAGATTGCGAGAAACAAGCGAAACCTAATTGCAGCAACAAGTTTCAATTCTAAAGCTGCCTGGCGAGATCCTTCCCTAACATTGCTCTTTGAGCGTCGACAGTACTAACTAATAGAAGATAATTAAAGAGTTTAATCACTCATTATAGCTGTTTTTGAAAAAAAATTCGAAAAGCCCAAAGCAAAAATCATCAAAAAACGTTTTGTTCACCCCTCCTTTCCTTTAGGTGAAAATCACTCATACACCAATTTCACCTCGTCAAAAAATCATAAACAAAACAGAAAAAGAACAATCTCAATCGGTTCAGCCATTCTCCCGCAAATTGAACTATGAGTACATACACACATACTGACTACCCGCGGATATTGGGTTTTTTTGTTTCAATAGGCTACAAAACGTAAAGATCATTTTAATGTCGCAATACTCTCCTTTCATTGGGGTAGCTGAAAATTAAAAAAGCAGAAACTTTTTACGCAACAGTTCATTACTCTCTTAGGCAGCGTGATTGTGATCTATCCTCTTCAATTCAACTCCGACAAATATCAAGAATATAACTTGGCTATATCAACGATCCGGGAAAGGACAACTCACATCCAAACAATAATTGTAGAGCACCTCCAGTTAACTAAAACTGCACTAATATCGCCAGACTAGCCACTTCATAATTTCATTTACCCGATCTTTCTCATAAATATCATGTTCAAACTTTCATTAATCCCCTCCGCACTGATTGCTCAATAATGGTGGTGGCACAAGTAGGAGAAACTCAATGAATTCCTGAACCAATCGATAAGTAAAACGTGAAGGTACTGAACTGAATGAAAAATAAATTGGATTAGTAGCTAAATCCATGAAAATAGCTGAATGTACGGGGAACTGAGGTAAGTTGTGTGACGCGTCGTGTGAGCGTTTCCACTTCATGAACACTAAGGAAGACGAAGGTCATTTAAACCAATAGCAAATAAAAACGGTATAATGAATGGTTTAGCAGTAACATAAACAAAGCAATTTAACAGATTTATTCTGGCGATTTAATTTGTTCGAATTTGACCATAAGCGGATCTTTGGTCAGAAGCGACGCAGCCATTGGCACCCACGTACCCACGGCAAAGTAACACGGTCAAGAAAAAAGGCGAAGGAATGCCAGATATTCGGCAGATTCGACATATTAACGATTGGGACGACGGCAAACTTAGTTGTCCCTGTGATGTCAAAGAAGAGGCACAAATTGTATGGGAATGACATGAGTTTGCTTGATATTCTCCAGGACTCCCATATGAAAATTGTGGAGTGAAAAAAGGAGAACTATGATTTTCCGAACGTTAAATAGGGGTCTCTAAAGAAATGAGTTGATGGTACAGCGTATATATAAGAAGGACGCACTCGGATAGCTGAATTCAGAAGGATGGTGGAAAGTGGTGTGTTTCGCTCTGGATGGGTTTGAATATAACATCGTGCAGCTTAGCAAATAGTTGCAGCAGGAGAGGGCTTACTCGCGTGGATTGTGGCGCTGATAGGGGCGGAAGGAAAAACTACTAATTGAGAGTCCACCACTCGGGAATTCATTTAATAATACCTGTAGATACCCTGTGTTATTGGCTTCTGTCAGAGGTTGAACTTTTATTATTGTCGCAACAACCTTCGTGGTTGTTTGTGAGACATCAGTCGTAAAGGTAAGCTTAGCATCATTTCAGACGCCCGAGAATTTATGCGCGAAGGCAACTGGAATCGAGCCATTCCCCTTCAATTTGAATCGAAATCGTCAACAATTTTTCATAAAAGAACGAGGCAGTCGAGTTCTTTCTGGATAATTTCAGATGGACCTACGCTACTGCCAACTACGGAGTCAAATCTTTCATCGGTTGAATAAATTCCTCGAGTAATCGGCCCAAAAATTAGTTTATGGAGTTAATTGGTGGACGAGAATGGAAAGTTGGATAACGTTCAACCTCATAAAAACTCCGAGTTTTACTAATCACATGCAACAATATCACAATTTTATCTATTTTTCAGTTTTTTGCTGGTATCGCCTATTTGCTTGACTCATAGAAATATCAATTACTCGGATAAATACGGTTGCTTAAAATATTTTTATTGCGCATTGAGTGAGTGAGTGAGTTGATGTTGGAGACATTCTTCGAGTTTGATCTAAACCGTCAAAGCAGTTTTTGCAACTACTTATAGCCCACTATGAGACTTAACCCTTTTCCTGCATCTCCGCTCCACATATATTTACCCACATGTTTATGGAGAATAAACGTTATTTATTGAATGGAAGATACTCCGTAAAATTCATTAAAATTGCCGTGGACCTTTCCAGGAAACTTCTACAAACTTAATACGATAGGTTTGTTGTTTCAGGTTAATGAAATTATCTGTTTTCTCGTTAAGGAACCCACTTCATCCTTCAAATCTACCATCATCCATGAGGGAGTACGGGTTTAGGAACAACAGATAGAACCTGCTCAGAAATGTGTGTAAACCCTGTTGGATGGGTTTTCTGTGAAGGATTCTGTTGTGAAAAACTTATTTCGGCTGAAATCAGGTACGTTCGTTTTGTGTACATAATATGATTATATTATAATGAATTTTGCCGTTGGCGGCTGACACTGACGGTCTTGTTTGTTTTTTGTTTCGTTTTTTTAACGCATAAAAGGTTATGAGCAGTTACCATCAGTGTCGTGGGAGGGGAAAGGGTAAAAATATACCAAAACTACCATAACCCCGTGGCTTTCGCCTTTTTTATCAAAAGCGGCTTTAGAAATTTTATTCAGCTTAAGATTAAGATTTCCGCTTGTCTTTTACTAATCTTCTTGATAAACACCTCTGACCTGCTGAACCGGTTTGAGAAATGTTCAGATGGTACGAAAGTGGACGAACTGCTAAGTCGTGGGGATCGAAAATCTTTCAGTTGGTCGCAAGCGGGATCACGAGTGAAACCTTCATTCTTTATATTTGGGTGTTTCGTGAGAGCCTCTATCAAAGACTAGCTTGTTTTTTATTTTTTTTTGGCTGGTTCCATAAATTTACCACGTTGCATCAGGTTGGCCCTCACGCCTCTGTGATGGCAGCTCTTCTTTCTTGCCCTCTTCACAACAGTTTGGGAGGTTCAGGTTTCTTCCATGCATTCATTGTTCATCTCTGCGTGATAGTGGCCACTGGAATTCAACATGGTGTGGGTGAATGCCTCTCGTGTGAACTGGGTAGTGTCCTCCACTTTGAGCCCTCTTGCCCTCCATTGACACGAGATGGCATGGGAAGCATCATTCACAATTTCGCTGCAGTGTAGGCGGTTTGGGCTTACCAAGTCAGTCCTGTGAGTAACTAGGTATGGTAGAAATCCGCCCGAGGCATCGTTCAAGTCCTGGAATCAGCTGCCTGGCCCACTGTCTCTTCTGGGCTGTTTCCCACTAGTCTTGCCACTATAGGCGTGTCCCAAGGGTCATAGCCCTCCATCTTTTCTTTTGGTAGGCGTACTGTGGTTGCCTCCTTGATGGATGCTATCCTCTAGGTTGCCAGAAGGTGGATTGCACGTAGTTTCCTTCGTAATGGAGAAGCAATATGTGCAGGATGCTGGAACTTTAAGAGAATAGAAGTGAAGCTGCGCACTGAAGCCACCCTGTCCCATAAGAAACTGGCTCGTCCAGTGGTCTGCCCCAACCAATTTTTCCCTAAGACGATCATGGATGTTGGAGGAAACCTTGTAGATGTCACGCCCCTTTAGGGAGGATTCCATTTCCAGGGGCTTCCCATTTGTCTATTGCCCATTCATCTAACACAATAAATTATCGTTTAGTGAAGACGTCTATACACGTATCAGAAAAGGATAACCTTGTCAGGCATCTCAAGGCTAAGCAGTCCAGCGTACCTCCAGGGCCTCTGGTACATGTTTTTCTTGTACTGAGTTGAACGTATTTTTCACATGCCCGACAACTTTGCACTCCTGGAGAAGTGGTTACCCAGTTGTGTTCTTCATTAGGGCCTCCACCACTTCTCGGACAGTTGACTGGTCACTGACAGGTGGCCCTCACATCTAACGACCCTCAGGAGTTGTGGCAGCAGCATCTTCGCCACAGTATTCACAAGCTAGCTGGACGTTATCAGTTTGAATCCCAAAATTTATCAGGATGCTCCTTAACCACTTTACGACTACTGTTGGAATTTCGTCGCAAATATGTCAGATTAAATTAACCAGCACCAAACACAAATGGCCATACGAAACCCGAGAAGCCGTCCCGGAAAGTGTTGAAAATGGGGCCTCCTACACTATGAGATTGAATGAGGCATTTAATCTCATTTTACTAAGAAATCTTGAGAACACTTCGTTTCGCATTGAACTGCCTAGACTATTAAAAACTGTCTCATCAGATCAGACATAATTTCCCGTTTTAGTTGTTCTAGTGTGGATGTAGCGTACTACCACTCAGCAAAATTTAACGATACCTTAAATATATACAGTGAGAAGGATTGTTTTGGGGGTGCTTTATAGCTACCTCCAGCCTTACTGGTCAGTTGTCAATGAGGACATTATCCAGATATAAATGTTTCTGGGGTCAGTGACCCGAAGCTTTTCTTCAGTCGCCACCTTTCTGGATTTGACGTTGATGGATAATCACGACGTAGTCTTCAATGGTTTCAGCCATCCTCATTCAGATGTTAAGAGATGTCCTGCAGGCCTTTGTTTGAACCATCCTATTCACCTGAAGTAAGTTCAGCCCAAACAGCGTCGAACAGTGAAAGCGATTTAACTCAAAAATAACATCTTCCTTCAATAAGGTAAAGATGTTGTATTCTCATTGTCACTCAATAATCTCTAAGTTAGATTTGATCGCCACGAAAGAGCATTGATGTAAAGCTGACGAAAAAGATTTTGTAAAAATTGATGGAATCAACTTTTGTAAACCACCGATCGAGCAGGGTGGCGTAGCTGTTTTCATAATAAGTGAATTGGGTCTCTTATATTGAACGATGTAATTAACGATTCAGGTTTCACGTGGTTGTGCGATAGTTACTAAGGAAATTGGCGCGTATGATTTCACTCTTATCTCGTGGAACCGTTCACTCAAGGGTGATCTTTCTGACTTTTTGACGTTATTTCTAGCTCTAATTTTGAGATGTCGTAATGTCTTGTCCTTTTTAACATTAGAGCAATCGAGGGCAGGAATAATTTTCTGAGGTTGGAGAGTCTTTTTAGATCTTTTAATTCGCAGTTACTTTTATCTGGGCTTACACGGCGTCGTAGATTTTTTCAAAAGGAGAATGTGTCAATATTTCCGTGTATGTGCAAAAAGAAAGAATCGTTCTTCCCATCGACGACAAACATGTTGAGTAGAAAATTTTGAACGAGCACTTTTTCAGGCTGATTGGGAATTCGTTTTTCGCGATCATACCAAGATATGAGTCATTTATCGGATTTTTATCACATCTAGAAGTCGTCCATTTCTCCACTAAAGTATCTCGTAATGTTCGTGTATATACTACTCTTCTGCCCAGTATTGAATGCTAGCAGTCAAGAGCTGTACCGTTCGCGGATGTCGTAGCGCTCCCACGCTCGTGACTGGTATTCTAAGTATCTCACTAAAACAAGCAACATTCCTCAGTCCCCACGTGTCGATAATACGCTATTTATAAAGCGCTTCGTGCCCCGCGTTTCCACGGAGATGAGTATGCAGAACAACCGCCTATTAGAAAGTACCCTGCGAATTTCACAGAAATCGCCAGAGCCGTTTTTGAGAAAATTTCTAAAAGTAAGTTTTAACGAGCGGGAAAAAGATATTTTGGCTTATATCCCCTTTTAACGGCCAACAGAAAAAGTTGCGTGAAACGAAACGTGAATTTAGGTGGCTAGCAGACACTCCCGTCAGGTCGCTGTAATGCACACATTAATTTTCAATGTGTCTCCACTTGATTTCCCAAGTACTAGTGGATTTTTCTAAGGTCTTTTTACTGAACTCTTCCACAGTCTGTGCTTTTTTGGAGACTCGATCGAAGTTGAAATATGTTGTACATGTTGCGTTTTGGGCGGATTGTTCGACTTCTCTCGCTTGAAAATTGCATCGCTATTCAGGCTCTGAACGTTAGAGAGAAGTCGCGCAGTCAAAGCGTTACTCCATTTTAGAGAATCAAACTATTAAGTCCCTCCCAAAACCTGAAGACAAGGACATGGTCAGATGTGAAATCGCTCCGAAGGAGGGAAGCTAGATGAATCCGTTGGAAGTCTGTTGGAAGGAAAGTCTGTTCGGTGGCCAGACTTCGTCGAAATTAGATGCGACGTGAGGATTTCAATATATTTGTTCTTCCAATTTTAATTCCGTCGAATCGGACTCTCGCAGTTAGGAAATATCTAGGCGACTGTCGACTTCGTTTTAGATGCAAATTGAAGAAACGAGCTAACTCCTACGGCTATTCTGGAGAACTATACAGAGCAACAGTCTCAGGTGCAGGTAGTCTCCATAATGAAATCACTCAAATCGCGGTTAAACTAGGTCTCTCGTCCAGATTGTTAACGGATATTTTAGGGAATCTCCTCCTCCTCACACTTAAATGAATGAAACTATTGATATTAAGGTAATTGTACAAGTTGGTCAACGTACAAGTTGGGTAGGTCCGTCTTCTCTGTCTGGGTGTTGTTTGGAAACTTCATCTTCGAGCCATAGTTGAGACTTATCCCTACGATGATATTTGTAAAACAGAAGAGCTCCTCCCACAGCATCTCATAAATTACGGAACACGGACTCACCCAACACGTACGTTAACTTTGACGTTACACTATTAACATAAATCTGGTGCGACGCATCACACAACTCCCACGTGCATTCAGCGATTCTCTCTCCTTTAGCAGCTAATCAAATCTGTTTGTAACAACGTTCTACATGAGAGGCGCTTACGGTTCTGGAATTTATTGTACTGCTCCTACTTGCGCCACGACCGTTATTGAGCAATCAGTTCACAGGTGATTTAAGAGACTGTCTACTTATTTTTTTGGGAAGGATTGTGTTCACCGGGCGGTGAACAAAATTGGGTAACTGGTGGTAGATTGGACTACCGCGCCAATATTTCTGAAGATTCCAGAATCATTTGAGCCGAGTATATAAAGAAAAACCCCCGCTAAAATCGATGTTTCGCAATTTATTGTATTTATTTTCCAACAGACGAGATTTTTACGGTATTATTGTCATCTAGAGCTGTCTTAACAAAAAATTTAGTGTTTTGATCACTATGATAACTGTAGTTAGTTTTGGGCTGATTTGCTCATACCATTATTTTGACGTCCCACGGTAACCGGCGTGCTAAATATCAAGTTTAAGCTGATTTGGTTAAGCCGCTTTTCCTCAAACACGTTCACAGACTTACAAACACACAGACCATTTTAAGTAGCGTTTTTCGAACTCAGAAGGCCTCAAAACGTAAAGATCTGAAGAAACATTTCCCCAGCCCATTACACCATAGAGCCAAGGAAAGTAAAGATTGTAAGCGGTGAAAAAAGTCAGATTTTTACGTTTTGAGTTTTTCCTGAATCGGACAAAAATGTGAGTTTAGCGTCCCTAAGATTAAGTAAGTACTACCTACCATTGGGGCGGTATTATCTTTATTTCTTGTAAGACTTAATGAATGTAATTGATATACGAAATGACCAGCTTCTACCGACAGATAGTGAGGCGGTTCTCCAGCTACAGTGAGTTAACAGTTTACGACTTGGGAGCCCTTAAAGCATCTAATGAGCTTGCCAGGAGCGCAGCGTATCAGTCGCACGTTGTCTCGTGACATCGGCTCATCTGACACGAGACAGTCTTTTAGTAGAATGCTTAGTTATTCCGTGATATTAATTGCTGTCGTTACGTATTCACAGTCACTTGTAAGTTGATACCAACCCGCTTTTCCATTTAACCTCTACTTTCTGTAACTGAAGTTTTTTTTGCCAAGGTTAGCTTGGAATTCTTTCTCTTCCATGGTTTTTGGCACTGTGAGCACATGAGGAACGTTTTCCATTCTTTCCAGCGTTATAGCAGGCGCAATGTAATTTTGTTCTACCAAATCGAGTTCAGAGATGCCATGAAAGCTCGTCAGTTCAATTATTAAAGAAGAGAAAGGGAGGAAGGGAGAGAATGAAAGAAAACAGCAAAAACGATCTACGCGAAACATGATAAAATAGTAGTGGACCAAAACTTTTTCGGAAGATTTATTTTTGTTTTTCCTTAGAAATTTACTAGGCAACGCCAGGCAATTGGCACGACGTCACGAATCGAACTGACGGGGAGTAGTGCAGGGAATAACAATAATAACCATAGGTTTAGTCCAATTGGAGTGCTGAGTAGGCGGGCCCAACAATATTCCAAATGGAATTATCGTGCGAAAGAACGAGTTTTTAGACCGCATTGAAGACAAAATATGGCCCAGACCTTGCAACGTAAACTGTCAAATTTGGGATGGGAGAGTTAACAAAAAATTTTCTGACCGAAAATATAAGATGTATTTTCAGAATGAATAATAAACCAAATACCCAAGTAAATAGTTAAGGTGAGTACGCAGATTAAGGCCTCCCAGATTCTAAGGATTCCCCAGGGTCATACCTCTCTGTGGTAGCAATTCTCTGACAAACTGCCTGTATCTCCACAGGTCTAGGTTTAGTGGTTGCTGAATGCTCTCGCATGCTTTCAACTGATATAACTCTTATTCGTGTTCATTAACAGTCATTTTGATATCGAAACTGACCTAGCACATTAGGAGGGAGATTGTGACCCAATAAACATTTGCATTTCCCCTGGCAAACGGCTATTAATCTTCTACTGATTAATACCTAAGTTGATCTTTTGATTGTTTTGTCCTCAGTGAACATCTCTACAAAACTATGATGATCAAAGATTAAGGACAGGGAAGCCAAAAGAAGTTTTTTTCACTTTTTGCCAATTCACTTATAATGATTTACATTAAACTCGCAGGGTGTGTTTAATTAGTCAATATATATAATGTTTTCCTTACACGCCCTTCTGGCTGTCTGAAGCGCGAATAAAAAACGCAATTTTTGAAGTTTCAATGGATACTCATTCCACAGTAAACGTCAAAATGACAGTGTTTTCCTGAAACCTACACCCACATTTTGTTCCTACAACAATTTCTACACACTATCGAACGGGGATACACACCAACACACATTAGAGTTGCCGAACGTTATAAGTTCGTTTAATAAACTTTTTTCTAAGACGGCTCTAATGATTTTGACGTTGCCCATAAGCGTTTGTTTAGATTTTCATTGGCCCGAAAATACAGGGTATGTTTAAAAGGCGCATCACAGAATAAGGATAAGGAAAGTTGTGTGATGCGTTTACTAACAAGCAGTCTCTTAGGGTTAAATAATAGCTTCACGAATAGTATCTAGTTAGATAACAAATATAATATATTTAATAAAAATGGACACAATAAACGCATCAACCCCTTGATTAAACACTGCTTGGAAAGTCGAATAGCTGAAATCAACACTGACATTTGCGGAGAGACGAAGCATCGTTCATCTGCGGTATCGATATCTTTTGAAATGAAACCATAACTGAAATATGTTATTGTGAAATTGACAACGAAACCCCCGTTTGTACGAATATTCCCACTCCCTGTTGACAATTTTGAAAGCAATGTCTTCGTAAGGCGGGCCAGCGTGAAACCTCAATATGGCGAAATCATGATTGTCTTGACAAACAGTCTGCAACAAACAAATAATGCGATGGAAAAACAGTACACATTATTGGAATAATTCAGAATAAAATAAAAAGCCGTCGTCCAAATAACCAATATATTGCAACGTTTTTGGCGCACATACTACGTTATATGCAAGTTCAACGTTGCATACTGAACGAATGAGCGGCTTTCTGCAATGCTTGAAGTGTACAGGACTTCGTACAATGTGTTGTACCTACACCAAACTGGAAAGGATACTATATCAAAATGCTTCTGCAATTTTCTTACTCATTTTACGCATTCCTTTTCAATTCCCATAATTAATAAATATATTATACTCGTATAACCGCTCATGAGAGTGATATTTCGGACGGATGCCTGTATATGCATCTTTCTGTAATGAGAAGTGTTTGTGTTCGTTCTTGTCTTTACTTTTTCTCATAGTAACATTAATGCATATATTCACAGGAGACAGAAAAGAAAAATTTAAAATAAAATAAAAAAGAAATGAAAGCTAGGAAAGAACCAAAAAACACACACCATGAGAATGATACTTCGGCTTCAGCTCAGGAGCTTCAATCAAAAGCCTAAGCTGCTCAGTGACCACAGAAATCTCGCGGAGAGCGAAAGTGAAAATGCTGGCTTGGTCCCAATGCTCAGTGTGCATAGGGACTGCAAAAGCATTTTGGCTTGAAGAGTTATCGGTAAGAGGTGTCAGAAAAATTACCAGAGGGATAAGTGGCTCAGGCTGTCCTTCAATATCAGCCCTTCCTGTTATTGCGAAGCAGAATTCACCAACCATCAGATTGATCACCTGCCAGTAGGGAATGTGATCCAGGTTTAGTCCGTAATGAGACAGGTTAGTTTTACCCTACTGACGAACTGTAGTTGCTGTATTGATCCAGCGAGAGGAACCGCAGGTTCGGATATTCGACTGAGCAGTGACGCCGTGCTACCATCCGTGAGATTATGGTAGCACGGCGATTATGGTGACTTCTAAGGCCGAATCCCGACTATTAGCAACCATTAGCTTGTAGTTCTGTGAGTTGAAAGACGAGTCAATGTGCACTCAACTCTGCTTGTGACAGAGTTTCTCCAACAGGGGAGTTTGGCGTCAAGACTGAATAGTTTTATACGATTTTCATGCTGGGCAGAGAGTGGGACTCGGTAGAGCAGCCATTCCACTGCAATTTGTTGAAACCCAGCCCTGGCTCAGAAGAGTCTTCCTTAAGTTGATTGTTCAAAAATCATGCGTCCATCGAATTTCAAGAATGCAGAAATCGGAATATTATGTTTTTATTATATTAAAAAATAATATTGACAATACAAAAACAACAAATAAAATTACTAATTTGAAAAAATAAAACGAAAATAGTAACAACTATGAGAATTATTATAGGTTTGGAAGTTGAGTAACACCTAAGAGTGAGAGGTAGTGTTCAGACACAGTTTTGAAGCTGCCGTGTAGTGTTCACGAGCAGAGCACATCGTCCCACAGCCTGTTGTGACCTAATTTACTTATGCTTCACGGTTTTTACAAGGAGCCCCCCAAATTAATAAGAGAGGATGCCACCTGTAATTGTACAACAGTTACGATATCGTACTAAGTGTGGGGAGTACGTACGATAATGAATGAATGTAATAGGAACGCGAAGTTTTATTCGCAATTACAATTCAAGGATTATCCCAGGCTCGTTTGTTGAGAGCTCGTTCTGGGATACAAAGTTTAGAAGACCTGAGGAAAGGATAGAAGACAACATCGCTGGAGTTATATTTAGGTGGGTCCCAATACACTACTTAGATATCATACCAAGAAAAGCATTGACCTCTTGTACACAGACATCAGCGTAGAACTGGCAGATGAGAAGCGTCTCAATGTACGTCCTACTTTCCTTGTAGCAAACGCTGTCGATTGGGCACAAAGCTGTGTTCCCGTTATGTTATGGTGGGCGATCAAAAATTCAAGTTACCTATCGATCTTGAGTAGTAAAGTTTGTAAAATTTCGTCCACTTTCTAGGTGCAAATGGTACTATATCTTACCGCATCTGGGAAGGGAGTATGTACGATAACGAGCGAACGTAATTGGAACACATAGTTTTATTGTCAATTACAGTCGGAGAAGATTTACCACCACAAACTGGGAACTGAGTGGAAGTGAACACGAGCGCGACACCTCAACAAGGCAACAGCTAAGTTCTGGCTGCCAACACCAAAGTTTCAACTATACTTGGACGTTTGTAGTGCTTAACCAGCACAAATGCCCTGGACGAGCCTTAGCTAAATCGAAGAGATGAAAAAAAATTACATACCAAAAAATATTCCGGAGTTGTGCTCTTGTCGATGAGGTCCGGGTAGAAAATGTTAAATTTGTAGCCCTGCACAATTTTAGGTGGTGGGTTATCCATATCGTAGTGAGTCTGGTTATATTTGTTCCACTCGAAACCAGTGTGCACTCTGCAAATGGATTCGGGGTTTAATGCTACGTGGCTTCAAAAATCATATTCATTAAAAATCAGGGACTAATAAATAGCGAGGTACCTGTTGAAATAGCGAGGTTTCCTGGGTCGATACTTATCTGACCATAAGTAAACTTGAGAGTCTAAGGCAGTTTCCACAGAGAAAATAGCTTCGTCATTTGACATGCCCTTTCTTGCTTCATTGTGCATTCTTTGCTCTACTTCCGTCCTCTCAATCTGCAAAGAAGATTGTTATATATACTACTTATTTAGCAATGTGAGCTGATAGAATTAACTAAATCCTTTTCAAAAGCCAAGTTACTTCCCCTTCAGACTTAAAGAGTTTGTAGTTTGGAACTGTGGATCAACGTGGGACTTCATAAATTTCGTGATTAAAGTTTGTTAATTGACAGACAAGTTCAATTTGCTAAGGATATTGCGACGGTTCATGTAAATATAGATAAGAAAGACAGGGTAAGGGAAAATAACTCACAGGAGGTGCGCCAGCAGTTAGTCGTAACCTGGCGTACATCAACCGCTGCTCATCATCTCCCTCGTCCACTATGATTGTTCCAGGTTCAAGATCAGCAGGATCTAGGTACTTTGGGCTGTAATTTCCTGAGCGATACTCTTCAAAGCTCTGCTTGAGCACAGATTCGCCAGCCTCTTCGTGTTCACTTCTAGAAAAAAAAAACAACCCCTAAATAACAGTGTTTCTGCCGAAGTTAGCTTCAATTTGTGGTCTTTAGCACGGTGGATTTGGCGCCATTTTGATAGTTATAATCTACTATCAGTACAACTCTCGAACAACCTGCAGTATTCGTTCATTGTATGTCTCATCAAACCACATTTTTCGCCCCATTTTCTTTGTGTAATTTCGCCTTTATTCTTCCCTGAACTTATGTTTCGTATTTGTCAACGTTGTCCTGAGTTCCCATTTCCCAACACCTACTGTTCGCGACATTCAGCAATTGTCAATTCTGTACACCCTGGTCAGAGTATCGTCCCATTGGACACCTTAAGGGTGAGTCCTTGCCTGATTTGGACGCAATACATCCCACTGACCGCATTTTTATCATACACACATTCATTCTATTTTAAACATTTATATACATCTTTACGGTTAGTATCGAACTGTTTCCATTTTGGCTTGCAAAATGACTGTCATCAGATGATGATTGTACGCCTCCACCTACTGAGTATATGAAATTAAAGAAGAATACAATATAGGAAATGTTCGAGGTTGGATTGTTTGTCTTTCAGTGTGGTTTTGGTGAGTATCTTTTCCCATCCCCCTTGTGTGCTAAAAGAACCCTGATTTCTTGTAGGGAAAACTCATGATTTTCATTTGGCGTTCGAATCTGGTGTCGTGCAGTCCCTGATTGATGATTTCAACCTGTCTCCTTATACTAGGTAGCTCTGAAGAGGAATACATCAGTCTGGGGCCAACGAATCGATGCCACAGGCAATAGGTAAAATGTTTCTTTCTTTTCCTTAAACTTCCCTGAGTACAACCTGAACTATCAACACGCGTCAATTCGATACAGTCCACTTCAAACAGGGAACAATGTGAGTAATCTTCTCACAGGAAAGGAAAGTACTTACTCTGATTCATCTTCACTACTAGTTGTGTCTTGATTCGCACGTTCACCTTCACCTTCACCATCAGACGGTTTTGACTCTTTAGACACAGATTGCGTCTCATCGGGCTCTAACTTAATTTCAACATCCTCGAATGTTTCACTAACATTCTGAGCTGCTTTTAGAAGTTCCAGTTTTTTCTTCAAGTTCTCTTGATGCTTGTCACGAAGTCTAGCTCTCGCCATGTGAGCTGAAAGAAAAAAGTAAAAGAGTAAACATTTTGTGGGTTGGCGAGTAGAAGTAATCACGAAGAATACAGTGGTATTAGATAAAGCTTTATTGGCTGCGAGTTTCAATGAAAAGTTGCGTTTCAGTACCTTCATTGTGCTCTCCCTCCTCCTCCCAAGGTTAATTCAACAAATCAGAAAAACGAAAGTCTCAGGGAGATAGATTCAATTAACGAGCAATCTCTTATATAGAGTAACCTTTCCCCAAGGTTAAGTCTCAAAAAAATAATGCCCCTTTGAATATGAGCAGTCGGGTTGTCTGCTTAGATGGGGGCTAACATGTTGGAATAAGGAATAGGTAAATAGGCCTCGACTTTGGTCATTATGCCCACGACCTATTTAATGTTAGCTTCTTTACTATATCTGCAACATAAGCCGGCAAAATAAGATAATAGAATAGGGTAAAATTGCATTGTGCGGACTGTAGGGTTCACGGCAGAAGAGTTAACAGTTCAAGGTAATAGTTGAGGCCGTTTGACCAAATGGAAATTGAAATACAACGAAAGTATGCCGTCACCCGAAATGTAAACGCTACGATACGGACAATGCAGTTCACCCCTGAGAATAGTTTGCTAATTATCACCTTTAAGCTGTGACAGGAGGGATTCCCAATATCCAATATCAACTCCTTCTTTTTCATTGATTTTCTTTTCAATTTGCTTTTGCATTGACGCCAACTGATGAGCAGTTTTCCCTTTGAAAACTGAAGCCACTTCGCCGACAACTGACTCATGGATACCTTCTCTCCTTCCAACAGCTGGAACAGCAGTAAAGAAATCAGAAATTACGCTACAAACGTATCTTAAACAACACACACTGATTTGAACTTAACAAAATTTTGAAGGGAGTTACAACGAACCTGCTTCCAATTCATTTTTCCTCTCCATTTTCCGCAGCTTGTATAATTCGTCTTCTACGATGACAGTAATATCGTTCCAATAGTCAAGATTTCTTCCATGCTCGAGCTTAATGTAAACCTGCGTAATACGAGTTCGTAACTTAATTCAGATTAAACGAGTGTAGCAGAAATATATATGCTCACAGTGAGCATGGAAAGTTGTGTGGAAGGAGAGCTGTAAATGTAAAATGCATCGATATAGATGGTAACTGTTGTAACTCTCAGGGAAGCAGATTCTGATTCGTTTTAGAAAAAGGTTTTTTTAACGAATGAAAAGGAATGAATAGCTGTGTGATAACAGTGCTACCAACTGGTGTGAATGAGGATAAATAACAGTTCCTTGTATGTAATAATCTTCCTCCTCTAATTGAATACATAATGATGGATACAAATAATAGATACCCCAAAAACCTTCACAAACTGTTAGACACAGTTGAGGGAAGTGACAGTAACAATTTCCTATAGAGGTATACAGAATCGAAAATTTAGAGATTTCGCCCCTTGCAATAAATTACAAATGTAAAATTGTTGAAAATCGTAGTCACTCCCTTGCATGATCTACTTGGGAGAGCGATTCGTTTTTCCTCCTCACCAAGTTGTTGTGACACTTCGGAAAACAGATTGTAATTCGTTGTACAGAAAGGGTGTTTTTAATGAACAGAAAAATGCACAGTAATTAGTGCCACCAGCCATGCCAGTGTTGGCCTGCCAGCTCATTGGTCCGAGGGTGTGGCGCGCGCCTCTATGCTGAGGCAGTCCTCAGCTGCCAGCGGAGGCGCGGCGCGGCAAATGCGCAGAGCTAGGGCGGATGGGACTTGTCTCCCTAGACCTTGACTCACCAGGGCACCATGACTCCAGGCCTTTCCGCCGGTTGGCCCACGCCTGGGCGAAGAGACGAAACCAGTGGTACTCCGCTCTGCTAGAGAGGAGCTGTGAGGCCCCTCCCATGACTCGAGAGCAGCTGCACTGCCGCGAATGTTGGCTGCCACTAGCCCATCCGCAGCCTCCTCTCGGCTGTGGGGAGGATGCTGTGGAGGTGCTGTGCAGTGGGACCTTTGTCCCATCGTGCTTGCCACCTGCGTTGAGGGCCTCCTGCGCAAGATTTAGACTCCGCTTCTTGGAGCTCTCCTACTCTAGCAAGGGGAGGAGGGCCTGGAATGGCCTGCGGTATTCAGCTATGCAGTCCCGCTTGATGCAGGACTGGAGCACCGCCAAGTCAAGGAGTAGGTCTAGGGGGGAAACGCTGGCAAGTATCAGGAGGGCTAGATGGGATGTGGTGCGGTAAGCCAGAAGGACGTCCCGCTGGAGGGTGAGGGCTTGCTGCTGATCGCAGCACGTGGGGGCCAGCCACCACATCGCTGCAACATACTGCACCACTGGAATGAAGACCCGGTAGTAGTGGTACCGGGCGTAAATTAATCCCTACCAACTGGTCTGAACCAAGATAAATAGCAGGACAGTAACAGAGCAGACTCGACCTAATATGAGTATGAGAGGTGTAAAAGAGTTTGATACCACGTTACAATGTCATCAAAACACAAACTGCCTCAGGACTCAATAGTTCGGAATTTCTTCAGTAGCACCCACACCATCTCAAGTGGTTCAATTCTGCATCTCTCGAGTCTTTATATCAAATGCACAGACGGTACAGCATTAGCCAGAGAAGATGGCTTCACCCAACACGTACGTTCCATTAAGGTTAGTTGTTCTCCTCCATCTGCATGCAACCTTATCAGTCACTTTACTTTCCGAAATCCTCAATGGGCCAATGTCACTACCCTCTTGCACTCTCTCTTTAACCTCATTGTGATATTTCATTTTCTCTCCATCATTCAACCAGAAAGCTTGGCATTTAGAGGCAACAGTTCATGCGGTGACCCACACAGAGGCAAAGACCGGAGACTGCAACCAAAACTTCAGTATCAAAGTCTGTCAATGAAGTCAGTTGTGTGATTGTGTTGATCGTGGCATTAATTTACACTGCAATTGAATTCCAAGTAATAGAGTGTTTGAAGAAATTGCTAGAGGTGGGCTTCAAACTCTGAACAACGAATCACTTGTGGAAATCAATTTGTATATGAAAAATAGCAGTAAAACAGCAAAAGAAAAAAAACAAAACGTCTCTTCGAGATAATTAAAAATTGGTTAAAGGACGAAAATAAAACTTCTTCACTGTTCACACTTATTGAGAAAAAAAAGAAAACGTGTCTCTGACCGGTTAATGCGGAACTTCGTACTGCTGGACGTTGTTGCGAAATATTGGTTTCCTTTGGATGCTGATGACCGTAGGAAATTTTCGGTGGATGCTGCTGACCACTGATGTATAAAAAAGGAGAGGTTGAGCCAAGGCGATGCGATGGGTAGCAAGAATGAGAATGATGGCGGAGATGGAAGGCGAAAAACGGTGGAGACGATTCAGGTGATGGAGGGGGGCAACAACAATATTGAACATGTGAGGGGAAGTTCAAGGCTGACCAGTAAGTAAACGAAAAGAAAAGAAAGTAAACAAATAAAAACTGCTCTTAGGCGTAAACATTCCGCCCGCCAAAATTTAACTAAATTTTCGTACCTCACTGGAAGGAAAATAAACAAGGAAAGGATAGAGTAAGGTTAAGAAGAAAATGATAGGCATGGGGAGTTTCTCCTTTTCTGCTCTGACACATTATGCAGTGGTGGCTGGGTCATGAGAAGTAAACAGTGAAGAATCCTCTGCAACATTGGTGCCATTGATCCATTTTTGGTACCTCTTCTGCTCTTGTAGCGGAAACTCATAACCTGGTTTTCCCTGTTCATCTTCTTCGGAAGGAGATAGGGGGATAAGTTTTGCAACTGGTCGAGTCAACGTCGAAGTTGACGTTTTAACGGTTGCAACTCTGACTTTGCCATCGGCTCCTGGGTGGATTTGTAGTATGCGTCCTCGAGGCCACTGGAGAATTGGCTGATTATCAGTTTTTAGAAATACGAGGTCTCCCACTTTGAGATCTGCTGAATCTTCTGTCCACTTATTTCTTTTTTGGAGAGTCAGTAAATATTCCTTGTGCCACCTGTTCCAAAACTGTTGAGATAGTCGCTTGATTAGCTGCCATCGGTCTAATTGATTCATGGGTACGTCTAAGAGAGGGTTCTGGAATGGAAAGAAGTGGTTCACCAATGAGGAAGTGGCGGGAGACAAATATCCACATTCTGTGGGATCTGTTGATAATGGACATAGGGGTCTAGAATTGAGAACAGCACAGATCTTGGCAGCCAGAGTTGCCAACTCTTCATAGGTTAGAGCAGTATCACCTATAGTGCGTTTCATGAGTGACTTGGCAGATTTCACTCCTGCCTCCCATATCCCACCAAAGTGAGGAGCATGAGGTGGATTAAAGTGCCAATTTATATGGTGAGTTGTAGCTTGCTCAGCTATTTGTGATTGTGTGTGTTCACAGGAGAACCACTTGTACCATTCTTTAAGCTGACGAGCTGCAGAGATAAAATTACTACCACAATCAGAGTAGCAATCAGCAGGAAGCCCGCGAAGGGATACAAAGCGGTCAAGGGCTGCTAAGAAGGCACTAGCTGAAAGGCTTGTGACAACTTCTATGTGGATGGCTTTAGTAGCCATGCACACAAATATGCACAAGTAAACCTTGGACAGTTGCGGTTTTCGCCGTCTGTAATCTTTCATCCAAAAAGGCCCACAAAAGTCTAAGCCAGTTTTCAGAAATGCACGAGCTGACTGCACTCGAACGGACGGTAAATCAGCCATTTTTGGAACACATGCCTTTGCCTTGAGTCGGTAACACCTTTTGCACTGGTAGACTCGTTGTTGAGCTAGTCGCCGTAATGAGGGGATCCAGAATTCCATTTGAACGACTGCGTGCAGAAGAGATGGCCCTGGATGAAGGTACATTCTATGAAAATGATCAACGATGAGGATCGAGATATGGCTGTTATAAGGGAGCAATATTGGGTGTTTGTGATTATATGGCAGGTTGGCATTATACAACCTGCCGCCCGCCCTGAGAATACCCTCTGCGTCAAAGAATGGGTTCAATTTCACGAATTTCTTCATGAACTTCATTTGACTGTTCGTGGAAAAGTCATTATTGAAGAAAAAATGAGCTTGGACGGACTTGACACACAAAATCTGAGCGTAACGAATTTCAGTAAGAGATAAAATTCCATGATGGCGACCAGTTTTCCTTTGTAAATTCGTCACAAAGCGCCGGACATGAGCCAGAGTTCTTAAAAGGCGGTTGTAGGAAGAAAACCTGGAGATGAACTCGATGACGAACTTTGATTGGAGAGCTACTGACAGATCCTTCAGAGATAAGAGAAGTAACCTTTTCTCCTTTAATTTCAGAAGTGTCGGGCTGAATTGAGGGCACCTGAAAATTCCAAGTGTGTTCAGGCTGAGTGAGCCATGATGGCCCACTCCACCACAGTGAGTTTTGTACAAGCTCATCTGGTAGGAACCTCTGAGCCAATATCTGCTGGATTGTCGCCTGATGAGACGTGACTCCAATGTTCAGCTGAAGTTGAAAGCAGAATCTGAGTTACTCTATTGCATACAAAAGTTTTCAACCTGAAGGTCGGAGTCATTATCCAGCCTAGCGCCAGAGTTGAATCAGAGAAAAACGAGGATCAATGAGATTGGTTGGCTGAAGTAGTTCCAAAAATCCAGAAATAGATTGATACAATCGAGCTAGGAGGAGGCAACCACACAACTCGAGTCGAGGTATGGTTAGTGTTTTTAAAGGGTGCCAACTTCGTTTTGCTGTCAGCAGATATGATTTTATTTCTCCCCGAGAGATTACACGCAGATAAAGCACTGCACAATACGCTGTTTCGGAGGCGTCAGAAAAGCCTACGATTTGATAGACTGACGATGAGCATTGAGTCTGTACAAATCTAGGAACATTGAGATTTGAGATGGTAGGAAGCAATTTTAACATTGACTCCCAGCGCGAGCTAAGGTCAACCGGAACTGACTCATCCCAATCTACGCCCAACTTCCAACAATCTTGGAGGAACTGTTTCATTTTTATAATTAGAGGGCAAATGAAACCCAAAGGATCGAAAATTCTTGATACGTTGGACAAAATGGAGCGCTTGGTGGGCTCCACAATTGGCAATTTTAGGTTGTAGCTAAAGCAATCGGTTAAGGGATTCCATTGCAGCCCCAGAATTTTAACTGATTTATCATCAGCCGTGAATATTGCAACAGATTGCTGAGAAGGCTCTGTAAGAGGTGTTAAAAGATCAGGGTAATTGCTGGCCCATTTGCTGAGCTTCATCTGGCCTTTACCCAAGAGCTCAACCAGTTGAGATTGTAATCTGGCTGTATCCTCTATGGTGTCACATCCGGTAACGATGTCATCTACATAGATGTCCCTCCTGAGAACTCTACTAGCATCTGGGTATTGCGCACCATGATCTTCAACTATGGCTTGTATCACCCTGTTGGCGTGATAAGGACTAGAGGTAAGGCCATAAACTACAGTGTTGAGCTCATATAATTGTAGAGCATCGTATGGATTGTAACGCCAAAATATCGTCTGGTATTTTCTGTCTTCTGGATGTATCCAAATGGCTCTAAAGCATTTTACAATGTCAGCGACCAAAGCACATTTGTGAGCCCGAAAGTTCAACAAAACGTCGCGGATATCAGACTGTAACTTTGGTCCTGCGAGTAGGTAATCATTTAGGGAACCATTGGCTGACTGTGCCGAACCGTCAAAAACTACTCAAAGCTTTGGCTCGTTTCTATCGATCTTTGAGACAGCATGATGAGGTATCACATATGAAGCAAGATTTTGAGAAACCGTCATATGTTTGAGTCGTTCGTACTCAGTCATGAATTCATGATATTTTGTACGAAGGTCATCCTGTTTCAGCAACCGGTTTTCCTGGTTTCTGAAACGCCGCCTAGCAATAGCAGATATATTTGTGAACTCTGGGGGGCTCGACCGGAATGGTAGACGAACATACCTGCCATCTTCTAAGCGATAATGGGTGGCCTTGAAGTGGTCTTCACAATAGGCTTCTTCAGGGTCAATGACCTTCACTGGCTTAACTTCCTCTATTTCCCAAAAGCGACTGAGCGATTGATGAATGTCACTAATTGATATTGGGTTGGTAACTATTAGCGAGGTGCCCCCAGAGGTTTCAGTTAGTGATGAACCAGAGGTGAACTTGCCAATTACTACATGCCCGAAAACTGTAGGGAAAAGTTTGGGTGAACTGGAGTCCAATTCTATAGGACTGTCAACCCAAATTTCTGAAAATAAGTCGGCTCCCATCAGGATATCAACAGGCCGACTATCATAAAAGGTAGGATCAGCCAATGGAAACCTGCAGAAACGCATCCTAAGGTGACGGGGCAGTGAGACTGTGGGTAACTGTGAGGTGATGGACTTGAGCAACAAGGCCTTCATTGAGAAAACGGGAGCTCGTTTACTCAACGGCTTGATATCGCAATTTACAAAATGCCTTGCGCCTTCTTGACTCTGACCAATGCCAGATATGTTATACTGACATTGGTTGTGGGCTAAGGCGGTTAGCACATTTGTAAGTCATGAACGAATAATGGCTCGCTGAGTCAACCACGACTCGAACGGTTTGGTACACATTTCTGGCGTCAAGAACCTCAGCCATGAGCGTACCCAAGATGACCTGAGAATATAAGCCATCGTTCGAATTTTCTTTGCCAGAAGATGCACAGTAAGTACCAGATCGTGCGTCTTGAGATTGTTGGTCAGCATTAGGTTTAATTTGGTACTCATTAGTGCAAAGCATTGAGTTGTGTCGCTGTTTGCACCACCTACAGACCCATTTCGATTTGCAAGATGATGTCTGGTGCTTTCCACTGAGAGAATTTTTACAGCCAGGCCAGTTAGAAAGCAATGAGATTCTCTTACTTACATCAGCGCTACAGAATTTCCGACAACTAAGTAAACCATGCGAACCCTCATTACAAACGAAACAAGTATAGTGCATAGTTTGAGATGAGTTACTACTTGAATGTTGACTATTCTGAGACACATCAGAACTTGATTGTTGAGCAACTAAACTAGCCCTTTCTGAAGACTTGAACACTTTAAGTTTACCTTTACCTCTAGAAAAACTAGACTTACTTGGCTTTGAACTCGATGGACTACCTTCAAAGGTCGAGCTAGTATCAGATACAAGCTGCATATTGAAACATCGATCTCTGACGAATTTGAACAACTGCTCAAACGTAGGAAATTCAGTGTCTCTGTGAGTATTTTGAAACTGCTCACGTGTCACAGGGTCTAGTAGTCGAAATGCCAAATGAAATAGTATGAATTTTGACTCATTTTCAATAGAGAGAAGTTCAAATGACGAGATGCTGTTACACTGTAGTCAAAAATGACTTGAGTGTCTCCATGGACGGTTTCCTTGAATTGGAGAATTCAACACACGATTTAAGTAGGCTGTTGAAAGTAGTCTCGGTTTGTCATAGTTGTCATAAAACTCCCCACGCTAACGCATAATTTTGATCATTTATTTGGAATTTACTGATTAACGAGAGTGCTGGGCCGAAAGATTCGTTATGAGATAATGGAATTTGTTAGATGGAGTCAAATTTTTCCGTTCGTCTACTACTGACTTGAATACGTCACGAAATTTCGGCCAATTGAGAATTTCGCCGTCGAATGGAATCAACTTAATTTGGGGAAGCAAAGAGTCGACATTTTCGTGAATAACAGTGGTCGTTTCATTCGAAAGATTGGTTACTACCACTAGGAATTGTTTCAGTCCTTGTTAGGGCGATGTGCAACGACCTTATTTCGTAGTAGGCATTCCTTAACGAACTCCGAATGGACTCGTCTCCGTCTGTAGGAAATGTGACATCTTTGCTATTTTCGGCAATAACCGCTAAATCATGGAACGCATTTTCGTAAATACTGTAATACTTTTCCAAGGCCGTATACATGCCTTCAAATAGATTTAAGTACTTAGCTTTGTCCTTCATGGCGTTTTTACCTACTGCCAACATCGACTCCACCTCCTTTTTTGAGCTAGAAATCAACCTAAGCAATTTTGCAATGGTTCTCTTCGGATCCTCGGACATCGTGATGAATGAAAGGCAAGATAAGACGAGGGAGTTTTTAAAGACTGACGGTCGTCAATGAGAAAGGAATGCGGAGGAGATAAGGCGAAGGAGATTAACTGAGGTAAGATTGATTAGGACGAAGGTGAGCAACGAGGGACGATTACAGAGGACAATTATTGAACTATGGTCCTGTTCTATCTAGTTTCTCAGATACGAGTTCTGCCTCAAAGCAGAGAGTTAATTGAAGCTACGGTTGCCAACTTAAATCAGTAGATATGAACTTTTCGAATAGTAGATCAAGTTATTGAGTTTCTAAGTCGAAAATTAGCCGTTGACAGAAACCACGCTCTGCTACCAAAATGTTTGAAGAAATTGCTAGAGGTGGGCTTCAAACTCTGAACAACGAATCACTTGTGGAAATCAATTTGTATATGAAAAATAGCAGTAAAACAGCAAAAGAAAAAAAAACAAAACGTCTCTTCGAGATAATTAAAAATTGGTTAAAGGACGAAAATAAAACTTCTTCACTGTTCACACTTATTGAGAAAAAAAAAGAAAACGTGTCTCTGACCGGTTAATGCGGAACTTCGTACTGCTGGACGTTGTTGCGAAATATTGGTTTCCTTTGGATGCTGATGACCGTAGGAAATTTTCGGTGGATGCTGCTGACCACTGATGTATAAAAAAGGAGAGGTTGAGCCAAGGCGATGCGATGGGTAGCAAGAATGAGAATGATGGCGGAGATGGAAGGCGAAAAACGGTGGAGACGATTCAGGTGATGGAGGGGGGCAACAACAATATTGAACATGTGAGGGGAAGTTCAAGGCTGACCAGTAAGTAAACGAAAAGAAAAGAAAGTAAACAAATAAAAACTGCTCTTAGGCGTAAACATAGAGTAAGTGGAGGAAGAAGAAAAACTAGAGTACATTATATATCGAAAGGTTTATTGTGTTTGCCTGATCCATTCAATAAGCTTTTCACATTCTTCATCAGGAAATGCTGTCATTTTTTAATAATAAACACACGTGCCTGGTCTGGGGCTTTGACCATCCTGCCATCTTCAGTCTCTGTCTCCTGTCTTCACTACAAAAACTCCATGACAAGAGATGCCAGCGATCTCCAGTCTCTGGCGACCTTTACGCTCGTTTGTCAACTGGCACTAATTTCTGAGGCAGTTCAGTTAGTGACACAAATGATACTGAATTCGCCACGCCCCACCCCTCGACACGTCTCACTTTTTGAGTGACCCCATTACATTAACGCAGCTCTGATATTAATATAGTCCATTTCACTTCTACATTTACAAATTCTCCTTTGCTCATCGCTCAACTTCTTCTTCTCGTCTTGAACAAGAAATAATGCTGATTAGTATTCTTATCATGCTATCCTACTGCATGGATCGGCTTTTTCACAACTACATAATTTATAACGACCCAAGCAGCATTATTCATTATGAGGAGTAGAGTGCCGTTTTTGAGCCCAATAGTACGTAGTATGTCCGTATACAAATAATTCACGATGAAAAATGCGGTCCAAGTGGTAACTCTAATATTTAGACAAATCTTAAATAGAAAAGCGGACAAAAGCAAAATTACTTTATCAATATTTCTGTATTTACAAATGAATTATACGTTCATCACTAACCTTGATATCCTCCACGAGATCCTCTAAATCTTTGATGGAAAGACCGTTTAAATAGGTGTAAGGCTCAGTCATCTCCACAGCATCTACTTCTTCTTCCGAATTTATGTATTTTGCCAAAAGATCAATTGGCTTAGCTGAAACGGCAAAAAATAAATATTAATCTCGGTGATTCAGCCGTTGATAATACTAATCAATGTCCTTGTGGGGTGCGCTACATATATTTTATCGCCTTCACAGTGATTCAGGAAAAGGCCGAACAGAAATGTTAACAGAGTACAAAACGCAAGGGCTGGTCAGTTAAGAGGATCAGTTGAATCAAAATTTTCAGCGTAATTTTTAAGAAAACGTGAAAAACGACGATTTTCTGGTGTGTTTTAGTGTGCATCTCTGTTCACGTTATATTAAGCTCATCATTTACTCCAGAAAATTCGTAATGTTAGAAAATACGTTTTTAAGTAAATTTTACATTTGTCAAATAGACAGAACGGGTTCACGGAAAACGATATGTACGTATTAACCAGCCAAAGACATCCTACGTGTTGAAATCGTCACCTACATGCTGAAAATGAAAGAAAAAAAACTTTTTGCTTCTCAAGGCTTTCATCTTCATTCAAAGTATTCACAAAGGCGTTAATGAAGAACTGTGTTGTTCAGTATAGGGAAAGTGCCGTACGTTACATTATAATCGTTACAGCAGTTTTCAAACGTTTTGGACCGCCCTCGTAAAATCGATGGAAACCATATTTCCGCGTGTTTTGGGAAAACCGAGCTCAACCGGTTTAGCTGTTCTTTCACAGAGTTGACTGCAGTCAGAAACGCGCTATTTTATCTTTCATCGAGACCCCAAAAAAAAAAAAAAAAAATAGAACTGGAGCGAATCAAACTCTTCGATAAAGCAAAGGCTCATGCTGACAAAAAAACGTCCAGATTCACTCAATGATTTGGTATCAACAGTCTGAACGGAGCTGTTATCTCGTTAAGGTGTCATCTGTCGCCCACGATCGCGTTCCCTCCCACCCAGAACTCTGTTAGTGGTGGTAAATCCTAACATAAATCCTGAATAATTGATAATAAAAATCCGTATTTCAATTACATCCGGTCGTAATCGTACATACTCTCCGACACTCTTTACGATATCGTAACAATATAAACAAAAATTAAAGTAATACCCCACACCAGCTCAAAAGATAGAATTATGAGGAGGGGAAGGAAAGAAGGTACAATTCACAATGCCAGAAAGAACGCCTAACGACACACAAGTCGCCATATTCACCTTTTTCTCCCCTGCCCTCCCTGATTTGATCTGCCTCCAATCCAATTTGACGCCACCACGAAGATTCGTCGTTTGCACTTCTTGACTTACCAAGTGGGTTCACGATCCCCAAACTAGAACTAAGTGTGCATCAAAGTTAAGATTTTCTCACGAAATTCAACCTTTTAGCTACCGACCATACTTACCTTACTCTTGGGGTAAAGAAAATACAAATATAGTTGTGGAAATATTAGAGCTTTTATGCACAATAGGTATTGAAACTTTCACTCACCTCGCCCATCCGCTATTCTGATTGTAGACCTCAGTCTGGCTTGCTCCAAGTGAAATTCGTCTTCTTGTGTCGCCCATGATTCAAATTGGGCTGCCTCCTTTTCACGCTGCTGCCTCATCATAGCTTCTTCTCTTTCCTGCCTCTCCTGCTCCCGCTCTTGCCTTCTTTTTTTGACCTGTCCAGCAACAAAAATATCATCAAATACGAGTAGGAGGACCTCTCAGCACAGAGATAACTAACTTTTAAAGATTAAACAACGCTTCGTGAACTTTCGGGGACTTAGAGCCAACTTCCTCGAAAATGAATTAGCAATCGAAGTGAAGAAGACGGCATCGAAGGAGCAGCAGTACTAGATCACAAAAACATCTGATACGACGCATCTCACAACGTTCCTTGACTCTATCAGAGACTGATCAAATCTGTTCGTCATTCTGTTTAAAACGTTCTGCATGAAAACTGGAGCGCTTAAGGTTCATTATGCTGCTCCACCTTGTGCCATGACCATTATTGAGCAATCACTGCACAGGAGATTCATGAGAATGTCTATTTGATTTTTTTGGAAAAGGATCGTGTTCACGGTTCTGGAATAATTGGGTACGAACTTTTAAAAATGGTAGTAAGTGAAACTGTAGCGATTGGAATTCCGGAATTGCTGGAGTAGTAATGCTGAATAGGCTTAATAACGCACATCGTACAGGAATTTAATTGCACTACCACTAATTTTTCTGAAGATTCTAGTAATATTAAAGCAGAATTTATACAGAAAAAATTGCGTTAAAATCTATTCTAAAACGTATTGGGCTGCTCTCGAAATTTGACCACAAACATGTATTTTATGGCGCTTTTGTGTCATTTTAATCAAAATCGTTACTGCCGTTTTTGAGAAGAACAAAATCTACTATTTTGATCACTTTGATAACTTTAGTTAGTTTTAGATGAATTTCACCCAGGTTTCGTCTAACTATGGCGACCTATGGTGGGCTAGATATCAAGTTTGCCACAGCAGCCATTTTATCCCAATAGCGTTCACACACACAGACCCGTCAAAACTTTTTTATTTCAGCCGATTACATAAAAAACTATCAGCGTCATACAAACAATTTATTAGCATAATTCGAGAATTGGGAAAAACGTATACGTGAACGCACTATGTCCATGGTGAGATATACATGAATGCTTCTTTAAAAAACATAAAATTCGTGGCACTTTCAACATTACTTTACATAAATTCCGTTGTTTTCAACAACATTGATTAATGCTCCCCCAAACTAACCTTTTCAAGTTCCAGCTTATTTTCGTCTTGCTTTCTTCTATTCAACCGTTCCAACTCTTCATTCGAGGCTTCAGTGAGCCCTTCTTTGGCGAGCTTCTTGGTCCAAACGAACGTCGATAGTAAATTAGCATCACCAAATGGATTGTCAGCGTTAGTGTAGTGCAGATAATCTTTATCCCACCCCATCCTCTGTTTCCTTTTCCGTTCTTTGGCTTCCTATATCATGGACAGCAAATAATTAATAAATAATGACAAATCTGATACGTTTCACACAAATTCAATGGCATTATATAAACTTCGTTCTTTCATATTCAACAAAGATTGTTATAGAGGTCTAAATGTTGATTTTAGTTAGCCAACAGGGCTCTGTGAAGGCAATTAACATCGTATTTAGCCACTTTTGAGACATTTGTAAAAGAAGCTGTGCAAGTTTACAGAACCTAATTTTTTTGAGTTTCGGCTTTCATCTCAATGAAATGTCAAGAAATATTCATGAACAACAATACATAGTCACTGGCTAGTTGAAGACGCCCTATGAGTTAGTTCTAATTAGCCGAAGCCATTTTTCCAAAAAGTTAAAAAACGTATTAGTACTTCAAAGGCCGATACTGTTCAGTGTTTTACTAAGACATTTACAGAGCACGAAATATAGTTGTTAATTAGTTAAATAAGAACAATCAAAATCGCAAAAGTATTTTCTCAATAAAAGCTGCAAACCCGCAGAACAATATAGTGAAAGTTTATGTTTCTCCCTGGTTTGCGCTCATTTCGGCACTGCCTCGTATCTTACTCCATCCATTCATCAGTTCGACTCTTCACATTATGTCACTTGCCAAGCAACGTCTAGATACGTCAATTTCGGTTGTTCAAAGTCAGGAGATGTTTCGTATCTTTTACTAGTATTTTTCGAAACCAAATCGAATGGGATGGATCTTAGAGCTGTGAGGCAGCGCCAACCTATGCAAGAGACTACTAAACCATTGTAGACTAATTCGCCGCCCACCTTATTTTTAGCGTTTAAAAAAAACATACATTCAGTGATTTCCATTACTAATCTCAAACGTTTATCTAATCAACAGTCTTAGGGCCGCGTTCACCAAAACGCCGCTGATCGTGATCCAACTGATCAGGGCTAGATAAGTTGATCAAGGCTAGTCATTTTCGTGTCCACCACGCTAGCCGAGATCACTGTGGGATGCGGTTAGCATAGACGTGATTACCCTGCGATTAAGCCATATCGAGAAGGCAGTGGACTCATGAGGTTTCAGTTAAGTAAAGAAATTGGACGTCTGTTCAACATCTTGTCCCGTAAACAAGTGTCATGTAAACGTAAACGGCCGCGAAACCGTGTATTCCGTAGATGCCCAATGCTCAATAATCTGGATTTGACCAAATTATTGTTTCTAATTATTGTCTTACACCAAAGTGGCCGCATTAACCTCTGCCGAAGCTGAATTTTGTGAGGAGCTTAAAGTGAAAATACGCGTACTACAACTGCAAGAGCTGCAGGAATAAGCCAAATTAGTCCGGGAAAATGCTTTGTGCGTGTAGGAAGCGCTACAAGAAAATGAGAACTGAGCAAGAAATAATAAAAACCCAAATTATGAGGTAACAACTTTTACAAGCAAGGAACTTTTATGAGGAAGGGAGATTGTCGTGTTTAATAAAAGTTGTTTAATACACTAATGTGTGAGTAAAAGCGTGGTATTATTTAACATTTCCTACTTATCTGCTACTAAATCCACCCAGGTAAGCCGTTTGTGTTTTCTAACACGGCAATATGACGACTGGTTTTTTCAGAAACTGCTCAGCACGTATTTTACGCAAACAACAACTTGTTTTCGACGATCGTAATACTTTTGTTCGCATCAGAATTTAAATTCATACTTCTAGAAGTCGTCGGATTCTGCTCATAGCCATTTGAGGCGCCTGGTGAGATGACGATAACCCAACATATTAGATTATCATCGTAGTGGAATAGCAACTGAAATAACTGCGCACCAGTAAACAGTATCTTTGTTTATTATCATTATTCCAAAATATACGTAAATCATTCACGATAATAGAAGCGAATATTCGACAGTGCGAGGTAATGGCGGACAAATATCAGAACACGATAAAGAAAGATAACAGCTAACCGGGCCTAAACGCACAATTTTTTGGGGTTAGCGCTTGATCAGGGCTAGAGCTTAACCCAGTCTGGTGGACACCGTTTTTGTGGCGGGAGTGGGTTAGGTGCTGTTAATCGTCTCTAAACGAGATCAACGCAGTTGGTGAACGCGGCCCTTAAACTATGCCAGGACTGAAGGAAGAGGGTGCTATGTACAGCCGAGAGCAACTTTCAAAAAGTGTAAACTTACTTTCTTTAAAAGCCTGCGGATCCGTTTTTCTTCAGCTGTTTCTGTAGCTTTCATCAATTCTTTATGTTTCTTTTTGTCCACTATCATTTGTTCCTGTTTCATTTGAAGTCGTTTCAACAGTTTTGTAGAGTCAACTGACGAGGCAGAGTCACTACTGCTGTCACTTGAATCGCTTTCACTGAAACGCAATTTTGGAAATATTAATTTTTAGTGACTAACATGGGTACACATATTGTTCATATCTTGACATTACACTACAACTAGGCTCCCAAAGATACGTCCACAAGCATCACTTCATTCACATGAACTTTGATTTGAACACGCCGTCTTTTACTGTGTGAATGGAAGGAAATCCACCATTAAATGA
Source organism: Pachypeltis micranthus (assembly GCA_020466155.1). Taxonomy (NCBI): domain Eukaryota; kingdom Metazoa; phylum Arthropoda; class Insecta; order Hemiptera; family Miridae; genus Pachypeltis; species Pachypeltis micranthus. The sequence goes on along the minus strand of CM035771.1, from coordinate 26,832,157 downwards.
AAGGGGTATTTTTTACTCAACGTAGTATGATACCATCCATCCTCGAAAAATACACACCTTTTTGGGCACGTTTTGCTTTTTTTGTGTTTATGATCCTTCTTCTTCTTAGATTTATGCGACTTGCTTGAGCTTCGCTTTCGGTCTTTCGAGCGAGACCTACAGAAAAAAAATGTATTCAGATAAGGTTGATTAAGTAATAGTTGGATCATTATATGTACACTGGTAGCTGTTAATCGGGTTCATCACTGCTGAATCATCAACACTCATTTTGAGTAGTCAGTATGCAGATGCACTGGCCATGTAGTGTCGTTACTAACACCACTCCTGCAGAGCTGAGGCTGGTAATCACCCTCAGTCCTGAGTTCTGGCTTCTCACCTGGATACCAAGCAGCTGCTCTTAGCATACAGCATTGGAAATTCCCTATTTCCCCAACTTCTTTGTTTCTCCTTTTCTTTGTTTTCTTTTTTTCAATCATACCGTGCACACTGGGGAACAAGCGTAAGAGAACGAAAATGTGTTTTCTAGTAATACAGATTTTGTTTGCCTCGTAAAGGCAAGTGTGTCGTGAGTGCTACATATCGGGAGTAGCTATAGCATCTGGAGATGTGTGTAATACTTATTTATATCTTCCAACCAGTTCTGTTTCTAATGTTGTCATGGTATGAAATAACGAATGTCTCATGTTTTATGCATTGTCTTTCTTTCAAGCTGGATCAGATATAATTATTAGGCCATTTTTCACACATTTATCAACTAAAGGAAGCTGCCAAGGCGTTTATTTTTATATATACTATTATTTGTATATGTACGTTTATTATTATAATGTACTATTCCGTCATTTGATGTTCATTTCAATCAACATCAACCATTAGTTTATGTGCTTAACACTAAGATAAGGGAGTAGTGCAGAGCACTAAGATAAGGGAGTAATGCGTGTTTGTGGTCACGACCTACCCGACAGGGGAAGGGGAGGGGGGCTGCCCCTATTAGTGCCGCATCAACCACCTCGTCCATTTGCTTTTAGTCGAGCGATTGTACAGAACCACATCAAGAATGTATTACTTTTTTGGGCCAATGCTTATTATTCTTCCATAACAAACAGGTGATTAGCACGCCAGTTGTTGTTAAAACCAACTGGCCAACTGTATCTGATCTATTATCCATCTTCAGCGTTCTGAAGTCTGTCCTGATACCGCAATGTTCGTTGCCAATTGCGATATGAAGCGGTAGCCCAATGTAACACAGTGCTACACATACCCATGTTCTGAAAAGAAACGGTGCGGGATTCAACCAAAATCGTGCTAAGCCAAGCTCTCGCTTGAAAAAAAAATCGCCCCTAGTAGTTAATACTTTGTACATTGCGGTATCCAAACAAATCTTCAGCACCACACACAGTGACTCTAGCAATAGTTCCCAATCTCGAACCGAGGTTCCAGCCTTATCTACTCGTGGCCCTTGTTCTGGGAATCAACCAAATGTTGCATTGGAAGGCGCCCAATTTTTGAAACGTTTAAAAAACAGAAGTTTAGTTTTGAAGCGTACAACTGCGAATAGGACCGCCCTGATGAAGAGAGACTGAAGTTACCGTAACATGCTTGAATATAAATGTTCGTGCGAATAGTTACAAAGAATAACATTATTACTTGTGACCGTGTTTATCCATTTCGAGAGTTAATCGAAAGCGGAGGAGTTTTCGTAGATAATAAACAATTCACTCCTTCACCTCATCAAAACACAGCATAACCTTCACCAAGGACACAGCGTTGCTGTTGAAGTTTCCCAATCCTGATAACTTTCTTCTGCTACGGTAAACTTGTTTTGACATCCGGTGTTAATACGGTTAACCGTTCTCTCAAATGTTATTGATTTATTGGCACGTAGAAATATCACGTTCACCTCCAGTTTTTTTCTAAATAGTGCCTCAATTTTTGAAAGGAAAAAACATTATCGCCCTTAACAAAACTTCTTCATGAACTAGACAAATATAAGCGTCGTGCTTTAGGGGAGAATGGTTACTCAGGTAAACACTATTCAGGTGACAAGAGTCATATTACATAAATAATTGGATTAAAAGAGAGCAGAATTCCAACACGAAAGAGGAGCTTAAATACAAGTTCACTTTTACAATTTTTAGTGGGTTTCGTGTGATGGTAACAACTATTTTTGAATCGTTCAATCAACCAATTGATTGTAGACTGGTTTTGGTAACTAAGCCAACCTCTATACATCTATCCAACAGAACTCTTACAACTGGACTAATTGTACTAGAATGGTTTAATTGTGGAAATGAGTCTATATTTTATTGAAATTAGTTGAGCATTCAAAAATGACTTTTCACAATCATTCCGTGAGAATGATTATTAAAAAGAAAAGCTGGCTCGCTGTTTTTACGTGGCGGGTCTTGACATATCAGTGAGTTATGAACATGACTGAAAAACATTGTTGAATATAATCAGTTTTAATACTAATTGTATTGAGATAAGACATCACAATAATGGTTGATGCGTTACTGAAAGAAAATGAGTAAGTGAGGTTATTCAGGGTACATAATGATTTTGATGAAATTTGACTGGAGCCGAACAGATGTTACCTGATAAAAAGTGCTAATACATTAATGGTTCTGTTTTATGTAAAAACCATTAATAAGACGTGGAAAATCCTAATGGATCTTAATGGTTAGCTTCTTTGCTGTTGCCTATGGCCAATTGAAGTTGGGTTGAGAAAGGGCGAGGCGGGAAAGGGATTGTGACTAAGTTGAGGCAGTTAGATGAAGGCTGAAGCATGTTCCACGTTAAAAAAGTATTGTCTCCATAAGCCATTGGCTGTTTAACGAGTTAAAAAGTGGTGTCCTGTCGTTCTCGTTGTTCAGTTTTGTTCTCACTAGGTTCCAGTAGTGAATTTGCTGTGTTCTAAAGCCTAATCCTAATCGTCCAAGTTCGGCAGAACTCGGTGATAACACGAAGCTGCTCATCAAACGAGCGCTAATCGCCCGTTCTCGCATGTAAGTAGCTGCCCCTCCCGCCTTGTTTGATAATATCATTGATAACCATTTTTCACGTTTCTGACTCTCCTTTCTGCTAGCCCTTTTGTCGATTGCTACCTGCTGTTGTTCGTTTATCGTGTGTCATTCTAGTGCCTTAAAAGTAATTTTTGGTCGTGTTCGAAGTATTGACGGTTCGATCACATTTTAAACCAACCTTCAGTTTTCACTTCTTGCCGAGATTGGTGTAATCAAGTGTATCAGTTACATCCACTGGCCTCCCTCGTCGTATCGAGTTTATTTTTAATATTTCATGAAAAGTAGTTGTAAGTTATCAACATTCTTCACGCCTTATTATACTAATTTAGTACTGTCGCCGGGTGGGCGACTGTGATTGGATTGTAGTACTCTGCTTCATGTTTGTCGGAATGAGAAGTTGAGTAATTTCAGTCATTCGTAACGCTAGCATGTGTATATCTGCCTTTTAACTATTAATTCTTTCACTAATCAAAATTCGGAATAAAAGAACATTTTGTTAGTCGGAGTAGCCGTTCGAGTCTAACAGAAGTGTTTTCGTCTGCTGCGTTATTTGAGCTTAGCAGTAACTACTGTTTCAAAGTAAAGGCAATCGAAAGAGTTTTTAGTTCGAAAAAGTGTAGTAAACCGTCCTCGGTCAATATTTTGGAGAGAACAACTGTGGGATTCAGTCCTTACGCCCGGCATAACGCGGTGGCGCTTTAATTTAACCGCTAATGATTAAGCCGTCTTAAGGGCTTGTCGAGGAACAGCTGACTTATCACATTTTCCAAAGGGTGCTTAATTTGAACGGTGACTATTCGCTCGTGTTTCAGTAAATTAGTCGCAAAGGCCAGTGAGTTGATAATAACAGTTTTATAGATAAAGACGGCGTTCCTTGTGAGATGCCCGGGGGATTACCGTCGCATTAGTTGGTTGTTTACCCAGTCAAAGATCGTGAGTTTGCATTTATCACTAAATGTCAACCCATTATGCATCTAGTGTACTAAATGTTCCGTATTGTCAACACCAGTGGGCACGTGAGCTCTTAAGTGGCAGAAAATTTCGTCTTTGAATAGTTCATTTCAACAAAACTTCTGGTATCTTTCCATTAGCTAGCCAGAACATTCGTTGGGCGTTTCCTGGATGCATGTATACAGAATATGCTCCGAAATTATACTTGTCTGTCTCAGTAGTTCTCAAACATGGATCTGATCGAATCCACGTGGAATCCTTTTTCTTAATTGTAACACTATTGTTCAATTTGTTATTTGCTGTTCAAATCCCATGAACTATTTCCTAAATTGTAATTACTATTAGTTGAGTAAAGTAAAACGAGATTCTTGAAACTACCTACCTTTTTCAAATTTTCTTTTAAACAGTTATAACGATTTTGATTCCACTTAATGATACCTGAATTTCGTGTTGCATAAATGTTTGCACAGCTGCGTTGAACTAAGGTGTAGCGGTAATAGAGTGAATTCACGAGTAGAAAAGGTAATTTGTGTGATGTCGTACATGACCATTTATTCTCTCAGTTCACTTTCTTCTTCCTTCGTTTTGTTCCCCCAAGCGTTACTTGCTACTCAAATCCCATGAACTAATTTCCAAACGGCTCTAAATCTTATGTTACTCGTGAGTCTGTATTAATCCAATCAAGCTTTACTCTTAAATGATGTTCCATTTAGCACCAATTTTGTGGTAATATGTGTGTGTTAATGTAGTTAAATCAAGTCTGGTTTTTCAACAGAACTACTCTAGTAAAATGGAAGAATTTGCAACTGCTGCGGTTGCAGCAATGTCTGCCACTTTTCTTTCTAATCCTTTGGAGGTTGTCAAGACTAGGTAAGCATGGTGAAAGTACTAACTAATCATTACTGGTTTTTGTGAAAAATAATATTCAGCCGATGTGCACTGGACAGAAAACACAGGAATTAAAACGAACGAGGAAAAGTGATTGACACCCTAGTTTGCCCGACCAGGTCGCGCCAATACTGCTCAAAAACCAGAGCTGAAGGAGTGAAGAGGTCCTTGGATGCGTCCCTACACAGGGACCGGAAAACTCTATAAAAGTACTATTGAATATTAAAAAGAAACAGTTCAGGATCCATGAAGATCCAGGCAGTGAACATAAGAACAGGGCACTGATTGGCGACAGGGAAGGACAGAAGAGGCGATCCTTCTCATTCCCCCGCTGACCTCGGATGACCAACAGCGATCCATAAATAGAAAACCTTACATTTCTTCTGAATTGAACACACATTGTCTCAATTCAGATGAAATTCTCCTCGCTCCTCCACGGGGAAAGCTCAGTGCAGTCGTCCATGTACCTTAGCTTATCCTGGTTGTCTTCAACATTACCCCTATTACCTCCCTACTGTTACTCAGTTCATATCAGGCATATCTCGACGCGTTACCCATTTACCCGTGCATATTACTTCTATATCTTAATTTCTCTTAGGATCAATAACAGTTTTTTAAAACACTTATTAGAACATAACTGACATACATGTACTGGCTGACTCCTAATAAAGGATCATGGTCTAGAGGATATGAAATTGTTCATGATTCTCGACGTAAAAGTCGAGGATTGTGGATCAGAGCTCCGAGGTGATTGCCGTAATTTTTGCCTGAGTCAGCAGCTCTTCAAAAGCATCTCCAAACTCCCCTCGTAACAATTGGCGCCCAAGGTGGGGCGAACTTCTTCACTCCAAGAAAAAGAAGAGGCCCAAAGAGAAAAAATAATGAGACGAATTCTCGGGTCCGGAATTCGCAGACGCTGTGAAAGTTCCATCGCGAAGGGAAATAAAATGGGCTGCGCGCCTACTACAATGTGAAAAAAAAGACTTTCCTTGTAGCCCCCTCGTTTCTCGAATCAAAGATCGGATTTTCCGGGGATTCGCTCAACTCTCATAAATTCTTTCCTTAAAAGAGTCCAGCAGCGGTTAAAAGACGAGGGGGGAGATGTGCTGACTGACTCCTATTAAAGGAACTGGGTGATCGTGGTCTAGTGGATAAGACATTTGTTCTCATAATTCTCGACGTAAAGTTGAAGATTGTGGATCGCAGCTCTGACGCGATTGCCGTAATTTTTGCCTGAGTCAGCAGCTCTTCAAAAGCATATCCAAACCCCCCTCATTGAGCTCAGATTTAGTGCTCCTAAGTGCTCCTATTATTTGAAAATTCACATTTGTACTTCTTTGATGCGATCACCGTTAAAATCATCCAACAACCAGAAGAAACGATGGATCAAAAGATGTATTTGTTGTTGCGATTGTTTAATCTGGTTCTCCCACTTCTGGACATTGTGTGATCTGGAAGTCGTTTGTCAGTCAGAATCGTGGGCCAAAATTTGGAATCATGATGTGCATAATTGTATTATGATGTTCGTTTTAAAAATTGACGATTCTTGACAAATGGAGAAAAATAGAGATAGTAATGATGATGTAAATCAATGTCGTGCCCCCAAAAACAACTATACTGAAGGAGTTCGACATGGGTTGAATGTTTTGGGAGGTCTTATTTTGAACCCAAAACCTCATTTCTTTTTCTCACTTTTCAAAAATTTGTAAATGATTTGTCTTTGATTGCTGTGCAATACTTATTCAAGAATTTCTATACTTTCTGTGTACTTGGCTTACACAGTTTGTCTACTTTTGTATACTTTGCTTGTTATTTCATTCTTTCGCCTTTTTTTTCAAACTGTAGGTTTCAACTTCAAGGAGAGCTTTCGTCAAAAGGGAGCCATCAAATTCACTACAGGAATTTCTTTCACGCTATGTACGTCATTGCTCGTACAGACGGAATCGTGGGACTTCAAGCTGGCTTAGTTCCTTCTCTGTGGCATCAGGTTTTTATGAATGGATTTCGGCTTTCGATGATACAAATTGCTGAAGCGCACAATCTTAATAAAACTGCAGACGGCGAAGTTTCAGTTCCCAAGACTGCTGCGTTGTCAGGACTGGCTGGTGCAATCACTGCCTTCACTGGTAGCCCATTTTATATGGTAATTACGCGTTATTATCAGGTTAATAATTATAAGGAGCTCATTTCACGTGTTTGCTTTCGAAGCGTGTGCTAGTTATTTGGAGGGGGTTAGATCTTGACAGAATAGTTTACTGTACATGCTAGGCCTCCCACATAGTATTCTTTGTTAGTGTCGTGGCGCCTTTGTTCCTCTCAATTAGACAGAGGCTTGACATTTCGTGCGTCCCTTCACGCCCTCTCTTTCCTTGCCGCCGCCTGCTTCTCATTCTCCCTTCGGATCGCAGAGAGAGATCAAGCATCCTATCGAGTCGTGCTTTAAGTTGTTGCTAATAATATCTCTTTGTAGGCTCACAAGTCGAGTGATTGCCTCCTTTCTTCATCATTCATCTCTTCCCTCTTTCCTTTACACTGGCCAGTTCCTTTCTGTTCCTTTCCCCCCCTTGAAATTCGACACCTCCGTAGCACAACGGTAATATCTCTCTAAATAAGTTTAATTTAGCATTTACAGTTCACGGTTAGTGTACGAGATATGTTCAGAAAGTATGAAAAATGTAGAGGATTTTCAAACAGAATTTGTTCCTTCATTGCTATCTACTTTGTCTACTTCACGTTAATTCGCCATGGATATAATGCATATCATAAAAATTATCGACAGTAACTCGATCTCTTCAGTCAACCTCCTGTTGAGTGAGTGAGAGTATCTTCTTGGTTTGAATGTGAACTAGTACACCCTTCGCAAGAAGTAGTTAAAAAACAGATTGGATCCGAGCATTTTGGAGGAAGTTGTGAACTGTGTGCTTCACGATTGATGTTTGGATTTAAGTTAAGAGGAATGTAATTTTGTTTGTTTCAGGTTAAAATTCAACTCCAGTCGCAGTCTAGTGCAAAAATTGCGGTCGGAACTCAACATCATCACTCTGGGATGTTCTCTGCTTTGTACAACACATACAAAAGAGGGGTGAGGCTATTTATAATATGTTAATTTTCCTCAGTTCACTCGTCATGATGATCTGTTTACTTCGATAGATAGAGCACAAACCTCATTTGACTACTCACTAATTTTTACCATTCCAGTCTGTCAAAGTTGGTAACTGGCAGTTGGTTGCAGTAGTAGGCGCTATTAATTCGAGCTTCTCTCACATGCCAGAAAGACGTCAGAGTTTTAACTTCTGATTTCAACTTTCTTTTTTCAAATTCAAGTTCTTTGAATAACATTGTAAAAGGGGGTTAAGCAGAGGAAAACGAAAATAATTTAGCACTATTTGTTTTTTACTGGTCTGCTTAGTGATTGATGTCGTATTTTATTCTTCTGGAGCCTTACATCGGTTTATCCACTTGATGCCTAGGACGACAAGTCAGATGATGGTAGGAGTGGTTGTCAGGATGAAACTGGAAGGCTGGTGGGTGGCAAGCGAAGCGTTAAACACCTTCATGGGGTTTTACGTGAGGGTCCTTTAGACCTAGAATAGATGAGCTGAGTAGTATGCTTCGACAGTGATGGCGCCCTGATTCAGTAGTTACTTCAAGAAACTCAGTCACGATACACCTTAGCCAGATGTAGAGAAAAGATCCACACACTTTCTGTCCAATAAAAAAGGTCTACCTCTGCCTATCTTCCCTTTGGTTCAGCATATCATGTTTTTCAGGGAGTTAGCGGACTGTTTAGAGGCGTTGCAGGCTCATTACCTCGGAGAATTGTGGGTTCTTCGACACAGTATACAACTTTCTCGTGCTGTAAGGACTTCATAGCAACTAACGAGGTAAAAAGTGTGTATTAATGTTCGTTCATTGACACTTTTTTTTGTTTTCGCTGAGTTAACATTTTCATAATTTATGAAGTTCATCATTTCGACTATTTGTGGATTTACTGAAGATTTCATGTTGCACAAAAGAAAAGAATGGCGTGTTTTACCTATCAATAAAATTATGTATGATCTTGGAACGAAGATTGGTTACGGGAATATAGAAAACTGTCTCTAGTGGGTCTCCACGTTTGTCGTGAGGACAGGTCAGTTTCCTTATCAAAATTACTGTTACTGGACCATCTTGAGAGAGTTATATTAGTTGTATGTCATAGTGAGTGCAGTTTCGCAATCATGCAAGAGCCTGGGCAATCACTCAGCACCCACTAAACCCAGACCTGTGGAGGTACAGTAGGTTGTCATTTAGTCAACCTCCTGGTGGAGCGTTGTAGCCTGTTTGTTACTCAGTTGGACTTGACTTTTCTTTCTCTCAGTTACTAACTCTGTTCCTCTGGGGAACCCAAGTGGAAACCAAAACACTTGATACTGGGGATCGCAGTTTCCCTTCTGCGTTTGATTTACATGAAACAACATTCATGATATTGCGTCGTAAATAGTTATCTTTCCAAGGGCTGGCTCCGAGGGTTCCTTATGGTGGACGTATTAAGCTGAGATAGCTCTCATTGTATGTAATGTGTCGTAAAAGATGCCAGTACCGATGACATCCTTTATCTTGGAGGAAGGGTTGCACACGTAATCGATCACAGACCTGGGGCACCATTCAGTGTGTGAGGAAGCTCTACACTCTTCCCATTTAGCTGATCATGCAGCCTTCCACCGTGCCATCAAACAACCCAAACTCCAAGGCGGCGGGATTTTATGGAATCAGAGATCTCTGACAACTCCTGGGGCAAGCATTACAAGTCCTCAATAGGAAAAGCGAATGTAGAGCATGCTTTAGCTGCGATGCAAAATGACTCAGGCTGGAACTGTAGCATTGAAGGATTGTTGGAAACCCTCCTTACCTCCATCAGTCAGACCTTGAGATCACCCAGCCTTCAGTTCATATTAGGCAAAACGTTGGAGACCTTGATGCAGTCCCTCGAATGAGTTTTTGGCTACAACCTCACATGGACACAATGTGGGTGTACTAAACGAAATTACACGCAGGAAGTCATTGTTGAAATCTGCAACGTTTCCCTGGAGGCACCAGCTAAGTACGCACTTCAAGTGATCACTGGTCATTTAATAGTTGACTCGGCCGTTGAGTGCCTGGTGTACAAGTGTAGAGTGAAAAGGTAAATTCCCTCGCTGTGTACCAATCTCCATATAGACCTCTCTAATGAACCAAAAATTGCCGTCCTAGATGAATGGACAAGCGAGATGGGAATCCTCATCATGGGAACAAGACACATGAGTTTTTTCCCAACATCTGTGACTGTCTTAGAAGAAAGTGGGTTGTGCTAGACCACTGAGCGAGCCACTTATGTGCGGCACGTGGCGACTTCAATGTGAAGCTCCTCAATTTTTCTCTCAAAGACTCTCCATCATGCACGGCTTGCACCTCCAGTGTAGAAAGAAACAAGAAACCATGTGCTGTTCCACTGCAGTTTCTACAACAGTGAGCGACAGTTGTTGGAAGGGCAGCCAAACCTACCAGCTTTGACTGCTACTAAAGAAGCCTGTAATCGTTTTGCCCAGATTACGAAGAAGGGTTTGACGAAACAACGTGGCCTCAATTGATTTCTTCCTTTTCAAGTAAATTGTTCAGGTGGGAAACCATATTAGGAACTCCTCCCAGATGGTATGGGATTAACGGGTTACCACACTGCACTGGAAGACTGGCTAAATAACCACCTGCCATTCCTCCACAGGTTCAGTGCATACTGAGCGAGTGATAGGCGCTCTTGCATCATAACAAAACCACAACCTCCTTAACGTGTGCCTGATATAGAGGGTTTAGGAACAATAATTTTGATAAGGAAACAGATCTGTGTATAAGAATAAAGTTCCTATGCACTATGGCGAGTCCTTGTGATCACAGATGACAAAATAATTGAGTACTTTGTGGTTTTTTGATAATTTGCTGAGTTGTAGAAGTAATTTTGGTCACTTCATAATAATCGAGGTTATTTGCCCTGTAGGTAATATCCTTTTGTATTATTGTGTAGTATAAGTGGGTGTGGTTTGTTTCTTCTTTGTCGTTAGATAAAACCAATACCAAAAGGACTGCTCAATTCATTTCTCGCAAGTATGGTGGCAGGATTTGTGGTCACAGGTGTGATGAACCCACTCGACACCATTTCGACCAGACTTTATAACCAAGGTAAAATTTGTGAATGCTAATTTCTAGCCATTTTCAGGGTTACCAGGGCATTTTTTGGCGTGGTAGTGTTGACGTATATGTATGGGAATAATCTCTTTTTGTTTAGGGTTGTTGTATGCTCAGAGTGCTTGGGGTTCCTCAGCTATGGCTGGAAGAGGTTGCAGGGATGGATCTCAAGGTTGTCTTGCGTTTTGTGCAGGAATGGTAGTGGTTCATTGGGTACGTCGCATCAGGGAAAAACAGCTACAGGGGCGCTGGGGGTGAAATTGGGGAGACACGAGATGATTCTTGTACGCCTGCACAAAAGGTCCATTCGACGCTGCAGTGGGGATTTCCCCAGTTGCATCAAATGAAAAAACCCTGCAAATTATTACACAACGGTTTATTATTCGGATAAACAGCTTGACCTAGCATTAATGCTCTGAGACCCATCCCGTTCGATTCAGCATCGAAAAATATCATAATGAAACCCCAAAAAAGGTCGAAAAGAACTGAATCGTAATATTAAAATAAACAAAAAAACGAAAGTATCTAGAAAAAACTGAATTTTAATATGAAAACATGCACGCTAAATATTAATATCAAAATGTAACCAAAAATCTATGAAAAAACCAAAATGAGAATGAAACGAAAGAATCTAAAAAATTGAATCGTATTAAAACCAAAAATAAACGAATAATGAAAAGCTCAATCGAAGATAACAGTTATTTTGCTAACGGAAATAGTTGAGACGAGCGAAACAGTCATTTGTAGAGGTGAAGACGAGAACGAAATACGAAACAGGAGTCGGGGGGGGGGGCTTCCAACGAGTAGAGCGGGCGGCGGGCGAGCGTTGCCCCTCGCCTCTCGGAGGGGGCAGCGTTGCCAGTCGAAGCGAGCGATTTCGATGAGACCGAAACGTTGACTCCGTTTCGTTAATTTTTTAACCGTTTTTTGCCCATAACAATCATGGGCTTCGTCCGATCGGATTGCCGAGTTGGCGGGCACAACTAGATACCAAATTGGATTTTTGTGCGAAAGAACGAATTTTTTGGACCACGTTAAAGGCACAAAACGGCCCGGACGGGGGACGGCGGACGAACATTGCAAATTTGGAATCTCCATGTCTTGAAACGTAAAGTATCAAATTTTGAGGGGGGGTTGTAAAAAATTTTTCGTGACCGAAAACATAGGGTTATTATTCAGAATGAATAATAAACCAAAAGAAGAAAATGCAGTTTCTTCACTGGATAGTTGTTAGAAGGAGAAACTAGCACGTCCCTTTTTTACTTTCCTTGCTCTACGAAGTAGAAAGGAAAGTTATGTAATCGGCTGAATAAAAAAATTTTGAGTTCTCTTCAGATCTTTACGTTTCACACCCCCTGAGTCCGAAAAACACTATTTGGGAAAATGGTCTGTGTGTGTGTGTGTATGTATGTCTGTGAACGATTTTTAGAGAAAACCACCGTACCAAATCAGCTCAAACTTCATATCTCGCCCGCAGGTCACAATGGGACGCCAAAATAAGGGTTTGAACAAAATCCACGGAAAGTTAACTATAGTTATCATAGTGATCCAAACACTAAATTTTTTTTTCTCAAAAACAGCTCTTAGTGGGAAAATGACGAGAGCAGCACAATAAATTACCAAAACTTTCGACGAAATCTATTTTAGCGCAGTTTTTAGAGAAAACGACCGTGGAAAATCCCCTCAAACTTGATATCTAGCCCGCAGGTTACCATGGTTTGCCAAAATAAGGGTATGAACAAAATCCACCGAAAGTTAACTATAGGCATCATAGTGATCAAAACACCAAATTTTTCTCTCAAAAACGGCTCTAACGATTTTAATTACATTTTTTATATTGATAGCTCTCAATCAGGCAATGATACTATAAAATTCTCATTCGTGGGAAAATTACGAGAGCACCACAATAAATTATCAAAATTTTCGACCAAAAGTGTTTTTCGCGCAGTTTTTTTTCCTTATAAACTCCGCTGGAGTTCTTGTAGAATGTTTAAAAAAATTGGTATTGTAGTCCCATCCAATACCTAAAGGGTGAGTGTTTGAAAACGCTCATGAGATACATGGGGCTCACTCCAGAAATTCCTGAATTTCAATTACTGTCGTTGCAGTTACTACCAGTTCTAACAGTTATTTTCCAATAACTCTGCAAAAGTGATTACCATCCTTTTTTTAAAAATTCGCGTTTACAGCCTCATTAATTATCTGTGTACCAATTGCTCAATAATGGTCCTGCAATGAGTATGAGCGGCACAATAAATTCCGGAACTGTAAGCGCTACCGCTTTCTGCTGCCGTAAAGCGTTGTTTGACCAAGTTCAAATTAACTGAGTGATAAATGAATTGATTAAATAGAATTAGCCATGCACAAAGTGAATTGACGTAGAGCTAAGGAAAGTTGTGTGTTGCAACGCACCAGATATTTGATTTGGTGAGGGGGGGGGGGTTAATTTGTTGAGACAGTGTTTACTAGGAATGTATCGGTTCATACTGCTAACGAGGCTCTGCAAAACTTTGTTTACTCAAGTTCGGTTGGATGAGAGACTGGTTAGTAGACTTGAGGTACTTCAATGTCCTGAAAAGAAGGCGATCCTTCCTTTCCACTTCAACTAGGGGTTAATACTTGTTATACTAAGCGTTCCTCGAACCTTGAACGTATTTTTCTGGGATTCGCTCGAACCCTTAACAGCAAACTGTCCTTTGAACTTTGAACGGGGTCAGTTTCTAACAGGCGAGGGGGGAGATGTATCGTTTGCCTCCTGTAGTATCTTGTGCATATTAATGTAAATTAATATAAAATGACTACACGTCAATTCGTTAGAACACCGAATGAATCTATATTTTTAATCTACAACCCAGATGGCAAGCAATCAGCTGTTTATAATAATAACAGTAGTGTCGCTGGTAACTAGCTCACTACACCTCCCATTTAAGGCACCCTCATCAATCGTTGTCTAGTATTTAAAGATGACGATTCACGTCTCAAGGGTGCTTGAGCACAGTACAGAGCTCAGGATTTCTGTTATTTTTGTCAAATTCTGTGACTATGAGTTTGCTTGAACTGAGTCACTGCTTACTGAGCTGGGGTTGATGTAGTCACTATTTACTTAGTTTGGGTTAGTTGAAACCAATGCTGCTGGCCAATGAAGTTCCTGCGGGCAGTCGTTTCGTTTGGACGTCTACCATTTATCAGTTGTACCAGAGATGTATATTATTAATTCTAGTACTTGAAAGAACTATTTTCTTGTATAGTTGTTGTTCTTATACCATTTTTGAATAATTTTTAGGCGTAGACAACAAAGGCAGAGGTCTGTTATACAAAGGTTATTTCGACTGTGTCTACAAAATGTACAAGGTGGAACGCATTCGTGGGTTCTACAAAGGGTTTGTGCCCCTTTACTTGCGAACTGGACCGCACACTGTTCTCGTTTTCATCTTCTGGGACACTATCAAAGGGTGGATGGAAAAACGACCTCGTTTACTGGGCGTTGAAAACTTGGAGTGAGGCTTAGCGTGCGGAGCGTAATATATTTTTAAAATATGCGCTTAGAACGAATCTTAGTCAAAGATGCGAGTCTTAAAAAGTTGCCGCTTCAGAGAATCGGTCGAGGCGGCACTGTGTTGATGTTTTGTAACTAACTACGCTTGAGATGAATGTAGCAGTTGGCGGGTTTCTATTTATTAAGATCATTGGGCTATTTTCCCTCCATTACTTGGCGATAAACGCCCTTGTAATCAACATTTGTGGCTGTGCATTTCAAAAATGTTAGAAATAATGTTCCTAATTTGTACATAAAATTTGTAAAGTGCTCAACAACAAACGCTGAGCGTGACGGTGAGATGTTGGCTCTCACCAATTAAATATTGTATCGAATCGTGGGGTGGCAAGATGAAGGTCCCTCTTTCAGTGAGTGGCCGTTGCTGTTGTTTAATACATTAGGCGCATTGCAGTTACACACATAACAGTATCTTTCTTAGAAACTTCTGCCGATTTTCTTAATTTGGATTCTCGTTCGTTCTAACAAATACATTTTTATCTCTGAGACCCGGCAAATTTAATTGCGATGAAATACGACATAACTATTGTTGAAGCGTCCAGCGTTTTGAAGATGGCTTTTAGTAAGTCATTTAATGACTATTATGAAGTGTGGTCATTTTCCGTTTCGATCTAAGAATAATTATTTTACTTTGTTAACCTTGGCAGGGATGGCAGTCCATCATTAGCTAGTTTACCTATTCAATGGCATTGCTAGCCATGTTGGGACTGTTGGCAAGTTTTCATAGAAAAGGAAGCTACTGCAATCGTAACAAAAAGAGATAATTTTCAAAAACGTTTTGCGCCAAAATCCGTTTCTTCGGTTTTATGTATCAATGCTGCGGATCCGCATAAATTGGTGGGCCAATATCTGTTTTTCCTAAGATATGTCTTTTGTGATCGATGCTGAGCTGAGTTGATGGGTCTACATGTATTCCTCTCTGACTGCACTTCAGATCAAGTGTCATAATTCCCTCAGTAGGTCTGTTTCCTTTCTGTGCATAAAGATACAGAAAAGGCGCTTAACGGGCAACCCCCACCGCCTCCATCACAGCGGAGATAGTGACGACTGGCTGAGCAGTGTGATTTCTGCATCGAGCAGAAGTGTGGACTGTGTGTTGATGACCCCCATGCGCAGTAATACTGTTGATAGATGGTTGCTGTTTGAGAGGAGCGAATTAAATCCAAGGTAAGAAATTGTGGAAACCCAGTTATTGCGAAATTAGTCTATTTCCACCGATAAAGAAAGTGCCAAAGTAAGTCTTCAATGGATAGAACCTCGTTTTTAGAAACAGCCACACATACCTATAGTAGTGGAGTACATAATGTTTTCAATGGGTCGATCTGTTGAGCTGATTATTTGAGTCTTCAATCTAGAATAAAGAATGTGACTAAAACAAAAAATTGTTTGGCCAATTGATTGTCCAAACACTCAGACATGCTGATGCGATCAAACTCAGAAATGCTGCCACTTCCTACAACGATGTGCAGGGTCGTATCTTCCCTTTCTATATCAGCGTTGGAGTCATGATGGTTGGTTGATGGGTCTACATGTATTCCTCTCTGACTGCACTTCAGATCAAGTGTCATAATTCCCTCAGTAGGTCTGTTTCCTTATCAAAATTACTGTTCCTGAACCCTGAGAGAATAATAGCATGTACCTGTGGAAGTACAGTAGATCTTCTCAGTCTCTCGATGGAGCGCTGCTGCCTCAGCGTTACTGCATGGAGGTATGACGCTGAGGAATCCAGTACCATCTGGGAGGGGTTCGTAACTGGATCCCGCCAGATCTACAGTGAAACATTTATAAGCTTGCTTAGTAGCAGTCAAAGCTTTTAACAACTGCCACTCAGGGTTGTAGGAATTGCAGTGGAGCAGCCCGTAGTTTCTTTTTGATGAGATGGTTTCACGCCCCTTTGATGAGGATTCCCATCTCGCTTGCCATTTATCTCATGCCCATTCATCTAGTGCGGCAAATTTTTGTTCAGTAGACAGGTCTATATGGAGTTAGGCTCAGAATGGTCATTACGAAGTTTGGCCCCTACTAGGAGAAACTTTCTTTTCACTCTCCATTTACAAACCATGAACTCAATGGCCAAGCCAACTGGTAACAGACCAGTGATTTCCTCAGCACTTGTTAATGTTTTAGCACAATACAAGCCCGCACTGAGGTGCAGCTTGAACAGTTCGTTGTATATTCCACGCAATTTTTAAATGCCATGATGTGGATCACGTTGTATGTATCCTGGAGTTCCGTGGGAACCACATTGCAGTTTTACAATTCTTATCAACACAGAAATTACCAATTGACAAGTGTGTAAAAGCATCAAGAGGAATGCTCGTGTGAAGCTTTTCGACGTTTCAATTGGCAAAATTACAAAGCCGTCAATGCGAAACGTGGGAGTGTGGTTTGACTCCACAAAAACCATAGAAGAGCTCACACACACCTACAGATCTCAGCCTGGCAATATACTTAGGACAGAGTCAAGAACCATCTGGGTAGATGGTAGTTGGCTCTATACATGACCTTAGGCTCAGTTTGAAAATTAAAGAGGAGATTGAGATACTTGACAGCAAACTAAGTTACAATACCTTGTTCTACACTCATTGGAACTATAATGGTAATTTGATTTTCATAAGCACCACCGCGAACCTTTTTCAACTGTCAAACTCAGTTCAACTCAGGCTCTTCCATATTTTTGCTAACTTTCTGATATACTCTTACTCGAGCTCCTGAGCGTGGACTGCCTGGCTGATGTCCATTTGAAGAAATCTTTTTAAGATTGGTTACGTCAGCCCTGAAATTTACGCCTGTACTGCTCCAGACTTCTGACGTTATTTTCCTCCACGTCGGAATAGAATCCCTAGCTCATTAGATGCGTCGTAACCGGGAATATGGTCATATTGTACGGTGCTTATTGGATCTACAGGTCTGTTTCTTTATTTGATGACTGTACCTAAACCCTCGACGAGGGTTATATCAGTCATAGAAGTTGCGGTTTCGCTAATATGCAAGAGGCCGGACCCTGCAGCTTCCACCGAACTCAGACCTGTGGAGGTACGGCAGGTATTTGGTCGTTAGCCAGTCTCACCGTAGAGAGCTGTTGCCCGTGTGTTACTGCGCGGAGGTGACCACCTGAGGAATCCCGTACCATCTGGGAGTAGTTCTTAATCTGGTTCCCTACCTGATCTTACTGTATACTTGGGTGGCAAGTTTCAAAAGGACAGATCAACTATAACCACATTTCTTAGCCATTACCTTCTTTGCGAACTTTGCAAAATGGTGATAGGCTTCCTTTGTAGCAGTTAATGCTGCTAAGTTCGTTTGCCCTCCCAACAACCGTCGCTCACTGTTGTAGAAACTACAGTGGAGCAGCACATGGTTTCTTGTTTCCTCCGCACTGGAGGCACAAGACGTGCATAATGGAGAGTCTTTCAGAGAAAAGAAGTGGAGCCGCGCATTGAAGTCACCATGTCCCGTGAGGAACTGGCTCGTCCAGTGGTCTGGCTCAACCCATTTTCTAGAAAGACGTTCACGGATGTTGGGGAAGAACTCATATGTATCACGTCCCTTTGACGAGGATTCCCATCTCGCTTGCCATTTCTCTAGAGCCCATTCATCGATGGCGGCAAGTTTCTGTTCTGTGGTGAGATCCGCACGGAGTTCAGCCCAAAGCGGGGGAAGCTCCCGTTTCACTCTCCACTTGTCAATCATGCACTCAACAGCCAAATCAACTGGTAACTGACCAGTGATCACCTGGAGTGCTTCCGTTGATACAGTCTTGTAGGCCTTGGTGATCCACAGGAGCGCAGCTCTCTGGGATTGGGCCAATACTCTCATTTGATTGACTGTTAGTTCGCTACCCCAGACAACGGGGCAGTAGCCAATCACTCCTAAATAGATGGCCTTATACATGAGGATGGTGTCATGGTAACACACACCCCAAGTGGCCTTAGTAATGGCACGCAGTGAGGCAAACCTTGCAATGGTAGTGCCTTTAAGGGACTGGAGGTGTTGGTTGAAACCCCACCTCTCACCTATATTCACTCCTAAATACTTGACGTGCTCTTATTGGATCTACACCCGCTGTCCATTGCTCATGGTTGTACCACCATGTGCCAGGAACCAGTAGTTGCGTTTCCTCCTGCCACATTGCTTGGCTCACCTCTGCGTAATTTTCATCTTAATGCCGAATCGTTCCGAAGAGAGGCTACTGATGTTCCCCAGGGGGTACTTAGGTTCCACCTTACTTTCGCTCAAATGCTGAGAAACTTCACTTCACTGTTTCGTTCAGATATATCGCCATTGATTATTTCATTACTTGATTAGGTATTTCATCCTGCTCATTTTACGTTCGACTTGTTGATAGATATTAATTGGATTTATGTTTTTGTGTGTAATGTTAGCGATTTACGTATTTATATTTTTTCTAAAATACTCAGGTTGCTTGTTGGTTATTATTATTCATCTCCTCCACTATTTACCACATGACATCGCTTGTTTTTGTCACATTGTTTCCAGTGTTGACGTGTTGAACAACTTGACGTATAAACGTGAAACTTGTTTCATTTTAGTTACTTTGTATTATAGGTGATTGCTCTTTTCTTGGAAATGAGGGATGTAGCTTTCATTGTAACATGTTTTTGTAGAATGTACATCTATAACGTTTTAGTAGTTATTTTGGTATTTCGTATTTAGTAACAGTTTTGTTCTAGCTGATTTCCCACTGTTGTACAGTTTATTTGGATTTGTTGACACAAACTGATTTGTCTCGTCGTGGAGAACTCCCCATTCACACAGTTCTGACTCTCCCTCCACAAATGATGAACGTATATATATTTGCCTCATCCTTGAGGGCCAGTGAATCAACCTTTGTGATCATCGTCAGTGGGAAGAGAATTGACCAATCGGCAGGTCTAGAGGCGATTGGTGCTGGGCAAATGCTTTGGCTCCCATGTGACAGCAAAACCTGCGCGACCAACTCATAAATGGGACTGATACAATCTTCTTTATGGATCATATGATTCCTGTCTAAAGGTTAAGGTACAGTCGTAGTGAGTTGAAGGAGTCTGCGGAGCTGGTTTGGGAATGCCTGACTTTTCTGAAGCACTTGGCAAAGGAGAACACCTTAATGGTGTGTCAGGTGCCAGGTCATACAGGAATAGAAGGGAATACTAGGGTGACAAATTGGCGAGATGTGGATCTGCACTTCTCCCAGTGGTACCTGAGTCTTTCATAGGGAGCATCTTGAGTGGGGAGGTTGCCACGTGGGAGAAGTGCAGAGCTGCCTATTGGCAGGATGTACCTGGCCAAAGGCAGTCAAGATTATTTATTAAACTCTCTAGGGAGTGAATAAGAGAGGTCCTTAGTCTGAAGAGAGAAATTATACAGATGGTATGTAGCCTTACCAAGATTGGTAAGTCTGAGATACAGAGTTGCAGATCCTGCGAAGGGTTGGCTACAGTGCGCCTGGGTGCTGGGGATGAGGTAGCAGGGATGAACATCAAGGCTATCTCATCAGGGAACACCAACTCCTCAGGGACTGGGGGTGGAGCTGAGAGGACATGAGTCATCTCATTGCCCAGATAATAGGACCATTGAGTGGAGGTTTTCACTGGTGCCACTAGTATATAAGGAAAAAGAAAAAAAAACAACAAACGCATGCCTGTGAGTCTCATCCTCATGGACCTACGTGTCTCTTCCTTGAGGACTGTACCATATGCCTCCCATCAAAGCGCTGCAGAACACCAATGCATCTTGTGCTTGAGGACCTATGAATGTGCACCTATATGTCAGTTCTCAATGACGAGTGAATCCACACTCTCGTGTCTTAATTATACAGCCCAGAACGTTAACAACTGTCGTATCATTTTAATTTATACGTTATATTAATTGTTCAACTCAAAGTTGTGTGAAACGTGTGCGCCAAAGATTTTTGTTTTTTTCCCGGTTACCTAATTTGGTGATTTTGGCGAATGCTTTATACGTGTTTTATTTATTCGTAATTTAATTTGTTCTTTACAAATTTATTTAATTTTTACGTGTGTAACTAACTGGCTCGTGTAAAAATATTGTATAAAAATCGTTGAGTGTATGTGAGGCTGAGGAAACTTCCGTGATACGCCATGGCAGAGGTTATCGTTTTTTTTATTGTGTACACAACGTGGTGGTTGGGGGGGGGGGGAGCTATTGGCTGATGCTATTTCATAGAGGAAGAAACAAGCGTTGTCTCTTCATTATTATCACTCATCAGAGCATCGTCAGGTGTGTCAGAGCAGAGTGGAGTCTTACGATTAGTTGAAAGATCCCAAAAATCAGCCTACACCTTGAAAAGCCCTCATCTTAAAATTAACTTGTACCCAAGGAAATTGCATTAGGTGCTAATTGCCATACTTTCTCGAATTTCTCAACACGTACTGCAGTCTCCCATCAATTCCTGTTGGTCATTGACGTCGTCCCTTACTAGAACCAATTAAAGCGCTTATTTCTTCCATTTGCACTCCTCAGTTTTGCCTTCTGCCGTCATATTCTGACATATCTTAACGTGCCTAAAGCCTAAAAGATGTTAATAGTGATGAAAGGAGAGCATTACGTGCTTCCTCGTTACTTTTCTCAATTAAATTTATAGTAGCAATTAGCTAAGTTACTCTCGAATTACTGTAGCATAATCAAAAACCTACTTTTTACATCTGCTTAATGCTGCAGGGCTCCTCAGGATAGCCCAAGTCTTAGCAAGCAGCAGAATCATACGTAGAAGTTTCAGAAGACAACCTTCCAAGTGAAAATTGTGGAATGCCCTCAGATGATAGTTGTTACGAGTACCTTGGAAACCTACTCACTATGCTTGTACGGGAAAGGGACAAAAAATCGCTAAGGCAGTGCAAACCAAAAATAAATAATATTAAATATGCTGGCGGATGTATTTTGTTCATGGAACTATCCCATACGCGTGTGTCCATGGGAGTGCTAACCAACTCCAAACAATGGAAGGGTTTCAGGGCATGATGATTGGCTGAATTTTGGAATGTGGTTGGAGAATGAGATGATGGGGCGTTCTATTAACTGCTTGCTCAAACTAATTCTGGTTGAGGAGCTTCATATGAAGTAGTGACTCCCTAGCAGAAATGGAGGTGAGAGCTGGAAGAAGTTTGAGGTTTTCTAGCGATTCCAATTCTTGTAGGCGCTCCTGTTTGAAAATTATGAAAGAATAGGTAGAAAGAATGAGGGGCGAGCTCTGAAGGACAGCAGAGCTCCTCTTTACCTTTTCCTTCTGTCGTTTACTATCCAGAGATGGGCAGTCATACTGATATGGGGCTGGCTGTGCACGTCTCACAATTAAGCATGAAGCCAATATTCGTGGGGCTATGAGATTTTATTTCGCACACATTACCTCTTCCAATTTTTACAAAGACAACTAAGACCTGGCTGGTTTACAGTGTTTCTTGTGGTGGTATTTCCTGACAGCAGGAGCTTACATTGTTGGAACATGGCGCACTACTACAATGAACAATTTACATCTGATTCATTGGTTCTGAGGGTGTTCCTAAAATGTTGTGGTGACTTGCTTAATAGTATTTTTGATGTAAACTCTTTTAATGGCACGTCACCAACTTATAGCGAGCCGCTAATTTATAGTGCTTTATAGGTTAATTGTTGATAGTGTAGTGTTATTGTTTAGTTTCGTGACTCATTGATGCGTCCATTTGTCATTTTATTGTTATATTGAATCCAATGCCTTCGTTAGTTACTATCGAATTTTTGTGTTATTTATAACTTCTGAGACGAATTTCCACGAGTGTTCAGTTAGGTGTGTAATTTCGTCCTTGAACTACTGACTCTGACTAAAAATTGAAACACTGGTTGCGATACAGGGTAAATATGATCAAGCTCGGCTGCAAACTACAGCCAGGTTTTTAAAATCCTTAGAGTTGTTACGACATTGTGCTAAGCGTGGGAGGGGAGTATGTGCGATGAAGACAGCGTGTAAATGGAATGAAGTTTTATTCGCTATCACATTTTTGAGATTTACTACCAGAAATAGGGAACTGGGTGGAAGCGAGCTCGGGCGACAAGATCACACCAATGTGAGACAACAGCTCCATTCTGTCTGCCGACACTGAACTTTCGAGTAAATTGGGACGTTTGAGGTGCTTTGGCAGCACAAACGCCCTGGACAAGCCTTCGCTAAGTCGAAGAGTTCAGTTCCTTCCGGCTTAAGTCAACAATATCCTGTATCATCACATTAAGAGGTTCGTTTGAAATGAGCAGTTTCCAAAAGTGTTGAGGTAGTTGTGAACTTGTTTTGTGTTCTGCGTTAAATATGAGTGTTTGGGTATTACATCGTGGCAAGCCAGACGCCGTGATTAAATCGACAGTCGTTCGAAGCTCCTCATACTCCGTGCTTTTTAGATTAAAGTGGCCCCATCTGAAGTGTATGTGTGGCCTGTCTGCACTTTCACTCTTCTTCAGTTTGTGGTGGTAATGCTTTACTACGTTTTATTGAGAATGCCATTCTGATTACATCTGGAGTGATTGATAGCATCAGTACGGTCCTTCTGTACATCATCGATATTTGTTCTTTTGGCGGCCAATAGAAGTTTGAACCAACTTCTTTGAAATTGAAGTCTTTATCGAGTACTTTAGAAGTTCGCCTATGATGGACAACTTCAAAAGTCATTAATTCTTCAGAAAATGATCAGTTCATGGTCAAGCATCAAGTCAGTGAACTGCTTAGTTTTGATAACATGCTCTAAGCATAGCGACTGTGGGGCTACTCTCAGTGATTGAATGCTCTTTCTGAAGGGAATTCCTTCAGAACAAAAGGTGAATACACAATTGAATTTCATGCTACTTCACTCTGTAATTGTCTTGAGTTATTCCTGTTCGAAATCTCTGTGATTGCCCCTGAGCGAATTCCTCTGTGTGTATGTATGGTGGTGTGCAATGTGTTTGAGGGCGTGTTGCTGGATTGTAGAACATATAGTGTGTGGTTGCAGTACCAGCCCTTTGGTCCCAACCTGCCTCCACCCCATCACGCAGAAAGAGTGGTGGGACCAGGGAGAACCTGATTTCCAGCGAAACCTCGACCACTGCAATATCTGCCCCATTTTGAATGGGATAAATCCTTTACCCTAGCGCCCTGCAGAAGCAGCCACCTCAAGTATAGGCAGTCCATAATTACTCTGTAATGAAAGAGTATTAAATTTAAAAAAAGGTAGCTTTATCGGTAGTTGTATTTTGTCTCCACCTGTAGCGTTGAGTCGGGGCAGTCTTTAGGGACCCTTCTTCACAACGTAGCACCCAGTGACTTGTTCGTGGCAGTTTCCCCCTGTGTATTCCGCCCCCGATGGTGTCTTTAACCCCTGCATCGTGGGAGCACTACCCTCCCGCTAACTCTATTTCCTTTCTTTCGTTTCCTCCTCAAAAATAATTTTATTTTATTCCTTTGCGTTTTCCCTCATTTCTCTCTCTTATTTTAAAAAGTTCTCTTCTAACCGGAGGACTTCTACCACACCTCCCTGGCCATGGTAAGTCTCGCGTCCTTTCCATATTCTTCTGAAATTCCTTCTTACATACAAATACAGTCCACCAACCCGTAGGATACAGTAATCATTGCAATGTAGTATGACCTCTGGCTCCTAATGTAGGACCTTTGGCTAACAAATGAATTATAGTACTTGATTGAAAGCGCAAATTGATAATGAGTCAAAGTAACAATTGCACAAACTTATTGATGTTATAGTAATATTAATTTTCTTGTTTATGTACTGAACTGAGTTGTTCTAGTTTGCAGCTGTCAATCCCATTCTCATTGCTGTCATGTGCTGTCAACACTCTGTTGCATTAAAAAATACAACGTGATTAAGAGGCATTGACATTTTTGTTGTCATGTTACCAAAATCAGTTGTTTTTCTGTTGGTATTTTTGTAACATTGAGAGATAGAAATAAAGGTATTTTAATCTATGCACTTTTACGTTTGTGTCAAAACACCCCTTTGCTCTTGTACAGTTGGTAATAAGGTTTGAGTTTGGCTGAGGTTGTAAGTTTTTTAGTTCGCTGCTGTCTTCTTATTGCCCCCCACCCCCCCACACTGCGTAAGAATCATCTTCTTCAAGTCCTTAACTAAATTCTAGCTAGATTTACAGTCCATGCCTACAGGAACAAGAAATGTTAATGCATGTTGACTATGGTTATTTAATACTTTAAATATTTCCAGCGAGGAGTTGTGGTTTCTTGTTCAAATGTGAAAGCGTCGTTTTTTTTCGCTAATGAGTTAGTAGCTTTGCTCTTCTCAATTTTTAGTCATCACACCTTTTTTCAGTTTCTGCAATCAGTGTACAAGTTGTGTAAGGTGGAGCGATGATATGCAGGCACTCACTACTCAAATTGCTATCGTTTTTTTATTGGTACTGAGGTACAAAGCATGCGTTCCGAGGTAGAAGCAGGGGGCTACAAGTCCTTCGTAGGTCTTGGCTAACTGGTATATGCCTTGAGATCCCTGCCCTCTTACAGGACAGGTCTATTTCCTTATCAAAATGGCTGTTCTTGAACTCCCTCAAGATTATATCAGTCGCATATCATGGAGGATGAGGTTTACTATCATGTGCTCGCTCAGCATCCACGAAACCCAGACCTATGGAGGTATGTCTAGTTGTCATTTAGCCAGGCTCCCAGTAGAGCGCTGTTGTAGTGCTACTGGGCGAACCTGAACCATCTGGGGGGAGTTCTTAATTGGTTTCCCACGTGATCTAACTATTAACTTGGGTGGCAAGTTTCCAAGGAACAGATCGACTGTGGCCATGTTCCTTTGTCATAACCTCTTTTGCAAATGGTTATAAGCTTGCTTAGTAGCAATCGAAGCCGTTAGGTTTGGTAATAAAGCAAGGGCCACCTTCTAATTGGGACGATATTGTGTTGGTTGGGCATTGGTCTCAGTCATCCTGTTCCATTTTCCTGTGTACAAGCACATTTAGACTGTTTTCTACTAACACCATCTGTGTTTATGAATGTACAATTAAGGTCAGAGAACTTGTATTCAACTGTTTCTATATCAGTTGTGGTACACTCACCCAAAAAGTACTTCACAAACAGATGATTTCGTAAAACCTTCTATGCTTGAGTAGTTGGCTTATTCTCGGTTTTCAGCGAAGCTATAATGGACTCCAATTTTTGGTAAGTTCCTTTGAACACTAGCTGACCAGGTGGCATTATCTGTGAAAGAAAATAATCAGTAGTAATGATCTTTGCTGAACATATCAAGAAACCACTTTTGAAACTCGAGGAAAATATAGAATCACTGTCAATAAAAACCAAAAGCAGTCTAAGCATTCGCCACTTGAAATATAGCACCATCTTTCTTGTCTCGTGTTTTGCTGTCAAGTATATTTATTTATAATTATGATTTATGATAAGATCTGAGCTTAGTCGGGTGAACATAAATTGCGAAGTGACAAATTATAAATACTTTCAAACGAAAAATAGAGGAACGCTATCCACTAAGAGTTCGCACTCCCATAAATGCTGCTGTTTCACACACTAATTTTTATATTTACGGTCAGTTCAACGCACTCGAAATTCAATAAATTATTCCGAACGTTTTAAACACCCAGCGAAATCCTCAGTCAATAGTCTAACTTTAGACTGATCTTGACTGCCATTACAGTTTCTGCAAATGCCCAATTATCCAATGATACTCATCCACTTTGTTTTCCTTGACATCACACAACAGACAGAAAAAGTACACATGAAATCAGCACTTGTCACTTATCGCCTTTCTTGTCCTGAACAGATGCTATCACAGCACGTTTGAGGCGAATCAGCAGCTTGAGTGGCAGGCGAGAAGTTATAAATTATCGGATTTGAACAATGAGTTATCAGTTACCAAACGTTAAATTTACACACTATCTCTGTCTATACAGTGTTTTTCGTTAGATTTTAGGTAAAGTTGGAAACAAGTACCCTATGCTCTATGCTGACAACTCTATCCTTTGCTGACCAGGTGACTTGCATCTATTGAGTGTCTAAGACTAGAGAGCCATACCCCTCCTGGTGGTATGGGTGGGCGTTTCAAGTCGTCGTAGACCAAAGTTCTTATTGTCGGTTCCACCTGTTGTTTGTAGTTTGCCACTTTCTCGTATTTAAGAGTTCGATGCTCGTGAGAGCGCGGTGGCACCTCGTCTTCCCCGTCCTGAAACAGAAAGTTTTCCTGAAACACAACTAGTTAATGGGAGATAAACGTGAATCCCAATATAAAGAGTGATACACATCCTAAAAATAAGAAACAAAACAGAACAAGCTCAATCGTGTTTTGTTGTTATCCTGCAAACTTGAATGCACACAAACCACGATTTTTTTTTTATTCATTAGGCCTACTGAATCCAATACTAAGTAGTGTTGATATGGCAATGGGCGTGATGTAACACTTATGACATTAATTGAGTGTAATTAGCATTATACTCGTATTATTTTCAAGATATCAATTAAGAAGGCGAACTCACTAGGAACATGGGTACTGCAGTTGAACCTTTTCTCCTCTCGTTGATGTTTCTGTCGAGATGGATCCTCGCTCGCTTGGCAGGAACCACAAGATCAAGACGAGCAGTCGATGCAGGAGGCGGGAGAAACGTTTGCGCATAAATTAGTCTGAATTTACCACATTCGCTCAAATGGCCTGGGCTGGCTGGAAGTTGCGCTTTCGTAGGCCCGTGTTTGGTTTTCAGTACCACTGTTGAAATACAGTTTGTATTGAATAGAAGTATAAACGATGTCATTAAAGTTAACATATTTATTTGGGGGGCGAGCACTTTCGATGTAAAGACATCGTCTGGCAGTTCAGCCAGAACAGTTATTTAAATATAATACATATAAAAGGTGTCATTGTGTAATGAGCAACGCGCATCAATAGTCAAAGCTCATGTTGTGGTAAACAGTTATTTGTAAGAATTAGTAATGATGGAGATCTCCTCAATTTTGTGCACTTCTGGTGCGATGTCTGTTTTTGGACATTGTAAGAAAGAGAGAGAGAGAGTGCAACGAAGGAAGTTTGAATGCCAAATTTTGGTTTACTTTGGGCCCTGGCCTCTCTTCCCATCGGTGGAAACTGCTCATAGGCAGAAGGAAGAAAGGAGAGGAGAGGGAAGGCAGTCAATGTGTGTTGGGATTGCACGCAGCAGTTACTTCATAGGGAGTTCAAATGTGATAAATGTTGTGCATAATACTGGGTTGATTAGTGGTAACGAGTGAAACTGCAAAAAATTGGCTCCAGAAAAAGCCACTCTGCTTGGGGCTTGGAGTGAAGAGCCCACCATAAGAATATTAGAGTAAGAAGACAACATGAAAGCTTGTAGAACTGGGTAAGCTAATATTTATTGATAGCATGTTATGGAAACTCGTTATTTCGTTTCCTTGTGTTCACTAAGGACGTCCATTTGTACTCTCTACTCTACTCAACTTCCTCCTTGCTGGTTATCTCATACCCATCGCACTGTAGCCTACTCTCTTCACTGAGCTGAGTCACTTCTGCCTGAGCCTCTAGTTCTCAACCCCAACGACTACCAGTACATGAGGACATGATCTTTCTAACAGGGGAGTGATGTTAGAGGCATGATTGGTCCTACAGAACAGAATGAGATTGCAGGCTCCACTCTCGATAATGTCAATAACCACAAAGTCGAAGTCAAAAGATGAAGCAGATGCAGGGGGAGGGGGGGAGGAGATATGATCATGAAAGGTCTTGTCTGAATCTTGTACACGGTATCACGCAGAGTGGACCGTACTGTGAAATACATCTATTACTCGAGGAAGGAGCCCTTTTCTTACTGTTGACTCGGAACCATTCCATTACAGTATTGTACTGCATAAACGGGGGTTATAAAAAAAATACATGATTTTCAATAAGTTAACAAATTTTACATACGAATTCCACCCTGAGCACAATTACACAATAATGTAACAAAGAAGAAAAAAACTTGTGAAGAAAAGAAATAACTGGAGGAGACATCATTAGTTGCTATGATATATATGAGCTGAACAATAGGAACAAAGACAGGGCCATGTGTAAACGCAGTATTATCTCTTTTCTTTATCAAAACAAGGAAACGCGTTGTACAGGCGTACAATACTTACATTGGCACGTGTCTTCGATGACCATCGGGCAGAGCCTAGCTGTTACCGAAGTCGTTGGTCGAAGGCACGGCCCGTTGTTAATTTCTATAAGCCAAGGAATGAAGTCTTCCGTCAACATGAAGTCAGCTCCAAAAAGATTGAAGCTGTTTTCGCGATTCGACAACAAATTTTGAGAAGCAAGGAGCGCTCCAGTGATTCCTTTGCGAATACCAGGTACAGTGATGGCGTACCATTTGTCGTCTTCTTTTCTCAACCTGTGAACACAAGGAGCCGTTTGACTTTTGCGAGTCTTCGGGACTGACAATATTAGGACGACTCGTACATCAGATACAAATTTCTTCTATTAAAGTGATTGGGTTAGGTCCGCCAGTAGGTAAATTACTAAAGTTAACGTACCTTTCTGGTGAATCCGTCTTCGTTCCTTTACTACACAACATTAACCAACTACCAAATATGTTATTGTACGTTAGGAGAAACAATAATTTCTTTTTTACGATTCCTAAAGGCTGAAAAGATGATATTACAGCGTTGACGACGCAATTTTCAGACAAATTCTGTGCCTTCTTGTCTATTTGTTCCCCTTCATTTCCCTATTATGGCTGTCATTCGGATAATTGCACTGGATACAACAGACTCATTTTCACTTTCCTTAACTCTATGAAGTAAGAAAACCATTATTTAAGTTGACAAAAAAAAGTTGAGTTTTATTCATATCTTTACGATCAAAAGCTTCTCACCAGTTCGTGATTTTTAAAACCATATTTCGAAACAACCGTTATCAATCGACTATTAACTATTCAAAAATATCCTGTTAGATTGGTGAAAATCGTTGAAGCCGTTTTGCGAAAAAGCGTAAAAAACCCATTTTTGCTTCATAGGCCTATATCTCCGTTCACCGTATTTTCATGGAGATCGTTAGAGCTGTTTTCGAGAAAAGTGCGAAAAACGAAAACGAAACGAAAGTTTTTGGTGGATTTTCGTACCCCTCTTCCATCGACCGAAATCGCCGATAACGTTATCTTGGCGTCTTCATAAAATAACGAACAAAACAAAAAAAGAACCAGCTCAATCAGTTTAGCCGTTCTCCCGCAAATGGAACTACAGACACACACGGACCACGCGCCGAAATTATGTTTTTAAGAAATATCTGAAGAAAACTCAGTTTGTTACATGATTACAATACTTTCCTTTCCCTCTGGATAGCGGAAAGTAAAAAGTGACCTCCTCACTATGTTTCACACAGAGTAACAGGGCGTAATGCGAATGGGACTCAAGCAACGATAAAAGTACCTCAAATAATTGAGAAAAGTGTCACTGTCCCACATGTTGTCTGTTGGCAATTCAGAACTTCTCGTTGACATGTTGGCGTATCTACATTGTATGGCGTTGTTTGACAGGTGAATTGATTCGTGGAGATTGACCAGAGAAAATTCCCTCGAGCAAAACCTCAGATAGCAAATACTTCAACAGAAACAAAAAATGAGTTTCACTGTAACGAATCAGGTTCAGATAAAATTGAATTGTGTCGATAGCATTCCAAAATACAACAGCGTGCTGTGGCACTTACTCGTATAAATATATAACCAAAGGCTTAAAACTTGTAACCACAAACCACTGCCTGATATCAAATTTTGTTTTGTAGATACACATGGGCCTTTCTGCAACAGAATAAAATACGGATTTCAGTGAGGGTTATAGTGACAAAGAGTATATTTATTTAACTTTGAATTAAAAAGGGCAACCGGGACATTCTAATTTCACCATCCGAGCAAAGGAGAGTGAAATAATGGCAATAGTTTTCATTCACAACGAAAAATGATCTGTGTGCCGAATAGCGCTTCAAACGTGAAGATCTGAAGAGCACTTTTTTTTCATCTGTAAACTTCGTAGAGCCGAGGAAAGATGAAATACTATTCGGGTAAACGGTCTGCGTGTGTGTCTGTGATCGCGTTTGAGAAGAAGTGGTTGGACCAAATGGGTTCAAATGTTATATTTATCTACAGGCTACTATGGGACGCCAAAACAAGGGCATGCAAAATCGTCTTTAAATTAACTATAATTACTCCTGATCAAAACATCAACATTGTCTTTTCTCAAATACAGCACTAACGATTTTGATTGAATTTTCAGTGCGAACAGCTGCATATCACAGACGAGTATCCTACAATTCTTACCCATGAGAGAAAGACGCGAGGGGCACAATCAATTACCAAATACTTCGAAGAAAATTTTATTGCACATTTCTCCTCACAAACCCCGCCAATACTTAAGTTTCCAGAAACAAACAAGGTAAACTATCTACACGACGAGAGTTTAATATCGTTCGCGAGGGTTTTAGGAGCAACACCAGAAATTTCGCAGTTCCAACCACTACCGTTTCGATTACTTCCAGTTTTTGCTCGATAATTCCTAAACATGGAATTGCGCACTGATTGCTAAATAATAGTCGTCAATAAATCAATAAATTCTGGAACCTTGAGCGCCACTATATATAGCACAATGAAATAATTTGCTAGAGTGATTGGTAGCTGATGTCTGCAGCGGCTATTCAAGGCTTCACCATGATGTCATGTGCTAGTAGACGTTGCCGCCTCGAGGCTTGTGTGCTGTGGCGCCCAGAGCAGGGGATAGTAACCGGAGGTGGTGGTGGGGCAGGCCTGAAAGACAATCGCTAATCCTGGCTGAGCTGTCTAATGGTTGTATAATGCGCATAAGCTTGTCTGGCACAAAATAGCAGACAGACGTCTAGTACACAATGAGTCAATAGCGAATGTTCACTGTGTTCCTTTTGTGGGCCGAGGAAAGTTTTGTGATGCCTCGCAAAGAAAAATTAAAAAATGTGACCTATTACCTATGTACTTTTGAGCCAAATAAGAATATCCTGGTTTGCAGTGGCTTTTTATTTCGTCCAGTGTTTTGAATATTCGAATTCCTTTTCCGCAGCTGGAGGCACTTGGTTTAATGATCCACAAATTTCGATACCCCTCAACGTCTATGTCTGGCCAATAGTCTCTCACTTGCTTCAAGCACAATTTCGCACATGCCACCAATTTCTGGAAAATAAAAAAAAGCGATTAATTGTCAAGATTTGCTTCAGAACATGACATTCAAGCAGTAAAAAATTATGGACTTAGGAAAAAAAGTAGTGTACCGCATTATACAACTTCTCTTAGTCCTACGTACTGGTACGAAAAAAATTCATCTACTTTCGTGGATTTAGATTCTAATCTTCTACTTAACTTCACCTTTTACGTAGAAAGTGGTAGGGCTTAACGTTCTAGAATGTATTGAGGGGCTCCTACTTATTCCGTGACAACTATTGTGCAGTCAGTGTACAGGCAATTTACGATATTGTAAACACGAATGTTTTGTAAAGCATCGTGTATGAGGAATTGGAATGCCGTACGCATTCCAAAAAACTACGGGAAATGGTAGTAAGTGAAAAGAATAGAATTGAAGTGAAGAAGGGCTTGAATCTTGGAATTTGTGGGGATGCTCCTAATTATGTTATTAAACCCTTATATTTTAGGTAATTCTTTGGACTAACACCCTCATTTTTCTTTAGAACGCTGGCATCACATGCGTGGTATATAACGAAAATTCCTTCCTTCGGAATCGTGAATAATTTATTGCGTTAATCTCGTCATTTTCCACAGATGAAAATTCTATGGTACTCTCGTGTCATTTGGAGCTGTACATAACCAAATTTAATCAAAATCGTAAGAGCCGTTTTTGAGAAAAGGCTAATTTGACGTTTTGATCGCATTGATAATTATAGTCAGTTTTGCGGTTGTGGTTTCGCGAGCATGTGAGAGCACTGGTGCACACTCAGCATCCATTAAACCCGTACCTGAGGAGGAGCGGTAGATTGTCAAATTCAGTCTCCCAGGGGAGCGAGTTGCTGATGTGTTTTCACACAGAGGTGTGTCCCTGGGGAATCCTATAACATTTGTAGGAGGGTCTCAGTTCGGCTTCCTACCTGATTTACTTGGGTTCATGTTCACACACTATTTTGTCAAACGGTGTTTTCGGGCTCAGTGGCCGTTTTGAGCGTAAAGAACTGAAGAAAACTCAACTTTTTTTTCACCGCATTACACGGATTAAACACATTTCAATGGGCAAAATATCAGGTGTGCCGCGCTGCACAACTTTCCTTAGCTCTACGTCCGTACGCTCGTGTCGTGGCTTTCGCCACTAACTCAATTTATTTGTTACTCAGTTCATTTGAAACATCACTTCACGGTAGCGTGGTAGTACTTACTGTTCCGGAATTTATTGTGCCGCTCTTGTTCATGCCCTGACTATTATTGAGCAATTGGTGCACAGCTAATTGATGAGTCTATAGACGCGATTTTTTGACAAGGATAATAATAACTTTTCCAGATTTAAGCGGTAAACACTTTGAAAAATGGTATTACGAGAAACAGCCGTGGTTGAAACGCCGGAATTTCTGGAGTAGCTCCTAGTATAGTATATCTTATGAGCGTTATTGAAAACTCGTCGTATAGGTACTTCATTGGACCAACAAACCAATTTTTTTAAAAATGATCCTAGTAACATTTAAGTGGAGCTTATAAGGAAAAAAACTGCGGTAAATTTCGTCGAAATGTTTGGTACCTCTCGCCATTTTCCCACAAATGAGAATTTTACAGTATTGTTGTCTCATATAAAAATAATTACCAAAATCGTTCAAGCCGTTCTCGAGAAAAAATATATTTGGTGTTTCGGTCACCATAATAACTAGTTATTTTTGGGTGAATTTCGCTTATACGCTTATTTAACCCCATGGTGGTCTGTATACCAGATATTTGGCTCAGCCGTTTTCTCTCAAAATCGTTCACAGACACACAGACCATGTTCCCAAAAAGTATTTTTCTGGCTCAGTAGGGTCTGAAATGTGAAGATTTGAAGAACTTCTCTGCTGTGTGGGAAGCTTCTCTCTTAGCGATGTTTGTATGCGTAATTTGAATGTCCACCGTTTCAAAATTTTGTACATTCACGTTATTCTCATACAGTTAGTCTTCATTTAGAGGAAAACCACTCTGCGTGTCACCTTCCATCCTCTGGCGTGGCCTTAGAGCAGACAATTCACCTTAGCCCTTATTTACAGTTACAAATAAAGTAATTCATTACCTGAATATTATACGCTCCCTCCAATTTGAATTTGGTTCCGAAATGAATGACGTCATGAAACCTGAGAAGGAACACAGTCCATTCGTCTTCGCTAATTGAAGAACTGTGCCAAGAGTCCAAATCAGCGTTTTCCTTAAATGTGACGAACTCGCAAACTCTTTGGACAGCAAAATCTGCAGCATCTAATGGAACCTGTGCCGATTATCGAAGAAGAACGTTGTTGTAGAAGTAGCAATTATACATCAAGGATTCATTGCATTGGAGAAAAACTAAACGTAAAAAGACAACACATCGAGGGTTTCCAGAACTGTTGTATCTTTTATGAAGATAATAAACATCTCCATCTTACTGGCGTCCTTTTGGCTCAGCACCACCTCTGCCTCTCCCTTCTGCCAGGAATGCTGTGTCTACTGGGGGTGCGTATAATGCAGAATATCGCAACCCCGCAAATAAGCGAGAGTTCTTAATTTTCACTAAAAGAATGTTTAAAAGCAATTCTGATCCATGATGTGCAGGCGAGTCAATCAGATGGCATTGAGGGATTGTCGCTAGTGGGAAGGAGAGTTTGGTACTTTGGGTGCTCAATAATGTGCTTCTAATTCACCTTGAAGGTTTTAACGTCCTCTCATCCCTTTCTGCCACCAAAATATAAATCAACTAAGAGAAGATGAAAATTTGGAAAGTAAAAGACACATGAGCTATAATCATAATTCTACTCCACTAGCCATTCCTTAGACTTCCCCCTCCTCCATCTCTTTCAAAACAACTATCTCTCTCCTCCTGCTGTAATGCAGTTTTTTGGTTGCGCAATTAGCTCTGCAACACCTGATAGGAGGAGGGTACTTCCTTCCTTAATGCTGTAATTCTATCCTCGCACATTTTTATTTTTATTTTCAAATTAATTGCCATTTCTTTCAATCGAAGCTCTTCATTCAGAATTAGCATGGATGAGCAGTTGATAAAAGGTCTCATTACTTTTTCTAACAACCACCAGACTTATCAACCCAGTTGCTCTCCTTTCATCGTGTTCCACAGCTCACCTGGCCATATCACTCATAACTTCGATTAAAGATTTTGAGAACCTAGACACTAGTTGGCTTTGAAATGATGTGATTTCCCAAATATTTCTCCTCTGGAGAGCTAACACGTCTTCGTATGTAGCACGTTTTAAATGGGGTGCCTACCGTTCCATTAGTAGCAGCCCATTCCCTCCCATGCTCGTTGGCGTCTTCAAAATATTTGAGCAGGCAAACACAAGACGTTATCCTGAACTGGTTTGAGAAGTGTCTCATATCGTCTTCGTCGTATATTGGATGCGAACGAGGATATTTGACGTAAGAATAGTTCGGGTTATAGCTCCAAACCTGGTTGTTCAAGTGGAGCAAGAGACCCACCTAAAGATAAAGGTTTTTATTTCGTTCAAACAAACAATAATAATAGTATAACGTGTCAAGACATATTATATTGATACGATAGCGTGGCAAATAGTATACAAAATTATTTTGTGCAAAATATACATTATACACAAACACAAATATTGATAACATTTGCAACGACATTCGGATGTTTCTGTGGTTCAAGAAATACTTATCATCTAACAAGTATTCTTCTTCGAAGAGCTGAACTTGTAAATGCAACACACAGTGAAGAGAGGAAGAATTAAACAGGGGAAATAACTCAAATTTATGATGTCTTTGCTATGGTCACCCGTTTTCACAGATTCTTTTTACATTGCTTGGCACTACAAATTAGTAAAAACGTTCGAGAGGGAAACAAGTCGTCTCGTTTAAATAATTACGTTTCTCAATTCGCGCTCTCGACGAACCGTTTTGCGGTTGCGTATTGTTTGGATGCCTCCTAAACATTTAAGATCGAAATTTATCAGTTTCAGATTTTCATAACCAAAGAGCTCATTGTAGGATCCTGCAAGTAACAATTGCTCTACTCAATTTCAGCGATCGGCAAATTCGAGGCCGTTGCAGTGCTGATCGTACTCATTTGGCAATTGCAGAAGGCCAGCGATAAGAATAACGATTTATACCTTAGTTGAAAGGGGTCTGATGCTCGCGGGGAATTTGTTGACTATTGTGTCAGCCCCAACTGAAGCCCAGTTCAAGTTGATTTCAGTCCAAATGAATTTGACTGGAAGTCTCGCCACCAGGCGAGAGAGGACGTTCGCGTCGTTGTCAGGAGCGACTCCCAGACCGGGCAACGCCACTTTTTTGTCTTCGCCATTGTCTGCAATGAAATCATATTTAGTCATTCTTGACCTCAATTATAAATTAAGCTTCATCCAATTCATAAACAACGGCATGTACGTTTGTTTAGAAGCTTCTCGAAATAAATGGACAAGCCATGTGGTCGGGCTCGGTGAATCCCCAGTTGGGTCGAAGGGGAACACAGCAGCAGTTCGACATGGAGGAGCTTGACTTGTCCACTTCTTTTTTCAACCCTTGGGATCTTATTAAATACCGCGGCATTTCAGTCGTCGAAAACCTGTCGATGGTTTTTCGATTTTTTTCTTCTCAAAAACAGCTCTAACGGTTTTGATTAAATTCTCTAGGTATTTTCTACGAATTAATATATTTCTACTATTTTACATTTTTATATTGGTCTGAGAAGCAAATTAAGTTGTGTTTTTACTTTTGCAAATATGGCTATCACGATTTACATAAAACTCGCCGGGCGTCTTGGTCAATACCTACGTAAATTGAAATTGAGCCAAAACGAGCTCAAACAACCCAAATTCACTTAGATCAACCAACGAACGTATGTTATCAAAAAACAAGATTCGCCAAACATCGAAAACTTTCTTATTTGCTCAGAAGTGACGATAACCGGTAACTACGTTTTTTCCCTCATCATCGTACCTATAACTGAATTTATGGTGGTGAGTGAAGAAACTTGCGCCATGTGTTACACAAGATTTTCACATTTAAATAAGATGTTCCGTAAGCAAGATCCGGTGCCAAACATTTCAAACAACAAACTGTGAAGTAATGATGAAATTGAACTCACCAAACCTTTCAACCCAGTTTCTCAAGAGGAAAAACCTTCGAACTGTAGACCATCCGTTTGATCGACCGCAAATGGCGAAAGTCATTTCTTTCTATAATATCAAACAAAATTTTAAGAGTATTAGAAGTTTTGTGTGTGACAGTAACAAGTTGTTAACAAGTACAGTTGAGAACTCAATAACGTCGGATATTTCTAAAATAAATGCAGAGCGATTTAACTCTAATCAGAGCTGGGGAAATGTATACAAGTTATTTGAAAGTAAAAAATTCGACGGCCTGCTACATATACGGGAGTTATATCTTCATTCAATGTATTTTTACAGGAACATTTATGGAGAACAAAATGTAGCTACTTTTTAGTTGAGAGTTATACGTAAATTTGATCAAAATCGTTAGAGCCGTTTTTTTTTTAGAAAATTGGAAAACTAGTAATATTCGACAAATCTCGTTTTCCGAGCTACAGACTCGAGGCTTCTATCTTCGTTCAACGCACAGATACAGAAATAATCACGGGAAGAAAAATGTGGGTATAGGATGCTAGAAGACATTCCGTAAGATTGATTGCCTTTGTCTCTCACTCATTAGTGTCATATTCACTAATATTTCCTTTGATTGACAAGCCCAAAAAGCGTACTTCACTTAGAAATATTATTAAACCATGTACAATTACCCTCAAAGCTTCCTCCGCTTTCAATTTCAACTCCAAGTATCGTTTTTTTGTTACTAGAAGTGAAACTGTCGCATATTCTTTTTCCAACATTTCAGACCTTTTGAGGCCAATTCCAAAATTGACGAGAACGCCTGAGCTCTGATGAGTTACTTTGTTCAAATCCACAATTTTCTCTGCTGTCGCTTGAAGATTGACAGACAATCTCTCTTGATTCAATTGCCCTTTCTCTTCTAGCCGTTTCTGATTAAACCGGTTAATCAACTGCATTTTCAAATCGTGGACAGTTTTGGAACTAGTGACGTCCCCACTGTCTTGTTTCACTTGCGTAGATGAAGCCGATTGGGTGGCAATTCTGAAAGGTTCATTGGTCGTGGTTTTGTTTTCTAAAATTTGGGACTTTTTATCTTCTGAGACTGCTGAAATTGGGACAGCGTTTCGTTGAACGTCGTTTTCCACTGGGTCTAAGTTAATAGCTGAGGTGTTTTCCGTATGTTTGGTGACTTTCGTGTTGTGGGTTTCAATGTTTCCTTGATTTGATTCTTTTTTGGGAACTAGCTGTTCTTGATTGTCTCTGGCTCTCATTGACATCAGCGCTTCTCTTCTCTCCTGAAGATTCTTCCTCCGCTCATCTAAGCTCATCACATTAGCGAGCTTTTGGACTACGTTTTCTTGAACACCTTTGACTCGAGAAATTCCTTCTTTTTTATTGGCTAGACTTGGAGGTTTCTCGATCACTCTTTGAGGGATGCTTGTCACTGCCGTCCTGTCTGTCGATTCTTTGCGAGTAAGTGGCGGATTCGCTGTATTTAAATCAGTCTGTGGATTCTGTTGGTTGCTGATGGATATTGCAGGGCTTTGTTTAATCAGCGATACGTGAGCTGTAGCGTCTCTTCTCATGGGAAACTCGTCGCTTTTTTTCATGAGAGTTTCAGGCTTTTCAAATCTCAACATCCTGTAGACAATCGGCGAACCTCCGCTTCTCCTTCTCACTTGCATAGGAAGCACGTTTCCTTTACGAGCGGAAGAGCCTCCGTTTGTCTCTGCGGATGAAACTTTGTGGCTCCCCAACCCCTTCTTCGTCCCAGCTCTATTCGTTTTCCTCTTTATCGCTCGTTTCATGGTTTTCCCGCTGCCTACGGCAAGATGCTTATCTCTGACTAGGTGCTTCACAATGTCCTCAATCTTCAAATTGGACATCGTCGCGAGAGACTGAATTATTGTGCTCACCGGTTTCAGCGTGTCAACTTTCTCATCAATTCTCGGTGGCTTTGACAAGACGCGGGATTTGGGCCCCTTTCTATTTCCCGATTTATGCTTGTAAGGTTTTTGCATGTTGGCAGTGTGGGTAGGTGTTCGGTTTGAGTGCTTGCATAAAACATGGATCGTGGCTGTGGTTTCTTGGTGTCCTTGCCATTTAAATTTGTGTTGTAAGTAGATTTGAATCGGCGCAAACGAAGGTTCGTAGCAACGACACAAGCTATCACCAAAATTAATGGATCCTACTGATACCAAAATTGTTGTTTTTTCAAACGAATTTTGGTTTATTATTCATTCTGAATGTTTTCGGTGAAGACAGTTTTTTAATCTAGATATTTTTAGATGTAAGGTCGAACAAAATGAGTTTCACAGGTGTAAGGCTGCGTCTGGATCGAGTAATTATAGTGGGCCGAATTCTAATAATTAAATGAACTCGCGGGACAATACATGGAAAAAAATCGTTTCATCGTCTCACTCTAACCACCCATCACTCGAATCAAGACGTCGTGCCAATGGCCAACAGGCGCCTGGAGTACGTAATTTTCGTCGTTCCGATGTAGTCAGGTAATGTTTCGTATGGTTTACTGGTATTTTTCGATGGTAAATCAGAATGGGATGGTTCACAGAGGTGTGAGACTACGTCAAGCTGCTCATCCGTTTTGTAATAAATATGCAACGTTTTTACTCTCATTTTTATTCTCTCCTTTCACTCTCATTATAAGGGGGTGATGAACACGTTAAAATATAGCGCAAAAAAAGATTCCTTTCGCAGAAAAATATCGTGTGAGACACGCCACCCTACTTACCTCATCCCGTCTTGTGAATTCGAAGACATCCATTGCATCATCACACTATACCTCTATCCAACGCAGCTCTCGTTGTAATTACCCTTCGACATTGATCGAAATAGTAGCTGTGTTTGGGACAATTTGAAAAACGAACAGCTATGTTTGTAAATATCTCGAGAATTTACGACAGTATCACCGTACAACGAAAATAAAAATACCTGGTGCGACGCATCACTCAACTTTCCTCTGCGCCTGACTATCAAATAATTAAATTTGGGATTTATTCAGCTTATATGAACTTGATAAACAGCATTGAGTGGGGTTAGGTTGAGGAAAGTCGTGTTCTGCTCCCCTCCCATTGCTTTCGTTGGGGTAGAGAATATGGTTTTAATAACACAAGCAGCTACGTTTCGAATACAACAATTGTTCTCGTTATTCGACGAACGACTGTAGGTATTTGGGTTCGTTGCTATGACGAGTTGATAATGTGTTTCATGTACAGAAGTAGGTACGCAATAACGTTTACACTTTCCCTCAGACGTCAAACGTTAATTATCATTCCAGTTGACTCAATTAGATCCCAATATTTTGCAACGGCGTTTAACCTTCGTTTATTTCTAGGGTTTTTCCTCTACCCGCACCACGGAAAAGTTGAGTTTTCTTCATACGTTCAAATTTTGAGGCCTTCTGAATGAACGCCTGGGCTGTATGTCTGTCTGTTCTCTTCTGGCTACTTTTTTGTTTTGTTCGTAATTGTTTGAAGGCGCGAAAATAAACTGACGAGTCATTCATATCAAGGGGAAGGGGAGATAAGGAACCAAAATGTATCAAAAAGAGAGAGTTGTCGCATTTTTCTCGAAAATGGCTTTACTGAGTTTGGCCGTCAAATTATGTTTCAATAATCAGTGCTTAAATTTAGTTCCACGAACATCCCCGTGAAAAAAATCCATAACGCAAAAACGCGGAACGATCAACTGCAGACAACTCGTTTTCTGACAAAAATTGTCTCTCAACTAGTGAACAAGTGTTAAAACGTTTTTGTGGCTTCGCACTAACCACGTTGTTATTGGTTTAATTTGATAAATGCCAAGAGGCCATTGTCATTATTCACGAGGAGGGAGCGGGATGAGTGATGGAGTGATGAGACAAGGAAAACTCGTAAATCTCGAATAGAGAAAAACGGGAAGATTTAAAGTAATGCAAGCTGAAGAGCGCAAACGAGATGAAAAGTTAAGTACTAAACGTGATTCTTTATGTGAGCGCATTGTCTTAGATTTCCTTCAAAAGAGGGCAAAGGGGCGTCGAGATTGATGTTCACCACATGCTTAAGTAGTTGGAATCTTGAGCTTGGTCATTCAATCCAACTATTTATAACCTGGATTTTTTTCATGTTAGCTCGTTCAGTTCGCTTTTCCTCCAGACAAAGGGATTAAGTTCGTTTTAACATCCGAAGCGACAACAGATTTCCCCATTTTGGACTTTCCAAAATATCCTTCCTTCCCCTCGATTTACCTCCTTCTCCAACACACCCAGTTCTTCACAGACACACTCATCTCTCAATTCTCACTACAAACACTCCACTATCAACTCTCAGGCCAGTCACAGCTTTACTCACTCTCTCTGCTCTACTTCCCCACCCAACCAGTTCACCCTTGTGTCGTGCTTGTATTCTCACACTCATACTCATATCGTGTATTAATTTAAAATGCAATACAGTCCTTCTCTCACGCTCACCGAGTTTCCTTTTATTTATCAACTCCGTTGTGAAGCTCCCCCTCTCGTGCGCACAAAATTGCAAACTTACTGTTTAGATGATCGTAAGAGAATGATGTGAAATTGTGAATGAGGTTGGTGCGTAGTGGAGGAGAAAGAGGGGAGGGGTGGATGGTGATAACTAACTACTTGAGCGATCGTTGACTGAGAGTTACGCCATTATGCCATTTTCACCATGTTTCAGACACTCAGAGCTCTGGAAAGTTGCAATAAAATTAATACCAACTTGTGAAAGTAACGCATGTTGGAAGCAACTGCCCCAACAGTAAGTGATCAACTTTCTTCAGAAGCTCCGAAACCCAAAATACGTCTAGGAATTTCACATGACGACTGCAAACGTTAAAATACGTTTTTTCTTTTGTTTAAATCTTTATACTCGCCTTTAGGTTACTAGCTTACCTGCTAAGGAGTCACCTCTTGCAGAACTCTGTAACTCTCTCGATACAGGAATTCGATTGGATAATTGTTT
The DNA here is from genome assembly GCA_020466155.1 of Pachypeltis micranthus. Taxonomy (NCBI): domain Eukaryota; kingdom Metazoa; phylum Arthropoda; class Insecta; order Hemiptera; family Miridae; genus Pachypeltis; species Pachypeltis micranthus. The sequence continues at coordinate 26,790,336 of CM035771.1, read as the reverse complement.
ACCAGAGTAATGGAGTCAGCACAAGAATAGTTTTTATTTCTTCAATTGACATTTGAATCATATCTTCAGGCAAGTTGTGGCGGATGGTTCGGTTTCTAAAAAGTAAGTAGTTGATAAATTGATGGAAGCGCAGATGGCAAAGCTCAAAACAAACAACAAAGTTTACCATAATGGCTTGACATGCCATGTGGTGATTGCAAACAACTAAACAATTGCCCGGTGTACAAATACAAATAATTGTGTAATACGGAAAATATATGATTCTAGTTCATTCTCAGAATTATGTGTTTCTGATTCCGAATCTAATGGCTAGTTGAACCAACTACGATGATTAAACTAACGTTTGTTAGGTGTTGTATGATCACTAATGAGTTGTTAAAACGTATACAATGTTCAGAATAAGCCTTGCTGCACCAAAAGAATTTAAACTAGCGTCAGTCAACAAAGAATCAAATCCAACACATTCAAACATCTGTTTTTCACTTTTGTGAATGAATAATTTAATTATGAAAGAACGTTCGTTTGAAGGAGAAATTTTTTTGACAACAAATCAGTACCGCCACATCATAATTAATAAATGCAGCAAATTATTACGCAACAGCTTATTATTCTCAGGAACAGCGCCATTTGGATCTATCCTATTCAACCCAACGACGAAAAATAATAAGAATATTACGTGGTTATATCAACAATCCGAAAAATTACCACTCATACGCAAACGACAATGTATGTAGAGACCCTCGAGGTCAATCCCATTCGATTCAGTAACGGAAAATACTAATAAACGGTACGAAACATGGCCTACAACGAAGAATAACATTTCCACGCGACGCTAGGCAATTGGCACGACGCGACGAGTTGAACTGTCGAGTGGTTGGATTGAGGCAGTGAGGAAATCAGCGCGGGCTGAAGAGAAAATATAACTTTCGCTACACTGCCACGAGAGTTTCTTCAGCTGGTGGATTTTGCCTCACTGTATTCGCTGTGATTTCACTGTCGTCCCTCTAAACATAGTCCTGCATCTCTGTTCTATTCGGCAGCATAAAAAAACACCAAGGAAACCATATCAGACACGATTGCAGTAAGACAGCCAAAATTTGTTTTTTTTGGCTGATTTTTAATCTATTTCTTACCCGTAACAACCATGGGTTTTCCGATCGGATTTCAGAGCAGGCATACACAACTAGGTACCAAATAGAACACTTTTGCGAAAGAATGGGCTGATAACCCACGTCAAAGGCGAAATATGGCCTGGACGGCTGCGGATGGCTGGTCATTGCCAACTTAGTTCTCTATGCCTTGAAACGTGAAGTGTTACCTGACAGATAGAACTGCTACTATCGAATGCAGGCATGTCTCCGTCTGGAGAAAGAATGAGAAGGGGTGCCCACAGGGCTCGGCCCTTGGATCAGCACTCTTGAGGCTAATGGAGAAGACTGCAAACTGTCCTATGTGGATGACTTGACCGCGCAGATCTTTACAGAATCTGTCTCCCGAATCGAGGCAAATCCAGCCAAGATGCAGGTGGCTGAGGAAAAAACCAGCTAATCCTCTTGAAAGGCAAAGTAAATAGCTAAACCTCAATACGGTTTGGCGGCCACAGGCTCCTTCTTGAAAAGCAAGTCAAGTATTTAGGAGTCAATATAGGTGTGAGGTGGTGCTTCAGCCAACACCTCCAGTCCCCTAAAGGCGCTACCATTGCAAGATTTGCCTCACTGCGTGCAATTACTAAGGCCACTTGGGGTGCGTGTTATCATGACACTACTCTTATAAGGCTATCTATCTAGGCGGCCTTGGTGATCCACTCGAGCGCAGCTCTCTGGGATTAGGCCAATAATCTCTTTTGATTGACTTACTTTGTTACCCCAGACAACGGGGCACTTGTGTTCACACTACAAAAACGTATTTCATTCATTTCCATTAAACGATTCCATTACTCCATCGCGCGCTTCATTCCATTACTTTTAACTAGTTAATGAACTTGATACGCACCATTAATTTTTCGAAGGATCCAATTTCGAAGAACGATTACATTCGTGTTCACAGCGGGCGTACCAACTTGACCACAAACCTTTCCGTATGATATGATGCCTACGAGAGTGTAACGTTGGGTTGCTAGATCGTAGTGGACCACTGGGCCACCCGAATCACCCTGAAATCAGTAGTTGAGTCCCTGTTAAGACCAACAATACCGTCGTACGTCCAGACGATAGGAAATGTATCGCACGTTCAGTCGTATTACTCAATAGATCATTTCAAATACGCGAAAGTAAGTAAAGTAAGTAAATTGTGCGAAGAGCTAGTGATTAAATGAGTGGCTTAAATACAGCGTAAGATTTGGTGTTATTCGTTTATGATCAGTCCATCAAATGCTAATAAATTGCTTCACCCAGTAACGAACTGCTCAAGTTACCTGACAGGCGTCCTTCCCAGGTGAATAGGTGCACAGTACATTGTCAGTAATTTTTTCGTACTGTTTGGCACAATCGCTCGTTGGTACCACATCAACGAAGGCTTGTTGAAGTACTTTGGGTTGATATCCTTCATCCGCTGTGTAGCCCCATCCTAACAAATAAAAAGATGGAAAAGATGACGTATTCACGTACGAACGAGTTTTTTCTTGGTGGGGGAGAGAACAGCAACACATTTTAGGCATAAATGCGTAACCACTTACTGTAGAACGAGTGAGACTGAAAATGAATGCTCGATGCAGAATATGATAATGAATTATCTGGCAACAGATGGTCGTGAGTAGACGAGAGCGAAGTGAACTATATTCATAAAGCACTGACTGACTTGAAGAATGCTAGAGTTCAGAATCCCTCACGACGCTTACACTGAGTTCACTATTAGCCCTCATACTTAGAAGAGTTCGGACATTCTGTAGTCATGCCGCATATACGATGCCAGGGGTTACACAACAGTTTATTATTCTATTGTACAGCTTGACTAGTCTCACACCTCTGAAAACCATCACATTAGAATTACCATCGAACAATACCAGCAAATCATACTAAGCATGACCTAATTACTACGGAACGTCGAAAATTACATATTCCAGGCACCTGTAGGCAAACGTTTACTTTTGCTTTAGTGTCCCACGATCTCTTTTAATTAGTAAGCTTTGTCTCACTATAATTATTGTAATTTCACTGCTTTCGATCGATACGCACTGATACCCATTCCATCCTACCCACGATCTAAAAATACCTTGAAAACGATATCAAACACTGCGTATTTGCGTTAAAACTGCCGAAATTGCGTTTTTGTTAATATTTTAACCATTTTTCGCCATAACAACCATGGGCTTCGTTCGATGAACGGATTTTTTAGTTCACGTTAGGTTGTAGAAAAATTTTCCTAACCGCAAACGCAAGATTATTTTTTCAGAATGAATAATAAACCAAAATTGGATTTGACAACAATTGCTGCTTACTTATACGATAAAAACGGAGAAGCTCACCGATAATTTTGACTTTCTGCTTGAGAATATCCAGGTTTGGCTGTGGGAAGCAAGCAGGTCCTATTGTAGGACCGAAGGTTATAGGTTTAGCGAGCACAATCAACGTTATATCGTTTTCACTGAACCCCTCCTTATTGTACGCTTCGTGGTTGATGAACTTCTTGATTGGGGCAATCACGATTTTTGGCCCTTGAGCTGAAAGAACAACGATAACTGTAGTTGCTTGATTATCTATTCAGCCCATACTCTTACTTAGGCGTTACATGGTTACAGGCTAAATATAAATTTGTGTGTTTGGTAAGGTAGGGTGAAGGAAGTGAGTCGTGTGAAACTAAACAAAAATTTGTCATCCGATTCCATTACTTTCCTTAACCTTACCTTATTAGGAAGGTAAGTAGAAAATGTCATACGAACCTTCCAACAAGCTATGTGAGATGGACATTACGAGTTAGTAGTTATGTCGTACGTACGAAACCTGTACTTACTATTGGCAACTTCGTGAGCACCAAGAATTAGGCTCGCTCGCCTGAGTGGTCCAGGATTGCAGTGGGCCGCAGAGACGGCGTGCCATTTTGTAATTATAGTACTTCCGCAAATAATGTAATTAGGGTACGAATTCACCACTACTCCCGCTATGAACGGATACTCGTTGGGTTTGGTGTCATTTCCTCCGACGATCCTGTAACGGGCCTGCAACACGAACAAACCGTCATCGAGTTTGGAAGAGGACGAAAGTACCAAACAACATTTATTATTAACGTCTGGACATCAACATTAATTTCAAGGTTATGAGAAACACCCGACATTAACTATAGTTATCACAACGTTAAAAACACCACATGTAAACTTTCCCTGGCCGTACGGATTAGTCGGAAATGTAAGTAATGTAATCGATTGAAAAAATAAGAGTTTTATTTTGGTTTTTACACTTTGAGGGCTTCTTTTGTCCAAAAAATACCATTCGTGCAACACGATTAAGGCTGAACCAATTGAACTCAAATTTGTGTTTCAGTCTGGGACAGCGTGGGACGACAAAGTAATGATATGAGTAAAATGTAATTATAGTTATCACAGCCATCAAAACAACAATGTTCATTTACCTTAGCTCTACGAAAACAGACGCCAGAGTGATAAAATAGGCGCATGCATGTAGGGGTGAGGAAGGAAGAGGTTCTCTAAAGCCGATGGACTTGTTAAACGATCTAAAGGCAGCAAAATGGTTTGTCTCAGTTAATTACGTAACTGTCCTTTCTGCTTCTCACGTCTAAGGATGAGCTAATTCATTCCTGATATAAATACAGCTCGATGAGTCTTATTATCAGTAAATACTTAGTTGGCAATGTGTAACAGTTGAGAAGGAAAGTCATTGTTTTTTTGGGAAGTGGCAGAAATCTGATATGGCATGAAAAGTATGCCATTGTCAGACAAGTAATTCCTTTCATTATAGTTCATAAGTTTCGATATGATGGCCCAAACAGGTGCGTACTTCGTACTTACTACTCGCCTGGAACTGCCAAGATATCCGCACGTACAGTTGAGCTTCAGAGCATTTGCCCTCAGTGCCCGGGGCTTCGATTTCTTTTGAACTTTTGTTGCGGAGGCGATCGCGAGGGAAAGGGGAAGAACAACGACGAGTTTCATGTTGGGGCTGACAACGCACTCTTAATGTCGCCAACAAATAGGATCCTTGTTTTATATATTACCGTTGACCTTGCTATTCGGAGACGATATTTGTTTTGGTTTGGCTTATTTGCGCTCACCGCTTTCACGAATTGTTTATTTGATCGTACGAGTGAATTCATGGCCGTAAGGTGGAATAACAGAGAGTACACGGGTCTATTTCCTTGACAAAATGTTTCTTGAAAGCTGTATCAGTCGAAATTGAAGCAGGTAGTGGTTTCGCTAGTACAGGCACTTGCTCAGCATCCACCGAACCCAGGAGGTAGGTAGGTTGTCATTTAGCCAGCTTATTAGTAGAGAGCTGCTGCCTATGTGTTACTGCGCAGAGGTATGACCCTGGGGAGTCCGTACATAACGCCCATTCATTTACTGCTGCAAGATTTCGTGCAGTGGAGTAGTCATTACGAAGTTTGGCCCCTAGTAGGAGAAGCTTCCTTTTCACTCTCCATTTGTCCACTGTGCACTCAATGCACCTCTCTGGAATTGTGCCAGTACTCTCCTATGATTGATTGTGTAATCCCGAAAACGTGGCAGTAGCCAACCACGTCCATGTAAATACACTGGACATAATGGTAATACACGCGCCAAGTGGCGTTGCTAATTGCACGTAATGCGGCAAACCTTACTTGGGCAGTGCCTTAGAGGAACTAGGGGTATTGGCTGAAACGCCACTCTCACCTATAGTGGCTCATCAAGGAGTATGCGACCGCTAAAACATGTTGACGTTTGACTATTAGGTTTTCCCTGTAAGAGGACGAGCTGGGGTTTTTTTCCTCAGCCACCTGCAGTTTCACACGCTCACAGCATTGGGTGGTGATTCGGAGCACTTGATGAGTTTGTGCGCTTGAAGTATTTTTAGTGGGCCGAATGGAGTCAGCACAGTCAGGTTGTCACATTGTTCACTGCATTGGCTTGCAGTCAGTCTCCATGAGGCTGCGGAGAAAACCTTCGAAGAAGGCGATCCAAAGTGCTGGTCCGAGAACTAGCCTTGTGGGAACCACTTTTCTGTCGTTCTCTGGATAGAGACAAGGAGTGGGTTCGATCATAGTAGTTCTGTTGGTCAGGTAACTTCTGATACGCTACACAAGTTACAAGCCAACCATTGAGGGACCGGAAGTGTTGGCTGAAACGCCACCTCTCGCTATGTTGACGCTTAAGTACTTGACGTACTTCTCAAAAAGAAGCCTGTGGCTGCCAAAACTCATTAGTCTTCGGCTGCTTAATTTTACCTTTAAGAGCATGAGCTAGGTTTTTCTCTTGGGTGACAATTCGCGAACCGACTGTGCACAGGTCTGTTTCCTTATCAAAATTATTGTTCTTTAACACTCATAAGAGGGTTGTATCAATCGAAAGTCATGGAGCTTGCAGTTTCGTCATCTTGCAAGAGCCTGGGCACTCGCTCAGAATCAACCCAGCCCAGAACTGTTGAGGTCTGGCAGGTTGTCATTTAGCCAGTCTCCAGGTGGAGGATGTTGCGTAGGAGGAACTGAATAGTTTTTAATTAACCTAAGCCCAAGCATCTCATCTCTAGTCCTTTCATGCCCTTGTCTTCCTCTGTTTTTTCTTAACGAGAGGGAGGGATACCGTTGAGTGGCGCATTAATTCTTGTTCACATCAGGTCGGGGGAGAAAGAGAGAGTGGTAAGGTAGGCTGAAGGAAGTGAGTCATGTGAAAGTAGAGCATGTACTGGGAAGTGCTACTGCTTGGATCAGACGAGTAGAAGAAAAGGTTTCAAGGTGAGAGGGCTATGTCCCCTCATATACTCAACTGCTCAAAATAATTGGTTGGCGAGTTACCTAGTTATGGACAAGCAGAAAATATCCACAATTTATTCGAAGGCGAACTGAATGCTGCAAACACTTAATAGTGCAAGCTGGCTCACAAGAAGAGTTGGACAGGAAAGTGGAGGTATCAACACGGCAGTGCACTCTGCTGGGATTTATTTACGTGGGCAACAGAAGCAAAGGCGATCAAACTCCCCTGGTAGACTGAAGAACTTGATGCCCACGAGCAGAGTGCACCAGCCTGATGCTAGAGCCAAACTCCGAAATGCCTTCATTCAGGAGATGAAGACTTTCCTCGGAATAATCAACTGACACAGTGATACACGAAGGTACGAGTTTATCTAGGACACAGCGAACAATAAGTACAAAGCTGAATACAAAAGTAAACAAAAACATAAGGGTGCCCAATTTACATGGGTACTGGAGTTTCTCTTTATAAGACTGTTGAAAGCTGTGGAAGAGCTCTGAGAACCCCTACTACCTCCTGAAAGTTTACTGTAGAGCAACATTAAAATGTCAAGGGTTTTGCTAGTGTTCAGGGTCTCCATGATCTGACTGATTGCGGTCGCCTTCCTTTTGAATAACGACGACGCGTGCAAATTTCCACCGAGTAGAAACTGTCTCACCTGAAGACAGTCATAAAATAAACATAAAGTCAGGAGTGTTGTACACCGCTGATCCATGACAGACAGAAAAAAATGACGTCAAAATCAGGAGATCACGATTTTTTTTTTCAAATTGGAGAGCAACTACTTTGTTAGGTCCTTCCTTCGCTGTTCATTTTTTTTAGTACTGGTGGTTGTTTACTGCACGACTTCGATGGGTTAAACCACCTTAAAATGAGCTAGCTCTTAGAAACCACATGGATTCAAAATATTGGAGTCAGTACAAGAATCATTTTTATTCATTCGCTTGGCATCTGAATTAAATCCTTTGGCAAGTCGCTGCAGTTGGTTCAGTTTCTGAAAAGTTAAACATTGTCATTTCAGCGCAAGAAATTAAATTAAAATAAAATACCAAAAACGCAATCACGGTTTACAACGATCTGTAAATTAATCAACTACAAGATGTTCAACACAAATTGTTCATCTATGTGCCAAAACTTGATTATTCCTTGACAAATAAGTTTTTGTTCGACGTTTAGTTATTTTTCTTACTCTGCTTTCATTTTTTCCTTACAAATGAACTCTCTGGTGATTCTTACTACGTGTTGGGACAACAAAGGGGGATACGGACTTGGATGAGGTAAAGAATTAGTTCAGATCAGAAAGCTCCAAAATTCCAATCAGGTTGAGGGCTGGGAATCGTTGTACGAATTCGGCTTGAGCTGAGCCGAACAGTAATGGAACGATCGAAACCATTTTCTAACGAGAAAGTAAAAAATAAAAGATGCGATTATTTGTAGTTGATTTCTCTTCTCAATGCAGCCAATCTTCGTATGCCATAAATTATTTTCCATTTTAGTATTCTCAATCTTTGAAGCTACTATGGAGGATGAATCATGGAGGCGGACAATCCATGGTACCCCCCGCCAATCAATATTCACTGGACTACCCGTACGTATTTCCAAGGTATCAAAGCTAATGCCGCAGTTTTTGCAGTGAAACGCACTCGTCTGCGATAAGATGCTCACTCCACTCGAAGGCTTTTGGCCAAGAGTCACTTCTTCTGACGGATCATTAAGTACGCCAGTTGAGCCATTCACTGTACCTACTCTCTGATGTCATTTTAAAAACTATGTACGGGCTAGGTGAAGATTAACTTAAAATGTCGACATTCAAACAAACTTCCTACTCTACAACCAAGGGCTGTGATTTTTACAGTGTGGATAAGAAGATAAATCGCCGATCGTCTTGGGCCTTTTTTTTGTTACTCCCTCGGGAATTATGAACAGTTATACAAAAACTTCTACAAAGATAGTTCGCCTCATCCGGTGAGCCAAACTGAGGGCGTTGATTGTTTTTCAAACTATCTCCTCACTGCAGACCCTTTTCACAGCTTTACCTGGACACATTTTTGGCCGCTTTGCGTTCATTCATGCCCCGTTCTGCCAACGAGCAACTTACGCTCAAGTAGTGGTTTGTGCACTGTATGTTCTCCTTCTTCAGTCTTGCTTAACCAAGTAACCGTGCAGTCAAAACTCTGTTTAAGCTAACTTCTTATTACTGGTGTTTTATGAAAGTCTGAAATGATTTAAACTAGCTCCCATTGGAATTTAATTTAAACTAGCCTGTAACCTTGGTTTACTAACAGCTTCACTGGGTGTATATTCGCACCGAAAAACCTCTTTTACTCTCCCCAGGTTGCACCTGGTCTTATTAAGTTGAATTTTCATCGTTTTTCAGGTTAATAGCATAGGAATTTATACCCTATCTACGATACGGATGTGTTATAGAAGAGTTTCATTCACATCTATGGAACCGAAACTAATCGGCCATCACCTATTCGAATATTCACTTTTCAAACGTATGAATACACACCGATAATCTTCTGAAGGATCCAATCCCGGAAAGCGACGACGTTTGTGTTAACAGCAGCTGAGCCAACTTCACCGCAAATTTTTCCGTACGATATGATACCAACGAGAGTGTAGCGCTGGATTGCTAGATCATAGTGGACGATCGGGCCACCCGAGTCTCCCTAAAACGAATAGCCACAATTCAATTAAACTTTCATGTGTTCAGATAATAGAGCTTTGCGTTAGTCATGTTCAACAGATCCATCGAAAAATTTCTTTAGTTGATCAGGCGGATTACGAATAGAAGCTAGCAAAAACAAGTGTTTGAAATGTACCAGGTGGTTCCTGAAAATGGAATAGACGACAATAATTATGATCCCTAATCTAGCAAATAAGTCATCCCGAAACCAACGAAATACTTCTTCGTCCTTTCTTTCTTCAGTTCATCAACCATTTTACACCCAGCCATCAATCCAGGTTCAGCCGAAAACCATCAGCTTTGAGAATGGAATAACTGGTGCGAAGCATCACACTACTTTCTGCCCCTTTTCCCAATTCGAGGGTATGAAATATTGTGTTTTCGATTAAAAAAAATGTATCGAGAACAAAGTACAGATTTTAGTTTGCTGAAACTACTCAGCACGTTTGATGTAAGTTTGAAGACGTTTTTGAGATAATTTTTAAAACGAGCATTTAACTTATATATCACCACTAAATAGATGAACATATAAACAGAAATGTTTTTGAGGTACAAAATGTGGGTACACATTGCTACAAAACATCCGTCAGATTGATCAAATTAAGTTAAGCTTAAGACTCCTGGAGGGCAATTGCTCACTGACGGAGGATGGAGTGTGAATGAGAGATCAGTTCTAACTGTTGGGCGAGGTCCGCACATTGCACATGAGCATACGAGGGGGGAGGGGGGAGGGGGGCTGCAGACTGCAACTAAAATCGGTTTTTGTCGAAACACTTGAAAAGTTATTGTGTCAAGTTCGAAAACAAATACTTGCGACGTATAACGAGAGAGCAAAATAAATTAACGCTTATAATATACGCGGTAGGTACTCCAGAAATACCTAGAATTCCAACCACGACCGTTTCATTTGCAGATAGTAACCCTATTATTACCAAAAGGCGAGCACGATCCTTCTCAAAAATCACGTAGACGGGTCTCATATATCTGCTGTGCACTGATTGCTCAATAATGATCAAGGCACAAGTAGGGGCAGCACAATAAATTCCGGAACCTCAAACTCTTTCACTTTTCATGAAGGACGTAGTTACAAACATATTTGATTAGTTGCTAGTTCGAAGAAAATGCCAAGGAAAGGCGTGTGATGCGTCGCACCTGATGATGTCTACAGTCTTTCTTTCTACGCACTCATATTTGTCTACAGCAACTATTAATTAATTATTGTGAGAGATCAGCAGAAAAGCGTATACTACCCCAGCCGAAGTAAGCGCTTCTGACATTGTTAGTGCATTGTGTGCTTGCGCTATAACAAAGTAAAAACCCGAATTGATATTTTTTCTCAACTTGGTCTAATATGCGTTGAACACGCGTCACACAATAATTTACACTGCAGAATCAGAAGAAACTCGCCGGAGTATTTTTGACTCCCAATGTTCTTATTACTTCACTCCCGGACACCTGTATATCTGCATTACTAATAAATTAACGCCGCTCAACGTACCTGACAGGCGTCTTTTCCTTCCGAATAAGTGCAAAGTACTTTGTCAGTAATTTGTTGGTACTGCGCGGCGCAAAGGCTCGTTGGTTTCACTTCAACGAAGGCTTCCTGAAGTACTTTAGGCTGAAACCCTTCGTCCGCAGTATATCCCCATCCTATTAAAAATGGAAAAAGGCAAACGTTACGGAAGAATCAAATAGGATAGTGAACCTATCTCCATATCTAACGTTTTTCAAACCGTTTTTCTCCATATCTAATGTTTTTCAGTGAACTACGAATATTTTCAATTCTCAAACCGTTTTCATCGAAATCTCATATGATTTTCAGACAACTTTTATTATATTTCGCAATAATTTCAAGTATTGAATCTGGTTAACAGAAATTTAGATTTTGAGTGTACAACGATCTATGATGTACACCAAATTTAATTACATTTTTTGAAAGTTTTTCCCAGTTTCTAGACATTTTCTAATTTATTTTCAATGATTGTAATTTAGGATAACAATAATTTATTCTCGATTTCTCAACAATTTTGCTGAATTTTTAATAGTTTTTAATCCACATTAATAATAATTTCTGCCACATTTTCCTGCAACTTGGCCATGATAATCCAACCATTTTATTCCGTTTATTCAACGTTCTACACTGTTTCTCGTCGGGTTTTACATCATTTCTACGCATTTTTGCATGAATCTTCCTGTGAGTTTTACTGAGGCTCTCAATATCTCAGCAATTTATTCCTAATAAGAAACCGTTGTTTGCAAGTCGTCAACAATTTTTAATGAATTTATCTTGCTCTTTTATTTGCTGGCAATTTTTATTTCCTACGATATTTATCGTGAAGTCCATGGTAAGAAAAAAAATAAGCTCACCGATTATTTTAACTTTCTCCTTGAGAACATTTAAGTTTGGTTGTGGGAAGCAAGCAGGTCCTATTTTCGGCCCGAAAGTGATAGGCTGAGAGAGCACAATCAACGATAAATCGTTTTCAGTGAACCCCTCCTTGTTGTAATCTTCGTGATTGATGAACTTCTTGATTGGGATAGTCACAGTTTTCGGTCCTTGAGCTGGAAAAAAGAATGAAAGGTATAGAGTTGTGGTAATACAACGCTATAGACTTATAGAACAAACTACGCCGCACATGAAGCAAGCCACCTCGGTTTATAGGGTCACCTTTCATACTCCAAAGTTCAGACCTGCAGTTGGCAGTAGAAACTAAAGGGTGAAGAAGGTATGCGCAAACGTCAAAGAAAAAATTCTGTCTAGTCTCATGAGGCTTGAATAAGATATACATAGCTGGACGAATTTAAGCAGCAAACTACTCACACAAAATATGTTAAAACTTGCAGATGAACAATGCCTACTTACTATCCTCAACCTCGTGAGCCGCAAGAATGAGACTTGCGGGCCTGAGCGGTCCAGGATTGCAGTGAGCGGCGGTGACAGCGTGCCATTTCGTTATGACTGTACTTCCACAAGTAATAAATCCGGGGTATGAGTTCACTGATAATCCCGCCATGAACGGGTACTCGTTGGGTGCAGTGTCAGTTCCTCCGACGATTCTGGTACGTGGCTGAAACCCGAGATGGTCAGTAAATTTTCAAGAAAGCCTTCTGAGTCCAATTTATAAAACTAGTCTTTGCGTAATAACGATTGAGAGGAGGAAATTTCGTATTCAGCCTAAACGTCAACGTAGAGTGCCAAAATAAAACGGCAAAATACACTAAAAAATAACTATAGTCATCGTACTGATGAAAACGCTTTTTGTGCTTTTCGTTAAATTGTATTTGTGGAATTTAACTTTGCACTTTATCAACCTTTCAATTCGACTAAAATAAATACCGTAACGCAGCAATTAATACAGACGTCCCATTGAAATCGCTTAAGTATTAAATTAATACGCGTTGCCGGAACGTCAATACCCTCCTGCGAGGCAGATTGCATTTACGAACTGACACGTAGGTAGTTACAACGGAAAACTGTGACCTAAACATTCGAAAGAAGGCACGACATTCTACCATCTTGCTAGAATGCCATTGTCTAGAAAAAGAGCCAGTAGAACCAACTAGTTTTAAATTTGAGATTTCAACCAGGTTTACTTAATTTCAATCGAAGGGACTCGTTGGAAATTTCCAACGGTAACTTTTGTTGAAAGAGGCAACATTGTTGTTAATAATTATTACCATCAATTTTATAACTTCAAATGAATTTCGGGGGTTAATAAAAATTTAAAACTGAATGTAGCACAGGTAGGACGCAAGTCACTGAATGGAGGAAAGCAAAAGTACAGATTTGCTAATGATATGGACAACACTTGAAACAAGACCGTATTGTAGAAAACTTCGCGAAAAAGGAATACTTTAAGAAATTGCATCATGCGATCTCTTTTGTTACTTTTAATTTTTCCCAACTTGTCAAGTACGTTTCTTAGGGAAAATTCTAGCTCCTTCGAAGGAATTGCTGTATGAAAATTGAAACTGCGATGCCATTTATCTGAGTTGCTGTCCCTAATCTTTTTCGTGCTCTCCAATCCTACCTTTAAGTTGGTCAAGAACATTTTAATTTACAAAATCCTCTCTCATCATGTATTTTTTTACTTTCCTTGGCTCTACAAAGTAGAAAGGAAAGTTATGTAATCGGCTGAAAAAAAAAATTGAGTTTTCTTGAGATCTTACAGTTTCAGACCCTCCTGAGTCCGAAAAACACTATTTGGGAAAATGGTCTGTGTGTATGTGTGCCTGTGAACGATTTTTAGAGAAAACCATCATACCAAACCAACTCACACTTCATATCTCGCCCGCAGGTTACCATGAGACGCCAAAATAAGGGTGTGAACAAAATCCACCGAAATTTAACTATAGTTATCATAGTGATCAAAACACCAAATATTTTTTTTCTCAAAAACGGCTCAAACGATTTTGATTAAATTTTTTATATTGATAGCTCCTAGTATGTCAACTATACCATAAAATTCTCATTAGTGCGAAAATGACGAGAGCAGCACAATAAATTATCAAAATTTTCGACGAAAAGCGTTTTTAGCGCAGTTTTTTCTTTATAAACTCCGCTGGAAGTTTCGTAGAATGTTAAAAAAAATTAGTATTGTAGTCCAATCTAATACCTAAAGGGTGAGGGTTTAAAAATGCTCATGAGATACATGGGGGTCACTCCAGAAATTCCTGAATTTCAACTACCACCGTTTCGCTTACTACCAGTTCTAAATGTTTTTACCCAATAACTCTGCAAAAGCAATTACTATCCTTCTTCAAAAAATTCTTGTTTACAGCCCCATTAATTATCTGTGTACCAATTGCTTAATAATGGTCCTGAAATGAGTACGAGCAGCACAATAAAATATGGAACTGTAAGCGCTACCGCTTGCTGCTGCCGTAAAGCGTTGTTTGACCAAGATTCAAATTAACTTAGTGATAAATGAATTGATTAAATAGAATTAGCCATGTACAAAGTGAATTGTTGTAGAGCTAAGGAAAGTTCTGCGTTGCAGCGCACCAGATACTTGGGTTTATCTTTGATTGAGTCTGATGTACGTTCGAGACAACTTTTATTTTCAGCTTCCCGGATAACGAAAATTGGAAATGACTCCCAGAATTAATATGGGGTATTCACCTACTTTCTGTCCTGAATCCACATCTAACCAAATTACACACCCCCCTTTCAGAAGCGCTATTATTACATTTAAATTATTCATGCTTATATCTGCCAGATGAGGATTCCTTTTCACTCCCGGTTGAGAATGACTTATCATCACATGAGCGTGGAAGTGGATTTCAATTCAAATTTGTGCATTTACTCACCCAGTTTGGTTACTCCCCCCTCCCCCCGGCTGTTCTGTCACTAAAAAAGAGCATACTTCGTACTTACCGCTTGCCTGGAGTTGCCAATGTATCCGCAAGTGCAGTTGGGCGAAGGTTGTTGACTTTTTTTAGGACCCCGAGACTTCAATTTCTTCTCGGCTTTCTTCGCGGCGATGAGCGCGAGAAAAAGAAGAAGAATTGCAAGTTTCATGTTGAGGCTGACGAGTTCATACGAGCGCTATCAATTAGGATCTACGTTATATACATTCGGTTTGGCCTTGCTGTTCCGAAGACGACATTTGCATGTTTGGTTCGGTTTATTTGCTCCTGCCGCTATAACGAGTTGTATGTTTGTTCATGTGTGTCAATTGTAAGGTGGAATGAAAGAGTACGGTGAACTATAATAATCGGTTGGGTAATAAGCGCTTTATGCACAAAGCGAGTTTCGCACCACACCACATACCAGTTGAAGTGATGGCAAGTATTACAACATTATTCCAATACGACCCACCTCTCGTTAGGAACGTGAGCGAAACAAAATTCGTTAATGACCGAAAACGTCTCCCAAGAAAATATTTGAGTGTGTTGATTTAATATTGATTTCGACTACACATAGCCGTCATCGTGCTTCAGACTGTAAGCAGAACTGTGAATATTAACACGCCAAATTCCGAGTGCCATTCGATTCTCCTGACGTCAACATAATAAATTGGCAGTTGTCGACTAATGAGATCGGGGTTTCTCGCATAATGATAGTTCCTGAATCTTCCAACAGGAATGAAATTCCTTATAACTCTTTTGAGCTCCTGAATACCAAGGGAGAGGGTTAAAGTCGTTGGTTTCCCAATCCATCCAGCGATTGTCTACAGTTCACAATATGGCTCCCTGCTTGAAGTTCACCAGCAATTTTGATTCAGTCTTCGTTAGAAGGGATAAATCTTTCATTAGTGCCACACGAACCCAATAATTTTTCGGGCTCTAGCAACCGAGGCATACTGGAGTTGTGGGGAAAAGCGTCGTTCCGATTCCTCACAAAATAGTGTTTTAAATTAAACGTAAAATAAAGAACGCCTTTTCATCCCCGATCTCAAAACGCAACTCCTATATTGTCTCGTGGCCTGCTCATTGCATCAAAACAGCTGATGACACAAAAACAGATGATATTAAATATAATAATTGGCTGAATGTGAAATTTTTATCGTCTAGTTGGCGACACACCAGGGCCAGAAAGTTCAAGAAGACTGAGGGGAATGGTATGTACTCGTAGTTTCTTCTTGCCGATTGTTCTGCGCAGACTGTTTTCATCCAATTTTCGAGCGGAGCTGGAAGCAGCAAATTCTTTAAAGTTTGAGGGCTCAATCCATCTATGCTGTTGCAGGTCTGTAGAAAATGAGAAAGGGTAAGCACATCACTTGGATTAATATCCTCGAAAACATAGGTTAGGGGTCTTCTGTTGAGAACCGATTCAATTTCTACGACGATCGCTGGCTCCAGATGTAACCAAGCAAGTGAAAAGGTGGACGAAGATTGTCAAGTCAGGCCATCTGTTCGGACGTACTCGTATAATGGTCCAAGATAATGAAGCCCGGTATACAGGAAGGGCAACGTCTTTGACGTTGGCAACACTGGCAGAGGGGCCACTTCGGGTAGCCGGCATTGCCATCCCCCCCAACGTCTACAAATTCCGCATTTCGATGTTTTCATCACTTGAGATCTTCCTTTAATTATCCAATATTTTTTCCGAATCCTTGCCTTAGAAAAAATCCATTTTGATCTAAATCGCTCTTTTTTATACCGTACATAAACGACAGCAGAATAAGTTTTCTAGATGCCTCAGTAAATCAGTGAAGCTCCGTTTCGTTGTTTGGCCTTCCTATCTCGGGATTTGTACATGGGGAATGTCTTCTAAAAGTAATCGCGTATTTTGCCAGAGATTTCCGTTTTCAGCACCTATAGAATTGGTCCACAACTGTTCAATATCTGAAGTGACCACTAATTTATGCATTCTCACTCTTAGCAAACGTCCAACTAAATCTTCTAGAAGAACCCTTCCATTCATTCAATCTTCTTTCACCTTTCTTGGACTTTGGAGACACATCAAAAAACGATTCGGAATTCCATTAGAATTTTCGGAATTGAACGGATTGGGCACTTTTTCAATTACTTCTTTAGCTAATTGATCTTCTAAATCTTCTAAAACGTTGTTGCATTCCTTATGAATACTTTTGATAACTCGGCCTTCTTTAGTTTTGTGAGTGTGTGAACTGTTGAATGGCTGTATAGTTAAGCCATCGTAATTTTCAGAAGTTTTCCCGAACCCCTATTGTGTCTAACTCCCCAAGAGACTTCAAACAATCATTTTCCATGTTATTATAACAGGCTCTCTACCCAAGCTAATAGATTGTTGTTAACTTCTCTTTGAACTGAGCACGAAATTGTTAAAAAAACGTATGGTATCTTTGTTTGAGTTGTTTACCAATTTTTTTCTTCCACTCAAAACCCATCCAAATTTTAGTATTCACTAGGTAAAGATTAGGCCTCAAGAAAGTTTTCTCTTCTAGCACGAAGTCATAATAATAATCATTCCCAATCAACATTTGGATTGGTTTATTTCTATCTAAATCTGCCGATTCTAGGTTTTCTGGTATACCTTCCAAATCAATATTATTTCTGAAATTTCCCATGTTGTTGGGAACCACATTGGCTGTTATTCTCATGACTGAACCATCTTTCAGTACCATGTCAAATTCAACAACTGATGTCGTGATCTGACGAGGTTTTACGCTGCCAAATACAAAAATAGATAAAACTTCCGTACTAAATCGATCCAACTTGAGTCTTTTAAATAAATTCTCCGAGATATAAGTTCTCATACTTCCTGAATCCAGCATTCCTCTTACTTCCACTTCTATTGTTGATGTAGAATGTCTGATTTTTGTATTAAAAATCTGTATGAATACTTTTTCGGTTGCAACCATCAGATTAGCTTCAGTATTTTCCTCTGCTGGAATTGCTGGAACATCAAAAAGATTTGGACAAAGACTACGGTGATGTTTCTTTATTTCCTTGCAGTGATCACAGGGTCTTATCCTTTTGCAATAAGCTCGCTTATCCGTTCTCCCTGGGCAATCGTAACACTTTCCCTTAGCCATTTCTTTCCTAGCCTCTAAAGTGATAACTTTAGGGCATTCATCCCTCCAATGCTTCTCTTCACAGTAAAAACAACTTAAATAGCTCTCATTATTTTCTTTTACAGTTAGACATTCCGTTGTGTGTGTTTCTGTTATGTATTCTGATTTGTTAGGGATCGGTGACTCCGACCTCTGTCCACTTTTATCGTATAAGTAGACCCTTTCTTGATCACTGACTGATTCTCTTATTCTATCAAGAAGGGCTTCAGTACTCAAGACGTCATCAATGGCGAATAAAATGGTAGGGAATTTTGATCTAATAATGGTTGAAAATAGGCGTTGGTTGATATTTTCTCCGAAATTTTGTAAACATTTCCAATTCTTCTCAATTCAATCTAAAGTATTTATCAAATCAGCGGTGTAATTCTTGGCTGTTGGCAGACTGGTTAGTTCTTTGTAATGATGATCAATCAACATTTGAATATTTCCAAAACGTTCGTCTAATTTTTCTACTGCAGTAAGTTGATTGGTATACCGGCAATACAATTGTTTGCCTTCCAGTTAAATACGTAGCTAAATAATTAAATTTATCAGTGTTTGAGATGGTTCAATTTGAAAGCATTTGCCATTTTTTCTTGGCGCTTAAAAACATTTCCGTCAAACTTTTCAATTGTCAATTTTGGTAATTTAGACGAAAATGAACGAGTTTCTACAGGTTCATTGCTCTCTTCTCCTCTCCGTCTTTCTTTTTCTTTCTTGATGTAAGTACGGATTTTAAGCATATTATTTTCAACAAGTCTTATTTCTAATCCATCAATTACGTCCCTTTTCTTACTGTTTTCTACGCTTTGTCGGAGTTGTAAGGCGTCGACATTAATTTCCAGTATACCAATCGCTTCTTCGGCATCATCTTCGCTTCAACGGTTTACTTCAATGGCGCTCGCAGCAGTTGCAATCAACGCGTCTATTTCTTCCGTCACGTAATCGAATTCACGCCGGCTCATTTTTATTCCGTATCAAGAACAACGTTCTAACTACGTTCTGCTACCATCTATTTTGTGGGGAAAAGCGTCGCTCCTATTCCTCACAAAATAGTGTTTTAAATTAAACGTAAAATAAAGAACACTTTTTCATCTCTGATCTCAAAACGCAACTCCTATACTGTCTCGCGGCGCTGCTCATTGCATCAAAACAGCTGATGACACAAAAACAGATGATATTAAATATAATAATTGGCTGAATGTGAAATGTTTCTCGCCTAGTTGGCGACAGGAGTGTGCATGCTTTTTCGCGAAAGTGAAGAGTTTATGAGAGGAACAATGGAAGTTAGGTACAAGCCCCTACACCAACAGCACCCTGCAAGCCCCTACAGTCCCTATGGACCTTGTAGCGGACAGCGAGCCATAGATAATACAAGAGAAGCAAGAAATAGACACATCTCAAACACTATATTCCCGCGTGTGATTATAATCTTTAAGCGACACAAAAATAGGGAATCACGATTCCGCCGAAAAAAATTGGGAATAGACTTGTGGGTATGAGCAGGAACGTTAGGTGTGGGGGGGGGGCATAGACTAGTCATGTTGCGTCGAAGGTTCTGTGGCAGTTATTCCTTTGAACGAATCCGCCAGTGAACAAGCAGTTCAGAGTGCGCCGAGGAGGATAATCATAAATTCCCCTTTAATCCCTGTTGAGCTCAACATCCCACTGTGCATCCTTGATCATTACCACCGAGGTACCACAAGTAAAGACTGGACTGCCTTCGACTTGGCGAGCGTGCACGATGGAAAAGCGGACCGCCAAATAGCAACTTACTTGTTTTACCTGAAATCTATGACGATCTTTTCGATGACTAATAGTGGCGGGTCGCTAGAAAGATGGGAATGGGACACGTTTGAGTTTTTTCTAACATCCCCGAACTACTTATTGGTAAATCTATCAAGCTGAACTATTGGACGAACCTGCAACTGTTCACTTCTCTCCAGTCTGCACGTTGCGTGCTTTCAGGTTGAAGGAAGAAAGAAATCGAATATTGAAAGTCATATTTATCAACTCCGACTGCTTTCAGGGTGTACTGAGTGTATAAGTTGGTATAGGCATACCTAGGTCAGGTAGGAAACCAAGGAGCTGTCATAGAATTGAGGGTGTATCACTCCTCAGATTGCCCCGCATCAATGAACTGCGAGGTGTGGAGCGCTGAACCTCACGTGCAAATAGTCCTCCCTGTGAACAAATACTTCCTTGTGCTGGCAACTAACACTAGATTCACTCCTTCAGTGTTGAACCATATTTATCAAAAGTGTGGCAGTCTGCGGCTGTTCACTGCTACTAGTTAACATCCCCTTGAACGTGCCAACCCATTCATTACTGAAATTTCATAGAATAGTTCACTATGAAAGTATTGAGGAACAAGAATCATTTTTATTTTTTAAATTGGTATCACATTCAATTCTTCTGGCAAGTTGCTGCTGATGGTTCAGTTTCTGAAAAGTGGAAAGTCAACAAATTAACGCTAGTACAATAGATAATAGCACAATAGATAAATCAACATAAAATTGTATTGAGGTTCTGACAACTAAATGGGAAATTTCTCCCAGCTGAATAATGTAGTATGTCACGATGTAGATGAAAAATATTTAGTGCGCAACAACACACAACTTTCCTCTACTCCCGTAAATTGGATGACCTGCTTCATATACGGGCACTAAATCTTCGTTCTACGCATTTCTACGGAACCATTTATGGAGAAAAAAATGTAGCAACAGTTAGTTGAAGTACTCAGTAAGTGTGATCGAAATTGTTATAGCAATTTTTGAGAAATCAGGAAACCCGATAAATTATTATTCGGCTAATCTCGTTTTCTGAGCTATCGTTCAACAGATAGATACAGAAATAATTAGGGATAAAAAATGTGGGTTTGGTTGGTAGAAGACACTCCGAAAGATTGATCAAATCCAGTGACGCAGTTGCTTGGAAAATTAAAAAATGTAAAAAAACATTATTATCGACACATTTTGATTTTTATCTCTGTTCAATGGACTGTCAGAGGAACATTCCGTGATTTTTAGGCCTATATCTCCATTCACTATATTTTCTATTTTTATATGTATTGAGAAGAAAAATTAGGTATTAACTAGTAAAAGATAATTTGAAAGTTTAATCAAAATCGGAAAAATGAGAAAAAACCTAGTTTTTGGTATATTTGTATACCCCACTCTCCTTTCCGATCGAAATCGCCAATAATCTTGGCGTCTACAAAAAATAACGAGCAAAACAAAAAAAGAACCAGCTCAATCGGTCCAGCAGTTCTCCCGCAACACACACACACACACGAACCACGTGCAAATTACGTTTTTCGGATTCAGTAGGGCACAAAACGTAAAGATCCGAGGAAAACTCAACTTATTTTTCGACACGAGCACTATACTGTCCTTGCCTTTTGGGTAGCAGAAAAAATACAACAAAAATGGGTCCATTCAGTCATGTCGTTCAAAATCCTCCGTTGTACATAAATTTTCAAATGAGCTCATTGTTGTTCCAGACAGAAGTGTTGTTTTATCAAAATAAGTATAATTGGATCGTTTCCCTCTAAAATAAGTCAATAATTTAAAAATATGCATAGTTGCGCACAATACGAGTACTTCAATGATTTCTAAACCAAATTATTTACATGAGGGATGTTTCGGATAACTATTATTGGTTTTTCACGTTTTCGTAAATAGATGATGCAACATTTCGTCACGACAGTGTTCTCCCAGATAAGTCACATTCTGTTTCCTGGTGTTCTAAAGCAAATTAAAAAAGTTGATAAGTTGGTTTTTGAATGTGACCACAACAAGGCTAATCGTTTTACAATACGTGTCTTCAGAATAAGAACTAATCGTTCGTCCGACGAAACCTGAAGCCAGCAATTGGCGCTGGTCAAAAGTTAAGTTGATCAAAAAGTAGCACGCGCGTTTGATCAGAATAGTTATTGTCTTTTTTACTTTCCTTGCTCTACGAAGTAGAAAGGAAAGTTATGTAATTTTAGATGATTAAAGTTGTGTAATGCGTCGCGCTGGTCATTTTCGATCCCCTAGGGCCCAAGAAAGTAATAGGAATCGTGTTCGCTGGGACTTTAAAGGCGTTAGAGGTTGCGTGATGCTAACATAAATCTCACAAAGACGGAAAAAGTACTTCATCGACCTTAGATTAATTAATAGGGATCTCAACGTGTCTTTATATTACTCCCTTGATACGTACCAGCAATCTTTTGTAGGACCCACTCCCGGAAAGCGATGACGTTAGCGTTGACTGAAGGTACACCAGCTTGACCACAAACTTTGCCGAAGGATATTATGCCCACGAGAGTGTAACGCTGAATTGCTGGATCATAGTGAAGGACTGGACCACCCGAATCCCCCTAAAACAATTATTTAGCTGCATAATACGATTTATTTTAATTTTAAGATCAATATGGACAATTCAGTTGTCATACTGTACGGCAGCTGTTCAAGTCGTTTAAATACTTGTAGAATTCGCGTATTAACGAAAAACGCTGAAATGAAAATCATGCGAAGAAGGATCGTTATAGAAGAGATGGTCACAATACCCCAAGGCACGAGTGTCGATTCACACGACCAATCTGAGGACCTGATGGAGGGCCGGTTGAATTTCTAGTGGTTGTCACACCGATGAAAGATCGTCTTGCACGAAGATTTGTTCTCCTGAAGGCTGAATACTTGTCACCCAAAGCTCCTAATTTAAAATGTGAGCTACGTACTGCGTTTATATATATTCATTTCGTTATTCGCCGTTCGCCAGTGCGTCAGTGCATTTTGTTTTCATTTTCGAATCAAGGAGTCATTTTATTTCTTTCTCTTTAATTAAAAAATTAGGAGTTTGGAGCATAATTTCAATTGTCCAGCTTTCCTAAACAGCGTCTATCGTTTGGTTTGCTTGAAATTTCATTCGTTTTTTTTTTTCATTCTTCCGCTCGCTAGCTAACGAGTAAAATTCCTAACCACAAAATGGTCTTCAGGATCCTGGGGCACTCAGGCACATGGCAACTTATTCAGCGTTTCGATTTAACTGCAGTGTTTTTACTAGAATGTTAAGCGTGAAAGAGCGTGTTAAGCGATGTTATTACCAGCGCCACGAAACGTTTATTTCTGAAACTGCTTCAAATAAACCATTTCGTTTAATAGCATAAACGATAATCAGTTAAACTAGTACATACAAATTTAGTCTGTCTGGTTCAAATCTTGCATTCGTAATTTCGATCATTTGCTGATGCCGACGGTATAATTAACCACTTCAACACTGTCGTCATTATGTTTTCATTGTCAAAAAAAAATAGATCAGTTCAACTTCGAACCTCCTTACTACCAGAATGTCTACAACGGTTGCTCGTAGCTGCTGTGTTGCATCTGCACTTATTTTATTCACGTTACGTTCTATTTCGCTCTCATGAATTGGTGTACCCTATATGAGCTTCGTGGTTGCCCTTCCGTTATTTCTTCTGGTTCAAACCTACTAATAATAATTTTGGTCAGTTCTCAGCTATTCGTGAAAAGACGAAACTGTGTTCATCCTGAACCACTCAACGTGTAACTAACTTTGCCAGCACATTCTACACACAGAATACAATAAAACCTTTCTTACGGATCTATATTCCATTTTCCTTTGTTGTGAAGACGAAGCCTAAATTTTGTCGTTACAATAAAATGGAGTAGTTTTGTCTCCGGAACTACTGATGCTACAAAAAATTTACACGTACATTACAAAAACTAAACTACGGCTCAATTTGTCCTGAACACAGAGTTTAGATATTTTGTAAACAATATTTCTACTCAAACGTCTTACCTGACAGGGGTCACTTCCTGGCGAATAGGTGCAAAGTACGTTGTCAGTAATTTGTTCGTATTCTTCGACGCAGGCACTAATCGGTTGTACTTCGACGAAGGCTTGTTGAAGTACAAGTGGTTGCTCTCCTTCGTCTTTAGTGACGCCCCACCCTATAAAAAAGAACGAAGAATTGATGGTATCGCTCTTCCAAACGTGATGTACTCACCCACACTCTCCTCCCCCTCCCCTCTATTCATCCATCATCACCAGTTCAATTGCTAGTTATCATAACGAGGTGTCTTAAAAATAGGTGAGGAATTTTGATAAGAACACGGTACTATGGTGGTTGAGTCGAAGAAGACTATCCCGGGATGCCTTCAAGTAGCGACGGTCTCCGACAATGGTAAAGCGCTTCCTTTAATTTACCCTCGACACCGCTACCCATTTCGTTTGCTGTGGAATTGACGCTTTTCTTCCTGGACATATGAGGATGATTTCTTACCGGCTCTTTGCTGTTAGTGCATCTTAAAGGTGGCGAACAAACAGGTTTTCAGATTGAATTTCCATTCCAGCTGCAGACGTCGCTTCGAAGGACCAAATACTTTGAGTGTTTTAGAAACTTCGATTTTCTAAATACAGTAAATCCTCCGAAATGAAGTTGCTCTCTCCCAGCTTTCAATAATTTATCTAACGGGTTTTCTTTTCAATTTTCAAACAATTTGAATGGTTCTGCAAGATTTTTAGATCATGCTATTTTATTGCGACGACTAAGGCAAGCGGTGTCACTGCAACCTATCATTTCCCTACGCAATAGTAAACATCTGACTGAATTTTCCATTGATTGTCACTCGAATACTCCATTTTTTGGCCTTTAACTATTTTCTGATGGTGTTACATCAATACATTCCTGATGAGGGAGAGCAATAGTGGACCAAAAGTGCATCGCGATCCACATCTGTGTGAATACTACAGTGGCATAGCGACATTTGGGGCTTCCAATTACAACAAACTCTTTAAGATCATCTTCGCTGGAAAAAATAATATTCGTAAAATACCACTTAAAATTACATTTATCGTGGCTATAAAGGAACTAAACCTACCAAGGACTTTAACTTTGGCGTTGAGAATATTTAGGCCTGGTTTCGGGAAGCAAACTGGTGCTATTGTTGGTCCGAAAGTGAGAGGTCGAGAGAGAAGAATCAACGTTATATCATTCTCAGAGAACCCTCCCATGTTGTAATCTTCATGGTCGATGAACTTCTTGATTGGGACAGTCACTGTTTGTGGCCCTTGAACTGAAAGAAGAATAGAAGTGTGTAGTAACACTAATGTTTACTAGTACTCGTATATCGATCCACTATATAATACTACGCTCCAAGATGCCGCATTTTATCTTATTTTTTATCTTGGAATTTATCGTTTGACAATACTCAGAACGAGCCATATGGGCTAAGCAATTGCTTGCGTTTAATGTGTAAACGTACGAGTAAACTCCTGCATAAAATCCGTTTTGATTAGATTCTGCATTCATCGACGAGTGTATTTTCTGCATGTTTCATAGTCTATTACAAGGTTCCATTTAGTGAGAAGAGGACGAACTATGGTTGTGTTATGGCTGCAGCTCCTGAGGATTCTGTTTATGTTCTATCATCCTCGTTGTTTTCCTTTTATTCAATCCAAGCAATTGCGTTTTACAGTTACTAACAAGGAGTAATTTATTTTCTTCCATTCGTTAAATATAAGTGAGTCTATATTTTCGCACCATTCACAGTTAAAAAAGAGTTTTTATTTGATTTCCTCTGAGCTAAGCTAGTTCATTAGTCCCAAGGCACGACCTAATTGCAGTTAGTATTGGTAAGATTGAGAGCATTTGCGGTGTGGGTAGATCCTTTTTTTTGAGAAGTAATAGTTAGATGGATCTTATTATTATTGCCTACGCTCGACTCAAGTGCCATGCCAGGAACAAGGTCGATCGATTGGGCTGAAACAAACCTACTCATCAATCATCCAGCCCAACGCCCACTGTAATTGATAGTGGGCAACTTACTGACTGTATTCCCTTCGTTTCCTTTACAAATAAAAAAACTGCTCAACTTTCAAGACTTATCTTCCCGCATCATTTACTGTTTTTGTACTGTTCAGTCCGTCGCTAATAATGTACAGTTACGAGAGCTAACACAAAGTGCATAAGTAACACTTGCCAATTACTGTATACTCACTATCGTCAACTTCATGTGCACCAAGAATCAGACTTGCTCGCCTGAGGGGTCCAGGATTGCAGTGAGCAGCGGAAAGTGCGTGCCATTCCGTGATTATTGTACTTCCACAATGAATAAACCCGGGATGAAGGTCATACTGCATCGCTGCTATGAAAGGATACTCGTTTGGTTTGGCGTCAATTCCTCCAACGATCCTTTCACGGGGCTGGAACATTACGGTAAGAGTGAGCTGGGCTATGACTTTTCAAGTACGTGCTTGAAGAATAACGAACGAATATCATTTGATTATATCGTGCGATAAACACTATTTGATTAGTGGTGAGACGTGACAAGAAATACTCAGTGCTATTATAAGTAACAACAAAACACGCGGAGAGAATTTTCTGAAAACGTACGTCATTTCCGTTCAAACTATGAGTGCTCATCATTGCACTCGGGCGTTTGTCAAACGATATGCTATCAATTATGAGTCTGGAAGAACTTTAGTTTGACACATCGTCAAAAACAGCCTCTCTGTCCTTACATTTCTTTCAGTTCAGGGTGACTTTCAACTCAGGGAAGCTGTAAGGGTTGCTGACAGACAATGCTCGATGATCGCTTCTAAATGA
Organism: Pachypeltis micranthus; assembly: GCA_020466155.1. Taxonomy (NCBI): domain Eukaryota; kingdom Metazoa; phylum Arthropoda; class Insecta; order Hemiptera; family Miridae; genus Pachypeltis; species Pachypeltis micranthus. The sequence continues at coordinate 26,763,658 of CM035771.1, read as the reverse complement.
TCCTGACATATATTATTTCTGGAATCCTCAACTATACAACGATAACTGATACACCTTTCTCTAATTGTCCTGAACTAAATATTTTCAGATCATTAAACTATGGGTCAATAGCCTCGCTGTATGTGTCATGCTCATATCAAAATTTTGTCCACGATAACATTCGATTGGCACAAGAACAGTTCGTCCCTACGCAAACTATGTAAGCAGCCAAACAGCATAGAAGAAGCATACCAACCAGAATTTGATTACTAACAATTTTGAGGCCCATTGAATCGCAAAACTTCATGTATTTGCAGACAGATTCGTGGGAGAATAGATCAACCGATAAAGATTTGGCTTTGGGTTCTGAACAGCTTTTACCGACAGGAAAGCGCGGTGGGAAACCAAAATTTTTCTACAAACCGACTCACCCGCCAATTAAGCTTTAAAAGTATTAATTTGGAATACGGAGTTTATTTGTGACAGACGGCTCCTCGACGAGGCACCAGCTCCGTTCCGACTAATGACACGAAGTTGCGAGTAAATCCAGGAGCTCAAGATGCAACCCGGGCGAATGTTTGCTTAATCAAGGAGTTAGGTTCGTCCTGGTAAAACACTCCGCTCTTTACTTCTGACGCCATTTGTTGGAAGGGGATTGGAAATGTTGGGACCCGCTGACTCAGGCAAAAATTACAGATCCCGAGCTCGGATCCTGTGCCCCGAGTTTCCTCAGAATATGAACGTTCGTCCTAGAACATTAGAATACGATCTCTGTGTAGCCCTCCTCTCTCGTTAGTCGCTGTTCCTGGAGTGGAAGACTTCAATGAACGGATTTGAGAGTTAGAGTATAACAATTTAGGTTGATTTAGTGATATATCACGAAACGACAATCATCGTTGCGAGGGCTGCAGGAATATTTTAAATTTGATTTAGTATGGCGTGTATAATGGGAAATGAAATTATGTCCAATTGGAAAACTTAACTTCGTTGTTGTTTTATTAGAATTTCTACTTCTAGATCTTCCCTAATCAAGTAGGGTAATTTCCATGAATTACACATTTCATGGAGCTCTCCGCCTTGACAATAAAACGGAGCCATATGAAATTATACATAACACGAAATCGGTAATTTTGTCGAGAGACTGAATTGTGATGCGTTCTGCAAAAAAATACTTGGCTGACATGAAATTACTTTTTGTTTATAAACACATTCATTCACGTATTATTCTCGCTGAGTAGACACATAATTACCAGAAGAGAAACAAACTTTGCACTCACTTTTTTACTAGAAGTGCCGCGGTATCCGCAGGTACAATTGGGCGAAGGGAGAATTCCTTTGCTTGCCATAGATTTCGATGTTTTCTCGGCGTTTTTCGCGGTGGTGATCGCGAAGAAAAGAAGGAGAGCCACCAAGAGTTTCATGTTGGGAGGACAACACGATAATAAAGTCAATAATTAATAAGGTCCACGTAATATACTCTTATAGTTGACCTTGCTGTTCTGAAAGCGATGTTTGCCTTTCGGCTCGGCTTAATTGCGCTAACACTCTAACGAGTCGCATGTTAGAGTTGTTGTCACAGGTTTCGCTCATGTGCAGGAATCATCGAAGTGGGATGTGGTGAAAAATAATAGACTACTAAACAATAATAACTGATTGGTCCACAGATGTTCTTTTCATAATGTGGGTACTACTAAATTCAGTCGCTGTAAAATGACGATAGAACCCACAGGTATCTAAAAAAAATCCGGATGTGCCATTGTAGGCTTTTGTCCTACCCTTTCACTACCTCTCTAAGCGAGTTTTGCGACTGTTCAAACAATCGGGAAAACTAGAAGTTGACTAAATGCTAATTAAAGTCTTAAAAAAGCTTATAATCGTAATAGTGCTTCTGGCATAAGTTATAACCGAAGATGAGCGTATGTCGAATCAAACAAGCCTAAATATTCGAGGGAATCGTTCCAAGCTGCGAACGAAGCATCTTTGCATGAGGTAAACGATACGCTTTTTTGAAGTACTCTAACGAGGAACGCATCGACATGGGAAAGTTGCACTCGTTTCCTTCGTGACAAAATAAAATTTCGTTTTTCTGCATGAGTTATCAACCGTTTATAGCTGAATAAATTAAAAAATCGTCTCGTAGGAGGACGTCAGCATTCTCTATCTCATTTTTACCTTCCCTGGCTGTACAAAGTAATAAAGAAAGTTGAAAATTTCGAGTTCTCTTCAGATCTTTACGTTTCGGACCCTACTGATTCCGGAAAACACATTCGATATCTGGCCCGCAGGTCATCATGGAACGCCAAAATAAGGGTATGAACAAAATCCGCCGAAAACTAACTGTAGTTGTCATAGTTATAAAAAACCATTTTTTTTCTTCTCGAAAACGTTTCTAATGATTTTGGTTGAATTTTAACGTTTAGGCAGATCCTGGTTGAATGAAAATGACATAAAATTCCCATTTGTGGGAAAATGACGAGAGTAGCACAATAAACCACCAAATATTTTGACGAAAATCGACTTTAGCGTAATTTTTTCCTTATCCACGCTCAAATGTTTCTACGTTCTTCAAAAAAAGTCAGGTGGTACTCTAACCATGATGAGTCTTTGATAACACTCATAAAACATACAGGGGCTACGCCAAAAATTCCAGAATTTCATCTACTACCATTTCTAAAAGTTTTTAGCTCATAACTCTGGAAAAGTGGTTATTACCATTTTCAAAAAAATCGGGTTTACACCCTCATTAATTTTCTGTGCACAATAATGGTCGGGGCATGAGTACGAGCAGCTCAATAAATTCCGGATCTGTAAGCGCTACCGCTTTCCTTCGCCGTGAGGTTTCAAATAAACTTAGTAAAAAATAAATTGAGTTAGTAGAATAATCCATGAACACAAGTGAATGGACGTTGAGCTATAGAAGGTTGTGTGATACGGCGCACCTGATATTCACTCGTTTTCACGTTTTCTACATTTTTGTTCCAGGTCCAAAAAGTCTAAATGAAAAAATATTTTCGAACCCCTCGGCCCATTTTAACCCCTCCCTCCTCATACTAAACAAGGAGTTTTATCCCTCTTACTGTAAATAAGAAAATATCGTTCGAAACTAGAGTGCTAGTAGAAGAGAAACAAAAAAAGAAACAAAAAACCTTTGTCTCGAGGAACGTGTGAGAGTTGACTTGCAATACACTGTTTTCACTCAACCACTATGGTCGTTTGAACGGTTTTTGATTAAGTAGCTGGATTCACATTTCCTAATATTTTCTTTTTGATTAATTAGCGACCAAAATAAGTTAATAACGATAAATTGTTGACTAGATTAATGACGTTCCCGCCGTTGGTAATTAACTCATCTCTACTGAAATTCCGAGAGAATTGAAAAGGCAAATTCTTAACAAACTCCGATCGTTAGGCTCGATTCTCGGAATCGCAGGAATAATTTCATCAAACGTGGCCTAACTGGAAAAACTGAAAACTCTCACATATTGCATGATTCCTGAGTTGAAAACCCAAACAAGAGCTCATTAACAGACTCTAAACCAATCTCTCTAGTCAACTTACCACTGCTTTTGCTTCTACGCAACCTTTCAAGAGAGTTTTTATATTTGTTTAGCGCTATATTCTATTATTAGCATCTGACAGTCTCGTTTTCAAAGGCGAGCTAACAATTGCCCTGCACTTCCTGAATAGTTTATTTTGGCGTTTTCATTCGACCAGGCCTCTCCAACAAATTGCTAATCGCACCCGTGATCTTGAATATCCGGCGCCCACCTAAGGAGATGAACTAATTGTCCCCACCAGCGGTTTGGAGATGTTAGAAGAGCCGCTGACTCATGCAAAAATTACAGCAATAGTGAGCTCCTCCGATCCATTGCCCAACTTTCGTCGGGATTATGAAACACTAGACTACGATCCCCTGGGGTCTTTAATGGGAGTCAGTCGGTACATCTCCCCCCTCACCATTAAGTGCTGTTCCTGGAGCGGACGACTTTAATGAGCGAGAGTTGAGCGAATCCACGGAAAATCCGATCAAAGATTCGAGGAACGAGGGGGCTACAAGGAAAGGCTTTTCTTTCAAATTGTAGTAGGCGCGTCGCTATTTTTCCCTTCATGCTGGAATTTTCAGTGTCAGCGCATCTCGTACCCGAGAATTCGTCTCATTATTTCTCTCTTGATTTTTTCTCAGTCCTACCGAATGCGCCAATTGTTATGAGGGTTTTTTTGGAGATGTTTTTGAAGAGCTGATTCAGGCAAAAATTACAGGATCGCGAGCTCCTCAGGTCCATTGCCCAACTTTCGTCGGGGTTATGAACCATCGTCTTTAACCACAAGACTACAATCGCGGGGTGCCTTTAATGGGAGTCAGTCGGTACACAATAACAACACCAATAATTTCAAAGGCATAAAAAAAGGTCCCGGATTGACCTGGAAAAAAGAATCTGTACCAGATAACCATCAAACGAACAAATTCGAAACATTACGAAAAGATGACCTGTGTGTTTGTTGAAAAAATTTTCAAATATTTGGAAACATCACACTTTTTTCATCCCCTGTGAATTTAACGATACGCTTTAGAATATACACTAAAGATGTACGTATTGAGCGCCGATGGTGGTACCTGTCATGGGCAATCAAGGAACCCACTGCTAGCTGCAGCCTCCAGAGAAATGTTCACACTTAATAAGGTTAAATGGGCTATTGGTTCATTTAAACCTTACAAGGCGCCAGGTGCGGATGGGATCTTCCCAGCCATGTTGCAGCATGGTAGGGAGGCTCTGGGTCCGATACTGGTGAGGCTCTTCAGGGCGAGCTATGTCCTTGGGTACATACCCACTATGTGGAGGAAGGTGAAGGTGGTCTTTATACCAAAGCCGGGTGGCTCCTCGGCCCTGGCTAAGGGCTACCGCCCCATCAGTCTCATGTCCTTCGTGTTGAAAACAATGGAGAAGATAGTGTGCCTATCAATAAAGGAGAACTATCTAACTCAGAACCCCATTCGGAGTTCCCAGCATGCCTATCAGAGGGGGAGATCCACTGAGACTGCTCTGAACGAACTGGCAACAGTGCTGGAGGATACTCTGAGATCCGGAGAGATTGCGCTGTGCTGCTTTCTGGATATTGGGGGGGCTTTCGACAATACGTCGTATGCCTCAATTACGGCTGCGGCTGGTAGGAAGGGTGTAGATCCTTACCTAATCTCTTGGACCAACGAGATGCTGAGTAGCAGGGTGGTCTTCTCGGAGTTGGGGGGGGAGACACTCTCTGTGGTGCCCACCAGGGGATGCCCGCAGGGGGGGGTGCTCTCCCCTCTCCTCTGGTTACTGGTAGCTGATACCCTTCTCGAGCTGCTGGAGGAGGAGGGCTACAAGGTAATAGGATACGCGGATGACCTGGTAATTATAGTCAGGGGTAAATTCGCGAATGTAATCAGTGAATGCATGCAGCATGCACTGAATACCTTACAGACATGGTGCAATGGGCAGGGACTGTTTGTCAATCCAGACAAAACGAGCCTGATCCCATTCACCAGAAAACGCAACCTTACGCTGCGGGAACTCAGGCTGGGTGGCAAGGTGGTGAAGATCCAGCATGAGATCAAGTACTTGGGAGTCTTTCTTGATGGAAAGCTCTCTTGGGCCACACACGTGAAAAAAGCCTTACAGCGGGCGTCGGTGGTGATGTGGGCAGCTCAAAAGAATGGTGGGGAAGACATGGGGGCTGAGGCCTGGGATGATCCGGTGGTTGTACACTGCGGTTGTTAGGCCTGTAGTCACCTATGGAGCCCTGGTCTGGTGGACTAGGGTGGAAAACAAAACAGTGCAGTTGCAGCTAAATAAACTGCAGCGTAGGGCGTGTCTAGCCATTACAGGCTGTATGACAACATGCCCTACGGCTGCACTGGAGGTCTTGCTAGATTTAGCTCCACTCACATACATGTTAAAAAGGATGGCGTTCCTCCAGGCTGCGCGTATGTTGGAGTTAGGTCTGATCATGCGGGAGGAGGAGTTCCTGCCACTTGATCCTTGACAAGGTGAAGGTGGGGGCGAACTGCATGTGATAGACTCAATGCTCGCGAGGTTCAACTTCGTGCTACCCTTTCGGATACTCATTCAGGAGCTCCCACTTTCGAAGCTGGGGCTGTGGTATACTACACTGATGGCTCAGTGCAGGGTTGCCTTGCAAGGGCAGGCATCTTTGGGCCGAGGATCAGAGCAGCGATCCCATTGGGGTCACTGGCCATGGTGTTCCAGGCAGAGGTGGCTGCAGTGACAGTCTGTGTGCAGCGGCTGCTGCAGAGGGGACTGAAGCGGCAGAGAATCTACATCATGGTGGACAGTCAGGCCACTCTCAAGGCCTTAGCCTCATACTGTCTTACATCGCGGCAGGTGTGGGAGTGTCTGACTGGACTGAAGGCCCTGGCCGAGGACAACAGTGTAACACTGTGTTGGGTGCCAGGGCATCAGGGTATAGAGGGCTGATAGGTTGGCTAAGAAGGGATCAGAGCAGATCCCTATTGGCCCTGAGCCCTTTGTTGGGACTACCAGGAGCCATCTACGAGAGAGGTTGGCAAATGGGAGGATAGGTGCAGGAGCTGCTCATTGGCAGGGGCTGCCCGGCCTTAGACAGTCAAAACTCTTCATCCGTCTTGCCAGAGGGAGGTCCAAGGAGGTGCTTGCACTGGGGGAGGAAGGATATGAGGATCATATGTGGCCTGTTGACAGGTCACTGTCCGCTGAGGTACCACCTTGCAAATATTGGCAAGTGAGAGGTACAGGTATGCAGGTTCTGCGAGGTAGGGTTAGAGACAGCAGAGCATGTGCTGTGCGTATGTGATGGACTCGCGGCATCGCGCCGTTCTGTATTTGGGAGGCCCTTTCTTCAGCCCGAAGAGGTGACAAATGCAGAACTTGCCGATATCCTCCGGTATGTGCGGGGGTGGTGGGGGCGCATAGGTGACGTCACACCAAGTGAGACCAGTGCCGTGGGGCCTGGGGGTGGTGCAGGTGGGCCATGATCCGAGTATCATGGACGCCCTTACAATAGGCCCGTTTGTGGCTGCAGTGAGGGTATTGCCTGCATCCACCGTTTCAAAGGAAAAAAAAAAAAAAAAAACGTATTGTACATGTTTGTAAATGTTTGATCTATTTCTTTTATTTTCGCCGAATTTATAGTAGGACTGATCGTCTCATCTGGCGAGTCAAGCTGAGGGTAATAATCAGGTGAAACCCAGGTAATGGTGGGGAGATTGTCCACTTCCACCACTCGCCCTCCTGGGCTTTCCATAGGACATTTTGGCTATTTGGCATTCCTTCACATCCTGGTCTCCCAACGAGTTCTTTTCTCTCTTTGGCTCTTGTCTTCTCAAAGTTTCACTTGTTCTCAAATTGTAGTTTATGTCTATGTATGTTCCTCTTCTTCAGTTGAACGCTATCACCTCTCATTCGACCTACACCAATGCAACCCATTGTGCCGCATGAACTATTTCTACTTGTTGCTCTACTCAGAACCCAGTATATCAATATAGTTCTCCATCTCGTGGGTCTCATTCATCAATTAACTCAAATCTACGTTTCTCCCTCACTTCTACCCAACAAGGACAAAAAAGGATTGTTAACTGTTGCGACAGAACCAATGTCAGAAATGCAAATGCAGCAGACGCCAAAAAACGTCCCAATATGAAAGATGTTTTAAATTATTACGCAACAGTTTATTATTGCTTCTATTGCACAGCATGATTGTAGACTATCCTTTTCAAAATTGAGCATCGAAAAATACTAGTAAACGATACGCACATGACCTGACTATAATTGAATAACGAAAATCGACAATTTCTGGTGACGCTAGGCAATTGGCACAACGCGAGGAGTCTAACTGCCTTGGAGTGAGACGGGATGCAGAGCGGGAAATGACTGTAGGCTGAGGGAAACGATAACTCTCACTATGTAGAACTCTCGAACATGTAGGAAACGATTCCAAATCCGATGGAATTGCAATGAAACAGCCCAAATTTCGTCTTAGGCCCATTTTTTAAATTGTTTTTTGCCCGTAACAACCATGGTGGGTTTCGTCTGATCGTGCTACCCAGCATGCAGGCATGACTTGATCCCAAATGGAATTTTGGTGCTGAACATTGATGACATGGAATCCCCATGCCTTGAAATGTAAAGTGTCATCTTTTGACGGGGGGTTGTAAAAAGTGACCCTAAGCGAAAACGTGATAATAATGATAAACCAAAACGCCCCTGTCTCTAGCTATCGTTAGTTTCAAAGCCTAGTTCTTCTCTGTTCCAATGTTTTCTTCGCGATCTCGAACGAACTGACTGTAGTGAAGACTCCGATGGTTTAGGGCCTTGGAAGGTATTTCTTCTGCTCTGGAGAGCCCAGTAAGAATTGTTTTGAGTATGTCCACTTTTCTCAGTCAATTCTCCCTCGTCATTCGTATTTCATCATTTTTCTTATTAGTTAATAAATCGTTGGAAGATTGGATGATGTTCTCAATTGACGATTCCTGTTTTTATCAAACAACCCACCTGATAACTTCTTTTTGAAACGCAACTATATCGACCATCAACACTTCCCACAAACTCTTATGGCTCATTCATTCCATCGTCTAGTTGATCCACAGAACTTCACGTATTTAGTTAGAAACAACCAGCTTGTTTTTTTAATCTTCTTCAATCCAAAATGTTAATGGCCCAGTGAATTCACAGCGTGTCGAGTTTGGGTAAAGAAGCGACAGCCAAATTGGAACATGAACCTTTTTATATGCAGGAACGTACTTTTCAATTAACATTCATTCATTCAACTGTTGACACTTCGCAGTAAAAAATTAAATAGAAAAAATTATTTATCACTGATTGTTTGACATAAATGCCATTGAAGTTCTACCTCTGTTGTTGAGGTATTTGCCGTACCTGTGCTCAGTCAGTGACCTATTTTCGTTTTGATTCACTGCTTCATGCAGGTTTGTGCAGATGGTACAGTTTCTGAAAATCAAGTAGACAATGAATTATTTGCGGCTGACGATGGAACGCAGTAAAAACTCTTTGTGTTGAAGCTATCAAAGTTACTAATGCCATCTAAATTGTTTCACAGAGTACGACATTTATGCATGTTAGCGGTTCTTCTTGTGTCCCATAGCTTCTTTAAACAAATTATTGCATTACGTTTACAATTTCTCAAAACTTCCGACGGCCTTAGAAGTCCTTGCAACCCCCCCCCCCCCGATTACTTTTAATATTCGTACTTCTTTCTAATGAAAGCGTCAAGGCAATGTGCGATTGATAAGCTTTTGTCATACGTTCTCAACCAGACCTGTGCGTGTACAAATGCCAAACCTCCGCAGCGCGTACGGTTAAAACAACAAGAAGTCACTAGAAGAATGTTAAGTCTTAAGGTATATTTTCCACATTAATTTCAAGATTAAATGTTCACCTAATGAACACATTAAATTATGTGAGGAATAAGCGGAGAACTAAGCTAAACGTGTTATACGCTACAGCGGGAGTGATATTTTGTGGAAAATAGTGTGATAATTAACAAGGAAGGTTTTGTAGGTTGATACATGGAAAAGGGCAAAAGCTAAGCAAAAGGTAAGGTATAAAAATAGAGAGAGAAAGAGAAAGGGTGAAGCCCCCCGTTCAAATTGTAAGTATCCATTTACAACGGATTTCACATATCCAACCTAAGTTGTTAACCTTAGGTCAAATGCCTTTTAAAGCCCCTTTCCCATGAGAAGTATCTTCACCGGGGCTCTGCTAGAGTTTGCAGCTTAATCGAAATACTCAAATGCGCAGGAAACGTACCTGCGATCTTTTTTAGGATCCATTGCCGGTATGCGATGACGTTACTATTGACTCCAGGCATGCCATCTGTAGCACAGCCGGTTCCAAACGATACAACACCGACAACGACAAAGCGCTGGATCGCTGCATCGTGATAGAGAACTGAACCACCCGAATCACCCTGGAAAAAACACTGAAATGTCAGATTTCACTCCAAATATTGAGGATTTCACTCCTAAATGTTATCTGAGGATTGAAAAGTATATACGGTTGTCCTTTAACTTCAGCCTTAATGGGCTGGTTGTGATCTAAAAATGGTCATGCCATGATCAATGATATCAACAATCTTGTGACGGTGTCGATCGTCTTTTTGTTACAACCAGTCTTAGCGGGTTCAGATAATTTGATCCCAAAAAACTCCGACTTAGCTTTTAGAATTGAACGACTGAGCCCGTAAGTTCACTCTTCTTCTCTTTAATAAACAATTAATATGGCAAAAGGCACCTTTCCGTACTGAATTGAACTATGGTGGTACCGAAGAACTGGGGATCAAACCCTCAGCGTCTGTTCAACTTCCAAATAATCTGACTCAGTCATACATACGTCTATCTCTTGCTTTGTCCTGGTAAAGTATTCATCGATTTTAACGCTTGCCATTTAATTTATGTATGTGTACTATGTTTCTTAAAATAATTTACGTACTGGGAACAAACATTCACTAAAAATCACCTTCTAACTTACCTGACAGGCATCTTTCCCCTTTGTGTATGTACACAGTACGCGGCTATTGATTTCGTCGTATTTTTCGGCGCATTTACTCGTTGGTTGAACGTCGACGAAAACTTCCTGAAGCGTTTTTGGTGAGGGTCCGTCCTCTTTAATAGCGCCCCATCCTGTGAATTCCAATAAACATACTGAAATGTGACAGATTTCTTCAATACTAGTAATAGAATTAGTAGCTGCTAATATTTCTCCTCGCGGTTACGAAACATGAACACAGTTGCCTTTCTCACCGAAGAACGGCAAAAATTTTCGTGTTTTGATAATTAGGAATTTTTATAGAACTCAGTTGACTCAACATTAAATAAGACCCACTCTTTCGATTTTTAGAGCCATAACTAAGTCGAAGATTGTAATTGAATCTTTCGAACTGATAAGGTAGTTTTGTCAAACCTTCGAATACTTCAGTCACTTTTAAAGTTCTTTCTATATCCGTTTTATCGTTGTTGTTTCGCGCTAAATTTTATATTGTGAGTTCTCAAGACAATTCATATTTTATCAGCAAGCTCTTTTACGATTGTTGTAGCGATTCATGAACGATTGTCACAATGAAAACGTAAGAAAAGTAGAATGAAAGTTCGATATATATATATTGTGTCCAAACTTACGGTGAAATGGGCAGAGGGGTAGTGGTTGAATGGGACTAAGCTCGTTAATGAGGTCGAAATGTGCGAATTACAGCAGGACCGGTTAAGGAAGAGATTAACAGGTGTGTGTGTGTGTGTGGAGACAACTTTCGAACTTTCTTGGCTTGAAAGCGACCATCGACCAGGAAATGAGGGACTTCTGAGTGTGTGAGCCAACAGTGGCAGTTTTTGGTCAAACGGTTGCAGGCGGAATCTTTTTACTTTCCTTGGCTCTACGAAGTAGAAAGGAAAGTTATGTAATCGGCTGAAAAAAATTTTTTTTCTTCAGATCTTTACGTTTCAGACCCTCTTGAGTCTGAAAAACACTATTTGGGAAAATGGTCTGTGTGTATGTGTGTGTGTATGTGTGTCTGTATACGATTTTTAGAGAAAACCACCGTACCAAATCAGCTCAAACTTGATATCTCGCCCGCAGGTTACCATGGGACGCCAAAATAAGGGTATGAACAAAATCCACCGAAAGTTAACTATAGTTATCATAGTGATCAAAACAACAAATATTTTTTTTCTCAAAAACCGCTCTAACGATTTTACATTTTTAATATTGGTAGCTCTTAACATGATAATTATACCATAAAATTCCCATTTGTGGGAAAATGACGAGAGCAGCACAATAAATTATCAACATTTTCGACGAAATTGATTTTAGCGCGGTTTCTAGAGAAAACAACCGTACCAAATCAGTTGAAACTCGATGTCTAGTCTACAGGTTACCATGTGACGCAAAAATAAGGGTATGGGCAAAAACCACCGAAAGTTAACTATAGTTATCATAGTGATCAAAACACCAAATTTTTTTCTCAAAAACCGCTCTAACGATTTTGATTAAATTTTTTATATAGATAGCTCTTCATGAGATAACCATAAACTTTTCATAATCATAAACATTTTATACCATAAAATTCCCATTTGTGGGAAAATGACGAGAGCAGCACATAAATTATCAAAATTTTCGACGAAAAGCGTTTTTGCCGTGGTTTTTACTTTCCGCTACCCGAAGGGAAGGAAAGTATAGTAATCGGTCCAAAAAAAAATTTGGGTTTTCTTCAGATCTTTACGTTTCAGACCCTACTGAGTCTAATAAACCTAATTTCGGAGCGAAGTCCGTGTGTGTGTGTATGTCTGTGTGTGTGTCTGTGTATCTGTAGTTCGATTTGCGGGAGAACGGCTGATCCGATCGAGCTGGTTCTTTTTTTGTTTTGTTTGTTATTTTTTGTAGACACCAAAATAAGGTTATGGACGATTTCGGCCGATGGGAAGGGGGGGTGGTGGACAAAAATGTACCAAAAACTAGGGTTTTTCGCATTTTTCTCGAAAACGGCTCTAACGATTTTGATTAAACTTTCAAATTATCTTGTCCTAATCAATACCTAACTTTTCTTCTCCATACATATCTCCATGAAAATACGGTGAACGGAGATATGGGCCCCTGAAGCAAAAATAGGTTTTTTACGCTTTTTGGCAAAACGGCTTCAGCGATTTTCACCAAACTCACAGGATGTTTTCAAATAGTTAATGTCTACATATACTTTTCAATAAATGTTCCTCTGACAGTCCATTGAACAGAGATAAAAATCAAAATGTGTCAAAAATAACGTTTTTTCGAACATTTCCGTAAATTCCAGGCTAACTTCTTCACCAGATGTAATAAATCCTAATGGAGTGTCTTTTAATTACCCATACTCACATTTCGTTCCCCATAATTATTTTTTCTTGAAGGTTTCGCACATTTAATGCCTAACGTACCGTACAAGTATAGATTGAAGGAGGAGATTCTCTTAAGGTCACTTCATCAGACATACCGAAGCCTTACTTACTATAAACACACCAACACACAAACATTGAAACTCACCAATTATTTTAACTTTTGCCCCAACAAGCTTCAAGTCGGCTTTTGGGAAACAAGCTGGAACGATTGAGGGCCCAAAAGTTATAGCCCTAGTAAGCACGATCAACGTTATATCGTTTTCAGTGTACCCTTCTTTGTTGTACTCATCGTGGTTGATGAACTTCTTGATTGGAATAACTTCAGTTCCCTCACCAAGAACTACAACAAACAACGAAATGAAATCTTGCATAGTGTAATACTGAAAATAGTAATGGTATGTTTACGAAAAGTGAAAACCAATGTTTTCAATTGATCAGAATTTTTCATAAATTAAATTTAAAAAAAGTAGTTACGTATGTGTCAGCGCAATGCAAAAAAGCATGCTTCTATGAAGTCAACTTTGCCTATGGTTGCCATTGGGCTCATATTAACCCCAAGTAGCTGCTAACATCGATGCGACCAGTCCAAAACGCGCCCTATCTACCGACTTATTCATTTTAACGGCCAGATCTTTTTTTCTGCAACGACCAAGGACTGCGGAATTGTCTTTTAACACTACAATGACATTATCTACAAAGGAGACAGAGATATTAAGGGGATAGATTGGACCTAAGTATAGTACAATCGCAGGAGAATTCATCTTATTTTTACTCAGATTATTGAGAAAAGTTAAAGGGGTTTTTTTTACTTACTATATCAGAAAAAGTGACTAATTTCAAACTAAGTTCTAAGGACAAATATTTGAGTTCGCTGAGCCACATTTATTATAAAAAACTTTTGACAACTCGCTATTTTTATTAATCGTTTGATAATTCTCTTGTCACTTTCGCATGCATTAAAAGCGCATTGCAATACTGCTTTCATAGAGAGAATGTCGACATTAATGTTTTAAGACATACCAAGAGGCAGTTAGCTAACTTTTCCTTCGCGCCATTATGATGAAACGACATCAGCTGTTGTAGACTTGGGCCCCAGATATTTGCGCCGATTCAAGAATAAAAAGGTAAGGCGCACACTCACATTCGTTTCCATACCCCTTTTTACTCCCGCCCTTTTTTTTTATAATATCAATCAGATTATTAATTACAGTCTTCACACCAGCTAAGATTCATTTCAAACATAACCTACACGCAACAAGTAGCCATTTAGAAGAGTTTAAAATAAGTAAAAGCAGTTGAGATGAGAACAGAATAGCCAACATTCAATCACTACGTTAATTGTTGCAAACTTTAATAACTTTTTGAGGCATGTCACCTCAACGTAGAGCTTAAATAAGAACGCGCATTTACTCGCCTTTTTCAACGTCGTGGACTCCTAAAATCAGGCTTGCAGGCCTGAGTGGTCCAGGGTTGCAGTGGGCGGCGGATATCGCGTGCCATTCTGTGATTACTGTACTTCCGCACTTGATGAATTCGGGATCGGAGTTTATGGAAATCGCCGCAAGATAAGGGTACATCTCGGGTTTTGCGTCTACCCCTCCAACGATCCTCACACGAGACTGGAAGGAAATTGTACGGAGAAGGAAGTTAACTTTGGAAGTTACAAATAATACAAACTCTAGGAGCTGAAATTAACTCTATTTGGTTTACAATTTATTTTGAGTTCAGTTTAGGTCATGTTTGATTTTCGAGTAGTATCTCGAACGTGAACAGGCCAAACAATTTGATTTAAAACGATAGCTTGAAGGATCTTTTTATTCTGAGTAGAATGTACAGCCTTTCCCACTACAGCTTCGAGGCGTCAAGAGGGCAACAGGTCTAGTTCACGGGTCACAGCGGGTATAGAAGAGCACTCACCAGTGTGTTCTGGCTAAGGGTTGTTATACACAAGCGCTCCTGTGGCTAAGCCGACAGAGAACTGAATTTTATTTTAGTAATAGTTGAGCTTCTAATTGGGCTGGGGTTGTTTGACCGAAGTTTCATTCACAGCAACTAGATGTGATATCTTCGGAAGTAGAGCTAATAATTCCCTTCAAATACTGAATGGAAGAGCATATAGTGCCCAAGAGAACCACATCATCAAATCTTCATCGTTCAGCGTCCGCCCTCGGAGATCAGGCATACCGACGCCGTTCAGAGCACTTACGATCCACGAGAATCACCTTCTGGCCTTAAACTTCTTTTCTGTTGGGGAAAAGTGAGGGATTAGAGTTGAGAGTGGCCATAACGATATTGATCTTTTTGAATCCGCTGTAGTCCAGGAATCCTCAGGAACTCAGCGTCCCACAATATGACGGAGGAGATCTTCAAACGACAGCGTCCAGTGCACGATGGGGGTTTGAAAAGAGTCACAAAACGTAATAACGGCTGTAATAACTTTGATTAAAATTGGAGTGAGCAACGTAATTATTAGGAAAAAACCTGCAAATTATTACACAACGGTTTGTTATCCTCATGAACAGCTTGACCTAGTCTCCCAACTCCGAGACCCATCTCATTCGATTAACATCGAAAAATACGAGTAAACCACACGAAACATGACCTGACTACAATGGAACGAGGACAACTAAATATTCCAGTCGCCTGAAGGCGCCTGTAGGCAATTGGCACGACGTTGCGAGTCGAGCGGGCTGGTGGTTTTGATGAGTCGGGAGGGATTACACGCGAGTTCCTTCAATTAGTAGACTTTGGCTCACTATAATTATTGTAATTTCACTATAAGCAGTTGTACACGTCTGATACTCATTCCATTCCCGGGATCTAAAAATACCTTGAATACGATACCAAACACGGCGCATTTGCGATTAAGCTGCCAAAGTTGCCGAGCAGGCGGGCACAACTAGAAACCAAATGTGGTTTTTGTGCACGAAAACGGATTTTTAGTCCACGTTAAAGGCCGTTGTGCCTTTAAAGGACGACGGCGGACGGACATTGTAAATTTGGAACGTAAAGTATCAAATTTTGAAGGGGTGGGGGGTAGTAAAAATAATTTCCTGGCCGAAAACATAGGGTTATTATTCACAATGAATAATAAACCGAAAGATCCAACTGATGATGTGAGTTGCTATTCAATTGATCTTTTCATGGGCAGTATGGTTTTCTACCCCAGTGTACGAACGTACTCAATATGTCTTCACACTCTCCATAAATAAATATGCTTTCAACTTACTCCTCGAGTGGCAACGTATTGTCCACAGGTGCAATTGGTGGTGGTGTCACCATACGCGATGACAATCGAAAGGAAAAGGAGGAAAACTGTGCCGAGTTTCATGTTGGGGGCTGACAACGCACCTATCAAAAGAGCATATACTAGGATTTATCGTTTTATACGCTGCAATCGGCCTTGTTATCGGATGAGCGATATTTACGTTGCTAATTTCTCGTATTTGCCCCGTTAACGAGTTATAGATTCGTTCGTGTATTTGAAGAGAGAGGATTGATGTCTGCTTGATGAAAGAGAAGCGTGCTACTTTATAACAATCGGCTGAGTAAGCAGTGGAGGCAAGTGGGGATCATTCTCCCAATACAAAAATGGCTGTTGATGACAACAGTCATTTGTCAAATACCAAAGTTCTGAGACTATGACGAAAAGAGCAACGCGAACTGGGATGCATTTCAAAACTTTCCTCAGCCCCATTTCCCGCTCTGTCAGCAATTTCAAACCTGTTGGGCGCATGAGAGGGGGGGGGGGGGTTTGAGAATCGAAATAAAAATGAAAATCGGTGAGCGTGAGGAGGACTGTATTATACGTGCGGAATTGAGTTGAGTAAGATTTGAGCTGAGATCGTGAATAAAAAGGCTACACAAGTACTCAGAACGCCTGAATTGGTGCGGGAAACTGTATGGGAGAGCGAGAAGTTACTAGGGCAAGAGTTGGAAACGGAATGATTGGAAGAGCTCTGTCGTGGAGAGAAATGTGAAATTTTGGAGAGAGAAAATAAAGAAAGCAAAAAAAACTCACTTTCAGGAGAATCCAAGGCCGTTTGAAATAACCGCAACTGTGGCAGGTACAGGGGGATAAAAGGAAACAATGAGTTTGCCGTTGGTGAGTCCTGTTGGGCAAGGGTGGAACTTCTGAGGTCAAGAACCTGGACTGATTCGGCGTTTTGGGTCGAAGAACACCATTCAACTCACAAATTGCGAAGTTATGTTTATCCATAATTATACAGCTTTCAATCGGTTTGTTTAATCAAGTGTATTATTAGGGGGTTATTTATTATGCGATTTTCAATTAATCAGATTAATGGCAAGTGATTTCTGATGATGGAATATGATCATGACTGGATTTATTGGAAGACAGAATAACATGCTCACAATGGAATTTGAGAAGCAGTGTTGCTGTCAAGTTTTCGTGCGAAGATCCAGCGACGTTAACCGTAGCGTGTCATTCATGTGTCGTAGTTTTCAAGAATGCGTGGTTTGAAATGTTGAATTGATAATATCTTGAGGAATACTAGCAATATTATCAATGAACTGGAATCAATTAGAAAATGTCTGGAGGTAACATAACAAGGGAGAATTTCAAAATCTCTAAAAAGTGAGGTACAGTAAGGTTCCTGTTAGGCATTGTATCTGTTGCAGTGTCCACACAGCCTTGCCCAAGAACTCACAGTTAGTTCCTGAAAGGGCCCCTTTCGTCAGTAGAGACTCCATCTTTCTCATCCACCACAGTCTCCCTTACTTTTTAATATTTAGTTGAAAGTGGGGTTTTAAGGAAACCCTTTATGGAGTCGACCGAGGCTTAACTTGAAGGAAGAAAATTGATGATGTCTTCTGATCGTTTCATATCCGTGCAGCGTCCTCATGGCCACCAGCTCAAGTTCTTCCGCCGCCAATAAAAGCAGTGATTTCGCTGTGTTACAACTATCTGAGTTACATTCCAGGTTCTGCCAAGTCCTCAGTTACCTGAAGATGTAGAACAGCTGTCAGGTTGCGTGTTGACAGTAATAGTGGCTACTACTTCCTTGCTCTTTCGAAGCTTTCGTGAAATTTCGTGTTAGCAATGTACTCCGTCCAATTAATTCGAAATCGTCAATGCTTAGAGCCTCGACAGGTTCCAGTTAACGACGAAATCAGACATAATATTGTCTTTTGCTGAGATTCTCAGGCAGTGTCTTTGACTGAGAACAATAAATAGCAAATAGAATCTGAGGAAGTGGCGGTAAAAAATATTTTTTGCTTTAAAACCTGTGGATAGCTCCATTGCTTGCATGCAAATTCTCAGTATACATTTAACGAATATATTAGCTTCTTCAAATTCACTATATTTTTCAGTCTTCTTTATAAACAAACTATAAAGACGCTATTTCCATTTCTTTTCAAACAGCTACAGATTGCCACCTACTATAATGTCCGTATTGCTTCCTCTACTCGCTTGCCTTAGAAGTTATTTAGATTTTGGATACATAGCTGAATTTGCTACTGAGATTTTTCTTGTCACTATGCATTTGCAATGATAAACCTTTAAAGATTTGTGAAGAAATATTCATGAGTAGAGAACAGTATGAGTTTGATTTTAACTATTATCGTCGTTATTACGTGACTTCGTTGATGTACTTTGAGTTTTTAGCGCTACAGCCGTTATCCGTGTTTTTGCTCGATCCTTTATGGGAATGATAACCCGTACTATTGATTTTTGGAACATATTTCGAGAGTTCGATTCAATTTACTGCAGCTTATTTACCTCTCTCAGGGGAGTGTCTGGTCGTTTGCTCAGGTGTTCTATTTCGTCATGTTTCTCGATAGAACTATCTCGACATAATTTAAACGAAGTGATTCAACTGAGAATGAACTTGATTCGAACGTTGGCCAGAAGGCAGGAATGAGCCAACAGAAGACGATTCTATCATAACGGTTGACTGAGGAAACATTAACGCAATATTAGGCGCTATTGGTTTACCTTGTGCAGAAGGAGCATTCCAACTAAATTGCAATGGAGGCTTGAAAACAGTTAAAGCTACGAGCCCGCAGCTTCCATCAGGCGCAATTATATAGGTTGCAGCCAACGATGAGGTCAGCCGTGACTCATCTTACGTTTTTTGAAAAGAAAATAATTAAGACTCGCCAACTATGCTGCAGAAGGGGTGGGGAAAAGAAATGCCAAGGTTGGTGGGTCATATGGTGATACTACAAGATGGTTTAGCTAGTTTATTGAAAGCGTAGAATTGAACAAGCGGAGAAAATAATGTCACGCATTCAACTTTCCTTATGTTTGAGTTCAATTGGCGATGCATAATCTACGCAGGCGCTGAATTCAACGCGCGTACATAATGTAATTATTGCTTCGCTCAAGTTCAAGAAAGGTGATTCCAGTTTGATTTATTCTTGAACGTTTTCATCGCACGCTATACCTTCTTCCCACCAACTTTTCTCCGTGAATCACTTTTTCCCGTGTTACTGCCAGTGACCTCCTGTTCCACTTCCTTGCCAACTACAAAATATTAAGCCCTTCATAAATCCCTAGTGTCGGGGCTCGAGCCTCCGTCCGGATTTCTGAGACTTCTTCATCGATTTTCTTTAAAGTCACCGAGCAAAGCTCATTCAGCACATTAATATTCTTCTCACTGCTTACTGCTTTCCGTCAAAACTTGTACTCCTTGTATTGGGTCACAGAATCCTTTTGCCATTCATCCCATTATGCAATGCCATGGCTCTCTGGTGCGTTCAAATTAGTGAAGGCTGACCACCTCAACCTCTAGCACTACGTTCTTTACATTGGTGTCTTTTTGCCACAGTTGCACGGTCATTCTACACACGTAGTGCTTGAGTAATCAGTCCATAAACCAATGAATAAAAGCTTCACTCAACAATTTTACGAATGCACCCTTTATTTAAAAATGTATAAATCGTTTAACAATTACATTATTTGTACATATCCTTTCTGAAAACATGCTGAGAGTCTCTGGATTGGATGACGAAAGACGTGGTCTTAACCTCTCATCAGCTCAATTTTTCCTCATATAACCGCTACTGATATCAACAATTAGATTCCCCTTCCCTTAAATTCGATGGTTCACTGCAACTAAATCCAACGATGGCTAAGAAAGTAAAACTCATGAAGATGAAGTGTAAAAGTTGATTTAATTCAAATCGTCAAAGCCGTTAATGACAAATTCGATAAAAATATTTTGAATTGTCACAAGAAGTTCGTTTCAAGAAGTTTTACTTGTTGTGAACGGTACTTCATGATTTTCACGTCTTAAACATATATGAATGGTTCGCAAAACCAGTTCTGTTGGCGTAGCTGTTCTCTAGTAAAAACTAAAGACAAGAGAGCGAACTTGAAGTAAATGATGAGGTAAGGCTGACAGAGCAGACTTTGAGAACGACATGCTAACACAAGAAATGTAAAAATAAAAATACCGTTCTGTCATTTACTTATCTTTTTTGGCTTCTCAAACAATTACAGCCGTTACAAAAATTAATGTTTTACCAATCTAAAGATAACCTGGTTCTGGGTTATCTTCCCAGGAGCATGCCCATGCTACCAGGCGCGACCACGGGTTGTGGATAGTGGAACGGCCACGGCATTGTCCCCAGGGGCATGTCTGCGGCCAGCTGTGAATAAGGACAGCATGCTGACTGAATAAGCAGCCGCGAACAATGGGCCAAACCCAAGAGATCGCAGGAGAGATCCTGAACAAAGGACTCAGGGGCAAGCGGATCTACATTTTCTCAGACAGCCAGGCCATCGCAGTAAAGGCCATCGCAGCCTATAGTTTTAGGTCTGGGTGCCGGCTCACAGGGGGCATGAGGACAATGAAAAGGCTCAGACCCATCGGGCCTGAACCACACGTAGGTATGACGAAAAGTCACCTGAACCGTCTGGTTGCTCAATGGGAGATACAGGAAAATGGCGCCCATTGGCATCGCCAGCCACAACTAAGACAGGCGAAAAGGCTTGTCACGCCTTCCTGTCAAAGGGCGAAGGCGATGCTGACACTCTCTAGACAAGATCTGAGAGTACTGATAAGCTTCCTCACCGGGCACTGCCCACCCAGATATCACCTCAACAAGATGGGCATCTCAGAGGCGGTGGAATGCAGACTCTGCGGTGAGGAGGACGAGACAGCAGAGCATATCCTGTGTGAGTGCCCTGCCTTGGCAGCAAAACGCTTTGAATACTTCGGTCAGGGGACCACTGAACCCCAAATCATGGCGGAATCTGCGGTGAAGGACATACTCGGCTTCCTAAGCGGGGTGGGTATGTACGACGCCTTCTACTAAGAAAGGGCCGTCACAATAGGCCCATATGTGGCCGCAGTGACAAAGGGACTTGTCCCACACGCCCTCGGGTCAAAAAAAAAAAAAAAATCTAAAGATAATAAAAGGTACTTAATTTACCTCTCTATGCGGTGAAAAAGCAGGGCAATCCAAAATTAAATGTTGTGCTGTTTCTGGGTCAGTAACACACCGTCTACATTGTGAAGTTTGCACCATATTTATTCGGTAGAGGTAGTCGTTTGTGCAGCTGTGCCCACTTCTTAGTCTGACGATTGTTTTGTAGAACCGTTTAGGCAGCGCATTCGTAGCGTCCCTAAACCATGTCATGTTGGTCGGGGGAAACAGAGATTTATATCTGTTCCCTCCATGGTGCTCCAGGAACAGTTTCTTCCATTTGTGCAGCAGATGAAGTGCCAGAGTGCGTCTCAAGTCAGTGGGTGGAAAGTCTTGAGAGGGGCGTGGAATGACTAACGATAAAGCTCTATTGGCTTCTCGATCAGCTGATTCGTTGCCGGAAACACCACGGTAACCCCTAACCCAACAAAAAGTGACTCGGACTCCAGATGCCTTTAACTGTCCCACGATACGGAGAATGGAGGATTCGATCAGTGTGAATTTTGATGACGGAGCTACGTTTTGGAGTTTAGATGTGAAACTCTTCGAGCCAGTCATGACCACAATGCTAGCGATGGACGACGTATATTCTTCACTTGCATATGTGAGAGCCTTTAAAATTGCATAAGTCTCGGCGCTGTAAATTGTTGCATAATTCCATAACCGGAAGCCCTGTTGGATGGAAAGAGCAGGAATGACGTAGGCACATCAGTGTAAATTATTAGGCTACCGGGCCAACGACCTAGGGGGTAGTCTGCTGGGCCAGGTACGTTGTATGGAGATAGCGGCAATGCGGTCACGAATAAAGGGTACTTGAATAGGTCGAAGGGAACTGTATAGTTGTATGGAATACGAGACTGATTGACCCAGGGAAGGTCCAAGCTCAGATTCGTGAAGCTATTGCACAGAATAGGTGATGTCTTTTTCGTCCAGTAACGAGCTGTGAGATCATCTATTGCTAACATTCTAATCTTATTTATCCTCTCCGGATCTTTGCTGTAGATTTTCGTCATATAACGATTAGATAGCAACTTTCTCCGTAAAGTTAGAGGGGATTCTCCAGCCTCAGCCAAGACCACACTAATCGGTGTTGAGCGAAGAGCTCCCAGAGCCAATCTTAGAGCTGCGTAGTGCACTTTATTCAGCTTTTCCAGCCAGGTGACCGCTGCTGATCCATAAAACTGACATCCGTAGTCAAAAATACGTCTCACTGTAGATCGAAGGAACAGAAGTGCTGTTTGGGGATTAGCTCCCCAAGAGGTGTTTGTGAACGCTTTCATTAAATTCAGATATGGTTCAGCTTTGTCTTTAATGTGCAGTATGTGCTGGCTCCAATTCATCCTTGTAGTTAACAACATGCCGAGAAACTTGACTTTACGAGCACACGGGAACACTGTATTTCCCAACGTCACATTCTGCTGGTATGGGAGACGGTTCCTTCGTGAAAATGGACACAGAAACAGATTTATTAATGGATATTGATAGTCCTATGCTTTTAAAATAGTTTATAACGCTTGTCGCAGCGCAGCTCATGAGGTCAGTGCAGTCTTTTGGATCTAGCGCGGTGCAGTACAGGCAGATATCATCTGCGTACTGAATGATTTTTATTTGTTCAGGGAGGATATCTACTATATCTGATACGTAGAGGGTGTAGAGCACTGTACTAAGGATTGCTCCCTGCGGGAGACCCCTCCATGATACTCGAGGCTCCAAAAGTTGGCCACCACACATGAATTCTTCTTTCTTTAATGAGACTGATGATGCTTTTGACAGCAGCTTGGGGAATACCGATTGATGCCAGCTTGGTACTTAGCAGATGTAGTTCAACATTGTCGTAGGCGGATGATACATCGAGGAAGAGTGCCAATATTGTTTCGTTATTGGTCAGACCTTGATATACGTCCGTCACCAACGTAGTGAGTGCGTCAGCTGTTGAACGAGATGCTCTAAATCCGAATTGACTGTCAGGTATCTTGTTTTTGGACTCGAGCCACCACATCAGTCTTGCCCTCACCATACGCTCAAAGGCTTTCAGCAAGCATGACGCAAGAGCAATCGGTCGGTAGGAGCTGGCCTCTAGAGGTGGTTTTCCAGACTTCAGAATAGGAATGATTATAAAATCCTTCCAGTTATCGGGAAAAGAACCAGTCTGCCAGAATTTGTTGTAAAAGGCGATCAATCGCTGTTGGAAAGTAGTAGGTAGTTGGTGAAGAGACTCATAGGTAAGACCGTCCATCCCCGGAGCAGTACCCGAGTGGCCCTTTATTGTATCTTGAAACTCTTTAAGAGTAAATTTGCCCATGAAGTGATCCCGAAAGGATTCATCATAGGGCAAATCTAGTGGAATTGGTGGGAGCTGGGACCAATCTGGTGACAAGTTGCAAGAAAACTGATCAGTCCAACGTCCAGTTTGAGTTCTAAGGTTTGGTGATCTACCAGATTGGATGGACCGAATTTGATTCCATATCTGTTTTATCGGTGTCGTCTTATTCAAGGTATCACAAAAGTTTCTAAATTCCCCTCTTTTTGCTTGCGTTATGACCAGCTTAGCCCGAGCCGAACACCTCAGCACTTCTAGGTAATTTGAGTGATTGGAGAGGAATTTATAAACTCCGATCGCCCGTCGTCTCTCCTCAACCGCCCTGGCACACTCCTGGTTCCACCAATAGTTCTTTCGTTTCTTGTTCCGATATCGGCAACGGGGAATAGCATGATCACATGCCAGCGAAATCACACCTACGAATTCTTCATAACTGAAGTTATCAGGTTGCATGACGTCTACATGTTCCATTAAATAGTTGTAGAACTTGACCCAATCGGCTCTCTTGAGATTCCATTTCCTATATGGAGGTAAAGGGCTTGATTCCTCTTGAAGATCCGACAATATTAGAGTTGGCCAGTGATTGGACCCCATAGCATCGGCCAACACTGCCCACTGAAAACGCGCTGCGTACTGAGCACTTACAAAGGTCAAATCCAGAGCTGATTGGATTTGCTGATTCGCAGCGGGTATCAGCGTAGGAGCTCCATCATTCAAAAACACCAGATCAGTATGAGCTGTGGCATCAAAAAGGGCAGAACCGTACGAGTCGGTATAGGTACATCCTACTGCAGTATGGTGACAGTTAAAATCTCCCGTTATGATGTAGGGTTGAGGAATACTCGTCAAGAGCGTATCCCATTGGTTAACAGTTACTGGATTGCTAGGAACATTATATATGGAAACTATGGTAAATTTTACATTATCTGGGAAACGAATGGTTGCGGCAATGAGAAAAATTCCGCTAATTTGAGAGCGTATACGATGACGTTCGAATGGGATACCGTTACGTATGAGAAGGGCTGCTCCTGCCCTTCCGTCGTTTCTATCATGGCGTAGTAATCCGTATCCGGCAAAGGAGTAGTGCCTTGCGGGATGAAACCATGTTTCCGAAATAGCTATTGCAGTGACGGGATTGCTTGAAATAAAATGTTCCTTCTTCACTAGTGATCGCGCATTCCATTGCAATATTTGAACTTGATTGATGTCAGAACTTATAGTAGGGATCATGGCACTTAATTATGTTGATTACTGGTACTTCTGTCGAGAGACAGAGTGCTTTTCAATCATACTTTCTAGAATTGTGGCAAGTGATTCAGAAAAAGAATCGGAGTTTTGTGATAACTCAGGGTTTTGCAGTAGGTTGTTTATTGAGTGCACAGTGAATTGGATCACTTCTGCATCCTCTGCTTCCATTGTTTCAGAATCACGACTATAATCGTGGACCCGATTGTTACGGCGTGTAGTCACTGAAAGTTGCGAATTAGGTTGAGAGTTTAATAAATTGGCGTTGTATTCCTGACTTTGCGCGTACCAATCTTCAGAATTGTCCATAGATCTGTCTGACTTTTTGATTTTATTCGGCCGACTGTAAGGTTGTACTGTTTTACTTTTCTCATCTCCGAAATTAGTGCAAATTGGGTTTCAAACTTACCGGTTGAATAATCGACACATAATGCGACGACATTCACATATGAAATTTGTGTCAGAGGTAAGGCTGTATTGCAGTAGAATTTGGAGCCCCACTAATCACTGAGGAGGTCATAGGTAAACGGTGGACTGTTAGCCAGAGACTGAAGGAATTTTTGACGTCGAACCAAAAGCAGCCGTTTTGACGGTTTGTAATTTAACAACTTGCGCATATAACCCCCAAATCTTGGGTGCCTGACTCTAAAAGGTTCAAAAGTAAACATCAGTGAAGACAGCACCCATAAAATCTGACTATTTTCCCTCGTATAGCAGTGACTTTTCAATAGCGGTTCGTGGTTGTTTAGGAAAAAACGGGGTAAGGGCATAAAAAATTATCATCACGAATGTCTGGGAGACCAAGCCTGTGGAATACAACATGATGAAAGCTTTATTTATAGCCACTTCAGATTAAATCCACGCTGCTGGAACCGGTGAACTCAAACTTCTTTCTTGTTTGGACAAGTGAAAGCGCTGGGATCAGTTTCTGAAAAATATTTTTGTTGTAATAACAAGCAGTTACTAACAATAACTTACAGTTATTTTATCATCCAACGATGAGTTTAGGTAGGAAGTTATAGTTCAAATGGCTAAGATTATACATATACAGTCATTGTATGGTCACGACTGTGGCACAGGCATCACTGGGGGAATAATACTTGACTGGAATATAACAGTTTCATTTTCGATTGTAGAACTGGCGAGGAAAATTTGACTGGTGGTTACACAAGGCCATCTTAGTATTTTTCTTTGCCACCGTCATACGGACCACGAGACATTGAGCACACCCCCTACGCCCCTCCCCCTTTTTTCTGCCCTTATTCGAGCCCAGTTGAAATACATTGGAGATTTGTACCGGCAGTCTTCGTCACACGTGTAATATATGTAGTTTTATAATTGCAATAAGTCCGTGAGCCTGCGATGATCAAAGGTGTTTTTGTAAAAAATGTGATCGAGTGTAACCATAATAAATGTACACGATTTTGTAGAAAAGGTGGTTACTTTCACACAATTACGCCTCAGGAAGGTTACTTTCACACAATTACGCCTCAGGTGTGGTTACTTTCACACAATTACGCCTCAGGTATTGTTCAATACGAAATAAATTGAGATAAGTGATTGCTAAGTGAGGCGAAATTGTGGCTAACAGAAATCTGGCAGTTTCCTAGATTTTCATCGAGAGAATTCTTTACAAAAATGTATACAATTCAGGTTGGGGCGTTTGGTGCGATGCATCAGGCCGCCATCCCTTCTTTGAGTGATTTGCGAACTAATTCAATGAGTTTTTTCACTCAGTTTACATGAGCCTGGTAGAGCTTTACGTTCTCCACAGAAACTGGTTCTGATTCTGAACCTAACGTGCCAAAACTTGCCCCTACTTACGTCTCGGCGTTTGTTGAATGCTCTCATGACATTTATAGGACTACCAGTACGATGATTAAGATTATGGGGGGATACAAATTGAGAAAACAAAGTAAAGAGACAATGATTTTTTCGAATTCCCAATTTTTTCTACTGACTATTGAATAACCTCCTTGATTGCCCCATGCTTCGTCAAGATATTAGTTTTCATGCCTCTGGGCACCTCAACCAAAATTAGACCCCTGTCGACGTCGACGAATAATATCATTCATAGGCAGAGGATCCGCGAGTTAGATGCGTCGAGAGAATGGAGTGTTTGCTCCTTCGTAGATTTGGTTGGTTGTTCTAGATTATTTCTCCACACATCACGAAGACTTCATAAACGTTATTCAAATACCGATTTTCTCAGTTTCCTTCACCCTGCGTTTGAATGTGAACTCAAGAAGATACTAATAACGTGATTAGGAACTAACCGGCAATTTTGTTCAAAATCCAAGCGCGGTAAGCTAAGACGTCGGTGTTGATGGCTGGAACACCAGGGGTGCCGCATTCAACTCCGTAAGAGACGACCCCGACGAGGGTGTAGCGTCTGGTGGATGGTTCGTAGTAAATGATTGGACCCCCCGAATCACCCTGAAATAAAAAAAAAAAACCAATAATTTTAAAACATATGAAACATGTATATTATTTGTACAAACACAGCTAAACTGAACTTAAAAAAAAACTAGAGAATTAACTTCTGAAACCATTATTATAAACAACTACTAGCAAGCAAACTTGAAAGAATAAGCAGTGCTATGAGATCAGCTCATTATATCCAAATTGTGATACCTAGACGGATGACAACAGCAGGTCTTAGAACTTACGACTTCTGGGGCATAACTAAATTCAATGAACAACTATTTGTAGACCTGATGCCACCGATATTTAAATTGGAATTAAAAAAAAAGAAAATTGTGAGGAGTATAAATTAATAAATAGGAATTAGGAAATTTTATGGATAAATAGGAAGAAGGGTATTGTGGAATTTTATTTTCGCTGCTGATACTTACTTAAACCCCTACACAAGTTCACTTGAAGGGTTGCAGCATTTAAGATATTTGGAAAACATGTAAAAAAAATCAAAAATTGTGGGTCAATAAATGTAATTTTATGTATAAAAAGTGACGTTTGTATGCCCTTGTGCAAGTTTCGTTTGATCAACTTAACTTAGCTGACACAACACAGTAGGGTGGGGAATTAATTTCTTGTTTCTTTTTTACACATATGTACTCGCATATTAACTTCGAAGATACGTGAAACAGGTATAGTGATGCGGTAGTACCAACGCCAGCACACAAAAAAATAAAAATAAATAAAAGCTAAAAGTCTAAGTTCGAGAGATTGAAGATGAGGCTGATGAGAAAGGTTAAGACAAGGAACGAGAAAATTGATTGTTCACCGCAGCAATCTAATTAGTTAATTATGAGATTGTAGGCCCCTCGTGCGCCTTTTTTCTATAGAAAGCGAGCGACATCTAACAACAGTGACACGTAATAAACATCGTACTATAGTATCCCTTTCAGTAGACAAGAAATGTATGTTTCACACTTGTGAACAGCGCATAATCGAACGAAAGTACTCACAGCTTGTACCGGCTCCTCTCATCACCCCCGGTGGATTTTATTTGCACACTGGAACTAGTGACTATTGTAGTTGCCACATTTCAGCGTATCCTACAATGACGAAATATTACGTACAAGTCATTTTGTTGGCTGGTTACCAATTTTGGTAAACTAAACATTATTCCATTACACCTCAACATACTTTTCACTCGCAATGTTAGCACCCTAGTCTTATGCTTTAATTATGACCTACCTCTCAACGCTGTACAGGCCAATTTACATTTCCTATAAACTAGTTTAGTGCTTGGAAGTGATTATGGACGATAGCTCATTGCGTTTGCCCACGTGCCCCTACAATACCTTTCAAGACCCATTTGTGGGCATCTCGAGGGATTCTGAGAAGATTTCGCGACGTAGCAAAAGTAATTGTTTCACAGACAAACTGAGAGAATTTGACCTTTTCCAATTTGGTTGGGTTGCATCATATAGCGCGGCTCGGTATATGAATTATCCCTACATTTCCTTGAAGCTCTGCTCACAACGGGAGATGAAATACCGAAAGTTTATTTCGTTTGGTTCTAAATTAAATACGTTTTATTCTAGAGTAATATTAAACGAGGAGGAAAATGTAACTTCTCACTTGACAGGCGTCTTTCCTCAGGGTGTATGTACACAGTTGCTTCGAGGTGGTTCCAACGTATCTGGCCCTACATTGCTCCATGGGTACCACGTTGACATCCACTTTCTGGAGAATCGACGCCTTTTGCCCCTCGAAACTCATGGTTCCCCAGCCTAGAAATATGAAACGTGCGTCAATATTGAATAGTATCAATTGCAGAAATGATATGACAAGCGGCAATTGCAAGTAGTACTGAGATCAGCAGAGATCCTAAGATTAGAACTCTTACTGCGTTAGTAATTCTGGGTGTGCACTTATCTTTACTCTAATGGTTCACTATGCACAACTAAATTCACCCTTATTAAATGACAAAGTGAGCCCTTTAGTGTTGATTTTCTTTATGAAACAGCTGGTGCAACGTGTCACGCAACTCTGCACACCCCCACGTACATTTGACGATTTCAAACTATGTACTGTTACTTTCGTGCTACTCAGAACCAAAATGTTTCAAGGGTTTATAATAAAGCACGTATAGGGAGATGAATCACGATACGCTTTGTCTTCGTTTATGCAATGAATTTAGGAATTTTCATTATGTGACCACTTTGATAACTTCCGATAGTCTTATTCATCCAATTGTCATCACACGTTCGAAACTAAAGATCCACAATCCACTTTTAGAAGTATAGATACCCTGGAATATTAAGATGGGTTGACAAGCTTGTGTGTAGTTGTGCAGTACGTGTCAGACGTTGCGCGCGGTTCCGTAAGTCGATATCAACAGCTTTGAATGGATGGCAGGGTTTTGTAAGACACTTCAATTGTAAACTGTAAACTGTACCAAACGATATAACCAATCTTGTCCAACGCGTCACTGCAGTTTCTTCACATAT
Organism: Pachypeltis micranthus; assembly: GCA_020466155.1. Lineage (NCBI taxonomy): Eukaryota > Metazoa > Arthropoda > Insecta > Hemiptera > Miridae > Pachypeltis > Pachypeltis micranthus. The sequence goes on along the minus strand of CM035771.1, from coordinate 26,733,882 downwards.
TCGGACATCCGTTGATCCGCTAATAAACAAGAGTTGTATCTTCAACGTGTTTCTACACAAAATGCACTGGGGCATGGAAAATACGTAGCATTCATAGTCGTTTATCAAAGTCGTGAGCACCCTGAACGTTCCTTTCAACTGTCCGTTACGATGCAGTTGGTATCAACAAAGGGGAATAGATGTTAGTAGTAGTACGTCGTTGTTATATCCACTGGGGAAATTGCGAAAATTCCAGGACACCAAACGTTTAGTTTATTATTCATTCTGCATAACACACCTATGTTTTGGTCCAGGAAAACTTTCAATCCCCCCCCCCCCCCACGGATTGGGCACATCACGTTTCGAGAGGAGGGATTCTAAATCACACGAAAATTCTATTTAGGGTCTCCAACTGATCAGGGCTAGATAAGTTGATCAAGGCTAGTCATTTTCGCGCCCACCACGCTAGCCGAGATCACTGGGGGATGCGGTTAGCATAGACGTGATTACGCTGCGATTAAGCCATATCGAGAAGGCAGTGGACTCATGAGGTTTCAGTAAAGTAAAGAAATTGGACGTCTGTAAACAAGTGTCATGTAAACGTAAACGGCCGCGAAACCGTGTATCCCGTAGATGCCCAATGGTCAATAATCTGGATTTGACCAAATTATTGTTTCTAATTATTGTCTTACACCAAAGTGGCCGCATTAACCTCTGCCGAAGCTGAATTTTGAGAGGAGCTTAAAGTGAAAATACGTGTACTACAACTGCAAGAGCTGCAGGAATAAGCCAAATTAGTCCGGGAAAATGCTTTGTGCGTGTAGGAAAAATCGGAAGCGCTACAAGAAAATGAGAACTGAGCAAGAAATAATAAAAACCCAAATTATGAGGTTACAACTTTTGCAAGCAAGGAACTTTAACAAAGAAGGGAGAATTGTCGTGTTTAATATACTAATGTTGGTGTAAAAGCGTGGTATTATTTAACATTTCCTACTTATCTGTTACTAAATCCACCCAGGTAAGCCGTTTGTGTTTTCTAACACGGCAATATGACGACTGGTTTTTTCAGAAACTGCTCAGCACGTATTTTACGCAAACAACAACTTGTTTTCGACGATCGTATTACTTTTGTTCGCAACAGAATTTAAATTCATACTTCTAGAAGTCGTCGGATCCTGCTCAGAGCCATTTGAGGCGCCTGGTGAGATGACGATAACTCAACATATTAGATTATCATCGTAGTGGAATAGCAACTGAAATAACTGAGCACTAGTAAACAGTATCTTTGTTTATTATCATTATTCCAAAATATACGTAAATTATTCACAATAATAGAAGCGAATACTCGGCAGTGCGAGGTAATGGCGGACAAATATCGGAACATGATAAAGAAAGATAAGAGCTAACCGGGCCAAAACGCACAATTTTTTGGGGTTAGCGCTTGATCAGGGCTAGAGCTTAACCCAGTCTGGTGAACACCGTTTTTGTGGCGGGAGCGGGTTAGGTGCTGTTAATCGTCTCTAAAGGAGATCAACGCAGTTGGTGAACGCGGCCCTTAGTATCTAGTTGTGGGGTTCCGTCGAATCGCGTTGCCTAGTAGAAGGGCACAATTAGATACCATATAGAATCTTTGTGCGCAAGAACACCTTTTTCAGACCTAACTAAAGGCCTGTAATGTGAACGATGGACGGACATTGTAGATTAGGAATCCCCATGTCTCGAAACGTGGTGTCCAGAGATTGATGCTATCATTGTCATCATAATGAAAAGGGCATCAATGAAATAAATCATATAGCAATGATACTATCAAGATAAGAGTCGAAGTTCCGATATTTAGGAGCGTTTGCAGTCAATGGATTCGTAACTTTTGAGGGTTTCACACGCGCTAGATAGAGCCAATAGCTCCCCAGCCATTATGCTCTCTCCTTCTGGCAAGACGGTTGTGCGAGAATAACAGTTGCGAGTAGATGAAGAAAAAAATGTAGCTCACCCAAAATGCGCACTTTCTTTCCTGCGAGGTTGAAGCCGACATCAGGGAAACAAGCAGGTCCGATTATTGGCCCGAATGGAATTTCACTTTCGAGCACTAGGAGAGCGATATCGTTCTCTATGTATCCATTTAAATTGTACTCTTCGTGTCTGATGAAACGCTCGACTGGAATAGTGATTATGTCCGAATCGTTGGCTGAAATTGGAATGAGAAATGCAGTTAGATTGACCTAGCATCACTACGAACAACTCAAACCTCAACAGGACCAAATTAATTTTCGACTAGTATATAACTTGCATGAACGATAGAAAATTTCTTTGAAAATACGGCTCGCCGCCTTTTCAATAAAAATTATTTACCATTCGACTGACTATGAGAACAATCGATCCAAAACACGACCAGACCAATTTAAAAAATCATTTATAAGTAATATAGAAAATTCTGCAGAGAATAAGCGTTTCTTAATGTGTGGTGGACTTCCGTTTAAAAGCTTAATTTGGACCTAATTCATGACTGTAAATTCAATTCCATTTTCCTTTGAGGAAAATTCGGAAATTCATTCGATAAAACCTACTAACCTGCACGATGTTTAGTAAAGCCCGTTCCGGATCGACGTTATCAAAATACGACTGACTTAAAGCTGTTGTGGCCACAACTGGCGGTCAATATGAAGGTCATCAAAAAATCCTGTCGTGACTACACACTTCGCACTGCATCATTCAAAGAGTAACTTACTGGCGTTTGTGTCGTGTTCGGCGAGGACGATGTTTGCTTGTCGGAATGGTCCAGGGCTGCAGTGTCCGGCAGAGAGAGCATGTCTCTTGGTGATAACCGTACTTCCGCAGTACACGACTCCAGGAGTATCAGCGTAACTGAGAGCTCCGATCATAGGAAACTCATGTGGCCGAGCATCGGTACCACCGATGATTCTTGCTTCAGGAACAAACTAAAACGAACGATTACGTAATTACTTTATTAACTGTAACAAACTAAGGTTAAAAGTATTTTTCAAGGCCTCAACCGTTTGACCTGACATCGAAACTCTTCAGCAGTCATCAGAAAACGGCCAGTTTGGAAAGTATTCGTACGAACGAACTTTTGTCAAACGTAGGAGGGTTGGTCTATTCGCCAGATGAATTTGCATGTTGCTTCGGTATGATGAGGAGTCGAACTGCTGCCTCCAGCCTGCACCAGCCTAGTTTCGTTCAGTGCTGTTTGCTCAGGATTGTTGACTTACCAATCGGGTGACATACGCATCCATTTACCATAGCGACGCCATTACATGGACTCAGTGCTGGGATCACTTTGCTCACTGCCCCCGTGGCATTTCGATCTCCAGGACCACCGTCCTACTGTCTTAAGCAACCAATACCTTTCATGGTTTCAGATGAGCGTCGATTGAGGCGCCTTAATTCAGCGTTTGGTTCATCCCACAGCGCCAGTTCTGCTTACCAAAATTGGCCCACTTGGCACTCTGATCCGTTTTGGTTTAGTATTCATTCTGAATAATAACCCTATGTTTTCGGTAACGAAAAATTTTTTAGAACCCCCCCCCCCCTCAAATTTTGATACTTTACGTTTCAAGACTTGGAGATTCCAAATTTGCCATGTCCGTCCACCGTCCGCCGTCCCCCGTCCGGGCCGTTTAGTGCCTTTAACGTGGTCTAAAAAATTCGTTCTTTCGCTCAAGAATCCGATTTGGTATCTAGTTGTGCCCGCCATCTCGGCAATCCGATCGGACGAAGCCCATGGTTGTAATGGGGAAAAAATGGTTAAAAAATTAACGAAACGCAGTACAACGCGGGAACTACAGCGGAAGTCAACGTTTCGTCGTTTGAAGTCCCTCCCTCCCTCCCGTCACAATAAAAAACGTCCTCGCCTCACAACGCTGCCCGCCCGCTCAACTGCTCAACTCCCCTTCCGCCTCGCAATGGGTTCGCTCGAAGCACCCCCGTTCCAATTTCCCCGACCCGACAAGGCTAAATCATCAGACGTTTTGTTTCCGTAGTTCCATTGCAGTCAGGACATGTTTCGTATGGTTTACTAGTATTCGATGCTGAATCGAATGGGATGGGGGAGCACTAATACTGGGTCAAGCTGTTCATGAGAATAATAAACCACTGTGTAATAATTTGCAGGGTTTTTCAAGTAAGCCGGGGTTCTCATCTATTTGGAGTTTGAGAATAGGTTGAGGTCGTTTCGACCCCAAGGCCTCTAATCATTCGCTCTACCGGATGAGACTCGTTTCTCCGAGCGCGCGCTATCTTGAGGGGAACTTCAGAGGGAATCAGCTACTAGATGGTTCGATTGGTCCTTCGCCCCTAAACCCACCTCCGACGATCGATTTGTACGCCAGAATCACTGCGGACCTCCACCAGAGTTCCCCTGGCTTTGTCCTGGCCAGGCATAGTTCCCCATCTTTCAGGTATCAGCGTGTGCGCTCTGGGTGCGCCTCCTCACGCAATGAGAAAGAGACACCCCGGGAGTGGTGAGCGGACTCGAGTCGAATCACTCGTCCACCCTCGAAAACACCTTTTTTTTCACCTCTCGAGGGTCACAAGTATCCTCCATCTCTTCCAGGAGCTGTACCCTAGTTGCCATATTAATGCGTCCAATTTCTCTGTTGCCAGGACGTGAATGGTGATAACACGCTGTTTCACCAAGACTATATCTTGAAATACAGTGCTATATTAGCAAGCGATGCGGAGAGTGTACTTCCCCTGCACTGTACTGCACATTTCAAGCGTGTTGCAATCCTGAAAAAGTCAATCCTTGGTTGGACTCTGTAGGAAGTTCTGAACAACGGTCTTCTCCACCTCGAGGCGCCCAATTACGTGATCCTTCAGAAGTACTCCTGCGATAAGACAGCAATCTTAATTATACGCACGCAGGGGTCTGGCTAGATGCTGATGTACAATGGCTGCAACAGATATCTGAATAGTTGGGAGCACATGGGCAGACAAAGATAGTCCTTATGACAACGCAGAAGATGTAGATTCTTCTGCCAATCCACGTTAACACCACTTTGCTCCCAAGAAGAATTATTGGGTAGGTAGAGCTGTTACAACGATACTACATTCCCACTTCATAGCAAACTCAAGAAGCCCACGTGTACTTGAGAGCTCCGTCCACTGGGTGATTGAAAAGAGTGGGGGACGTAGTGAGGAGTACTGTTGAGAGTGTTGGCTGCACATGTCCGCACACGACTATACTGCAAGTCTCGTTGTCATTAACTGCCAAATTACAATCTAGATGGTTTTGGAATCAACGAGTATCTGTTAAAAATCTTGCCATAAGCGAACGTAAGCGAATCCCGATCTCAATGTTAATAATATCACAATTAATACACCATATATGGATATTACTTAAAACTACAATATAAATGGATTTCACTGCTATTACACGAACTGCGATATTTATTTACGCTTTCAGCGCAGAAGACTGGGGACAGAAAGACAAGACAAAAAAGAAGGTATTTTGTGTTCATTTTCAAATTTTTGTGATTGCTGTCATCTCCATTGTGTTGCTGTATTTTGTTTGAACCGAATCACCGAGTATAAGAAACGCGTGTAAACTGTAATATTTATTTAGCTTATTAGTTTATACATAAAATATTTCTAAAAAAATCATGGCACTGGCTTTGTAAGGTGCACAGAACGTCACGCCAACGTGGTGCTGTAAAACTTCGCATTGTATAAGTCGGACAGCACATTTCAAAGAATCGGGAGCTCCGAATTTTCGCATAGTAGACGAGTAAAGACGGGCGCAGATGACGAACGAAATCCAACGACGTACGCAACCAAGAGATTTACTCGTAGCAGTGTTCGACGTAGTTACCTTCCAACTCCGTCACGCACGTTGTTATACCTCATTAAAATTGCACAGATCGGTATTATTCAAGAAAAACGAGATGATTCAACCGCCATCGCGAGTTTTTTTCCACGCGAGATTCCAGCGTAACGCTAAATTAATTGAGACAAATTACCTCTCATTGACGAGACAGATTACGAAACATTACTAGGAGTCAGCCTTAAAAATGCAAGAGGTTAATCTCAATAAACCGTGAGACGGAAGGGTGTGGGGCATCTAATATGTTGGAACAATGAATCATAAGTAATAAAGTTGACTGTCGAGGAGGCCTTTCAATTTTGATTATCTCTTAAATTAGAGTTTCTTCTGTAAAACGTAATTTTTTAATGAACATGTATAACACCCAGGGTTCGGTAAATTTTCAACAAAATGAACGAAACTTCTCGTACTTAATCGATTTCGTTACATTTTCTAGGTAGGTTTGTAGTTAATTTTGTATTATTTGTCCAAAATATTTAATTCATTTACCGACTTGTTACTTAATTTTACGAACAATCTTGTCAATTTCTTGGCGTTACTTTTTTCAAGAATAAAACTTTTTCATAACCAAAAGATGTGTAATCATTCATGATAAGAACAGATACTGCACTTCGATCTTCGCCAGGAGGCCGAAAAGCGATAAGCAACCTGTATTGGCTTATAAAAAGCATGAAAATGAATACTCTTCGGTCGGAAATGTCTGTGCTTCACAGAAGCGTACCTGTACATATTTTACTGCCACGATCTGGCACTCCCATCGGATCCTCAATTCTCTGCAATGTACAAGGACAACTTAGTTTGTGATGTGTGTCATAAGGATGGAGAGCAAGCTCCCTATACAACTACAGCTGCTAGTTGAGGAACTGGGTGTGGCTGATGGAAGATTAAAATTACCCCAAACAAGTCTGCAGCTTTCAGCTATGCGTATAAAACAAGATACTCTGAATCATCGCTCCTGTACCTCCAGCACCAGATTCAGAATACCAATTCCCATCGTTACCTAGGAAATATCCGTGACTCCGCGATTGAGAAAATTTTTTTTTCAAAGAGGAATGTTTATTTGGAACGGACTCTCATAAATGTACAAAAAAAGTCATTGAGGATCAGTTTCAAGTTTCCTTTTAACTTTTCTCAGTTTTTCAACAACCCCCATACAATTTTCGTAGTGTTTTCAAACTAGTCACTACTTTTGAATATTTTCCAATTACGTGTGCTGAACTCTCTCATCGGCAAATACTGTATTTCTCAATGACAACGCTTGTCATTCATGTTCTCAACGAATAAAACGTTTGTCACAATAACTTAATTTAAATTGCCAAAACCCTTTATTCTGTTCTCATACAATTTTACCCTGTTTCTCAAAAATGTTTGAAACAGTTTCACAACGTTCTCTACTAAACTTTCAAGAAAACGTTTACACGATTAACCGTTGCTTACTCGATCTTCTTGCTTTTTCTAAAGCATTCTTCTTCAACTGCTTCAAATTAATGTATCGGTAGTTTTAGTCTGTTAATTATTGCATGGTATTTATTTTAAATGAGTATTCAAATTCCAAATTGTTGCGGTTGCTGCCAGCTCTACCACACAAGTCAACAGACCAGCAACGACAAATCATTGCTACTGTTACCAGTTCGTTCCTTGGCGATGGCAAACCGTTTTATCGGTTCTGGAGGCGAGTATCCCAGTACCAAGAGTGGATACTATAATTCTAGTGAAAATCGTAGTGTTAAGCAAAATTTCGATATTCGCAAAGACATTCGTTATATTTTTCTGGCGGTAATGGTAGTCAGTAAAATGTTATCTTAGATAGAGAAATGTTATCATTTCTTTGCCTATCAATGTTAAATCAAGGTGGTCGTCACGGCTGTACAAATACCCAAAGCCAACAGATGAAAAAATAAAACATAAGTAAGACATTACTGGTAGCGCAATGACCTTGGTGCTGAGCGTTGACGAAGGAGGTCTCAAATTTCATTTGTGGAATCAGGGTAACTAATGTTACTTAGCAGGAGTGTTGGAAAAAATACGGTTGTAAAAGTATCCCCTCTGTTATGGTTAACGATGATGCTATTTTTATTACTGCAACATCTCGTTCAAACAAATATTAATGCTGAGGAATGTCAAAAATCAGGTTTGAACATGGAGGCTTTGTCAGGAGTTCAAAAATAGCAGAATTCAATTGCAAACTGAAGCCGCAAACAATCAAGCACTATAAGATTGATACGATGGGTTAATTGCAACCAAAAAGCAAAAATAAACGAAATTCCATAATATTAAGATGTAAGTGGGATGTTTGCAGTCTCCTTGAAATTAGTCAGCGTACAAGAGCTCATCAGTTAGTTAAACTTATTAATCAAGACCCCGCAATTAGCTGTAATTTATTAAAAAGATGCTCAGGAACCACCTTACCTTTGGTCTGTACGAATACCCGCATGTGCACTTATTGGCTGTACTGTTATTCACGTTTTGAGCCAACGTAGCATTATTTGGCTTCAAGAGCGGCGATTCCTGAGCGAAGGCGGCGACGCCGAGCAAAAACACTAACGCTGTGACTGTCTTCATCTCCGAACGAGAAATCACCAGTTAACACTCAGAATAACGGTTTTATCGAATCCACAAACGCCTCATTAGCCCGTATGGTATGTTTGTGAAAGGTGGCTGGCGAATCTTTGCGCTAATTACGACAATGATTGTTGAATTCTTTTTATTCAGTAATGAGGACACGTTTGACTGTCCGTCACAGTTGTGTGCATAGTTTGGCTCGGGATTCCAGATTATTTACGCTAACAACTACTTATCCTTCTCTCGCCACTCTAAACGTATGCATTATGTATCATCAATTACCAATTCAAAATATTCGATCAAACATTAGTTTCCCTCAGTATCCCTACTAGTATTTACATTCTGAACACATCAACACAATTAATGACAAGTTCAGGAAAATAAAAAACAATTTTTTTTTCATGAAGGGTCGAAATTTAGAATGAACCTACCTACGGATCAAGATATCAATACATAGGAGTGACAGGACCACTGGCTGATGGGGGTGCGCATCTCCAAACTGCGCTGGCTCGGAAAATAAGCTGTGTAGACCCTTCCTTAATGCGGACCCCTCTGGTAACAAGATGGCATGAGAAGCTACCACACAGGTAGGCAGTTGCAGGACGCTTGCATTCCGAAAACCCGTCTTAGAACCACACCTCTGGAATCTGGCTTTCGATGTTATTTATTGTAGCGATGTGGTACTAAATGAAGTTACTCCTGTCGAAGGTGTGGTGAGCCAAATACAATTTCCCAGTCTATAAATTGTGGCGTGTTAAAGAGAAGAAAAATAGATAATAACAATATGCAGGACCTTCGTTTTACTGTTTTCGCTATCCGCGGCGTTGCGCTTATTGCCGTATCGGAATCGCTTGTCCAGTGCTACCTTGAGTGGTCGGTTCTTTCTTGCTCCGCAGAAAGACCGTCTAGCAGTCTAGCAGACGTCAGGCAGTCTAGCAGACGTCTAGCAGTCCGCGTTTCGCTCATTTGAACGACTATCGTCCCGAATTCTTCTATTCCTTTCCACACCAGTAAACCTAATATCGACGTTCGCCAGTCTGGAAAGAAATGTGTGATTTTGGTTCTCGTACCGGACGGAACTCAACAAGGATCAGAGACGGCACGCGTGGCAGATCGATCCAGACCTCCAGAAGGGTTATTTTTATTACGTCCCATCTCGTAAATTCAGAGACGTTTTCCTGTTTTTATACGTTTGTAATGAGCTCATTTACGACTGGAGAAGACATCTCAGCTTTATTTCAGGGCAAACACACGAGATAAGACGGAGCCTTCTGAGGATGTTGAGCGAGGACCTAAGGCAGACTATGAGTGCGGTGTGATACAAATGAGGAGATTCCTTATCAAGTCCAGCCACTGTGTCAAAGACTGGAAAGAGAGCGATTTTTGGTCTTTGGTACAACTACTCCAGGGGTGAACATCGAAGAGGATATTTGGCATTCCTTAGGAAGCTAAGTATCATCCTGTGAGGCGTTAGCACTGGCACAGTATGACTTGGCGCCGCGGTGCTCGCTAGGACTGGGGAGTAAGTCGTCAATTTAAACAAATTTATTTGTGATGTTGCTCTAAGAGCCGTTTATTTTATTTATTATACAGTTTTATATATTCTCGTGGGTTCATCCACTTACAACTTCTTTGGTTACCTTATTTGCACAATACAAGATACAGTACCGACTTGCGCTGTAGAAATCAACTAGTTTTAAATAAGAAGAATACAAATCGCGCTCACCACATAAACTAATTTATTATTAGAATTTCAAGCCGTGACTGGTCAGACGCCTGAAGAATTTGGTTTATAAATGATTAAATGTTCTTTACTATAAACTTTTCTCAACAACTTATTTGAAGATTAACTGAGAAATTGTGATTAGAAAAAATTGAGGAACTAAAATCATAATGAGGGAATTTGTATAATGCGTCACCATCAAAGACCGTCTTTCGGATTGAATTTGACAGATTTTTTTCACAGATTTGCGACGTCCATAGCACTTTCATAGGAGGTTCACAGTGAGTATGGACGCCATTATGATAATATTTTGAATGATGACGCCGATGTAGGAAAATCGATACGTAAGAATCTGCCACAGAGAGAATAGGATATGTGTGAATAAGTGTAACACTCGTTCAACCCCCCCCCCCATCTAAACGCGTTCTTGGATATTTATTGTTGGAGTTACGTGGGATTGATTTATTTAATGAAGCTGTTTGTCAATTAGAGAATTCTAATTTACCTCCATCGAGCTGTTGACGAAAGTATTTTTGTTGATTTAGCGGCTCGACTCAGAGCTAATTGGCTCACTTCAAACGTCAAATGCAACCAACTTGACGCTCACGAGCTTAAACGAATTTTACTTTCCTCAGCCCATCGTCGTACAAAGGAAAGTTTTAGTTATAGTTTCTCTACCTACCTTTAGCATATCGAAAAAATTGTGTGCTTCTTCGGAGGAATGAACCTGAAGACCTGTCTTTTGCCGAACTACTCTTGTATCAAGCCGCTCCATGGCAGGTGAACCTTGTACGGCTCTAGCCTGAAACCTTCTCTGTCCACAGACAGCCCTTCGCTCATTTTACTAATCGTCACCAATGGGTACATGAGGTATTGTAATCACACAGGAAAGTAGAATTTTCATTAGAGCTTCAGGATTAAAAACCTGCCGATATGACTAATTTAGTACTTTTTTTTGTGCGTGTGTTTGTAATCGGATTTGCGGGAGCGCGGCTGAAACAATTTCGATGTTTTACTTTCGGACACTCAAAGAGTAAGGGAAGTAGTGCGACCGTGTCACAAAAAATCTAGTGAATAGCAACACCGTTCTAAATAGCGCACCTACTCTTCAGAATGGTCATTTGTGAGACAATGATGAGAGCGGTACAATACCGAACTCTCAATAACGCTCCGCATCAGATGATTTAAAAACGGCGAACGACGCATTCCACACGTCTGTTTCCTTGTCAGATGAGTGGATAGTCATGGCTGCTCTTCCTACAACCTTCACTCACTGTTGTAGAAACTACGGTGGACCAGCACGTGGTTTACTCCCCGCAAGATACGCAGGATGGAGAGTCTTGGAGAGAAAAGGAGTGAGGCTGGGCGCTGAAGTAAAGAACTGGCTCGTCCATTGGTTTGGAACAACTCACCTTCTCCTAAGACGTTTACGGATGTTGGGACAAAATTCGTACGTCTCACGTCCCAATATGAGGACTCCTATCTTGCTTGCCAATTCCCATTCATATAGCAGCACGTTTTTGTGTGGCAGAGAGATCTTCAGTGGAGTTTAGCTCAAAGGTGAGGAAGTTCCCTATTCTCTCTCCAATTGTTTATTGTGCACTCAACGGCCAAGGCAACTGACAAGTGATCACTTTGAGTGCTTTAGTGGATGGCGGTGGTGGTGGAGTGACTTGAGTGTAGGCCTTGATGATCCTGTGGCGGCCAAAAATAATTGACGATTGACTACTTAATTTTCCCTTTTAAAGAATGAGATAGGCAGCCCTACTTCGTCAGTTACAGTCTAGGTTTCGAGCAATTCCTTGACCTTTAAGCTCACCATAGGCTGTCTTACGCCCCTCTGATGTCAATAAAAGCTGCTACGACATACTTTCCTGCCCATAACACTATATGCTGCAGCTATCTGGTGCGGCCTCAGAACACGATCGGCAGCGTGAACGAACAATACGTCCTCTGGGCCATTTTACCCTAGGCCTTGCCATGGACCTGACCATCCTGCAGACTGCTATTCGACGTGGAGCACTAGACAATTACCTGGGGCGCCCTAGGTTCACTGGTTCCCACGCTCTGGCTTGGGCTTGCATCGAACTGTGGCAGGTGCGGTGGGATGCAGGCTCGAAGCGTGGCTCCTCCACACCCTCATTCCTTCCGTCCAGTACAGCCTAGGAATGGAGGGACCAACCACCAGTGGTCCAACTACTCTCCGGGCATGGAGCCTTGAACCAATGCCTATTCTACTTTAGGCGCAGCACATTCGACCTCAGCCTTATTTGGGGGGGGGGGGGTCAGTGAAGACGCAGCACGACTGCTCCCTTTATGATGAGGGCGAGCCAGGGCAGGTATCCCCCCCTCCCCCCCAGAAAGGGCAGTTGCGCTCCTCTCCTGTGGACCTGCCAGGCGTAGATTCACCATATTTGCGGTTGACCCACATCAATCACCCCTCCTCACGCCCTCCCATTAGGACCTCTTGGTGCTGGGGTTTAGTCCTGTGGCGAGCCCATCAGACCATCCCAGGTCATAAATGACCTTTACCCCCTTCTTCACACCAATGAGCCAGACTCGTTACCCATTAGTTACCAGAAAAACATAGCAGATTGAAGATATCCGGTGTAGTCTTTCCTGTTGTACACCCATATTGTCTGCCTGTGAGGTTGTGGCCAAAGACTATTTTCTGGGGCTCCAACATCAAGACGCCTGAAGGGCAATTGCATCTTGTGTAGACCTGTTCTATATTGCGTGCAAATTTTAGGAGACTCGCGTTTGCCATCCTTACTGAGATTTGGCATGGTACACCAGTGTCTGCTGGTACCACCGTTCCAATGCACGGTACTGCCGGATGACTGCGTGGGTGCCTGGTATTTCCTAGCGTCGGATCGTTGCTGGCTTTTTGTAGCTTGTGAGCTCCTTGTAACTTCTTACGAAGGCTGGGTTACACTTCAATCACGTAGTCCTTCAGTTTACCACGTTATTTGATAAACAAAGTATATTTGCTCCCTAAAGGTGCACTGAGTTGTATTGCTATTACTTTTTATTTATTTTTTAATTCATAAGTTTTCGAAGTTTTTATTAAATTAAAGGGGAGATAACAGTTTTGTTCACCACCTCTACTTTGTCCCATCACGCGTCTTCGTCCATTTGCCGACAATCAAATCGGCAAGGCAGCTTTCCGTGACGACTACATATTACGAGAGCTCCTCGTTTTTTAACATTGCCTTCGTTTAACATTGTCTTGGGTCTTGGGTTCCCCAATGTTGTAACAACTGTATACTTGACATGTTGAACACTGGTAGCTAAAGTTAGTTCAGTGGTTGAGAGTTAGTTCGGGCCGACCTTGCTCGTACCCTCACAATAGCGTCCATAGTGATCTACGGGGTAAATATAACATTTTAGCCCTATTGGTTCAGCCATTCTCTCTCGACAGCGTTCACCGACGAATTTTTTTTTCGCTTATTTTTATTTAAGGGTAATGTAACCTCAATGGAAATAGGAAATGGGTGTTCTTCGAGAAAATGATACTTACTTGTGGAAGTGCGGAAAGAGAGAAAACACGAGCTGTAGTCCCGTCGTAACAGGAACACCTTAATTTCCAGGTTGGAGTTACAAATTTTGAAATGTACTGCGTTCATTGGAAAGGCGGTGAAATTGGCGAAATAGTCAAAGAAAAATGATAAATGCTCTTGGAAACAGAGAAAAGCAAATGACTAGCACGGGAAAACGAAATAAAATGACTTTGATGATACGGCGTAGTTTAGTCAGGCCTCAAATTAGCCGCGGTCTGCTTAGCGGTGATAACTATACTTCGATTCACTCATTCGTTTGCACCTGTCGATGCATAAATACGGTAGTTATGATTCAAGTTGACCCTTTTTATGGTAGGTATGATTAGAGGTATTATTAGTATTAGATTAGAGTATGATTAGTAGTATTAGTATTAGAGTATGATTAGAGGTGGCACTAATTAAAACACAAGACTCTTCGAAATTTTCCTTTTATTTGTTCGTTTCATTCGTTCACGGCCCGTTTGAGCAGACTGCAGCTTTTGGGAATGTTTCTGAAAACGAAAATAAAAGGCGACTGCAATAATGTCACTCAAAGGGGAATAAAGCGGAATAAAAAAATAAAACATCGGCGCGGGGTCTTTGGTGAAGTCGTACTAAAAATACTGTGCTACGCAGCGCGCAAATCCTAAAAAAAATTCTATGGTACGCCGCTGTACACATCACGCATTTATACGGAAACACTTATGCAAAACGAGATTGAGTTATTAGTTTGCAGAAATTTCCCAATGGTTTGCATGATTGGAGATTGAGGTTCAAAAACACTTTGAGTCGACACCGATATTATTAAAGCACGTACATCCAACCAATGAGTCCTTCTCGAAATGTGTACTGCTCTACCCGAAAAATGCCACGACAATTAAAGCATTGGGTAATCCAGGCATAATCCAGGTCGACAGGTCGAGCGCATTCACAGTACGATCATCTTACTCTCGGCTAAGGTAATTCTACAGTAACCCTCGAAGTTGGTCGAGGTTGGTTTCTGAATTCTAGGAGGGGCTGAATTCTACGTTCCACTTCGTTGCCATGAGACTTTTTGAGCTCTTAATCGAAGCACTTTAAAGACGGGCAGCTTATCACTTCGCAATGTCATCAGCATGGAACAAAGAAGAGGCCCAGATGTGTCTGAGTAAAAGCCCGTTCGGAACATGAAGGAGACGAAGGGGGGCTAGCCTGACAACACAGTGCGCCGGGAATCGTGAGCAACCCCATCATCAGTCAAAGTATGTTGCCACCCTTGAAGTAGTTGAAGCAAACGGATTGTGTATGTACTGACTGACTCCTATTGAAGGCACCGGGCGATCGTGGTCTAGTGGATAAGACAGTTGGCTCATAATTCGAGAAACGAAGGGACTACCAAGTGAAAGAAAAAGACTTTCCTTGTAGCCCCTTCGTTTCTCAAATCAAGGATCGGATTTTCCGTGGATTCGCTCAACTCTCAAAAATTCGTTCCTTGAAAGAGTCCGCTCCAGGAGTAGCAGCTAAAAGACGAGGGGGGAGATGTACTGACTGACTCCTATTAAAGGCACCGGGCGATCGTGATCTAGTGGATAAGCGCGATTGCCGTAATTTTTGCCTGAGTCAGCAGCTCTTCAAAAAGCATCTCCAAACTACCTCAGTACATGTACAATTCAGAGCACTGTTTAACTAGATGCGCTGAAGAGAGGTACTTCTGCGATGCGATTGACCCGATATTTTACACTTCAAAGCAGTCAGGGCAGGCTTTCAGTCTTGGTAGCATTTATTTGAATGCGTAGTGCAGTTTGTCGAGGGTGACGATACTACTGTAATGGTAGCTTTAACTTAACAAATCAGTACAAGGTACCAATAGCAAATTATTGAATATTCTACTAACCTTGAATCTTTTGAAGGATCCAGTCTCTGAAATAGGCGACGTTGGTGCTGACAGCAGGAGTGTCCTTTTCAGCGCAGCCAATTCCATGGGAGACAATACCTACCACGGTGTAACTCTTAGTAATAGGATCTTTGTAGATAACAGGGCCGCCGGAATCACCCTGAAACCAAAAGGCGTGATCAAACAGTTTGAAACCAAGATTCGTTAACTTTCGTGGCGTACCGTATTTATTTTGCCTCCGCTCTGGTGAGGGAAGCTAGGAGGTGGAGCTAGGCAAAACTACATTACGCCCTTCCCTAAACAGAACCAAATATTCCAAAACAACATTTATTATGAAGACTGGCAACACGAAGAAGGATAACGTAAAATGAACACGAGGAATAATTAAAAGTTTCAGTTCAGGTAAATGTGTTGGTGAGTCGATTCCTCGAGTGCCCCTTGATCCCTCGCTTGATGGTTTAATTCCTGTAATGACTTGGTTCTTCATTATCGTAACTTCCCCTTCTCCTCCCCGCTGTTCTCATCATAACTTGTCTCACTGTCCAGTAGCGGGTGTCAGATGGACTTTCAACACATTTGGGTAGATTCGGTGTTCCCCCTCGGTGATCTATTTAGTTGCATTCTTGTTACTGTTCGACTTACGAGTAACCATCAAAATCAATATAATAAAGTAAGTCAAATTTGATGAAAACGGACAATCGTCCCAACTCCTTTATATTACTGAAGCGGATTTCGTCTCAAGAGATTTAATTCGGGTTTCAGGCTTAATTGCACCACATAAAATTAGATATAGAAACAACTTCAGGTAATCACAAACATAACTCGGCGCTTGTCTTATTCCAGTACCCTGGTTTGCGCGCATGTACGATTAGTAACCCGGTTCTCAATTAAACATGACAATCCATGGTAATATAACCTTCGTAACCCTCTTGAGAGATACTGCAGCCCTCCTTTTGCAACTCTTATTTGTCATTTTCCCACACTGACGCAGTCAGTCTCAATTGCAATGAACTTCCAATATATTTTAGAAAATTCCTTACCTAACGTTGTGATACAAAGCGACATTGGAACATTACATAATTGCAAACCTGAAAGCTGTCTTCAAAGTGAACGCCTTTAATACTTGACTCAAGCTTTTTGGGCACGTGCTGCTGTAAAATCCTTAAATTTCTCAAATAAACTCTGAGAAAGTGAGATAACAAAAATAAACTCTATAAAGAAAACGTTTCATAGACATTTCCAATTTCGGCCAATAAGTGAAGATACTTCCCACCGTATAAAAAGGTTAACGCCACTTAAACAAATTTAAAAAGTACAGACACTCAAAAAAGCTGAAATAATAACATACGAATATTTTCCTACCTCGCAAGAATCCTTGTTATCCGCGTAAGTGCAAAGTACGCTTCCATCCATGTCTTCGTAGAATTTCGCACACCTTTCCGTCGGAACCACTTGCACATCCACTTTTTGCAAAATGTTCGGCTGCTCAGTGTCCTTGTATTTTAACAGGCCCCATCCTGGAAGACGCAGAAATATGAATATCGTATAAGTGAATTTAGCGTTGCCGACAGCGGATTTATGTTTTTTATAACTAATATTGTGACATTCGCGGCAAATTTCATTCGGTATGAGCAATCGTTTTGGAAAATCCAATGTTTTTTTTTATAACAATTCTGGTAATATTTTAAAAAACGGACCCTGTGGACTCTGAAAAAATGGAAAATGGACTCTGTGAATGCTATTAAGAGAAAATGGCTGAAACTAATTCGACTCAAATTTCAAATTTACTCTGCAGATGATTGCAATCGGGTCAAAATAACTACAAAACTCTCAATTGTTGAAAGATGACGAGAGCAGCACAATAAAAATGATTGAAAACTTTGATGAATATTTATATATTTTAGCGGAGTTTATCCCACTTATTTCACGCTAATACTAACTGACGTTCCGAGAAAAACTAGGGTGGTAGTCCAATAAACTACCTATACTATGAGAAAAAAACGCTGATAAGATTATTCGGAGCAACCTCAGAAATTCATGAAGGCAAACCACCACCGTTTCACTTGCAACCATTTCTCACAGCTTCTATCCGATTATCCCTTCTAAAATAATCAGGTTGACAGCCTCATGCATCATCTGTGCACTGGCTGCTCAGTACTGTTCGTTGCATGAGTGGAACCACCTGAATAAATTCTGGCGTTTCAAGCGCTACCACGTTTCGTTACGTTCAAATG
The DNA here is from genome assembly GCA_020466155.1 of Pachypeltis micranthus. Classification (NCBI taxonomy): domain Eukaryota; kingdom Metazoa; phylum Arthropoda; class Insecta; order Hemiptera; family Miridae; genus Pachypeltis; species Pachypeltis micranthus. Next base: position 26,716,133 of record CM035771.1, on the reverse strand, counting down.
AGCCGAGTAAAAAATATATTAGATTAGCTACTACAGAAATCACTGAGAAAAGTTGAGTGAAGCGCCCCACCAGATATATTTGCAAAAAATAAAAATAAAACACTCACCGATGAAGCGACCACTACCTTAAACGTAGTGGTTAGTTGGCTTTTTAGACAAAACGTCACGTTACGTTGATTTGTCTGGCTGATAACCGAACACGTTATAAAATATCTAGGAGCTTTCTACACCCCAATCCTCCCTACACACAAATCAAAATACTTACCAATCATGCGAACGGTTTCACCAACAATATTGAGACCAGCGTTCGGGAAACATGCCGGGCTGATGGTGGGCCTGAAGCGTATGTCCCTGGCGAGCACTAACAGTGCTATGTCATTTTCGGTGTGGCTCTTCAAGTCGTACTTTTCATGTTTGACGAACTGAGTGACGGGTATCCTTACAGTCTCGGATTCTGTCGCTGAAATCAAAACGTTGAGTAGTTAAATATGGGCGGACATTTACAAATTTACCACGAAGAAAAGCTAGTATTCGAATCCAACTGCAAAGGCAAACGTTAAAATGTTTGCAACTACTACAAGAAAGCCGCTCAGTGCTACACTGTTTATTAGTAGGATAATAAACGAAATAAAAGATGAAAATAGTAGTTAATATTATTATTCAACTATTTACCGGGTCAGAACTTACTGATTTGAGTATCGTGTTCTCCCAGCACGACGCTAATAGGTATATCGTCGCCAAGATAGCAATGGGAAGCAGTAAGAGCGTGTCGTTTGGTGATGATTGTGCTTCCGCAGTAAAGGATCTCAGGAACCTGATCAGCTGAAAGGGCAGCAATCAAAGGGAACTCGTTCAGCATCGCGGCGAATCCGCCAACAATCCTGTTTTCAGACTGAAATTAAAACTTGAATTAATGTCGTTTGTTTCCAATTTCCGTTATATTGCACCAGAAGAGGCATTTTAAATGTTATGAATAATTAAGAACAAATAATTTCTTTTAGCGGACGAAACCTTCCAAGTTTTGAGCTATAATTTTTTAAATGGGTGAGTGGATAGTTTCAAATTAACACATTTTGATCTTGCGAGAGTTGTGAAACAGCGTGTCATCACCCCTTTTACGAACTGTTCTCTTGGCCCACTTATACATTTGAAGAAGTATAATCGATTAATTATTTCGATAAATTCAATTAATGGGCCAACACTATTTTCCGCTTGTCGAGGAAAATTCTTGTGTGTCATTGGCCATCGTGACATTGTGTTACGTTATTTTGAGAAGTTGCAGAATATTGAGCACCACGCATTCCAGTGTCCCAGTTTGACGATTAATGGAAGAATAGTTTATAGTACTGAGAGCGTTTCCTGCAGCATACACAGGAGGCGATATAATTTTGAGGTTTTATTTAATGAAGAACTTCAAAAAAATCAGACTACTTAATTCACACAGATTTACTCAAACAAGGTTGGTTTTACTAAAAACATTGTCTTGTACACACGCCCTGGAGGCGTAAAATATCTGATTAGTAACACACAACTTTCCGCAACCCCTGCAAAGTCGTTCTCCGTAAGTTTGATCGTTCTGGCCGTTTTTCGGAAAATGGGAAACCGATAAATTAATATTCGAGAAATTTCCTCTTCTGAGTTTATTTGGATATACCTCTGTTCAAAAAATAGATACAGAAATATTTACGGAAAACAAAATGTGGGTATAGGTTGTTAAGAGACACTCCGTAAGATTGATCAAACCCAGTGACGCAGTTACTTGGCGAAAGCACGGAAATGTTCGAGAAAACATTGTTTTCGACACATTTTCATTTTTTTCTCGGCTCAAAGGAACATTTATAGGACACAATATATAGGAAATAACTATTCGAAAACATCCTGTGACAAGTGAAAATCGGTGAAGCCGTTTTGCAAAAAAGCGCTTGAAACCTATTTTACTTTCCGCTACCCGAAGGGAAGGAAAGTATAGTAATCGGCCCAAAAAAAAAATTTGGGTTTTCTTCAGATCTTTACGTTTCAGACCCTACTGAGTCTAAAAAACCTAATTTCGGCGCGTGGTCCGTGTGTATGTGTGTGTGTGTGTGTGTATGTATGTGTGTGTGTGTCTGTAGTTCGATTTGCGGGAGAACGGCTGATCCGATTGAGCTGGTTCTTTTTTTGTTTTGTTCGTTGTTTTTTGTAGACACCAAAATAAGGTTATGGACGATTTCGGCCGATGGGAAGGGGGGGTGGGGGATGAAAATGTACCAAAAACTAGGGTTTTTCGCATTTTTCTCGAAAACGGCTCTAACGACGACGCTTAACGATTTTGATTAAACTTTCAAATTATCTTCTACTAATCAATACCTAACTTTTCCTCTCCATACATATCTCCATGAAAATACGGTGAACGGAGATATGGGCCCCTGAAGCAAAAATAGGTTTTTTACGCTTTTTGGCAAAACGGCTTCAGCGATTTTCACCAAACTCACAGGATGTTTTCAAATAATTAATACCTACATATTCTTTCCAATAAATGTTCCTGTGGCGGTCCATTGAACAGAGATAAAAATCAAAATGTGTCGAAAATAACGTTTTTTCTAACATTTCCGTAAATTTCAGGGTAAATCTTTCACCAGATGTGATAAATCTTAATGGAGTGTCTTTAAGTCACCCATAGCCACATTTCGTTCTGTATAATTATTTCTGTATATATATGTGGAACGGAGATATAAGCCAAGTTAACTCAGAAAAGGAGATTTGTCGAATATTAATTTATCGGTATTCCAATTTTCTCAAAAACGGCTCTAACGATTTTGATCAAACTTTCGGGGTACTCTCAGCTAACTAGTCCATACACTTTGTTCTCCGTAAATGTTCCTGTAATAATGCGTTAAACGAAGATATAGCGCCCGCAAATGTAGGTGGTGTTCGAAATTACGGGGGTGGCGGAAAGTTGTGTGTTGCTACGCACCAGATATTTTGTTTTTTAAGCCTATATCTCCGTTCACAGTATTTTCATGGAGATATGTATGGAGAAGAAAAGTTTTGTACTAACTGGTAGAAGACAGAATTTGAAAGTTTAATAAAAGTCGTTAGAGCCGTTTTCTATAGAAAAATGTGAAACCCCGTAGGTTCTGTTTCGTTTAAAAACAGGATGTTGTTCAGGCTATCGGGTTGAATGGACGTTGTGGAATTACAGCGCGGTTTACGAAGGCATGCCGTAGACTTAGGAACCAATACCATTACAGCAGCATCCGTTATATATATATATGGGTGCTGCGTCTTCGTTCAATGTATTTATGAGTAACAAAATGTGGATACTAGTTAGTTGAGAGTACTCCGTAAGTTAGATCGAAAACATAAGAGCCATTTTTGAGAAAATCGAAAAAAAAGATCATATAACGTTCTACAAATCTCATTTTCCGAGTTATCGTGGCTTATATACGTGTAATGTTGATAAAATTTGGTTATACGGTTACTCAAGAGGGTTTGGAAACGTTAACAAATACGCTCTCTGCACAATGAATCGTCATAGGAACATTCATGAACAACAGTATGCGCACACACTTTTGTAGAACAGCTCTGCTCTTCTATCAATCCTAACCAAAGCAAAGGACAGGGGTCCTGCATTCAAAGTAATAAGTATGACATCGTGAACGACCAAAAATCTTCAAATCCCGTGCCAATTTGTATTGGCAAAACAATGGCGCTTGTAGATTTGAAGAACACAGGCTAGTATGTATTGTGCAAGCTACTTGGGCGAACTTTTGAGAAATTTATGCGACCCGAATCATTGCCTTCACATGACAACATTTAGTATGAATTTTCGGAAGCCGTTCTCGAACTACTTATCGGTTAATGGTGATTTGAAATGCTCAATTCGATTATCCACCAATCGAAGAAACCGTACGTGATTTTTATTATACTTCAGTGGTCCTAACAAGCAGTTGGAATGAACGAGTCACTTAGTCGCCTCATGCGTCCGTCTTAATCTCCAGTCTGAAATAGTGGCATCGACAAAATAATAAGTGTAAATATACCCCATCAGCGTTGGAGTGCCCACAAGAGCAGCCGTCTTCATTGACAGGCTGTAAATTCGCTGGCGAGGAAGACTCCCGTGAGGAGGGAAAAGAAAATAACTGTCTTCATATCACCTACTAGTTCACTGCAACCACTGCGAAGTGGAAAGGCTGTTTTATATTCATTACACGATATGTTCGTCTAATTAACAAATGAGCGATTTGTGGATGTTTTTAGAGAGCCCAATTCTTAGTCCGTTAATTACTATGTGATTCGACAAATACGAGGAAACAAAAGGGTACAACGATACCGCCTATGTCCGCGTACATTGCCAAAATACACCCAAGACTGCGTCACTCCTATGTCCGCTCAAACGGAGACGAAAACGTGCGTATCGCTCCCCCGACGTAGGATGTTGTTGAAACCTATAGCAACCAGACATTTGTGCATGAGTTTGGTTCGTTGTCTGCAATCTGACTTATTGCTGAAATAAAAGGATTTATGAAGGGACATAAGTCGCAGTAAGGTTTCATTGTAGGACATGTAGCGTATGAGGAAAATAATATTGGACTGCTGTTGCCGTGATTTTCAACTATAGTTGATTTGGTAGTCAAGAGTTTGCGAGAGTTGATGCATTCTTCGTTCGCACTTTATTTGTGAGTGCACCTTGGTTTTATTCAAAAGTCTCCAGCAATCTAATTGGCCCATAACGACTGACCTACACTCTCCAGTTTTTGTCAATGTTAAAAGAGAGTCGGTTTTGTGGTTGGTTAACTGGTTTAGGTTGCTACAATTTAACTATGTTCAACTATCGCTGGTTATCCTCATATCTTTCTTACCTACCCCCTCCCAATCCTTATATTCCTTGAGGGTAGTCTGGGCGCCCACCCCATTTCATTGAGCTTTGTAAAAAAAAGTATGTGTGAGTCAGTAGTTCAATGCGCGGGAGAACTATGCGAAGGTTAGCGATTAAGCTGATTCTTTTTTATTGTGTTTGTAACTTTTCGAAGACGCAAAATTAGCGAGGTTCTCTGTTGAAAAACGGAGGGGGGGGGTGCGTTCCCAAAAACTAGGAGTTTTCGCATTTTTCTCGAAAACCCCCGTAACAATTTTATTTTAAGTTTCAAATTATCTTTTACTAATCAATACTTTACTTTTTTTCTCCAAAAATTTCTTTGTGGAAATTCAGTGAAAGGAGAAATCGGCCTATGAAGCGAAAGTATGTTTTTTACTTTCTTGGCTGGATGGTCTTTGCGCAATCTGCTGAAAAGGAAAATACTAGTTAGCTTCAGATCGTTACTTTTTTAGACACAACTGAGTCCAAAATATCTGGTGCGTTGCAACTCACAACTTTCCTTAGCTCTACGTCAATTCACTCGTGTACATGGCTTTTTCTACTTACTCAATTCATTTATCACTCAGTTCATTTGAACTTGGTATAACAACACTTAACGGCATTAGAAAGCGGTAGCGCTTACAATTCCGGAATTTATTGTGCTCCTTGTACTTATTCCCGTACCGTTATTGAGCAATTAGTACACAGAGGGTTGATGAGGCTGTATACACGATTTTTTTGAAAAAGGATAGTAATTACTCATTGCAGAGTTATTGGTTACTTATAGAGCTGGTAGTTAGCGAAACGGCGGTAGTTGAAATTCCAGTATTTCTAGAGTGACCACCTTATAAGTTATGAGCGTTTTTAAACGCTCACCCTATGGGTATTGGAATGGACTAGTACACCAATTATTTTAACATTCTAGTGACATTTCAGCGGGATTTATAAGAAAAAAAATCGCGCTAAAATCACATTTCGTAATTTATTGTGCTGCTCTCATAATTTTCCCACAAATGGGAACTCTATGGTATAATTGCCATATTAGCAATCAATATACATATATATTGGCTATCAATATAAAACATTTATTCAAAACCGTCAGAGCCGTTTTTGAGAAAAAAAAATTTGTGTTTTGATCACTAATGATAACTATAGTTAACGTTCGGTGGATTTTGCTCATACCCTTATTTGGGCGTCCCATGGTATTTTTGAGGGCTAGATATCAAGTTTGAGTTGATTTGGTACGGCCGTTTTCTCTAAAAATCGTTCACAAACCATTTTCCCAAATAGTGTTTTTCTGACTCAGTGGGGTCTGAACCATAAAGATACTTCGTAGAGCCTCATACTTCGTGTGTACAGCCTCATTAATTCACCGTGTACAAATTGCTTAATAATGGTCAGGGAATGAGCACGTGCAGCACAATAAATTCTGGAACTGTAAGTTCTACCACTTTTCCACCACTGTGAAGTGGTGTTTAACTTAGTTCAAATGAACTGAGCGGAAAATGCGTTGAATTAGTAGCAAAAGCCATGGAAATAAGTGAACGTTAAGGAAAGTTGTATAATGTGGCGCACCTGATTTTTATTTTTCTCACTTTTTCGCAAAACGACATAACGGTAACACACCGGGTGTCTTCAACGGCATCCATAAATGTTTCTTGCACAGAGACAATCATAATGTGTGGAAAATTGTATGTTTTTAAATATTTCCAAAATGTTCCGATTAACCCCTTTATTGAAGTTGGTCAATCAAACGGATTGTCTTTTAACAACATATATCCACATTTCGCTCTCGACAACTATTTCTGTTCAAGCCTCGATAGCGAGAAAAATGCATTTTGTCGAATGATTATTATTTCTGTGTGACTTACCGAGTACTTTCAATCATCTAGTAACATTTTCATAAATTCATAAAATCAAGGAGTCGAACAGACCATTTTCTAAAACACGAATAATGCGTGAACGACGACACCGATAATAACTTCTTCTAAAGCAGTGTATTTTTAGTGTTGCTATTCATTCAAACTACAATAGCCAATTAGGAATCGTTTCAACATTTTGCTGTGTCCCGCGATGATCCCCTCCAGCAGCTATTTGGCCATTCGGCAGGCTGGTGCTGGGAAGGAGAAGATTCATCGTTCATTCTGATTTTTACGAGCCCGGCGTAATGTTTTGTTCACTTGTGTTCATGGCTCACTCTAACTCAATTTATTTTTCAGTTCATTTGAAACATCACGTAACGGCGGTCGAAAGCAGTGGCGCTTACAGATCCGGAATTCATTGTGCTGCTCGTACTCACGCCCGGACCATTATTGAGCAATTGGTGCACAGAGAATTAAGATGTAAACCAGGTGTTTTTTAAAAGGATAATAATCACTTTTGCTGAGTTACCGGGTAAAAACCTTTAGAAATGGCTGTAAATGAAACGGCGGTGGTTGAAATTCCGGAATTTCTGGAGTAGCCCCAGTATATCTTATGAGCGTTGTCAAACAATTACCGTATACGCACTTTATTAGGCTACCATGTCAAATTTTCTGAGTATCCTAGTAACGTTTGAGTGGAGTTTATAAGGAAAAAACAGCGCTAAATGGTAATTTATTGTGCTGTTCTCTTCATTTTCCCACGAATGAGAATCTCACGGTATAGAATCTTGTTAGGAGCTCTCAATTTAATCAAAATTGTTAAAGCCATTTTTGGGGAAAAAAATATTTGGTGTTTTGATCGCTATGATAACTATAGCTAAATTTGAGCGGATTTCGCTCATACCCTTATTTTGACGTCCCATGGTGAACTGTGGGCAGAAAGAAGTTTGAGCAGAATTGATTTTGCTGTTTTTGCAAAAAACTGTTCAAACACATACACATTGACCTTCTTACCAAATAGTGTTTTTTGGACTCGGTGTGATCTGAACATAATGATCTAAGAGAGAAATTTTTTTCCAGCCGGTTACATAACTTTCCTTCCTACTTCGTAGAGCCAAGGTGTTTAATTTTAACACGATTTTATGATGAGTAAATCATTTTAGCAACTTCCGTACAACTTTTTGTGGTATTAAAGGGTTGAATGGTATTATTCATTTCCTGTCTTGGGGCAGAACAGTAAAATTAGCTAGGCGTGTTTGTGTTAGGACGGCCGTCACAACCTTTATTGAGTGGCCTAGCTTATAATAACTGTCATCAAGATTTATTTTTCCATTATTATAATTATATTTTGTTGAAAATCGCTACTAATTAATTAATTGAGTAACCAGAGTATAAGTGATTTATAGGACTGTCAACAACAACACGAAACAAAACGAATATGCCGTGGAGCACGGGTATGGGAGTTGTTCACAACATACCGGGGTAGCCAACCCTAATTTCTCTTGAATGAAAAAGTGGACTGTATTCTCAAACACCCCGGATCCGATCAAATTAATTTCTCCCCCCCTTGTCTGCAAACTATGCTTCCGCCGATGCCGAGACCTCGCCGACCTGAAAAGGAAACAAATGCAGGAACGGAAAAATAGGAACTTGAGGGACTCACCTTTAAGAACGTGACAGAAGCTTTTCCCCGGCCGGGAAACACTGGACTTAGCTAGGAGAACCACTTCGTCGCGTCACAACTACACTTAGCGGAAGCTCCACAAAAAGGGGGGGGGGTAAAAGATGATTAATATATCGCTATTTACACGTCAAAAAAATAACTCCGTCTCGATCGACCGCTCGATGTTAAGTAATAAGTGAGAAGGAAAGGATGGTGGTCTGTGGGAGGTGAGGCGGACACCTGGAGGGGAAAACGATAAGGACCGGCCGGCCCCAGGGCGAATCGGCGGGAAGCAGCTTACGTTTCCAACAGGAGTTTCAAGAAAATGATTTCAAGAAGGGGTCAAGACTGTCTCAAACAACGCCAAATTATGCAGCCTATAATGAGCTAAACTTGAGAAAAATGTATAGGCACACGATGAAGCAGCCCATTCATTTTATGAGCTGGGTATTAATCGAAAAAGCTGATTGACTGCATGCTATCGGTAGAGATTGTGTACTGTTGAGTAAATCGTCAATATTGGATATGGCTGAGTCAGTTTGTCGTGACTACTAATGTTATGTCCGGTCTGTTGGCGTTGATGGTTTCGCTCAGTCCCAGTAGAAGTTGTAATCACTGCTCTTGAGGAAAGGTCTAGGTATTTGTTGTCTTGTGGGACAATGAAGAGTTTGACTGCTTCATCCAATGATAAATGTTTTGACCACTAAAATTCACGTCATTTCACGCGCTATTGTTTCCATACCACTATCACAATGAAGCATACTGACGTTAATCTCTTACCGTTCCACAGATTGACGAGTAATTTAGTGTTCAACATTATGACCACACAAATATTTGCTTCACTTGACTTTAGTGGTTCACTGCGAAGCAATCAATCATCATCTGTGATTAAATGAAGATTTTACGCTCTCAGGTGTTGATGTTCATGATGAAATATTCAGATAGTGTGACCTCGATGTTTTCTATACAAACTTAACGTTCAGGATTGATTGGGATTGATCAGAATCGGTTATTTATGGGACTTCCAACGTGATTCTTCAGGTATTAGGTCTCCTAAAATTATACTGAAGACGTTGTGGAAACATGATTCATTTGGAAATTATCGTTCACTGTTATAAGAATATATGGTGGGACGTATGACACAACTTTCCTTACATCCAATCTGTTTTGCACTTGCTACTGCCATTGTAAATAGGAGGTAGTAGTGATTAGCAAATAACTAAAATCTTTAGGTTTTGTGGTCTACCTAAACGAAGAAACATCATTGGACTCGAACGCCTGCACACTTGCATGCCACCAGCGGTTCCTTTGATTCTTAACGCTCTTCGCAATTTAACGCTACTTGTACCTTATGTGGTAGAACTGAAGGACCTTGAACTTGGTCAGAAATGCTCGCACCTGTCAGCATAATTTTTGGGACAAGTGAAAACAAGGGTGTGTTTTTACACGCCTCAGTGGTGTAGTGGTCATAATCCTGAACAAATGGTTCGCCATAGAATTAAAATAAATAGAAATAATAGAAACTGAATGTAACGAGGCTAATGGTCATTCAAGATTCGCAGCGCCTTGCAGGGTCTCAGCATTGGGCACACCGCAATGAAGTTCAACTGAAATGAATCAAGGCTTTTGGGTCTGCGGCGTAAAATACTCGATCTGGGATTGCATTTAACTTGCAGAGGCTGTATTAAACAAAGATGAGGGGCAAGAAAACACCGACATGATGAGTGTTCGTTCCTCATGAGGTTTTTTCGAAACTATCGTTCTGCCAAATGTATTAATACTATCGTGATTATCTAAGCCTCCTTTTCAGAAAGTTAGAATTATATTTGAACGCTTTTGGTTCACAGGTCCAGTGTGCTGGGGACTACAAGGCTGTGAATGATTTCTTCAAGGCAACGCACGTACGTTATGGTGACGGGTTCATCATGGGACTCATTAAAAGGCGATGATTCGGAAGCTTCTTTATATTTGTTCATTTCATTCCCTCACGCTTTGTTTGAGCAGACCGTAGCTTTTGGGAAGGTTTCTGCAAAATGAATAAAAATTGAAGATAACCATACGTACGTATATAATAGTCAATGCTAGTACTAAACGAGTATTTAATACTACAAAATTTACGGGAGAACATTCCTGAAAGAAAACGAGCGGTTATTTGTTATGTAGAGATTACAGTAAATATCGTAACTTTGGTTATTTAATGAAGAGGAAGGGGCTCAAACTCATCGAAGGAACGAGAGAAAAATGTTGAGATAGTTGAACAGAAAACTCAAAATTAAATTTAGTGCAGAAGAGCAGGAGGATCGAGATATGGGCAAATCAGCTGTGCATGGGCAGGTGGCTAAGTTGATGGCGAAGTATGTAATTCGTCTTGATCAATGTAGTTAGAGGAGGAATCTACTCGAAAAACCTCAAGGAGGCAAATTATGAGGATTAATAGTATTTTTGGGTCTAGAACCACCCTATTGAGGACCCTATTGATGAAAGATAGACAAGTAACACACTGTTGATACATGGAAATGCCTAAGAGAATTGGAGCGATGATAAACAGTTCTCTGCGTTAAGGAAGAGGCTACACACAGAGCATTAACCAACGAAAGAGTTGATGAGTGGTAATCTGATTGCAGGTGCATCCAGTTATGCATCCATACACCAGGAGATGCATCCTTTTGAAAACTGGGCAAATCTAGTTGTTACCGAGAATAAAAGACAAAGGGCGTAGGTGAAATCCCTGAGGAAGTAGCGGTGCACCATCATGAAGATTTGGGCCCTGGAGAGGAAAGAAGCTTCAAAATATTCAAGGCGTTCTATGATGCTTCCAAGAGGAATATTGTCAAAAGACCCTCGAGAAATGGGTGGGGATAACGTCGTCCAGGACATTACAGTTAAGAGCTTGAAAAACAAGCTTTAGGAAAACACTGGGCTTTCAGAACTTCAATAAGCGTTGGGGATCGCTGAGAGAAATTGGGCTGATCGATCTTTTTTTCATGAAATTAATAGTTTTATTGAACGATCTTCATCCTACTGTAATAGAGTGCAATTGGAAGGTGAGTTATGGGCCGATTTAGAACATGAAAGCGGACATTGATACAATGGTGACAGTCAGGAACGCACTCAACTCAATTGCCCAAATGTGCCTCAAATGGGCGAACACATTATTACATTATGCGGTTTACAAAGATACGATAATTACAAATCTTCGAACATATTATAGGTGTTGTACTAACCATGAATCTTTTCAAGGATCCAGTCTCGGAAATAAGCGACACTGGTGCTAACAGCAGGTGTGTCCTTTTCAGCGCAGCCAATTCCGTGAGAGACGACACCAACGACGGTGTAACTCATGGTGTTAGGATCCATGTAGATGACCGGGCCACCGGAATCACCCTGATACAGAAAGGTACGGTTGTATGAATAGAATTTCATTTTTCGGAATCTAAATTCTACCGTTCCCTTCTGCTATTTAGACGTTTTAGGCTCCTTCCTTCAACATTTGATGGATCATTGAAAATAATTTTTTGGTCCATTATGGACTGCCAATTACATAAGAAGGCTGGAGAAGTAGTTCTGCAGGGTAGACTAATCATTACCTCAAGTACGCCTCGCTTTTGGTAAACACGTGTGCCACCACGTAGAAAAGCCTTTTCCCTTGCCCCAACTGTCGGAAAAACCTTTCAAGTGCCCCTCATGTTCCTTTCGAGTCGGTTCCATCTCAAGCTTCCTCATTGTACTTTGCCGAGCTCGGAAGAAGATTGAAAGGTAACATCCTTCCGACACTTCCACTGCAGCTGCAACACACTTTGCAGCAGCATCAGCCTGCTCTTTTCCTTTCACTCTCACATGTGCCCTGTACATTGGACAGTTGGTAAAATCAGTTTTTTGTCTTTCAAAACGAAGGAGCGAGAGCGCTTCTTTTCGACCCGTCTTTCACTTCTGATTTGTATAGTCCCATTTCAAATGTCGGTATCTCAAGTATCGGTGCAATAAGTTGTTGATTAGAAAGGCACGTTCAAGTGCTGGGGGAATGTAATGGCAATCTGGTTCAAACTGTGTGCCACCTTAATTTTTCTGCATAATCTGTCTCAGACTGTACTTTTCTCTCAACTTATAACGCTAATGACTATTCAAACATATTCAGAGGCAGCCGAACAAGGCTCCATTGTCCCGCCCAATGTTCAGGCCATGCTGTACATTCGGCAGCTGCATTCCGAAGATGAATGCTGGATAGTTGCCACATTGTCCGCGGAAGGAGCAAATTTCTGAGATTGAAATTCGTTTTCCTGTAAAGTAGAATCGCACGCGCGTATAAGAATGAAATTAATTAATACGAACCAATCTCGTTAAAGCATATAACAGTATCTGCTGAAACGATGTGTGGTTTTACTACACGAAAATATACATCGACTAAGAAAAGACTGATATTAAATGAATCTTTGTTTTAAAGTAGAACTTACTTGCTCTGAAATGAAATTACAAACATGAATAAACAGTAGGATAACGATTAGTAATCTCAGAATAATTTTCGGGAAGGACAGGGGCTACAAACAAATACACGAATGCAATGGAATCAGAAACTCTATTTACCTGGCAGGAGTCTTGGTTGTCGGCGTAGGTACAAATTATGCTGTTATCTATACCTTTGTAGACTTTGTCGCATCTTTCGTTGGGAACCACTTGCACGTCCACTTTTTGCAGAACATTGGCCTGAGGACCTTTGTACTTCAATAACCCCCATCCTGAAAACGCAGAAATATGAATGTTATTGACGTGAATGGAAAATTATTGATAAATAAAACCCTTGTGAATCGCAGTTCGGCAGTTTTTATGACGACTACCGATTTTCGCTTTTTCATGTTGACCTTACGGTTTATTTACCGTATACTACCGCTTAGGGGGAAGAATGGGAATGAGAATGAGAAGAATGGGAATGGCCGTCAGAGATGGAGGAAATGCTAATCAGGCAATCTAATGTTTGCATTCATTATCATAACTGTATAACGATGTTTGAAGTTTTCTACTGTATACCTCTTGTGTATATATTTCGGTTCGCTCTGAATTGTTTGAGTTAGGCTGCCGAACAAATACACAGAGGCCCACAAATTTTGTACGTTACACGTTTTCGACGTTTTCTCAAGTTTATGGAATTCCTTGATTCCATACTCCACGGAGTATGTAAAATAGTAGAAAACTTATTCTGCAGACTAGTTGTAGTTAAATATCGCACATCGCTCACGCACATATTCATTTATTCAGTGTTCAGTATTGGTTTATAATTAATTCTGAATAATACACGTACGTTTTCGGTCAGGAAAATTTTCTCTATCAATCTATCTATCAATCTATCTAATCAAAATTTGATACTTAACGTTTCAAGGCATCGAGATTCCAAATCTGCAATGTCCGTCCGCTGTCATCCACACCATTTTATGCCCTTAACGTAGTCTAAAAAATCCGTTCTTTTTATCGTAGGCCAAAAACCCCGTTTGGTATTTAGTTGTGCCGGCCTCCTCGACAATCCGATCGGATGAAAGCCCAAGGTTGTAATGGGCAAACAGTTGTTAACAAAATTAACAACAACGCTATTTTGGCAGTTTTATTGCTAATACGTCGTGCTCGGTATCGTTTTCAAGGTATTTTTAGGTGTTGGGCCAAATGGAACAATCTCTGAGGTGTAAGACTGCGTCAAGACCAAAAATAGTGAAATCACAGTGATTATTGTGTGCCAAAGTCTACTAATTGAAGAAACATGGGGGACAATAACTACAGCGAAAGTAATCATTTCATCGTTGGTACTCCCTCCCGCCTCATTGAAACCACTAGCCAGCTCGACTCACCACGTCGTGGCAATTGCCTACAGGCGCCTATGGGTTCCTGGAATATTTAGTATTCGCCGTTCGGTTGTAGTCAGGTCATGTTTCATATGGTTTACTAATATTTTTCAATGCTGAATCTAATGGGATGGGTCTCGGAGGGGGGAAACTATGTCAATAATAAACCGTCGCGCAATAATTTCAGTGTTTTATATCTACGACTATAGTGCCCAACTTATTTTTTACTCGCGTCATGTGAAGTTGGTGAATGATAACTTAAGATAGAAGCGCTAGCAGGCAGAACATTTTGTGAACTGTAGTTACTAATGCTACAACCTTAAAATGCCTAATTAAAGTAACCAACGCACAGGTAATTGATAGGACTGTCAATATTTCGAATAACTCAGGAATTACGGTGGAAACCGTAGTGATTAGTTAATCAATATACGTATATACTTGGCTTTTTAGACAAAACGTCACGTTACGTTGATTTGTCTGGCTGATAACCGAACACGTTATAATATATCTAGGAGCTTTCTACACTCCAATCCTTCCTACACACAAATCAAAATACTTACCAATCATGCGAACGGTTTCGCCAAGAACGTTGTAACCAGGATCTGGGAAACAAGCCGGGCCAATGGTGGGCCTGAAGCGAATGTTCCTGGCGAGTAGTAACAACGCAATGTCGTTTTCGGTGTTGTTTTTTTTGTCATAGTTTTCGTGTTTGATGAAACGAGACACGGATATCCTGACGGTCTTGGAATCTTTCTCTGAAACCAAACAAAACAAAAATTACTTGGGTATTCCTACGCATTTATGACGAGAAAAAAGTGGTCGGACCCGACTTATAACTTAAGTATACGAACTGCCGTGCAATGCTGATGCGCTTAACTGCTTCCAATTTTAACGTAAAGGTCTGAACTGAACCTTTTTTTTCAGAACGCTTAGTTGGATATGGTTTTAGGTTGAAATTTCAAGTTTGATGTCTTCTTTTGTAAGAGCCTATTAGCGTCTATAACGGGTTCGGGTCATAATAACGTGAGAAAAAGTACTGCACTCAATGCGTAGTTTTTTCGTTCGAAACAGACAACTAAAAGACCAGATAGGACTTACAAGTGATCCTCCAACTAGTTGGTTATCAACTGCTAAGCCCCTTTATATCCAAGAATATGTTCATGTACCTGTACTTGGACAGTTACTCCTTCTTGAAAAGCATATCAAGTATTTAGGAGTGAATATAGGTGAGAGGTAGGGTTTCAACCAACACCTCCAGTCTCTTAAAGGCACTACCATTGCAAGGTTTGCCTCACTGGGTGCAATTACAAAGGCCACTTGGGGTCTGTGTTACCACGACCCTATCCTCATGTATAATTGTTGATTTGGCCGTTGAGTGCATGGTTGACAAGTGGAGAGTGAAACGGGAGCTTCCCCCGCTTTGGGCTGAACTCAGTACGGATCTCACCACAGAACAGAAACTTGACGAATGGGCGCTAGAGAAATGGCAAGCGAGATGGGAATCATCGTCAAAGGGACATGATACGTATGAGTTCTTCCCCAACATCCGTAAACGTCTTTCAAGAAAATGGGTTGAGCCAGACCACTGGACGAGCCAGTTCCTCACGGGACATGGTGACTTCAATGCGCGGCTCCACTTCTTCTCTCTGAAAGACTCTCCATTATGCACGTCTTGTGCCTCCAGGGCGGAGGAAACAAGAAACCACGTGCTGCTCCACTGTAGTTTTTACAACAGTGAGCGACGGTTGTTGGAGGGCAAACGAACTTAGCAGCATTGACTGTTACAAAGCAAGCCTATAACCATTTAGCAAGTTTCGCGAAGAAGGTGGTGGCTAAGAAACGTGGTCATAGTTGATCTGTCCTTTTGAAACTTGCCACTCAAGTACACAGTTAGATCAGGTGGGAAACCAGACTGAGAACTCCTCCCCGATGGTACGGGATTCCTCTAGTGGTCACCTCCGCGCGGTAACACACGGGCAACAGCTCTCTACCGGGAGACTGGCTAGCGACCAAATACCTGCCGTACCTCCACAGGTCTGAGTTCGGTGGATGCTGCAGAGGCCGGCCTCTGGCATATTAGCGAAACAGCAACTTTCATGACTGATATAACCCTCGTCGAGGGTTTAGGTACAGTCATCAGATAATAAGGATAAGGAAACAGACCTGCTCTCTGGGTATGGTGTCCCGTTTTTGGGCTCCGTGTCGCATTACATATTTATTTCATTTCCTAACCGCCCTATAATCATCTTATTATACTATTTTTTACCCCTTGCCAAACATCACAATTGTTATCAACTGGTGTGCTCCGGTATCCAACTCTGATTTCTGAGACATTTCTTTCAGTGAAGAATCGGGTGAGCCACCAAACTCGTATTTTCGTGTTACATAATTTATCTCACCTTCATATTAAAATGGTTATGTTTTGATTCCAATAGATTTCATTTTACTCTAGTTTAGATTCACTAGTTTTCGTTCGACTGTTGTTCAATTTCTTATGCGTTTTACACTAATTCTCTGACACGTGCTTTGCTCGTAGGAAACGTTACTCTGTACTGCTCATGTTTAGTTAGTAGGCATGTAAGGCTCGTTAAGCATAAAAGTGCAACATTGTTCCCCCGACCTAGGCAGGTTTGGCATTTTATGATTTGAATAAATCTGTATGTCATCTCGTTCTATCAACTATTAATCCACTTATGACTTACTCAGTTGCGTATCATGTTCACCCAGAACTACGCTCAACGGTATATCGTCACCAAGATGGCAATGCGAAGCGGTAATGGCGTGTCTTTTGGTGATAATTGTGCTTCCGCAGTAAACCATGTCAGGGAACTCATCAACCGAAAGGGCTGCAATCAGAGGGAACTCGTTCAGCAACGCAGAAATGCCACCAACGATCCTGTTTTCGGACTGAAAGTAAAATGTTATTGAAATATATTTATTCCAACTGACTACTGGGTGGTTGTGTTTAATTAACTGAAAATAATAATACAAACATTTTGGTAAAAATGGTATCTCTAGCCCTCATAACACGATTGAGTAAATACGAGTAAACGAAGTACCAGGAACAAAACCAGTTTAGAATGAGAAATGCTGATTTCGGGAGATCCCATAGAATACGGATCTTCCTCCTCAACCATTAGTCTGCCATAACTTAAGCTCCCTTCAATGAGAGTCAGTACATCTCCCCCATCGTCAGTTAGCAACTGTTTCCGTAGCAGATGGAACAAACGTCGAGAAACAAATCTTTGAGAGGTTGAGGGAATTTCCGAAATTCGAATGCCATAAATATCAACGTGTGGTTTTATAGAAGGGCATGCCCAGGGCATAGGTCGGTGGGGGAGGGGTGGTGACAGGAATGGAGGAATTTCTCGACATTAGAAGCTCGAACTGCTTTAGCCCTTTGCTTGAACCCGAACATTGTTCTCTCTTCATTAGTTTCCTTAGTGCTACGAAGTAGGGAATAATCATAAGTATTTTCACACATTAACCCCAAGTCCTTCTTTCGTTTCTCTCTTTTTTCTAATCTTCTCTTACAACTAGGCTATTAACGCTCTCCATCTGAATGTAAGTATCCTATTGGGAAGATGTCTATTTGTACTAGGACGACCTCGTTACTATGTGTCTGATAAGAGGAACGTTAATAAATACGTGCATATCCTTTGAAAGTATTGGTAGTTTATTTTCGACCGAAACTAAATGGAAAAAGAAAACACTATTTTAAGAAATAATAAACCAAGCGAGACACCTGTTCTTTTTAGGTTATGGTAGCTGATGAGGCCCAACGTGATCAAACTAGTTAGTATCGGGACAAGATTAGTGCTCATGTGCGTATTGGGTTGAGTACCTTTGCTCTTGAGCCCGTACACTTGCCACATGTTCCATGTCTTCACGTTGTAAATTTCGATTTAAATTTCCACAAAATTATACGACGCCCCCCGTTTTTGTTTCTCGAGTAATCTCAAACTATGATGACTCATGCATTGACTTTTAATTGGCGTCTGGAATACAAATTGGTTCGAGGTTTAGACCTCAACGAAAAATTGAATAGGAATATACCCCATCTGTGTTGGTGCGTCCGCAGGAGCAGGTGTCAGCGTCTCCATCGCTAACTGAGGCGGCTGCAGATCCTGTAAGAGCGACCCCCAAGAGGAGGAAAGCGCAAAAAACCGTCTTCATGACTGCCAGATCACAGTCGTCAAGGAAAGTGATCGTTTTATAACCTAGCTCACGTAATAAGTGGATGAGAGTTTTACGGATCAAATGTTTGAGTAAGCGAATTTATTAGCGCAGTTAATTACGATCGGTTTTGTTCATTTGTTTACTTGACAACATGTGGTAAGTAGGTAGACATCACAGTCACATGCGTTGAGCAACATTTCCACTTGAACTCGCCCTTGATTGGTCAAATAATTTGTAGATTGCGGCTTGTTCAAATTCTCTTGTCTTCATCACAATAAGGACGAGTATTTCGTCTACAAAATTGACACTGAGCTCATTTACACTGGTTCCCAGAGTGGCCGTGCAAATGAACGGTAATATTTCCTGGGCGAACGGCGTTGGAGGTGAATGACACTAGTTTCTTGACGAATCGCAGTGAAATCTCGCCGGCTCACCAGAATTTGTTTTAATGAGAAGGATGATGAAAAAGAATAACTATCATTCAAAAGGGAAAAGAGAAGGGACTCAAATAAACCACTCTTGGATGTCTTGAAAAAAAACAAAAAATGCTCCATAAGTTTCATCATGGACTCTTGGGTGTGGTAGATGAGCATACCCAAGTGGCTACTGGCAAGCTGTTCCAAAGCAGTAAAAAGTGCAACTCGAGCAGCGTCGAAATATCGAGAAGCGAGAATTGATTGACGGGGGACAGTTTCGTGCGAGTTCGTTTGGAAATGAGCAGAAACGATACTAGTTGGCGTTTCTGTGAGCCTCTGGGGGCTTATGGATGCTCTTAAAATATGGGCGTAGGCCAGAGGTCATGGAAAGCAGACGTGTAGTGTATGATGGGTGATGAACGCAACTGGTGGTGGACTCCATGGGAGTTCTTGGATAAGTTTCAAATTTTGGAGTCGAGCGACTGCCGTCGTGGGCACGAGGGACTGGCTTGAGAAGCATGGCCTCGAGTATAGTAGCTGGGCTTGGATTGAATGCCACTAGAAGTGAGGTTAAACATTTTTGCTCTCATCAAACGATAAAAGCCCCTGTTTATTTAACCAATTGTTCACTATTAGCTCAATCCTTTATAGATCAATAATAAAACGGAGTTAGGACGATTGTCTAGTTCTACTAAATTTGAGTAACTATGTCAACTGTAATTAAGGGGAAATAAACACCTATTCTATCTTCGCTTCATTATTGAAACCAGTTTCCAACACTTTGTTGGAAGTGCTTTAGTTCCTTTATAGTTCCGTCATTCTGTAGAATTTTGAGAGACACGTTCAAACTTTATTTTTTTTAAGTATTATTTTTGAACCTCCGAACATGATTTATGTAAATGTATCTTTCCAGAAGCAGCTATGAAAAGAAAATTCATGAACATATTAGCAAGTGTAATTGATACAAATTGAAGCGAGGGAAAAACTGAAAGGTATTTTTAAGTATAACGCCAAACTCAGAAGTAATTATGTTCTCCGTTATTCGTTCTTCTGCCCTGTAATTTTATACATTAAGTATATATAAGTTAAGTTCTTCTTGGGGACGAAGAAGTTTTTAAAAACAAACTTTTAATTTTCCACAAATAAAATTTAAATTACAAACGTTAGACAGGGACAGATACTGACGGCAAGACAGCTAAACGAGTACACACCGAGCTGAGCTCGAGAGGGGGTTTATGTAGGTTCGCATAGCCGACGCAGCGACTTAGTTTGCTGCGTTCGCATGGCTGGCAATGAGTCACCTTGTTTACGAACTGTTGCAGGTGGCTTCTTAGAATACTGTGTGTCATATCACTTCGTTAACCATTATTCACAATATAACTCCTCCCCCGTTAGAGGAAAAAAAATTAAACAATATCGTAATAGTAGTAGTAATAGTTATGACGCTGTAAACAGTAATAGAAAAATATGCTATATACAACTTAGCTGGTGACAGAATTATGTTTCCTCAAGTGAATTTTGAATTTGATTACAATAAAGAGAACTTATACACATTAAGTACAGTGCGATTGTCCAAAGGCTCGGCACAGCTAGATCTGAAATTAGTGATCTTTCCGAAACGTGTGCGTTACTGGATATTACTGAGGTTAGCACAAGATCTTTTAAATTTATTTCTTCGTTTGTCTGAAGGACATTCTTAATCCGAAGATTTACCTCATTCATTGTAATTGGTTTTCCAGATATTGCTTTGTGGGCCGCAAACAAAGTTGTTTTTATAAAGCAGATGACCCTTTCCTGGTTTAGCCAAATACACTCCTTGTAATGTTTTAATTTCTACTCCGTCCTTTTCGACAATCGTTACAACGTCACTGTGAGGAAATATTAAAAGAAATTGGTTAATATCAATTAAAGTTTACGTATCTGTTAGGTGAGTCCGTCTCCTCTGGCTGGTGTGTTGCTGGTGGCAAGCGCTTTCGATGTAAAGACATCATCGTCTGGCCGTTAAGTCAGTACTGGAGTCTGTCAGTTGGTCGTGGTCTCTATATATGAAAGGAAGGTGAAACGGGATGATGGAGGGTCATGTACCTCAGGGGAAAAACCCCTAAGGTGAATGGAACGTCTTGAATGATCTGTCAATTGTGGAATTTCCGTCTTTTTTGTGTAGGGTGGTCTGTAAATCCGTCAGTTGGTTGTTTTCGTTTGTGTAATGTTTTGAGTGGTGTGAATATGGTGTCGCATTTTGTGTTGATTTGTTCATTTATGATCTGTCCATTGAAGTTTTTTTGTTTGTAAATTTCCATGTTTTCTAATATGTTCAGTTTTCGTCCTTTGTATTGTTTGTGTAGTAAGGTGGTACAGTCCTGTATTTCGGTAGGTTCATGTCCAGTTGTTTTGAGATGGTTAGCAAAGTTTGAATCGTCTTTGTTCCTATTAAGAGATTTAATGTGTTCTGAGTATCTGGTCCGTATTTTCGTCCTGTCTGTCCTATGTATGCGTTTGTACAAGTACAAGTTATTTTATATACCCCACTTTGGTCGAGTGGGTCTGTCTTTTCAGTCTTTGTAGTTAGTTTGGTTCTAAGTGTGTTGTCCGTACGTAATGCGATTTGTATACCTTCCTTTCGGAGGATATTAGTTATTCCGTATGTTTTTGGCCCTGTGTAGGTGAATGTGCAGCGTCTTGTTAAGGTCTGTGTATTCTGTGTTTTACTGTGTAAATACAGGACTGTACCACCTTACTACACAAACAATACAAAGGACGAAAACTGAACATATTAGAAAACATGGAAATTTACAAACAAAAAAACTTCAATGGACAGATCATAAATGAACAAATCAACACAAAATGCGACACCATATTCACACCACTCAAAACACTACACAAACGAAAACAACCAACTGACGGATTTACAGACCACCCTACACAAAAAAGACGTAAATTCCACAATTGACAGACCATTCAAGACGTTCCATTCACCTTAGGGGTTTTTCCCCTGAGGTACATGACCTCCTCTCCCCGACCCTCCATCATCCCGTTTTACCTTCCTTTCGTATATAAAGACCACGACCAACTGACTGACTCCAGTACTGACTTAACGGCCAGACGATGATGTCTTTACATCGAAAGCGCTTGCCACCAGCAACACACCAGCCAGAGGAGACGGACTCACCTAACAGGTACGTAAACTTTAATAATTTGCCTTCTGGCGGACATAACCCTATTGCTTTAATACCTGACACAGGCAGTCCGGCTAAGGTACTACTAACAAGACTGACCAACAAGACGCTACAACTACACAAAACAATCGCTAACATACGCTACAACAAACAATGCCTCACTCACAACATAACACCAAAATACGCACTCATACAGATCAACAGACAGTCATACTCTGCACAAAAAACAAAACACTTAGCTCAAAAACTTTGGATTAGGACAGAAATACGGACGTTATACATTAAAAAAGACAAAATTAATAGGGAAATATACAAAATACACTTAGAATCAGCCAACATAATGACGAAAAACAACTTACACGACATATTCATAGACTTTCTAGACTACCTACGTACAAAGACGAATACAATCATGACTAACAAATACAAGAATATGGACAGAAAACTCGACAAACTCAAGAAGAAACTAGACCCTATCTCGAAACTCACAACAACATTTCATAGTAGAACAGTTAACTTGACGGACGTAAAATTCACTGACAACGAATCGCAACTATTAGAAAGAGGACTCAAACATAACTTACCTTCAACTGACTTACAAAAAGAAATTGAAACGAACATCTTGGACGCTGAGACAGCCATACAATACCTACCAATTGAAAACCAAGAACGCATACGCCACAAAATAGCGGACAAAATCGAACAAACTATCAAAGAATACACAAAGAACCGGACGGACCACAAACACGTAAAAACAGCTATACAAATTAGGACCAAACTCAACAAAAATAATTTAATTTTGAAAAAGCAGACAAAGGAAACGTCATTGTCATACTAGATAAACAGAACTACATAAACAAGACGACTGACTTCATCAACCAAACACAATGCGAAACTGAAAAAAGACCCTACGGACTCGTATCAAACACAAATACGTAATGCACTTGGAAACCATACTAACATACCAAAAGAACAGCATCATAAATACATAAACATGAACCCAAAACCACCACTACTCAAAGGACAACCAAAAATTCATAAAAAGGATACACCCATCAGACCAGTCATAAACTTCACATCTGCACCAGCATATAAACTCTCAAAATACTTGACCACAATGTTAAAAAATACCATTACATTACCAAACAGATATACGATACGTAACACAGAAGAACTCACCACTAGATTAAAAGACGTAACTATAACTCCAAACACTAGATTGGTATCATTTGATATAAAAAACTTATATCCCTCCATACCAATAAAAGAAACCATTGATATACTACAAACCAAACTAAGACAAATAGACACGACCACCACTAAAAACGATACCAACCTCACCAAACTGACACTCGGACAAAACTACTTCCAATTCAACAACAGCATATACAAGCCAAAAGATGGATTAGGTATGGGAAACCCTACTTCGTCCATATTAACTGAAATATTTCTACAACATTACGAAGAAACTCACATCCAGACCCTAATGACAAAACACGATATTAAACACTACGCCAGATATGTAGATGATATCATCTGCGTATTAGGCCGCGATAACACTGACGACATACTAAAGGACTTAAACAATATCCACCATAACATCCAATATGACATGGACAAAGAACAAAATAAAACCCTTAATTACTTGGACCTGAAAATCACACGGTTGGACAACGAACTACAATACGACATTTTCAGAAAAACTACCGCTACCGACACGACCATACACTTTACATCAAACCACCCACAACAACATAAACTAAGTGCATTTAGACACATGATACGGAGACTAAAAACTATCCCACTACCCCGACAAAATTACAAAAAAGAACTTGATACTATCAATACCATCGCAGAAAATAACGGTTACTCCAAAAAAACAATAAACAAATTATTAAGACAATACGAATCCAAAACACACGACTCAAAAACACAGAATACAAAGACTTTAACAAGACGCTGCACATTCACGTACACAGGGCCAAAAACATACGGAATAACTAATATCCTCCGAAAGGAAGGTATACAAATCGCATTACGTACGGACAACACACTTAGAACCAAACTAACTACAAAGACTGAAAAGACAGACCCACTCGACCAAAGTGGGGTATATAAAATAACTTGTACTTGTACAAACGCATACATAGGACAGACAGGACGAAAAATACGGACCAGATACTCAGAACACATTAAATCTCTTAATAGGAACAAAGACGATTCAAACTTTGCTAACCATCTCAAAACAACTGGACATGAACCTACCGAAATACAGGACTGTACCACCTTACTACACAAACAATACAAAGGACGAAAACTGAACATATTAGAAAACATGGAAATTTACAAACAAAAACTTCAATGGACAGATCATAAATGAACAAATCAACACAAAATGCGACACCATATTCACACCACTCAAAACATTACACAAACGAAAACAACCAACTGACGGATTTACAGACCACCCTACACAAAAAAGACGGAAATTCCACAATTGACAGATCATTCAAGACGTTCCATTCACCTTAGGGGTTTTTCCCCTGAGGTACATGAACTCCTCTCCCCGACCCTCCATCATCCCGTTTTACCTTCCTTTCATATATAAAGACCACGACCAACTGACTGACTCCAGTACTGACTTAACGGCCAGACGATGATGTCTTTACATCGAAAGCGCTTGCCACCCGCAACACACCAGCCAGAGGAGACGGACTCACCTAACAGATACGTAAACTTTAATAATTTGCCTTCTGGCGGACATAACCCTATTGCTTTAATACTTGGTTAATATCTGTCACAAGCTTTACAAAATTGTCGTTAATCTCGACTTTAACATATTTACAATGATCCCCTATTTTACCAGATCTTACAAAATTGGTTTCGCAGATGAAGTCTACTTCAGTTATCAAATGTCCCGGACATAAGGTTAACTGATCTATTTTACATTTTTCTTGTAGGCTAAGCACCTCTGACGAAGATTTGAGAAGGAATTTTACTTGGGGAATTATGCTATAGTATTCGTTGCCTACAAGGTATTGGCATTAAATGTTGAAGTTCAAAGTTAACAGGATTAACAAGGGGAATGTCGAGGAAATATATTATTTCTCTCTGACTAACGACGCATTGGACTTTGATTTGACTTTGAATGAAATTTAAGTTGTTCTCTTCAACACTCAGAAACCTGGGACCGTAAAATGAGGATAATCTTTTTATTTCCTTGTAAAGCTGTTGTGTGTTCAAGATGATTGGGTGCAGTTTGCCTAATTTACAGAACGTCAAAGAGTTCTCCACATCTTGGACGATGTTTATTATTAGGTTCAGCATGATTTGGAAATGTTCCAGCAAATCGTTGGTTGCACGGACGTGCAAGGATTCACCCGTGTGAGACTGTTTGAGTAATCTCAGTTCCTTTTCCAATTCCCTATTGTTATGGTTAATGACTTCCATAGTTTTGTTATAATTTGCTATCATTACTTCGTTTATTGAATACTGCGAATTTATTTGAGTTTGGAGATCCTCTTGGTTTTGCCTAAGATGGGATATAATGGTGTTATATTTCCGTTCATCCTCTGCATCTAAATTTCCTGTTACAAATTTGATCAAGGATCCTAAACCATCGATTAGTCCCCTTTTGGATCTCGTTTGATTTTTCGGAACGATGAAATATTGTAGTTTTTGGTCTATTATTTGAAATGTAAAATTAATTGAGGTTATTAGCATATCTGATTTCTGCTTAGTAGAGGCGTCATTGCGCAATTCGTCTAAAACGTTATGGTAACCAATCCTAAATGAATCGATCCTTTCATGGAGTTCGTCCAATAAGTAGTAATGAGTTGATGTGTGATATTCTTCTATGAATTTTGCGGGTCCCATTGTAGCAGAGAGTAACCCTGGGTTAGTTGTAATGTTCCTGATGTCAATTCCGTTCACTAGTGTGAACAGTAAAGATAATTCTGTAACAAATGAACGTGAGTATGTATGTTTAGTTAATGTGTTTGTGTAAGATCTCTAAGCACATTTCTTCTCTGAAATCGCTGATTTCTGTTGGCTCGAAATTTACTGATTTTGATTTAGTGTATAATTTAGCAAATTTACATACAAACGCGCCACAGTCGTCTGAGTTGTTTTGTTGTGGAACGTTGGTGAGGTGTATTTTCTGCCAAGTTTCCTGACTATTTGAACCTAATTTGTTTCTGAATTCTTCTTTCAAGTATAGTTCTATAATGTCCATGATATCATTCCCTTCTTGATTCAGAGAATCCAAATATATTATTTTCCGCTCTGGAACGTTTACTACAATTAATCTCCAATGAGATGACTTAAATATTGGAATGAGTAACGTATCCATCTCGAAGATGTCGGTTTTTCGTGAGTAGTTCTTTACTCGTTCGTAACCACCAGCTACGAGGGATACGTATAGAAACGTGTTGAAGGCGAAGACCTTTGGATTATCTTTGGTTTCATTCATTTTTTCTGAGAGCATTGCGAAATAAAAAATTATCACGTTGTCGTTCAACCAATTTCGGTGTTTAAGTGTCAACAAATCTTCCCTCGTTAATTTTAATTTGAATCCTTCCACCAAGACTCCTGATCTATCCAAATTTTCGTTACAGATTGTTTCTAATCCCTGTTTAGTGTATTTTAATGGTCTTCTGACGTTTGAGAAATGAATTTTCTCTTGAGTGTTGTGGTGTCTTGGTTCTATCTCGGCTGTTTTTAGTTCTTTGTTAATTGAAATTACGTTTTCGTTGACATATTTGTTTCTCGATTTGTCTTTGATTTGCTATTTTTTTATATAGATTTCTCCAGGCATTTCCGGTAGGTTTTCACGAGTCTCGTTTTTCTTGTTTATTGTTTTAATTTTTCCGGACTCATTTCGTGAGTATACTTGGTCGTAAATGAATTTTACTTTCTCCTTGTGTTGGTTGACGTAATTGTTCACAATTTTTTCTTCCGATTCAATTTTTATTATTGGATCGCTGTCTATGTGACCGTTTATAATTTCGAAAGGGGTTAATTTAGTAGTTGAGTGGATGCTGTTGTTGTAAGCAATAATTGCGTACATGATTTTGTTTTTGATGGTTTCCGATTTGAATTCGTCTCTGTTCCCTAGGATTCTCACGTGTTCGATCAAGGTGGAATGGAACCTTTCGATCAAACCATTAGACTCTGGGTGCTGAGAGCTAGTGAAGTGAACTTTAATTTTGTGTAAATTAAGTAAATCTTTCACTAGGCTCCCTTTGAATTCTGCCCCATTATCACAGACAATAGAGCGAGGAGTACCATGGTGACAGAAGAATTGAATAAGTCCTTTAACTACTTCGAGACTATTAGAGGAGTTAACATTATATGCCTGGGCGTATCTTGAAAATGCGTCAATTATTGTTAGGAACTTGGACCCTTGTATAGTGAACTTGTCGATGTGTAAAATTTCGAATGGCTTCGTAGGGGTCGGTGTTATGTTGTATTTGAGCTTTAAAGGTGTTCGTTCATACTTACAAATTTGACACAATTCGCAATTGTTTGTGTAAATTTGGATCGACTTTTTAAGATTGGGCCAGAAGTAACTCCTTTTCATTTTTTCATACGTTTCCTCTATTCCCCTGTGGTTTGTTTCCCCGGCATGATACTGATTGATTAATTCGTATCTCTCCGCTTCGTCCAACACATCTGTTAGCATTGATGGGCATTTTATGAATCTGATCTGAGAATTCATAAAATTCTTAGTAACAATGCGGTTGAATGTTTCATAGATGTCTGGTTTGAAGTGGACAAGGTACTTGATCTTTGGGGCTACGTATGTTTTTACGAAGTTAATAATATCCGTCTCAAGTTTTTCTTCGCTGATTTCTACTGTAATTCTCATTTTGGAATCAAAAAGTTTTTCAATTATAGGAGGATGGGGTTTATGTTTGGTGGTAATCATGACTATTTGATGTTTTCCGTGGTTCACCGGACTTTCTGAAATGGGAATGGTTAATACATCATTGCCTATGAAATGAGAGTGAACGGTATCATTAGATTTATCCGAATCATCTGGAGAACTGAATCGGCTGTCACCTAAGTATGCGATCATCGATTGGTTCTCCGAGTTCGTGTGATCCGTGTCCTCTGGGCCTAATATTAGGGTTATCTCTTGCGGGTCTGTGAGAAACTCAGATGTCTTTATTTCATCCAGCTCTTTCTCTTGATTTAATTCATTATTGTTTATTTCTATTCTGGAGAGGGCATCCGCGTTCATGTTTTTTGTTCCCTTCTTATAACAGATTTCGTAATTGAACGCAGCAAGGTTCTCTCTCCAGCGGAACAATTTAGAGCTTGGGTTTTTTATCGAGTGGATCCATTGCAGTGGTTTGTGGTCCGTGTAAATTTTAAATTTCCTACCATACAGATAGGGTTTGAAATATTGAGTAGCCCAATGTATTGCTAGACATTCCTTTTCAATAGTTGAGTAGCGTTTTTCCGCGTCGTTCAAAGTACGACTAGCGTATGCTACCGGTAGGTCTCCACCCTTAACGTTCTGGCTAAGCACTGCTCCCAACGCAACGTTGCTAGCGTCTGTGGTGAGTGTGAATGGCTCATTAAAATCAGGGTATTGCAGTATTGGATCATTTGTTAGGAGCGTCTTACATGTTTCGAAGCCTCTTTGTAATCTGTGTCCTCTATGTTGATTTTACTGTTTTTCTTTAGTCGTTGTGTTAACGGTTTAGTGATTTCGGCGAGATTTTTCAAAAAGCGACGATAATAGCCGAGCAAACCGATAAAGCTTTTAATTTCGGTTGTAGTCTTGGGAATCGGGTAGTTTTTTATCGCCTCAATCTTTTTCGGATCTGGCTTGACTCCCTCAGGGGTTACCAAATGACCTAAATAATGCACTTCTTTACAAAGAAAGTTGGTTTTATCTATTTGGACCTTTAAATTGGCATTTCTCAATCTCTCAAACACTTTCCGGAGACTCTGAACATGTTCCTGGAGACTGGTCGAGTAAACGAGTATGTCGTCTAAGAAGACAGTGCATATTTCGTTTTGTATGCCTCGTAGGACGTTATCCATCATTCTCTGGAATGTTGGTGGGGCATTTTTGAGGCCAAAAGGCATTCGCAAGAATTCCCAGTGCCCACTCTCAGTGGAGAAAGCCGGTTTTTCAATGCTGTCCGGGTGCATCTCGATTTGGTGAAAACCGGACTTTAGGTCGATAGTGGAGAAGTATTGGCAACGACCGAATTTTTCTAACAAGGAGGAAATGTCTGGTAGAGGATACTTATCGTCTACAGTTTTGGCATTTAGTCCGCGGAAATCGATAACCAACCTAAACTTTTGTTTGCCCGAGTTGTCTGGTTTCTTTCCTACGACCCACACAGGACTATTCCAGGGCGAAAAACTGGGACGAATGATCTTTTGTTTTTCCATCTCTTCTATTTGCCTTTTTACTTCCTGTCGATAAACCTCCGGATACCTGTAATTCCTAGAGTAAACGGGTACCTCGTCCGTTGTTCGTATGACATGTTTTACCCCGTTAGTAAATGACAAACTTTCTTCACCGGTTTGGAATATATCTTTGAATTCGTACAGTAATTTAGTTATTGCTTCTTTTTCCATTTGGTTCATGTGACTCATTTCGATCTTACTTGGGTCGAATTTAATTTTCTCGCAATCGTAATAATTTAAATTAGGACTATTTTGTAGTTCTTTTTCTCCGGGCATTTCTTCCAATTCAATTGGCTTTGAAAACCTTAGCGTTTGTTTCTCGATACTCGTATTAATGGCACCTATGTGTGCGTAATTGTTTTCTACCTTCACAATACTTTCCGGTGTTTCGACACTATTTATTTTTAAAAATTGGACTATGCCTTCTCCATTTCCTATGTTTTCTACCGGTACTTTAATCCTCGTAAACATACGGGGTTCTAATTGGAAGTTTATTCCGCCTTTTAAACATGGGGTTTTTTCAATAATTTCCTCATTTAAATTTTTCTCGTCCCCTTTTCCATTATTTGTCTCTACAGGACTTTCATTATTTCGTGCCTCCATAACAATTCTTTTTGTAATTTTTCTATTATTTTCCTCTATTATTTTAGCGTTTCCCTCCTTTATTTTTCTTTTGTCTACTAGGTCGTTATTCGGTATCATATTCCCTGGTACGTTTCGACTTTTTTTCATTTCTCGCAACTCACTCTCTTTTTCCTCCTCCTCTAAAAAATGCAATGGCAAAGTAATGTGAGGCAAGTGAAAATCTCATTTTTTAAATCGATAGTCGCTTTTAAATATCTAAGGTGGTTCATGCCTAGCAACATATCGAATTTATCATGAAATTTAAACAGCTTGAAGGGCAGAACTAAATTGGGGATTTTGAATAGTTTCCAGCATGGTATTTCTGTGGAGTATTGCTCCCTAGAGATTCCATGGGCGGTTCGGATTTCAAAAGGATACTTCCTAATGTTCGCGGAAAACCTGTCCTTCGCCACTTCCGGATTTACGAAGGAGCCCATTGATCCGCAGTCAATGAATATTTTCAGGCCTGTTGTCGGGGATATCAGATAGGGCAAGCTGTTTGAATTTTGGCTCAAGTGCATTAGACTGAACCGGGGGGTTTCCGATTTTCCTGACCCTCGTCTACGGGAGGTACGCCTAAAAAATGGTCCTGCTCTTCATTTATTTCGTTAGTTTCAACGTTATTTAGGTTCGTTTGCCATGACATTTTTGACCCACTGCTTTGAGGTCGGAAATTCGTTCTAAAGTCAGATTGTGGCTTGAACGTTGGTCTGAAATTGGATCTTTGTTGCGACGGTGCTTTACTTTGATATTCTGGTTGCGCGACATTGGGACGATTAAATTGCTGGTATGGCTGAGGATTCGGGGACTTGTTAAACGTTTGCGGACGATAATTGTTATTTGGCCGGAAACTACTGCCGTAATCCGGTTTAAACTTTTGTCTTTCTTTGCTGTACAAATTCGGACTACTATTTTTATTCAAACTTCCCACTTGGTAATCGTTAGTCATCATCGAGAGTGCCTGTCCTAAAGATTCGGGCTGACGATTCCTTAGAAAACTTCCCATGGGATCTTTCAAATGGGACAACAAGACTCAGCGTCAACTTTTCATAGTGGTTCGTCAAAATTTCCGCCGTGTTAGACTCATAATTTTGTATGTAAGCTACGATGTTAGCAATATGCTAAGGAAGGCTGAGCGGACAATCTCCAGCGGCCTCCTTAATTTATTTAATGACTGTCTGCAGGTCGGACAGTTCCCCACTCAGTGGAAGACTGCGCGCGTTGTCACTCTTCAAAAGGGAGGCGACCGCAATCAGTCAGACCCGCGATCATGGAGACCACTCAGCCTTCTTTCCATATTAGGCAAAACACTAGAAATCTTGATGTTGCAGTCCCTCGAAGGAGTCTTTGGCCGCAACCTCACAGGCAGGCAATACGGGTGTACCAAAGGAAGGTCCACGCAGGATGTCATTGTCGAGATCCGGCGTGTTTCCCTGCTGGCACCGGCTAAGTACGTCGTAGCAGTTCTGATTGACATCAGAGGGGCGTTTGACAAGCTTTGGTGGCCAGCGCTCGTTCATGAACTCAAAGGTAGGGGAAAGCCCCGCAACCTGTACTCGCTCGTCAGAAGTTACCTGACAGACAGAACTGCTACGATCGAAAGTAGGCATGTCTCCGTCCGGAGAAAGATTGAGAAGGGGTGCCCACAGGGCTCGGTCCTAGGACCAGCACTCTGGAATGCCTTCTTCGAAGGTCTTCTCAGGAAACTCATGGAGACTGACTGCGAGCCGTACGCCTATGTGGATGACTTGACTGTGCTGATCTTTGCAGAGTCAGTCCGCCAAATTGAAGAAAAAACTCCACCACGTGCTCCGCACTGTCAACCAATGGTGCGAGCACGTCAAGATGCAGGTGGCTGAGGAAAAAACCCAGCTAATCCTCTTGAAGGGGAAAGTGAATAATCCACCCACAATACGCTTTGGCGGCCACAGGCTCCTTCTTGAAAAGCACGTCAAGTATTTAGGAGTGAATATAGGTGAGAGGTGGGGTTTCAACCAACACCTCCAGTCCCTTAAAGGCACTACCATTGCAAGGTTTGCCTCACTGCGTGCCATTACTAAGGCCACTTGGGGTGTGTGTTACCACGACACCATCCTCATGTATAAGGCCATCTATTTAGGTGTGATTGGCTACTGCCCTGTTGTCTGGGGTAGCAAACTAACAGTCAATCAAAAGAGAGTATTGGCCCAATCCCAGAGAGCCGCGCTCCTGTGGATCACCAAGGCCTACAAGACTGCATCAACGGAAGCACTCCAGGTGATCACTGGTCAGTTACCAGTTGATTTGGCTGTTGAGTGCATGATTGACAAGTGGAGAGTGAAACGGGAGCTTCCCCCGCTTTGGGCTGAACTCCGTGCGGATCTCACCACAGAACAGAAACTTGCCGCCATCGATGAATGGGCTCTAGAGAAATGGCAAGCGAGATGGGAATCCTCGTCAAAGGGACGTGATACGTATGAGTTCTTCCCCAACATCCGTGAACGTCTTTCTAGAAAATGGGTTGAGCCAGACCACTGGACGAGCCAGTTCCTCACGGGACATGGTGACTTCAATGCGCGGCTCCACTTCTTTTCTCTGAAAGACTCTCCATTATGCACGTCTTGTGCCTCCAGTGCGGAGGAAACAAGAAACCATGTGCTGCTCCACTGTAGTTTCTACAACAGTGAGCGACGGTTGTTGAGAGGGCAAACGAACTTAGCAGCTTTGACTGCTACAAAGGAAGCCTATAACCATTTTGCAAAGTTCGCAAAGGAGGTAATGGCTAAGAAACGTGGTTATAGTTGATCAGTCCTATTGAAACTTGCCACCCAAGTAAACAGTAAGATCAGGTAGGGAACCAGATTAAGAACTACTCCCAGATGGTACGGGATTCCTCAGGTGGTCACCTCCGCGCGGTAACACACGGGCAACAGCTCTCTACGGTGAGACTGGCTAACGACCACATACCTGCCGTACCTCCACAGGTCTGAGTTCGGTGGATGCTGCAGGGGCCGGCCTCTTGCATATTAGCGAAACCGCAACTTCTATGACTGATATAACCCTCGTCGAGGGTTTAGGTACAGTCATGAAATAAAGAAACAGATCTGTGTGTGTGTGTGTGTGTGTATGTGTGTCTGTGAACGATTTTTAGAGAAAACCATCGTACCAAATCAGCTCAAACTTGATATCTCGCTCGAAAGTCACCATGGGACGGCAAAATAAGGGTTTGAACAAAATCCACCGAAAGTTAACTATAGTTATCATAGTGATCAAAACACCAAAAATTTTTTTTCTCAAAAACGGCTCTAACGATTTTGATTAAATTTTTTATATTGGTAGCTCTTGATATGATAATCATACCTTAAAATTCCCATTTGTGGGAAAATGACGAGAGCAGCACAATAAATTACCAAAACTTTCGACGAAATCGATTTTAGCGCAGTTTTTAGAGAAAACCACCGTACCAAATCAGCTGAAACTTGATGTCTAGCCTACAGGTTACCATGGGACGCAATAATGAGGGTATCGGCAAAATCCACCGAAAGTTGGCTATAGTCATCATAGTGATCAAAACACCAATTTTTTTTCTCAAAAACGGCTCTAACGATTTTAATTACATTTTTTATATTGATAGCTCTCAATAACGCAATGATACTATAAAATTCTCATTCGTGGGAAAATGACGAGAGCAGCACAATAAATTATCAAAATTTTCGACCAACAGCGTTTTTCGCGCAGTTTTTTCCTTATAAACTCCGCTGGAATTCATGTAGAATGTTAAAAAAAAATTGGTATTGTAGTCCATTCCAATACCTAAAGGGTGAGTGTTTAAAAACGCTCATGAGATACATGGGGCTCACTCCAGAAATTCCTGTATTTCAACTACCGCCGTTTCGCTTACTACCAGTTCTGACAGTTATTTTCCAATAACTCTGCAAAAGTGATTACTATCCTTTTTTTTTTAAATCGTGTTTACAGCCTCATTAATTATCTGTGTACCAATTGCTCAATAATGGTCCTGCAATGAGTACGAGCAGCACAATAAATTCCGGAACTGTAAGCGCTACCGCTTCCTGCTGCCGTAAAGCGTTGTTTGACCAAGTTCAAATTAATTGAGTGATAAATGAATTGATTAAATAGAATTAGCCATTTACAAAGTGAATTGACGTAGAGCTAAGGAAAGTTGTGTGTTGCAACGCACCAGATATTTTTTGTAGCTTTTCGAAGAATTGGAATGGTGTTTCTCCCTCACTTTGTTTAATTTGAATAAGCTCTATGTTGAGCGTGTAAATGTCCTTTTTGTCGGTGTATGTTTCAAGTAGCGCGTGTTTGATGTCGCGGAATGACTCCAAGTTTTTTTATTGTATCAACTCCGCGGCTGGTCCTCGTATTTTCGAAACCATTGCGGCCACGAGCATTTCGTTCTGAAAGCCGTCCTCGTCCTGTTCATTGAAGTACCTTTCGAACAGGCGTTCGCAAATGTGGAGAAACCTTTGTAGTAACTCCGGTTCTCCTTTGAACGTCGGGATCAGCTCCAGATACTCGCGTGGGATTCTGCCCCTTTCGGGTTGATTCCCTAGTGTCAATCGTTGCATGGTGTGTTGCAACTGGTCGATGAGTGTTCGTTGTGTCTGTAGTTGTTGAATCAACTGTTCTTGGGATAGGTTTTGAGCCATCGTGTTCAGTGTAATCGTGTTCGTTTCTTCGATTATGGGTCCCAAGGATCGGAGTTTGTAATGAACGTATTTTTTAATTGATTTAGGAATTTTGGCGTTAATGCGTCCCTAGTTTCTCAAGTATAATATTGAAAAAATGTTATTATTTTTTAATATACTTCGTAGTGTGCAAATTATTATTTAGAGCGGGGGATTCAACAAACGTTGGCGTGAGTTTATATGAAAGGAAGTTGACTCACAGTTTCCTCATGAAGTCGGCTTCTGCAGGAGTGCTGACTTGTGGGAAGAGTAGCGACGGAGATTTCCTGACGTCGAAGGGCTTTGCTGGATGAGCAAAACTTGAGGATGCGTAGTAGTAAGTTGAGGTCGACGTCGAAGGTCGGCGATGAAATGAGTTGTCCCTTTAGCTCTGGATGAAAGCGAGCTGACCAATTAGCTCGGAAATTTTTCTTCAGCCTGCGTGAACGAAAAGAGTAGACTTTAGTTATTAGCGATGAATGATTTTTAGTTTACCGCCTTTGTGGTCTTCAGCGGGGTATTCTGCTTGTCTGCCTGGTTTGTCCTCTTCTTGAGCTCGGTTCCCGAAGCGTGTCCTCTTCAGCGATGTTCCCTCGTGAATTTGGACGTTTTTCGATATTCCCTCGAAATTTCGGGTCCGGAACGACTGCGCCAGTTAAGTTCTTCTTGGGGACGAAGAAGTTTTTAAAAACAAACTTTTAATTTTCCACAAATAAAATTTAAATTACAAACGTTAGACAGGGACAGATACTGACGGCAAGACAGCTAAACGAGTACACACCGAGCTGAGCTCGAGAGGGGGTTTATGTAGGTTCGCATAGCCGACGCAGCGACTTAGTTTGCTGCGTTCGCATGGCTGGCAATGAGTCACCTTGTTTACGAACTATTGCAGGTGGCTTCTTAGAATACTGTGTGTCATATCACTTCGTTAACCATTATTCACAATATAACTTATACATACAAATATGCGACAGTCAGTCTAATAGCAAAGTAAGTTTATTAACAGCGCTATAGCAACGTCACCTTGGATGTTCCCCGATCAGTCCAACCACAACTGCAACCATCCTCATCATCGGTGGGCCTTGGTTTGGATTTCGGGCGAGGGCGATCGCGAACAGAACGACGAAAACGACGGCCGAGTTCATTTCTGACGGACTGCTGCTTACAAATGACTCTCTTGGTAGGTATTTTATACCCCTAATAAAGCCCAAGGTGACATATCATGTTGATCAGCAGTTTGGGATAGAGGGTTTCGGGTTTGTTCGACAAATTAATTAGGCGCGGACCGGACAGCTATTGGATGTTGTTTCTTCTATTCAATCAAATGAGAAGTGGAAACGATATTTGTTCGTACTGAGAGTAATGAAGTCGTATTATATGCAAAGAGTGGCATTATGTTAGCGTATGTTCGTCATTTTTGATCCATTGACGCTTGCCAACACGCACCATCTGGTTCACACTGAGTGCAAAACTAAATAACCGAGCTGGTTTCACCGAGGCACCCCTCATAGATGTACACGAATCGCAGAATCAGAGAAACTTAGGCCTCTTCGTCGTCCTACCGGCGATTTTTAGGTGATGTTCAACCGTACACTAAATAAGGCGAGGAGTCCGTTTTTACAGGGACAGTTTTAAATTCATTAAAACTAGAGACGCACCCGGTGTTAACTGAACTTCAAAATTCAGAATTGCATATTACCGTCCGAACCGATCAAACCGTTATGAGAAAAATCGTGTTTGGTGTTTTGACCACTATGATTATCATAATTAGTTTTGTAGTGCTTTTGCTTGTAAGCTTAATTTAGCATTCCATGTTGATCTGCAGGCTGAGTATAAAATTTGAGCTGATATGCATCAGCCGTTTATTCCCAACGTGTACACACACTTGTATCTCTGTATTTCATTTGTTTATTTAGTCATTATTTTACGATGCTCATATTGAGACGATCTGTGGCACTTACAAACTCGATAAAAATTAACAAACACATACACAAATTTTTTCCGATGACACGGTATAAGTTTTCTATGTGAATGCTCAGCCCTGGCGTGCACTTTAGGCACTTTTCTCGCGAGTCCCGAAAACTACAGGTATACTACTTCCAGTGACATTTGAGAGGCATTCATAAGGGAAAGAACTGTGCTAAAATTGATTTTCGTCGAAATGTTTGGTAATTTATTATGCTGCTCTCGTTATTTTCCGACAGATGAGAATTTCGTGGTAATGTGCTGCTTATAAGTGTTGACAAAAAGCATTTAATCAAAATCGTTAGAGCCGTTTTAGAGAATTAGAATATTTGATGTTTTGATCACCGTGACAACTACAATTAGTTTTTGTCGGATTTTGCTCATGCCCTCATTTATTTTGGCGTTCCATGGCGACCTGCTGTCTGGATATCGAAATTGAACTGCTTCGGTTCAGGCGTTTTTGCTCAACTATGTTCACAGACACACTCCAAATAGTGTTTTTTCGTACTCAGTAGTAATACGCGAACTCAGTTTCGTCAGCCGGTTATATAACCTTCCTTTCTACTTTGTAGAGCCAGGGAAACTAAAAAAATGACGCGCATATAAAGGATTTGCAGGCCATTTCACCCCACGGATTAAAAGCCTGTGGATGTATCCAGTCCACAAAATGCTACTACTAACGGACCCAGAAATATTGTATATCATCGACATCAAGATTTAATACGATGAACTCACCAAGAACTTCAAGCTCGAATTTGTAGTAAATAACACTCAAACAAATTATTTACTTTGCTTACTTTCTAAGTAGTTTTTAGAAACGCACATTCGTACTCACCAATTTTAAGGTTGTTCCTTCCAAGAACAACACTAATATCGATCCCTTCAGGGGCTTCGCAGTGAGTAGCAGTTAAAACATGTTTCTTTGTGATGATGGTAGCCCCACAGAAAACATAATCGGGTAGAATATCGGCAGACAATCCTGCTATCATCGTGAATTCTCCTGGTGAAGCATTCGTACCTCCGACTATTCTTTGTCTGACCTAAAATACAAAACATATTGTTCATCGTAATGTATTGGAAAATACTTTAATTTAGCTTCCCTCTTAAATTTACTTGGTGTGTTCTCAACTGAAGTTGGAATTTATTTTAATCCACACACATCGAGCAGAACAGCGGTCAATGCGCACGAAAAAAAGTTTGGTTTGAACCTTTATTCAACCCCTGGTAATAAAGCGAAAGCTTAAATCATGATCTCCATAAAACCGAAGAGCTGCTGATCCTTCTCTTGAAGGTGTGATCTGTTCCGCCGTCCTGTAAGATGAAACACAAATGCACAGCTCACATTGGAACAGGGCTGGCCAGCTACTACTCCTTCTTATTCTGTTGTGTAGAATAGTTGCTTCTGAACGAGTCGTGTAATACTTTTTTTTTAAGTTGGCACAACTTTCCTATTTCCTTGGAAAACACATCGGAGCATTGTAGTGACGTGACAATTTTCCGTACCAGTTATTCGGGTTTGATGACTGTTTTCAATTCATACAATTCGAATTCAATTTAAACCATACGTTTTCAAATCATCATTTTTTTCATAGTTCCAGTTAATTGTTTGATTCCACATTCATATAGCAAGATGCTGACATTCTATTGTACAACTTAGTTGACAGAAGGTGGTTCCGTTAGGCCCAACTTTCACTAAGTTCAAATGAACCCCCGAACCGAGCAACCTTTGAAATTCCGGAATTCAAACTACATTTTTTTCGGCTAATTTGTTTGTAATGCTACCTAAATAATTCCCTTATTGTTTGTATTAATCCTATCGTCTTCGTAATTTATATTAACTTATTTCGTTGTTCAATTTCCCTCAAATGCTCTTCCGTGGTTGGTGATTTTATGGTAATGTTGTGTTGTTCATAAATGTACACGCAACAAATTTAATCAAAATCGTTAAACCCTGTTATTGATTAAAAATATATATGTTTGGTGCACTATAATAACTACAATTAGTTTTAATCTAATTTTGGGCCAACCCCTATTTTGATGTTTCATGGTGCTCTGCATGCTAAATATCAAATTGGAGCCGATTTGGTCACTCACGTTCACAAACGCACTACCCGTTTTCTTTAAAGTTACTTTTTGGACTCAGCAGCACTTAGTACATGAAGCTTTCGGGAAAATTCAACAATAAAAAAATTGCAGCCGATTACGTGACTTCCGTTTTCCACTAAAACGTGTTTTGATAATTTATGATGTCGGTCTCGTCATTTTACCACAAATTAAAATTGTATAGTATCGAAACCATTCTTGTAAAAAATTTAATTGAAAAAATTGGGGCGATTTTTGAGCAAAACCTGTTTGGATTATAGATCACTGTGATAACAATAATTGTCCTCATGGAATAAGGTTTCATTTTGCCGTTCCGAGTTGATCTGGAGGCTAAGTACGTCATTTGAAGTGGTTGCGCTATGTCATCGATGTATGTAAAGTAGTTACAGTTAAAAAAACGTAATTCTCGTACACCACCTTGGCGACATAACGGAAACCATCTCCTAGCATTTCATTCGCTCATCTGTATCCTTCCGTTCTCCGCCTTAACCGTATGCTGAGTGAAAATCCTCAAAATGTAAAGAAGGCTCGTGGAGGCTGGCTATTATTGTTACTTTCCTTGGCTCTACAAAGTAGAAAGGAAAGCTATGTAATCGGCTGAAAGAAAAAAAGTGTAGTTCTATTCAGATCTTTACGTTTCAGACCCGCCTGAGTCTGAAAAACACTATTTGGGAAAATGGTCTGGGATGTGTGTCTCTGAACGATTTTTAGAGAGAACCACCGTACTAAAGCCGGGTTTACACTATGTAGCAGAGCTATATAGCACAGCTATATAAAGCTCAGCTATATAACTCGGCTACAAGTTCAAAAAGTGAAACTGGAGATTTGCTATATAGCCCGGCTATATAGCAAATTTAACCCTATTTTCTCTGCTATATAGCAGATATCGTGCTATCCAAAAGTTTCGGTAAACATCAAAGGGAATCTGAGCTATGTCTAGCTCTGCTACATGTAGCTCTGCTACACGTGCATTTTTGTTTGTAGCAGAGCTACATGTAGCTACCCCCTCCCTAAATGCCGCCGCGGGACCTTTGATGTCGCATGTTCGTTTGTTTTCGACTCAGCTTGTGGTCAGAGTCCTTCGAGTGCATTGTTCACGTGCCTGCGTACTGCTTGTACGATTGTGGAGAACGATGGAGAATCTTTTGAGTCAATTCGACTGGAGTAAAGACAACATTATAAAGTTGATAGAACTGTTTAGGGACTACCCGGTGCTATGGGACGCTAAAGTTGCCGACTATAAAAATCGCAACAAGAAACACGAC
This sequence comes from Pachypeltis micranthus, assembly GCA_020466155.1. Lineage (NCBI taxonomy): Eukaryota > Metazoa > Arthropoda > Insecta > Hemiptera > Miridae > Pachypeltis > Pachypeltis micranthus. The sequence goes on along the minus strand of CM035771.1, from coordinate 26,676,114 downwards.
GCTTGGAACGAAATTGCGTTGGCAATGAAAGTGGAGAGATCTGAAGTAGAAAAGAAGATGAGGTGCCTAATCGGCCAATACTAACGCAACAATAAGAAGGCTAAAAGTGGCGCGGGAGCAGATGGGGACCCTAAATGGCCCTATTTCAACATGTTCACATTTTTGAACGACAAATGTAAGCCAAGGAGCTACTGCGAGTCCGGGCGGGCAAGAGATGCAAATGAGGATAGCCTGGTAAGTGGATTTCAGTAAATATACATATATGTAGTTACTTTTTGGAAATAAATAAAGCTACAAAAACTATATTATCAAAGCAAATTTTTAATTACAACTAAAAATACTACAACAATGGCATATTCTTGTTACTTCTTATAGTTAAATTAATACAGACTTGTTATTCTGTATTTTTCGTTTCACTTTTATGCATATTCATTTTGCCAGGATACAGATCCTTCGCTACTAGTAAAGTAGCGTGCGAATTCTCCTCTAATTTCAGCAGCCAACACTGACGGTTTTTTGGGACTCTTTTAAGGCGTAGTAAACTTCCTGTAGGCATGCCTTCGATTCTCCATTGTCCTGGTATAAGTTCATGCGTTACAGTGTTTTCGACATCAAAAGTGCCAGATGGTGTGTATGTTGCACTTGATGATTCACTTTTCCTCAAAAAGTTGTGAAGATGCGTTGCAGCTAGAACAATCTTTTCCGCCTTTTCGGGCTCAAGTAAAATTGGTTTTCTAAAAACCCGAAACACGCATGAAAGTATGCCAAAGGCATTCTCAACAACTCTCCTACCCCTTGATAAACGATAGTTGTATAATCGTTTATCTGACCCTTTTTCATGTGTACCAGCATAAGGTTTCATTATCCAGGGTTTTAATGGGAATGCGTCGTCTGCAAGCAAAACAAAAGGAACTGGGTACGTACCACCAGGAAGGTTACGTGGTTTTGGTGCGTTAAGCCTAGATTGTTCCATACATTCCTTAAATGCTGTACATTCAAACACTCCTCCATCAGACAATCTACCTTGGAACCCTACTGCAACATATGTGAAACAATAGTCTGCATCAACTACTGCAAACAAAACAATACTGAAAAATCCCTTATAATTATAGAAGTCACTGCCACTGTGTATGGGAGCCTGCAGCATCACATGTTTCCCGTCCATACTACCCAGGCAATGTGGGAAATTCCATTTGTTTTCATATTCGTTACTTATTTTCAGCCACTCTTCTTCAGATTCTGGCGTCTAAAACAAACGTTACCATCAGTAGTTTATATCAAATAAAAAGGTTTTTAGTTATTTAACTTTAAGTTGCATTGCATACTTCTCAGTTGCCTATTTACACGTAGTTCGGATACACTACAAATAGTTGTAACAATGTTTTGTCAAATAACCTGTTCAAAACTTATTGAGGTTAAAAAAAATTTGAAGAGCCTATCTTTTATCTTTTACTTTATATCTTTTATAATCTTTTACTTTATAGTATGCTATATATTTTTTTAAATTTCATTTCCAGGAAGAGGATGGAACAAGCGTCAACTCCTATCAGTCACCGGCACGTCCTTCAAAAGCAACGGAAGTGGAGGAGCAACCAATTTTGAAACAGCCCCAAACCAAACCAGGACCCAAAAGAAAGAAACCGTCCCAAATGGCAGAAGAGGCCTACCACACGATGAAAAAAATATCTTCATCCTTGGAACAGCTATCTGAAGACGTCGACGAATTTGATGTATACGGTAAGCACGTAGCGAACGAGATAAGGGGGCTTGGCGAGGAACTTTTACAAGCAGAGGCTAAACACAAAATCAATAAAATTTTGTACGATTTGGAGATGAGGAAAATACAATCCATGTACTTGGGATGTAGCTCTGGTGCAAGTTCTGTGTCTGGACAGCACTACACTTTGTTCGACGACAGCACAAGCGACAACGTGGAAGACAGTTTAACTTCAGTTTTATTGAAAATGTAATGTTTTGTTGAAGTTTTGACTATAATAAATGTTTAATTTGAAAAACGTGTATTTTTTATCCTAACTTTCAATAAATAAGTGACAAACTTGCACATTTAAAAAAATTCTAACAAACTACAATTCCCATTGATTAAATAAATGATGGCACTTTGACACTTACCTTAATGGAGTCTTCTAACGTCTGAATGATTGCGTCACAAACTATTGGAATGAACAATGAGATAGTTGACTTTGATACTTTGAACAGGTAACTTAAACTCTGATAAGAGTCCCCAGATGCAAGAAATCGTAAAGTTATTGCTAATTTTTCACGAGCAGGAATTGCATCTCTGAAAGACGTATCTTGTTTTGCAATTTTGTGTCCAATTGCAATAAGCAAATGTTCGAAATCACCACTTGTCATACGGAGAAAGTTTTTAAAACTTCCATCACAACGAACTTCATAACTCAAGTTGTCTATATCATCCTCGTTAAGGTCTTTGAAAAGGTCACTACCACTGTATCGTTTCCTAGCCTGAAGTGAGGGCTTGATCCAATATCTTTTTACTTTCCTTGGCTCTACGAAGTAGAAAGGAAAGTTATTTCTCTTTTTTGTGTTGAAAATATCACAGTAGCTGCGGCTACAGCAGCAGCTGCTGCAAGAACTACCTTCTTCTTCGGCATCTGGCTAGGAACTGAACAGCTGTATACTGTATAGCTCTGCTACAAGAAATTAGCATAAAAAATTTACTTCTAGCAGAGCTACATCTAGCAGAGCTATATGTAGCTGACGGAGCTATATAGCTTATTTTTTATATAGCTATGCTATATAACAGAGCTATATAGCTCTCCAGCTATATAGTGTAAACCCGGCTTCAATCCACTAAAACTTGATATCTAGCCCGCGGGTTACCACGGGACGCCAAAATAAGGGTGTTTTAGCGTCAGTTGCATAGGACCTGGATGTGAGCCGAAGCCTCTGTTTTTCGGCAAAGGTCACTCATTGCCTTGAGTGTCATTGGTCGTGGGTTTCATTTCCTTTGTTATTTCTTTTTTTTCCTCTTTGACGATTACGTAAGAGACATTTTTTATTCTAGTGCCTTCACGTTTCAAGTGATTCATTGCTTGCCCAAAAGTTAGCGTGGCCGCCCGAACATTGTTCCGTGTCTTTTTTCCCTGGTAATCCAGAACGTATATTCGGGGATCCGAAGTGAGTAGTTCCGCGCAACCGATTCGGAATCCAATCGGACGCGTACGCGATCGGGAGTTCGTCAGAACTGGACACTCATCACATCGTCACCATCCTTCAGAACACGAAGTCAACCGGAAGACGACGCCTCAGGTTATACTTAAAGGGGCAGTGTAGTTGGTGGACCCCATTTCTTTGCTCCTACAGGAATTCCTGTTTTATTTTACTCGGAGAGAGAACAATTTCTTTTTTTTTGTTTTATAATAAATCGTATGTACATCGTGTGGTTCAAGGGCTTTGTTTCAAGGAAACTTCTCCTCCCCACCACATTGACCGTTACAAAGGGTATGGGCAAATCCACCGATAGTTAACTATTGTTATCATAGTGATCAAAACACCAAATGTTTTTTCTCAAAAACGGCTCTAACGATTTTGATTACATTTTTTATATTGATAGCTCTCAATAAGGCAATGATACCATAAAATTCCCATTCGTGGGGAAATGACGAGAGCAGCACAATAAATTATCAAAATTTTCGACGAAAAGCGTTTTTAGCGCAGTTTTTTTCTTATAAACTCCGCTGGAATTTTTGTAGAATGTTCAAATAAATTAGTATTGTAGTCCAATCCAATACCTAAAGATTGAGTGTGTAAAAACCTCATGAGATACATGGGGCTCACTCCAGAAATTCCTGAATGTTCCTGTTTGTTCAGAAGTCCTGTTTACAGCCTCATTAATTATCTGTGTACCAATTGCTCAGTAATGGTTCTGGAATTAGTACGAGCAGCACAATAAATTCCGGAACTGTAAGCGCTACCGCTTCCTGCTGCCGTAAAGCGTTGTTTGACCAAGTTCAAATTAACTGAGTGATAAATGAATTGATTAAACAGGATTAGCCATGTAAAATGTGAAATGATGTAGAGCTAAGGAAAGTTGTATGTTGCAACGCACCAGATATTTTTTACTTGTCGCTACATTGAAGGTAACGCAAGAATCGCGATTGGGTATAAAAAACTGTTCTAATTCTATTTTTGGAAATAAAAACGAAAATTAAAAAAAGAAAAACTTTATACCAGGTAGAAACTAGTAGTGTTTAGAGTTCAGGACAAAAACGTCCTACCGACAAAAAAGGTTCCGGTGTTTATTGTGTTGCCCCCACATGTGTCACGACCGCTACAGAGATATCAGTGGAAAGGTGGTTCATTACTTACTATATTCAAACTTTTCGGGGATGATAGTATTCACGGCTTTGGAATTATCTGGTACGAACTTAAAGAAGCGGTAGTACGTGAAACATCTGGTTGGTGTTGCAGAATTTCGGGGCTTGCTCCTAATTATTCTACAAGGGTTATTAAACGCTCATTCGACTGCCATGTCAATTTTTCTATAAATCCTAGCATGGTTTGAGCAGAATCTACGAGGTTTTTTCTCGAAATTCACGATGAATTACTGTGCTGCTCTTGTCATCGTTCCACGAATGAGAATTATAAGGTAGTGTTGTGTAGGGTGTGTTTTTAGCTGTTCATACAAAAAATGTAATCAAAATTGTCCATGAATTCAGGACAAAAGTTGGAGTTGGAGTCACTATGATAAATATTGCAAGTTTGAGGCCTATCCATGGTGACTTGCGGTCTAGATATAAAATTTCTACCACTCTTTTTGTAAAACGCTAGTCTCGTATATTCGGATTTTCTAGGAATAAAATGCACAACAATCCATTTTCATCGAAATGTTTATTAATTTATTGTGGATCTTCTTCCTGATGAAAATTTGGTGAGAAAGACCTCTAGTAACTTAGATATCCCAGTTCAATTCACATCCGCCATTTAGGTTAACCAAGTTTATCAAGAGTTCATTAAGCCTCGAACCTACATCCGTTATTGTTCTTTGGCTTAAGATTTTTGATCCCCCATCAAACGCATTGCTGATTTTCGGTTGAAATCACAATCTACGAGTAGATAGTGATGGTCATATTACCCCAGTTGGTCTTTGAACCCAACCGCAAGCGCAAGTCCCATCGCTGGTTTCGGGCTCCTCCTGGGCGAAGGCAATCCCAAACAGGAAGAAGAGTACTGTGGCAATCCTCATTGTATAATGGAAGCTGATTCTCAATACTGTAGATCTTATAGGTACACATCTGAACACCAATTAGTTTGCATTTGGTGTTGAGCAGCTGTCGAGTTATTATTGAGTGTACAAAGGCTTTTGAAGACAAAAGAATTTGGCAATGCAATCGGACAAAGCAAGTCTTAATGAAAACACGTGCGTGCTGCCTCTGGGGATTTCGAGAATGTTTATTTCTACGTAGAGCAGAAGTGTGTGGCTGATAAAAACCTCGTTTTTTTGTTACGTCAAACATTAGTCCGTTCGATTTCCCGAGGTCAGGGAACGTTCTTCCTGCCAAAAGGGCATCCCGCAAATCGATAGAATGTCAACTGCTTCAGTGCTTCCAGTCTGCAGGTCGAAATCGGGGGAAACCAATGGTTTGTAAGCAAGAGATTCCGTCACCACCTCAACTAAACAAGGATCGCCGTTAACATCAAGGTTTTCGTCGAATAGCCCAAACCTGTTCTGATACAAACGCCATTGTCACTTAGCTGCTACGAAATCCATTACTCCTTGAATGAAAGTTGTATTCGCTTTTTAGACGAACGACTTTTTAAAAGAAACTCAATCTTCTATTACAAAGAAAACAGAAGGGGAAAAGAACAGAGAACACGCAGATCCAAGCTTGGGAGACTCTACTTTTAACGTTTTCTATCTGCTGTTAGTCACTCCAGGCTGGCTCAACATGTACCTTGATGTACGTGTTTCGTTCCCGTAACTCCTCCCCCTTAGTTTCAAGTCACCGTTGTGCAAGTTTAAAATATTGTATCAACATCAGTCAAACGTGCGCTCTCAATAGTTACTCGAACTAATTTGAACTTTCGCTTACGTAATTGTTATGAACCAAATAGCACCAAGTAACGCAGTAGAGTGCAATTGTCCAGAAGCTTGGCACCATTAGTTCAGTCTACTCCTGTTTATTTCATCCTATTGATTTTTCTTGGCGTAGGATTGGCTGAAGTGAGATTTTTAAAACTAATTCGCTTATCGGCTAGAATTTTAATTTGGCATTTAGTTTTTACACTATTCATAAACGAAGGTTTTCCAACAATATAGGTTTTCTATTTTCGTGATTCAAAGTTCAAATAAAAATCGGAAGAATGGGGAAATAAACTAAATATATTTTTTCTGGTAACAAAGTTGTTGCCGGCTAACTACCTCATTGCGAAGTGCGTCGATTGTGATGTCCAATGCTCCATCTTGCTTACACACAATAGGCCTCATGCTGTATACTTTTCAAGGAAAAAGCGCTGACAGATGATCGGCGGAGACCCGAATAGAATGGCGGATTCTTGTCCTAGGTAATGTTTGCACTGTAAACAAATGGATTCAGGGTAGAAAAGGTAAATATTCAGAACAGCAGCACCTTAAACGGCGATAGCTGGTTGGAGTGGTTGTAATGGCGCATGGATCTGGCCCGTAGTTTTTGGTTAATCTATTAAGCTCTTCATGTAACTATTTTAGGCGTGTGAATTTGCCTTGTCAGCAACGATATTGAGAATTATACCCACCATGATCTCTAGTTGGTCGTTTATTTCACGCACGTGAGTTGACTCTCCCGTTGTAATTCCTTCTCCATTTCGTGGCTAATATGATTAATAACTGCCTCAGCTTTATTAAAAATAGCAACTAATCTTTCGTTAACTGAATACTGGTGGTCGACTTGGGTTTGAAGATTAATCTTATTTCTTCTTAAGTACTCTATTATTTCATTATATTTATTTTTATCTTCTGCATCGAGGCAGCTGTAATAAATATTATCGTTCGTTAAAGAGGCCTCTTTCAGTTCTCTGTTTGAATTTTGGAATGACTAAATTGTTTTACTTTTGATTCATTATTTGAAAGGTGAAGGTTGGGGATGTTGTTAGTATTTCAATTCTGAATTTACTGGATGAATTGTTTCGAAGTAAACCCGATGCACTTTGGTAACTAAATGTATCTTCTTCTTCATACAACTCATGTAGTAATAAGTAATAATTTGTAGATGTCCACTAATTTTTAACAAGCCCCGCTTGTCCTAACGTTACTGATAGCATCTCCTGGTTACAAGTGATTTCTCTCATTTCTGCTAAACAGGAGAGTGAGCTAAGCAATTTGAATGACCTGTAACGCGCTAATTCAATCTTCCTTGTTGATATTTATGGCCACATTTCTCTTTCACTCCATTGGGTTGAACATTTATTACTGTTAAGTATTTCCCACATTTTCAAAAGAAGGCCCCACAAGCATCTTAATCCCTTTGTTGGGGATTGTCTCGCGACTGGATTTTATTCCAATTTCCCAAACACGATCCCTTTTTGGTTTATTATTCATTGTGTATGATACATCTACGTTTTTGGTCAAGAACGTTGTTGTACAACGCAAGTTCAATGTTTTACAATCCACTTTTCGAAAGCATGGGAATTCCTCCAAATGTCCGCCATCCGCCGTTCAGACCATATTTTACCTTTAATGTTGTCTTCAAAAACCGTTAGTTTGCACAAAAAAACAGTCCGTTTGATAAACCTTTGGTTGTTATGGGCGAAAAATTCTTTAAAAAATTAGACAAAAACAAAATGTTGGCAGTTACGTCGTGTTTGGTATCGTTTTCTGGGTATTTAGAGATGCTGAGCCGAATTAAATGAGTCTCAGAGGGGTACTATTGTGATTTTATTGAAAAACGCTGCAAATTATTACACAACGGTTTATTATTCGGATAATCAGCTTGACCTAGCATTAATGCTCCGAGACCCATCCTGTTCGATTCAGCATCGAAAAATATCATAATGAAACCCAAAAAAAGGCCGAAAAGAACTGAATCGTAATATTAAAATAAACAAAAAAAACACGAAAGTATCTAGAAAAAACTGAATTTTAATATGAAAACATGCACGCTAAATACTAATATCAAAATTTAACCAAAAATCTATGAAAAAAACATAATGAGAATGAAACGAAAGAATCTAAAAAAATTGAATCGTATTAAAACGAAAACGTCGGGGAAATTGGAAGAGTAAGGCGAATGGGGAGAGACCGGTCGTTGGGAGGGAAGCGAGCGGGAGGCCGCACTCGCTCGCCTCGAGAGCGGTTGGTTTTTAATGAGACGGGCGGGGCGGAGGAATTCAAACGACGAAACGCTTGTAGCTCCCGCGTTGTACTGCGTTTCGTTAATTTTTTAACCGTTTTTGCCCATTACAACCACGGCTTCGTCCGATCGGATTGCCGAGATGGCGGGCACAACTAGATACCAAATCGGATTTTTGGGCGAAAGAACGAATTTTTAGACCACGTTAAAGGCACAAAACGGCCCGGACGGCGGACGGCGGACGGGGACGGGGACGGGGACGGGGACGGGGACGGGGACGGCCGACGGACATTGCAAATTTGGAATCTCCATGTCTTGAAACGTAAAGTATCAAATTTTGAGGGGGGGTTGTAAAAAATTTTTCGTGACCGAAAACATAGGGTTATTATTCAGAATGAATAATAAACCAAAAGTGAAATCACAGTTGTGACACACTTGAAGAAACTCGCGAAAGTTATTATTTCTCCTCGGCCTGCTCTCATTTCCTGGACTGTCGCCATCTCCCTCCTACCATCAGCCAGTTCGACTCGACCCGCCGTGCCAATTGCCTAGAAACGCCTTGAAAATGTTCTTCGTTTTCTTGTAGTGGTAACGTTTCGTGTCTTTCAATGCTGAATCGAATTGTATGGGTCTCAGAGGAGCTCTACAAACACTGTGATTTGCATATGAGTTATCGTTTCCTGGTTGTCGATATATCCACGTTACATTCTTAATTCTTTTGGACGTTGTAAAGAATAGGGTAGGTCACAACCGTGCTGTTCAAAAGAATTATAAACTATTGTCTAACACTTTGTAGCGTTTCATTCTTGCGTTCTTCGAATATTTCTTATGCCGTGATGATAACGAAGCTCAAGTAAAGTATTTGTTCAGCGAATGCTGAAAGGCTAATTCCATTACATGGTGCGTCCGCCCAACCCAACGGTTTCAGCCCTTTTCATGTGACGCCGTGAGGAAGGCCGAAAACTGTCCCTCCAGTCGTCGGCTTCTCCACCGACAAAGGAGTTAAGTTTGGGTTAACTTCCAACGATAACGGATTTCTCATTTTTGTACTTTCCCACAATTTACCTCCTAACTACTTCCCTTGTCCTCCTCACGCTCACGAAGTTTCATTTTTATTTCGATCCTCAAGCTCCCCCGCTCATGAGCCCAACAGTATTTATTTTAATTTTATTTTCACTATTGTAAGCCTTCAATGTGAGAACTTGAATCTTTAGAAAAAATGCCGTTTTCTTCTAGTAGTTCTTAAATCTAACTTGACCGCCGGCCATCAGCACGTATAGGAAGTCACTGAAAGTAAAAATGTTTTAGAGCTTTTAATACCACAATATTTGTTCAGCATTGGTCGATGAAAGTTTATTGCGTTATCGTTTAACCAGTTGTCACGTTCAGTAGTTAATAAATTCTCACGCGTTACATTAAAGGAAGGGCTTCCGATTTGTCTAGCTTTTCGCTTCAGGCCGTTTCAATTTAAGGGTTGATGTACTTTAGAAGCCTTTGAACACGACTTTGAAGCCTTTGTACGTATTGTGTAAAATGTATCTTTTCTTGGGTTTTGGGATTTCTGGGTTTAATTTCTGCTATTTCCAGTTCTTCATTGACCAAATTTAGGTTTTTACTAATGTACCTAGAGGTGGCCGCATTTTTGGCAATCCGATCGGACGAAAACCGTGGTTGCTATGGGCAAAAAATGGTTAAAACAATTAACCAAAGCGAAATTTTGCAAACTTTTTTATCGCGGTTAAGTCGCGTGTGGTATCGTTTTCTTGGTATTTAGAGATGCTGGGGCGAATGACACAAGTCTGAGAGGTGCACGGCTGCGCCTGGACTGAAAACTGTGATATCATCGTAATTATAGTGAGCAATAAAGCTAAAGTAATCCGTTCATCATTTGCACTGTCTCCCGTCTCACTCCAACCATTCGTCTGTTCGGCTCGTTAAGAGAATTATAAACCTTGAGTAATAATTTGCAGCGTTTTTGTGTTAGAGGGAATGTTCTCCCTTATAAATTTGATAAATTCTGGATGATATTCCTGAATGCTCGGCCACCATACCAGCACTGAGAGTCGTCCATCGTGGTAAAGATAGAAGTAGAGGATGGAGAGGAGGAAAGAGGTCACATTAAGGTGTTGGCTGAAATGCCGTCAGCCACTATAATTTGGGACTTGAACTTCTTCTCATGTGAAGTCTGTGACAGCTAAAATGCGTTGTATCTTCGGCCGTTTGCAACGGCACGGACCGCTGGGCGACAATTTGGAGCAGCACGGACCAGCATAGTCAGGTCATACCCGCAGAAGGACTTCCATGGAGCACTTCCTGATCAAAACGTTGGGTTTATGATACACAAACAATAGGAGCAAGAAGAATAGGAAAACATGTGGAGTATTCCCATTTAAAAGTGACCGGTAATTCTCCAGTTTCTCACAATCCTTGTGAGTAAAGTTGCTGCAAGATTCAATGTGATAATTATATTTATTAAACCTCCAACGTAAAAAGCGGGGATTTAAGCCCGGTTGGCAACTACATGACTCCCTATGGCGTACTCGTTGTTGGGTGTTATTGAATTCCTTCGTTTCTTGGTAAAACTTAACATCGTCATTTATTCGTTCGTGCACAAGCTGCTTGGTGGAGGAGGTAGATCGCAAAACAGAAAGCCTTGGTATAGATCATTTATTCGCTCACACAATTTGGTGATTCGATCAAGGCGAACAGACAGCGGCTTCCGGTGCAGTTTCTGGAATAAACGAAAGGGTTGTTAGATCAACAGATAAATTACAGCAACCACAAGGAGCATAAATATTAAATATAAAATAACAGCAGTGGCGATTGTCTAAGATGCTGAGATATTTAAATTTTCTGTAAGGTCTTCGCTGAGTGTCGTTTATGGGTAGTATTTGACTAATCCATTGACCTGAATAGTTTTACTTCAGAACTTCAGATAGTTCATATTTTGCCAAACATCCTTTTTATTTCAACAACTTCCAGCGCTTTTAATCTGAATATTTGCCGAAACAACACGTAATGCTCGACTATGACGTAATATTTTCATATTAATGCATGCTTTCCTAACCTGCGATTTTTTCGAGAATCCAGTCACGGAAGTAGGAGACGTTGGTTTGGACCGCAGGTGTGTCAGGTGCAGCGCATCCAATGCCACGAGAGACAATACCCACAATAGAGTAAGTCATAGTGGTAGTGTTCATGTGAATAACGGGGCCACCAGAGTCACCCTGAAATAAATTGAAAATAAGAAGTTTTTTTTTCTTGCTTAAACCAGTCAGCATTAAACTGTGAATCACATCAACTATTAAGAAGAATTAAGAAGATACGATTGACCACCCTTAAAATTAGATCTCAGTGTGTGTGTGGCTGTTCGACGCAAAGCGCCAAATCGGTTCCAGTCTATGACCTCGGACTTCCCCAGTCATTGTCTCCGTCTATTTCCATACCTACCCCTGTACCTGCGGGAATCTCTCCACTGCCGGTTGTTTCTAACAGCAGTGGGGTTTCCCCCTTTCTTTATTTCCTTCTCCTCAATTTCGTATTTCTCTCCACGACTGAGTACTTCCAAATCATCTCCTAGTAACCCGCTTCCAACTCTTGTCCTAGTAACTTCTCACTCCCCCATACGGTTTCTCGCGGGATAGATTCATGCTCAATAGAACCGTAACAGAAAACACGATCCTTCCCGAAAACTCAAGTCGATCTTCTCATAAATTGCATCGTGAGCATTGATTGCTGAATACTGATTGAGAAGCAACTCAATAAATTGCGGAACGTTTTACGTAAAACGCGACGTTATGTTATACCAAGTTCAGATTGAATCCATGAAAAGTATATTTTATTAATAGCCACCAAAATCGTTAGGTGTACAGATACTTCACATCATGCCATTAAAAAGAGTTAAGAAAGTAGTTTTGCAAAAAAAATCTTTTTTAAGATTGAAGCCGTTTTGAAGCCTACTGACCAAAATACCCTGGTTTGGGCGCGTATACCTCCTATTCTTAGAACATTGCGTAGAGAGCACAGTGTGGTTACTGGCCAGTTGAGAATACCTTGTGAGTTCAAGCAAAATCCGTTTTAGAGATAAATATAGATACGAGTTTTTTGATAATGAAGAACGTGTAAATCTCATACTGCCGTTTATGTCTCCGCTCAAAGGGTCGAATTATCAGAGCTCTATTGAAACTGTGTGTAGCCCAAAGTGATTAACGCAACCCAAACAGCTACTTGATCGATATCTCATGAAAATGGGAAATAATATAGCATGAAATCTGATGAAAAAGGAATTTATACCTGGCAACCGTCCTTGTCCTTGATGTAGGTGCAGATGACACTTGGAGTGATACGTCTGTACATTTTAGCGCACTTTTTATTTGGAACTACGTCAGTGAATATTTTCTGGAGGATGTTGGGTTGAGTTTCTGACCTGTGAGCCATAACTCCCCATCCTGGAAAATCATAATGTTTTGTATACCATTAATGAACGTTATAACCAAATCAGCAGCTCTGCTCTATAAGGACCATTATTTTAAAATGGAGGGAATGCATTTATTGATGAACCACGCTCAATTTAGGTTATGTAATCGATTGAAGGAAAATTTTAGGCTGTACAGGGCACTTTGGCAATAATGTTAGAAGATGATATTGCGGTCCCTTCCAATCATACACTGAAAGCAATTATTATAGTATTTTAATTTTCTTAACGCAGAAGGTGATGAACGGCAAATTTATATTTGTAGGGGATATATGACTGTCTTGCTTGTGATAATCTCGTGGGAATACGAGAACGCTTTTCTAGTTGGGACAGTAAAAACGCTCAAATGATGATACAGGAAGATGTAGAAGCCTTGTTCTATTCTTCTTCATTTATTTATTTTTTTTTGGCTAAGCGTTCAACTTTTTTGCTCAGAATTTTTTATGACTGTAAGCACTTTTTATAAATATTTTGAACGTTAACTTTGGGAGTTGGGAAAACAGAGTCACCAGTTCTCCCCTTGGAGGTTTAATAAATAACATCAATCAATCGCCCATTTCGAAAACAGAAAGGTTCGGTGAATCCGATGACTACTTACCGATAATGCGAACTTTTTCTCCTACGAGGTTAAGGCCTGGACCAGGGAAACAGGCTGGGCCGATTGTTTGCCCAAATGGAATCTCTTTGGCGAGCAGGAGAACAGCAACGTCGTTGTCGGAGGATCCCGTGCTGTTAAACTGTGGGTGTTTAATAAATTTCACGACGGGGATCCTTACTCCACCATCTTCCTCTGTAAACGTAATAGGAAGAGTAAAGAAATAGGAGTGATGTCTTGGAATTAGAACCATGGAGCATATTTGCAAATGTGATATTTTATGCAGTAGCATCTTCAAACCAGAAAACATTTTCCAATTGTGGGCAAACACATGCATGTACATTCACGGTGTTCCTCTTATCGACACTTTCACACACATACCAGTTGCATGTGTATAGAGCAGAAGAAGTCAATGTGATGGATTCGAGGGACAAAGCACGTCTAGTCGTCATTGGGCCTAACTACAACCCCCCCTAGCCTCTGAAAGTGTTTGCTACCGCATATCAAGCAGAGGTTGTTGCAATAAACACATGAGCTTGAAGATCTAGAAAACGGAACTAAAGAGAAAGCGAATTTATAAATTCTCGGACTATCAAGCAGCCTATACCCCGGGATCCAATAAAATCTAATTATGTATCCTATGACTTGCACTACTCCATCCTCATGATACGCTTTGGCTTACCTGCACGCAGGTTCGCCAAGGCCATGAGAGGAATGAACAGCCTTGCGAATTGGGGCACTGAGTCCCACCGCATCATGAACGTCTAAGGAGAACCAGTCAGTAGACTCAACAAGTAACTCGACCGCAGACATAGAAAAATATCTAGAAGGCGCAGAAACCCACGCAAGCTCTTATGGTTCCGGAATTTATTAGGTTGGTCCTACTGACGCAACGACCAAAATTGAGAAATGGGCGTGTACCCATGACAATGTTGGGCTCGTCTCAACCGTTCAGCAATTATTTGGTAGAAACTGTGAAAAATGCCAGCAAGGGCAGTGGTTTGAATTTCAGAATTTCAAGGGGTTGCTCCTAATTTTCTATAAGTATTATTGAACGCTCATCGTATATGTAATGGATTACCGCCCTGACTTTTCCGAGAATGCTTGTACATATAAGCAAGATTTGAAGGAAAAAACTGCACTAAAATCAATTCTCATAGACATTTTCTATAATTTATTGTGGTGATTTTCCGCCGTAAAGTTAACTGTTCATTAATAAATATTGATCGCAATTGTTGAGCCGTTAGTTTTTTTGGTTAAGCCGTTCTCAACCGCGTTCACAGACATACTACAAACACGATTTTTGGACTCAGTAGGTCTGAAACGTAAAGACCAGAAGGAAACTCAATTTTTTCAACCAATCACATAATTTTCCTTACTACTTCTCAGAGCCAAGATCCACATCTTAAGGGTTTGCAGGCCATCAGCAGATCACCTAACCTTGGAGCTGGGAAGCCTCAGGACGTACCTGTCCCACAAGGTGCTACTACTAACGGAACCAGAAATATTGCGCAGCATCGACATCAAGATTTAATACGATGAACTCACCGAGAATTCGGAGCTCGAATTTGTCGTAAATAACGTTTAAACAAATTATTGACTTCGCCAACTTCCAATTAGGGTTTAGAAATACATATTTGTACTCACCAACTTTAAGGTTGTTTCTTCCAAGAACAACACTAATTTCGATACCTTCTGGGGGTTCGCAGTGTGAGGCAGTTAAGATATGTTTCTTGGTGATGATGGTAGCACCACAGAAGACATTATCGGGCAGGATATCAGGTGACAAGCCTGCCATCATCGTGAATTCTCCTAGAGTAGCATCTGTACCTCCGACTATTCTTTGTCTGGCCTGAAATACAAAACATATTGTTCATCGTAGTGTATTGGAAAATACATGAATTTGGTTTCCTCTTGAATGTATTTTGGGGTGCTCTCAATTGAAGTTAAAATGTTTCAGCAGCAATGTGCGCATGAACAGAGAGTTATGGGAGAAGTTTGCCTTGAACCCGTACTCTAATACCAGTTGGTAATATAGCGAAAGTTCCAATCATGACCTGAGTAAATCCGAAGGGCATAATCTAAGGCATTACGCCAATGCTTCTCTTGTAGGTGTGCTCTGTTCCGTCGTCCAAATAAGTTCCACCTGCAGGATGAACCTTCTGGTGTGTCATTCACAGGGCACCAATGCAAAGAACAGTGAAAATATAACCACAAAGACGCCAGTAGCCACATTGGCGCCAGTTAGGCCAGCGATACTTTTTCTTCTTATTTTTCTGGGCACAGTATTTGCTTCTGCACGAGTCGTGCAAGACTTTGGGCTAAACAAGTATCGTGAAAATTGCGTTGGGTTTGCATGAATTCAATGTTACCTAGGGTAACACGGCGTCCTGTACGGCTTACGAACTGGTTTTGATGCGCCGTCGGTGTATCTGATTATGATATAACAGAACAATTCTATGTTCGTGTCCCCGTATCCATGTTTTGGGACACGCAAAACCTCCTAGCAGCTGCTTACTGCTCTTGGCAAGGGAATATCGCTCAGCTGTCTCCTTCCGGTCTCTACCCTAACCGTATAGCGCGTGAAAATCCTCGAGAAGTAGTGCAATGCAGTGGGACCGGCTATTATTATTATTTGATGACTATCGTTTGATACAACTGTCAAAATTACAATACCCGTAATTAGCTCTCTGGTTTTATAATGGAGGCGAAATAGCCAACGCGGTGAAACAAGAAAACGTGTTGGTTGGAGACCGATTTTTTTAGTCTACCAAGTGATTCAATCCTAGGAGGTAACGAAAGCATCACGATCGTTCAAGAAAAAAATTTAGTTTTCTACGAATGAGCAGTTTCCATGAATGATGGAAAAGACCGTATTGAGTAACCATTTGATAAGTAATCAATCCAACTGCTCATGACTTTTTTGGAAAAATCTGTATTCGTCTTTCTGGAATTATTGGGGAAACAGAGAGGAAAAAATTAGTCAAAGACACGATAAGAGTTCCGAAGTTTCGTGAGATGTCCATAATTAGTTTCTGGCTGTCATTAAAGTACCATTTTGTACGTATATAATAAGACTATCATCACGCTTTTGTTGGCTGGTATTATTTGAGCGAAAAATGTCTTCCAGTCAATTACAAAACATCCTTCCTATTTCGAAGAGTTTATTGGCCTATTGGATTATTAATGCGACGATCTTAATTGAGTGATCGATGTGTAGGTAATGGGGCTGTCGACGTGATTTGGATCGGTTTGTGTTTGCTTCAGGCCTGGAATACTAGGGGAACCACTAACAAAAAAAGTTAGACTTCAAAATGACGGTAGTTTGAAATATGACATTTCTGAGGTTTCTTCTAATTATCTAATGACTAATATTGAGATTTCATTGTACGAATAGCCTATCGCCAATCTGACTTTTTTTTAGAACGCTAGTGCCATATACCCTGGATTTACAAGGGATGAAGTGCACTAAAACCGACTTTCATCGAAATGATTGTTAGTTTACTGTTAATTTTCTCACAGATGAAAATTCTTACATTACTATCGCGCTATCGGCTGCTGATATCTTTAGAGTCGTGCTTGTGGGAAAAAATTTAATGTTTTGATCCCTAGAATAATTATTTTTTACTAATTTCATACACGTTCTCATTTCTGGCCATCTAAGGTTAACCTTCAGGTTAAATTTCAAATTTGAATTCAACTGTTTTCACTCAATTGCATTCAAGGGCACGCTCGTAATTATTTTCTCCAATGGTGTTTTTGAAACTCCTAGAAACCGAAACGTAAAGGTCAGAAGAAAATTGTTTTTGAAAATTTCAACCAATTACATAGCTGTTTAGGTCACGAAATGATGTCTGCATAAATCATTGTTTGTTCCCTTCTTCTGCTGCCATTTTATTATTATAAAACGGCGTTTTCTACGAATAGCCTCCTAGCAGAGTAATTATAAGCTTTGATGACGTCTGAAGCTACGTCATTTCTGAAACAGTGGCGAGAAAGAACCCAGTTGCCAGGCTTTCCCACTTTGATTCCTACCACACATATGACCAAGTTAATTTGAAGCGTTCATCAAGCCACGAACCAACACCTATTATTTCCTTTGTTTCGTATTCCTGATCCGTCATATCCGTATTCCTGACATTCTGTTGAGATCACATAATTTACGAATAGGTAGTGATAGCTACATTACCCCAGTCGATCTTTGAGACCAACCGCAAGCGCAGGTCCCATTGCTGGTTTCGGGCTCCTCTTGGGCGAAGGCGATCCCTAACAGGAAGAAGAGAACTGTAGCAATCCTCATTGTATACTGGAAGCTGATTCTCAACATTGATGATCTTATAGGACACCAATTAGTTTAATTATGATGTCGAGCAGTTGTCGAGCAAAATAGTTTTCACGTTAAATCAACAAATTAATCATGCATTATTAAGTGTACGAAGGCTGTCGGAGACAAAAGAATTTGACAAGGCAACGAAACAAAGCAGGCCTTAATGAACAAATGTGCGTGTTGACTTCAGGAATTTTGAGTATATTTACCTCCACGCAATGCCGAATTGGTTCAGATCAAAAGCTTATTTTTACTTTTCGCGAGCAAAAGGGTATAGAAAGCGTTGTAATTGAGTACAAAAAAATTCTCGGATCTCTTCAGAGGAAAAAAAGATCGGATTCCTTCACGTCTTTACGTTCTGAGTCCAAAAACCCTAATTTCTATTTCGCCGTGCGTGTGTGTGTGTCTGTAGTTCAATTTACGGGAGAACGGCTGAACAGATTAAGCTGGTTCTTTTTACTTTCCTTGGCTCTACAAGGTAGAAAGGAAAGTTATGTAATCGGCTGAAAAACAATTTTGAGTTTTCTTCATATCTTCACGTTTCAGACCCTCCTCAGTCCGAAAAACAATAAAAATAGAAAAGCAATATGCTAAGGAAGGCTGAGCGAACGATCTCCAGCGGCCTCCTTAATTTATATAATGACTGTCTGCTGGTCGGACAGTTCCCCACTCAGTGGAAGACTGCGCGTGTTGTCACTCTTCAAAAGGGAGGCGACCGCAATCAGTCAGACCCGCGATCATGGAGACCACTCAGCCTTCTTTCCATATTAGGCAAAACACTAGAAATCTTGATGTTGCAGTCCCTCGAAGGAGTCTTTGGCCGCAACCTCACAGGCAGGCAATACGGGTGTACCAAAGGAAGGTCCACGCAGGATGTCATTGTCGAGATTCGGCGTGTTTCCCTGCTGGCACCGGCTAAGTACGTTGTAGCAGTTCTGATTGACATCAGAGGAGCGTTTGACAACCTTTGGTGGCCAGCGCTCCTTAATGAGCTCAAAGGTAGCGGAATCCCCCGCAACCTGTACTCGCTCGTCAGAAGCTACCTGACAGACAGAACTGCTACGATCGAAAGTAGGCATGTCTCCGTCCGGAGAAAGATTGAGAAGGGGTGCCCACAGGGCTCGGTCCTAGGACCAGCACTCTGGAATGCCTTCTTCGAAGGTCTTCTCAGGAAACTCATGGAGACTGACTGCGAGCCGTACGCCTATGTGGATGACTTGACTGTGCTGATCTTTGCAGAGTCAGTCCGCCAAATTGAAGAAAAAACCCACCACGTGCTCCGCACTGTCAACCAATGGTGCGAGCATGTCAAGATGCAGGTGGCTGAGGAAAAAACCCAGCTAATCCTCTTGAAGGGGAAAGTGAATAATCCACCCAGAATACGCTTTGGCGGCCACAGGCTCCTTCTTGAAAAGCACGTCAAGTATTTAGGAGTGAATATAGGTGAGAGGTGGGGTTTCAACCAACACCTCCAGTCCCTTAAAGGCACTACCATTGCAAGGTTTGCCTCACTGCGTGCCATTACTAAGGCCACTTGGGGTGTGTGTTACCACGACACCATCCTCATGTATAAGGCCATCTATTTAGGTGTGATTGGCTACTGCCCCGTTGTCTGGGGTAGCAAACTAACAGTCAATCAAAAGAGAGTATTGGCCCAATCCCAGAGAGCTGCGCTCCTGTGGATCACCAAGGCCTACAAGATCTGTATCAACGGAAGCACTCCAGGTGATCACTGGTCAGTTACCAGTTGATTTGGCTGTTGAGTGCATGATTGACAAGTGGAGAGTGAAACAGGAGCTTCCCCGCTTTGGGCTGAACTCCGTGCGGATCTCACCACAGAACAGAAACTTGCCGCCATCGATGAATGGGCTCTAGAGAAATGGCAAGCGAGATGGGAATCCTCGTCAAAGGGACGTGATACGTATGAGTTCTTCCCCAACATCCGTGAACGTCTTTCTAGAAAATGGGTTGAGCCAGACCACTGGACGAGCCAGTTCCTCACGGGACATGGTGACTTCAATGCGCGGCTCCACTTCTTTTCTCTGAAAGACTCTCCATTATGCACGTCTTGTGCCTCCAGTGCGGAGGAAACAAGAAACCACGTGCTGCTCCACTGTAGTTTCTACAACAGTGAGCGACGGTTGTTGAGAGGGCAAACGGACTTAGCAGCTTTGACTGCTACAAAGGAAGCCTATAACCATTTTGCAAAGTTCGCAAAGAAGGTAATGGCTAAGAAACGTGGTCATAGTTGATCGGTCCTTTTGAAACTTGCCACCCAAGTAAACAGTAAGATCAGGTAGGGAACCAGATTATGAACTACTCCCAGATGGTACGGGATTCCTCAGGTGGTCACCTCCGCGCGGTAACACACGGGCAACAGCTCTCTACGGTGAGACTGGCTAACGACCACATACCTGCCGTACCTCCACAGGTCTGAGTTCGGTGGATGCTGCAGGGGCCGGCCTCTTGCATATTAGCGAAACCGCAACTTCTATGACTGATATAACCCTCGTCGAGGGTTGAGGTACAGTCATGAAATAAAGAAACAGATCTGTCTGTGAACGATTTTTAGAGAAAACCACCGTATCAAATCAGCTCAAACTATATATCTCGCCCGTAGGTTACCATAGGACGCCAAAATAAGGGTATGAACAAAATCCACCGAAATTTAACTATAGTTATCATAGTGATCAAAACACTAAATTTTTTTTCTTCTCAAAAACGGCTCTAACAATTTTAATTAAATTTTTTATATTGATAGCTCTCAATAAGGCAATTATACAATAAATTATCAAAATTTTCGACGAAATCGAATTTAGCGCAGTTTTTTCCTTACAAACTCCGCTGCAATGTTGGTAGAATGTGAAAGAAAATTGGTATTGTAGTCCAATCTAATACCTACACGGTGAGCGTTTAAAAACGATCATGAGATAGATGGGGCTCGCTCCAGAAATTCCTGAATTTCAACTACCACTGTTTCGCTTACTTCCAGTTCTAAAAGTGTTTACCCAATAACTCTGCAAAAGTAATTACTTCTTCAAAAAATTCGTGTTTACAGCCTCATTAATTATCTCTGTACTAATTGCTCAATAATGGTCCTGCAATGAGTACGAGAAGCACAATAAATTCCGGAACTGTAAGTGCTACCGCTTCCTGCTGCCGTAAAGCGTTGTTTGACCAGGTTCAAATTAACTGAGTGATAAATGAATTGATTAAATGGAATTAGACATGTACAAAGTGAATTGTTGTAGAGCTCAGGAAAGTTGTGTGTTGCAACGCACCAGATATTTTTGTTTTGTTCGTACATTTTTGAAGTCACAAAAATAAGATTAAGGGCGACTTGGCGATGGAAAAAGGAGGGTCGAGGACCAACACGTACCACAAACTAGGGTTTTTCGCGTTTTCCTCCTTAACGACTAATTTTCCTGTAACGATTTCGATTAAACATCCAAACTGCGTTTTACTGGTTAGCACCCACCGTTTGTTCTCCATAAATATATCGATGGAAATTCGCGAGCGGAGGAGGGGGGGGGGGATAGACCTATGAAACAAAATTAGTTTTTTATGCTTTTTGGAAAAACGGCTTCAACATTTTTCAACAAAATCACTGAATGTCTTCAAATAATCAATAGTTACATATCGCTATCGACAAATGTTCATTGAACGGAGATTAGGAGCAAAATGTGACGAAAATAATGTTTTTTTTTAGAACATTTTCGTAATTTCCAGAAAATTACTTCACTGGATTTGATCAGCCTCTTTTGGCACCCTATACCCACATTTTCTACTTCGAAAGTATTTCTGTATCTATCTTTTGAATGGAAATATAAGCCATCACTCGGAAAACGAGTATTAATTTATCATTTTTCCGGTTTTCTCGAAAACGGTCTTAACGATTTTGATCAAACTTACGAAGTACTCTCAACTAACTAGTAGCTACATTTTGTAGTCCATAAATGTTCCTGTATAAATGCGTTGAACGAAGATGCAGCGTCCGAATATGTAGGTCATCGAATTTACGGGGTCGCGGAAAGTTATGTGTTGCTGCGCAACCGATTTTTAAGTTGCGGGGAAAGTTTATTACACCCCACCATCAAAATGTGATACTTTATATTTCCGGGCATGGGGATTATATATCCATTATGTCAGTCCAACGCCAGTCGTCCAATCCATCCTTGCTCCTATCGTAGCCTGATGAATCCGTTCTTTCTCACGAAAATAACATTTGGGATCTAGTTGTGCCTGTTTGCACGGCAATCCCCTCGGAAGAAATCCGTGGTTGTTTTGGGCAAAAAATGGTTGAGGAAGTTAGCTGAAAACGAAATATTGGCGGTTTACGTCAAATGTGGTACCGTTTCTTAGGTGTTTTTACTTTCCTTGGCTCTACGAAGTAGAAAGGAAAGTTATGTAATCGGCTGAAGAAAAAATTTTGTGTTTTCTTCAGATCTTTACGTTTCAGACCCTCCTGAGTCCGAAAACACTATTTGGGAAAATGGTCTGTGTGTGTGTGTGTGTGTGTCACTAAAGTGTGTCTGTGAACGATTTTTAGAGAAAACGACCGTACCAAATCAGCAGAAAATTCATATCTCGCCCACTGGTCACCATGGGACGTCAAGTTTAAGTGCTCTGTAAACACGGTCGTTTATGTTAATATTTTTCCACTTTGGATTGAATAGGATAAATCCCAATCATGCTGTGCAAGAGAATTATCAACCGTTGCGTAATAATTTGCGGCGTGTTTAGTTGGCTCAGACGTTGGTTTGTTCTATTTACCGGGGAGAAGGCATAGCAGTGCAATCACGTTATGTGCGCCTTGCAAATCAATCATTGCTTCCAATCTTCAGGTCGAAATCCAAAGAAACCAGTGGTCTCCATCTAGGCAATCCCGTTTTATTAATGACGTACCTCGTCAACTAAACTGGGATCGCCGTTAACATCAAGGTTTCCATCGAATAGCCCAGGACAATTGTGATACTGACGCAATCAGCCACCGTTAGGTATTACGTCAAGAGCAGCCTAGCTGCTATTTTCAGTTGCCCCGGTCTTCTATCTCTCCAATGTAAGAATAATAGGATAGCCGTACGACAAGCAAACATATTATTGGTGATGATAATAATATCGCTCATCATACGGGTTTTTTAGACCACATTATCCCGCCAGCACTCGCTAGGGACAGCAGGATGCCTTTGCTCGCGCCTGAATTTTTCTCCGTCACCGGGTTTCTGTGCAAACGCTGTCCAGTTTTTTGAGCAATCTCCTTGAATTTAATTGAGTGTTCATTCATCATTATTTTCATCTTACTTTTCAACTATGCTTTTACTATCTAACTTCCAAAAATTAATGCTTTGTAGCCATGTTTTTTTTTTCTTTTTTCCGATAAATGAATACACTTGAAAAAGCAATGTTTGATGTTTGGATCGTCACATGAGAACAGCTGAGGCGTTCTATTCTTCAAAACTAAATTGTGACAAGCGCTGCACAGATATAACTTGAATGAGGTTAGCCTAGAGTTTCTTCAATTTACGAGTTAGAGTTTTTTATGCCAGTCATCTACGATTAGCCGAGTAAAGCTACAGTTTCAGCAAAATTTGTGTCCTGGCAAACCTTTCTTCGCGCGCTTGCGCTAAGGTTGTAGGTTCTGATGTAGAACACGATTCTTTTGATCAGAGATGGAGAAAAACTTTTTCTTTCAGCACTCTCCCGGAAGCTTGGCAACAAAAAAAATGAAAGAGTTGTGCAAGAGTTGTATGTTAGAGAAACTTGTGAATATAAAGGCATAAGTAGAACACCTAACCTAACAACATTTTTGGATCACTGATAACGTAGCATTTTTATTGTTTTGGTTGCCCCAGTTATCACAGGTGTTGTTGGATTGACTTGTTAAAAAGTATAGAATATTGTTATTGATTAAAAGAACAACCACCCTTTTGTTAACAGTTATACATAACTTTACATTTGGGGGCCCGTACGGGATTTAACAACAGCAAATGCCTCCCCGTCGTCGAGTACCAAGCTCTGTTGAGAGAACAGTTTCAACTAGACTCAGCCCAGCAGTTGAAGAACAAACCTCGACGTCAACAGACATTCCAACCTCCGTAATGGTTGAAGCCAATTTAGGTTCTACACAGAAGAACAGAATGCCAGACTGCTTATTGGAGAACTGCAGTTGTAGAGCAACCAGCAGTAAGCGTCTCTTCCACCTCTCGCTTCGAAGGAACCTTAATGCCACACAATGGCGACATCCCCTCGGAAGATTATGGGGGTCATCTTGAGATGGTTGCTTCTGCAAGTGGATGGTCTCTTCAACAAAAAGGCCAAAGATTAGCCAACGCCCTTCGAGGAGCAGCACTACAAGTAGTTCTGGCGACAGTACCCCCTGAAGAACGGAACGTGTTCAACTCCCTTTTTCCAGCACTCAGCTCTCGGTTTGGACAGACGTGTTGGTCTTTCCAATAGCGAAGTGCCTTAGAAGGCCGGAAATAGCGTTCTCAAGAAACGGTCACTCAGTATACGACTGATACTGAACGTGTTTCGTTTCTCGACGCCTGACTGGCCTGAGAAGTGCAGAGTACAACTCGCACTTCAAGCGTTCCTCAAGGGATTGAAAGATCGCGAAGCCAGCAAGATATTGCTAGCTACGAACCCAATGTCACTGCAGGAAGCCAGATTAGAGCTCAACGTATGGAAAGCCAAATGCATCAAGGGGCAAATGAGACGAATTGTTGGAACCGCGGAGCAGGTGGGCATATGAGAGCTAAGTGTCCGAAAAGAGCTGGCAGCAGCAACAGTATAGAAAGAAGAGACAATTATGTGGGAAACTAAACGGGGTTTGGGGAAGTGGCCTACCTTTAGCTCCTAAGAACCGTGGCCAAAAAGACTGGCGGCGAGACTCTATTTGTAAAGGTATTAATTGGCTCGCAAATGAGCTTCC
The DNA here is from genome assembly GCA_020466155.1 of Pachypeltis micranthus. Taxonomy (NCBI): domain Eukaryota; kingdom Metazoa; phylum Arthropoda; class Insecta; order Hemiptera; family Miridae; genus Pachypeltis; species Pachypeltis micranthus. The sequence goes on along the minus strand of CM035771.1, from coordinate 26,651,478 downwards.
TATTGGTCGATACAGGAGCTACAGTGTCAGTATTGCGACCAGATGTAGCAAAGCGTTGCCAACTCCGATTATCGCCATCACCTTTTGATGGCCTAGAAACGGCTTCAGGAGGGCATCTGCACATCAAAGGCCTATGCATGGTGCAATTCAAAGTCGCTAGCAGACAAGTGGACCCCTCCTTTCCCATTGCAAAAATCAGGGACAAAGAAATACTAGGCCTAGACCTTCTAACAAAGATGGACGCCTGCATTAATCTGGCTAATGCTACCCTCAACTGCCTCACATGACAGTTCCTCTCTCTCGTAGATGGCAATGTGTGGACCGTAGCCTACAAGTTTCTACTGCACACAAGAATCTGGATTGGTTACTGCCATTACTTCAAAATACAGATTTGATACTGGAAACAGCTTGCAAAAGTACTGCTTTCATTGTAGTTCATTGCTGCTTGTGATGGGATGCGTCTAGGTCGAACTCAAGCTGTTCAACACGTTATAAATACAGGCGACAGTGAACCTATCAAACAACCTCCTCGACGGGTCCAGTTTTCACAAGAAGACCACGTTGATCGTCTCATCCAGGACATGATCGATCAAGATGCGATCGAGCCTTCAAAAAGTCCTTGGGCTTCACCAGTCGTACTTGTACCTAAGAAAGACGGCACCACACGTTTCTGCGTTGATTACAGGAAGCTGAACCTGGTAACCAGGAAGGACTCGTATGCATTACCCTGCGTTCAGGATCTTCTTGATGCTTCGAGAGGTTCAAAATGGTTCTGCGTCCTAGACCTAAAAAGCGGTTATTGGCAAATTGCAATGCATCCAAAAGACAGAGAAAAAACTGCTTTCTCAATATATCGAAAGGGCTTGTGGCAATTTAAAGTAATGCCTTTTGGATTGTGCCATGCACCAGCGACATTCCAGAGATTGATGGAACGCGTGATCCCTCCTGATTTGGGCCTAGTGTATTTGGACGATCTCA